>LR991069.1:11895191-13145191 GCA_905163555.1 Notocelia uddmanniana | reverse complement strand
GTTTCACTGAAACTAGGGAGGTTACGTTCGTTCATGTAGAGGTATAGATGTATCTACAATTTCTTGTACAGTTGATGTCACCCGGTTGGTTTACATTTTATACTTTGCACCTTACTACTATGTGATAGCCTAAAAATACATGTTGTACTCAGAAGGGAACCCTTTGTACCTTGTCGCTTTAACGCAAAGTTTGAACTGTCGTCGACAAAGTACCGAAGTGTCAAAGAAGATATATACTAACGAAAAAACAAATGACACCGAAGCATGTGTGCTGTAAACCCGTCTCGCGGCTATGTGTGCGTAAATGGTCGTGAACGGGGTGCGCGAGGGGCGCGCGGTGTGTGGACAGCTAGCCGCGGCAAGATGAATCGCAGGGGCGCCACTCGCTTCAACATTCGCTCGCGTGACGTGCGCTCACACAACAGAGATCGATCGGCCGGTAGCGGGCGTGACACTAGTTTTACTTGAAATTCGTTAGAATTTATCATTTGCAATTCAATGTAATCAACTAACTATGGCTGGAGCTTTTTATTGCTGTGTCTAACACAGCAATAAAAAGCCAAACCACAAAGGAGAAAGCTACTATGGACTGAGATTTTTTAAATAATATTATATCTTATTGTTATTATTTTAGCAATACAATTATATTCATGTGAAGCTTAGATTTACACAAGAAAGGCAGGTACATTGCCAACCCTTTGTAACAGACGTGCCGTTACAAGATCACCGGCGTTCGACTCACACCGATAGGCCGTGTCGCCCCCCTGGAAGTGTCCAGTATGTGTATTTTATTTGAAGATTACCTACTATTAATAATACTGTACTCGGATAGGTCAACAAAATGTAAACATACAGAGTAACCCACATGGGTCTGCTAATTAGCCGTGTGATACCAAAGGCTTGTCTGATTGGCTGAATCAAGTGTTTTGGTTTGTTCTTTCTTAATCCTGGTAAGTCATCATGCCGAACCATATCAAAACGGATTAACCATATTATTACTTAAGGTACTAGTGCCATTTATTGAAATTGGGGGAGGCCTAATATTATACCATTGTTTTGAAAGTGAGAATAAGTAGATACTTAATATATCAATAGTGCATTAACCTACTTTAAGCAATATTTATTACTTACTAAATTGTTACCTGTCTTTCTAAATCGAGTATATCAGGATTCACAGATAAGTAACCAATATTATCAAATTTTGAGTCATGTTCAATTTGGATTGCGAGTAATGACGACAAAAACTCGAACTCAATAAGCTACTTAAGCTCACAAGTAGAGGTAAGACGTCTATTGGACGTTCTAATCGCGTAAAATAGTCGTTACATCGAATTACTACTCATCAAAACGAAAGGTTTTACTTGTAGCTTCGCACGCGAAATGGAATTCTGTCGTGTATCTATTAATAGACGCGATACATTCGTCAAAACAGAAATAAATCACGACCATTTTCACATAAGGTGACGTCTAGAAACGTGTAAATGAAAACAGACGAATATAATAAAAAATAAATTGATTATCCAGAACTTCTCTATATAGAGCAGGGGTTCCCAAACTTTTTTTTCTCATAGACCAGCAGTCGTCGCGTTCGCGTCGGAAGTCTTCATCATTTTCATCGCACAATTGGGCAAATAAACGCGTATTCAAAGCATTGCTTTTTATTTTATTAACCGCGTTAATCACAAATTGGAGCGATTGGTGCAGTCTAGCACTCAAATTTTTTGCTACTAAGTGTTGTCGGTGGATGACACAGTGAATTGCAGTTAAATCTGGTATCATTTTTTTTAGATGGCTTATGAACCCACGATATTTCCCGACCATTGCAGGAGCTCCATCTGTTGCCGCCGATGTAACGTTTGTGAACGGAATTGATTTTTCTTTTAAAAAATCGCTCAGGATGTTAAATATCGATTCACCTTTAGTGTCAGTCTTCAAAGTTTTGGCGAATAATAGCTCTTCATGAATTTCTTCGTCCATAACAAATCGCACAAATGCTAATAATAATGCCTCATTATCAGGTAAAGTTGACTCGTCCAGTTGAATAGAAAAATGAGTTGTTTGCAGATAATTACACAAGAAACTTTCAATATCAGAGCTCATTTCGTCAATACGTCTTTGTACAGTGTTGTTACTCAAAGGAATTTTTTTGAGTATGTCAAATGGAGGTTTGTGCAGAACAGTTTTTAAAACTTCTTCAACAGCGGGTAAAATTAACTGTTCACCAATGGTGTGGGGTTTTCCAGATTTCGCTATGAGTAATGAGATGTTGTAAGATGCCCGCAAGCCATCATCGTTACTTTCAGATGTTGAAGCGAACATACCTTGCAGGGTGGGTCTCTTTTCATATTTTTCTTTCAATGATTGAAAATATTTCAAATCTTTACCTGTTTTATCAGGGTGGCACCTTTTTAGATAATCTTCGAGCTTCGATGGTTTCATAGAGTCATTGCTCAAAACTTTATTGCATAAAAGGCACATGGGCAATCGCTTGTCCGCGTTTGATGGAAGAAAGCCAAATTTTAAATATTCCACACTGTACTGTCGACACTTAATTTTCTTCTTTGGCTCCGCCATGTTTCAAATTAGCTACCTGTAAGTATAAAAAAGTTTTTGTGATCTTAACATTCTTACTTAACTTCTTCTTAGTCTTACTTAACAGGATATGGCTATTTTATAGAACAGAATTTATAATTTTTCGCTATGAATCAAAAAAAGAATACTAATAAACTTTTTTCGGCTGTCTGTTGTTTTATGGAAGTAGGTAGGTAATAATCGTAATGTTCATTATTTCATATTTCATACATGTCTATCATACACAAAGACAAATATATTAACTACAAAAAGAGATACCTATAAGTTGTATAGCAAATAAACAAATAATGTACTTACTTTTCCGACACGATTCTGGCAACCAGGAACAGCAATTCACTTTACTTTTGTAGTCGAAATCCGGAAACAAATGAGTAACGTTTGTTCTTAGCATTCGTATTTATTGGTGAAGAATCAAACAAGTGCATACAAGCACAGCACATTACCGTAAGTCATAGGTATTTCGTCCCTTTGCACGTCCGAACAAGCGTTTTGGTCGGCGCCGGCGATAGCGACGCGACGGTGCTTCGCAAGCCTAGACTTGTTCGTTTGTCCAACAGCTCGTTCGCGATATGTTGCAGACTTGCAGTCGACAAGTTTTGGAGCCGAAAGTTGTAATTTTAATAATATAGTATTATAGTATAGGTAGTTTGATTCACTGAAATATTTATCACGGAGGAACGCAATATTTTTATTATATATTTATCAGTCGTCCAGGCTATAAAAATAATACAAAAATCATTATCTGTTTCGTTATTTACCACCGAAACCAGATAAATTTTCGTGGACCCCCACGTACAAACTGTGAACCCCTATTTTTTTGCCACTCCAGCGTAGACCCCTGTCACATCGTTCGTGGACCCCTTTGGGAACCCCTGATATAGAGTATGGCCAATCTTAAAATGAACGTATCTTCAATGTATTCACGCAATTAAAAAAATATTTTTAATTGGTGGGTAATTAGCATTAGGAAGATCTCGGGTCCATTCTCATAAGATTGGCTCAGGACCGGGATAGGTATCTACTCGAAGAGAGGCCTATGCTCAGCAGTGGGAGTGGGATATTACGCGCTAATGATGATAATGATAATATTGATAATTTATAATGATCTTTTTTTCACTTTATTTATGTACAAAGAAAATATATACAAGAGTACTTAACCAAAATAAATAAATAAAATTAAAACTAACTTCACACAATCTTAAACAGGCCCTTGAGGCATTATTGTACCGAGGATGCTAGCGATATTTCCTAGCTGTATCGCAATGCTGATAAGCGAGGAAGTCGCCAGCTCGTCGGTCACCGGTTATGTCAAACAATGATAAGATTGATGACAATTTAATGATCTTTAGTAATCGTATTACCTAATATCAAAATCTGAATAAACTTCCTTGCCACATACGAGATCTAACCGGGCCCGCAGCTCGGCCGCGTATGAAGTATGAGTACGAACTGTTTTAAGTGAAATTTCTAAACGAAACTATATAACAGAGACCGGTCTATTAACAACACTAAAATCAATTCAAGGTTCAGTATTTTTTTTTCAGGTTAGGAATAATTATGAAATAATTTTGATTTTAGGGAAACTGAGTGGCTTTTAAGGAAAACCTTGCCTTTCTTTAAAAACCCAATGGCTACCTGACACCGGCAAGAGACAAGGCTAGGTTAAGGTTGGGGTTAAATTACAACAAACAATAATTTATTTATCCTATTTTGAACTCTATGAACTTCGGAATAGCCAATGTTCATTATTTAGTTTTCCAGTAGTAGATAAAGTTCTATGTATAGGAAGGTTAGCATTAGTAATGATTATGAATCGCTAGGCTAAATAGGTTTCATTTTAGGTAGGTCTAGGTAAGCTAGGTAGTTGAGGAGTCCAAGGGGTACGGGGGTAGTTGAGGGGTACAGGTTAGTAAGGGTTTAACATTAAAGTTCATGGGTTCTTACGGTTCACAACACTCCGGGGTCCTACCACAGACGATCACATTGGCCAAATCTTCATTAAACCTTAGCTTATCTGAGGTTATGAAATAAAGACACCATACTTTCATTTATTAGGTAAAGAGAAATTAGTTCTAAGGAGGTTGCGAGGCCCATAACAATTTGGTACAGTTGACTTAGAAAAGAAAAGGGCGCCCATTACAATACGCTGTGTTGAGTGTGAGAGATATGTATAGTTATATCTCTAGGTATCAATCAACACAACGGAACCTCAATTTAATAAAGGGTTGGCAACACGATTGAGCTGACAATCGTCCATAGGTTGGTGTTTGCTTACCATCAAGCAGGCCGGCCGTAAGATTGTTTGCCACCGTCGTTGTATTAAATAAAAGATTAGCACGAATCGCTAACCACCTCCTTTCTTTTGAAGTCGGTAAAAATACCTGTTTTAAGTAATTTTATTTTCACTTATATGGAAAAAATTGCGGTAAGCTGATTTGTTCTTTGGAACGGACTGTTTAAATAATGCACGGTAAGTCAAAAGCAATATTACCGTATCTTCTTCATTTTGGTTAAGTTTCGGATAAGTAATTCCGAATGTCAGATACTTAATTCCTCGTTGGATGGCGATACCTATATATCCACTGGCTGAGAAAATGGCGAGCCCACCGAAAAGAAAAAAAAAACTATTTTTTCTGTTCTGTGTAAACAGCCATAGGGCAGACGTACCCTACTCTCAACATTTTAATGGCTTTATAAAGGCTGTGGGCGTCCGTCCGGGCTCCACGACCCGAGAGTTTTGGCCGCGACGGCCGCAAATACCTACGTGGCTGTAGGCTAGATTATTTACGGCGTAATATCGCCATAAACGTAACAAACATATAATATCGAACCGATAAAATATAAATTTTAAGAAAATAAAACCGACTTCAATTGGGGAGGCCGGTGAAATATTATTATACTTAGATGGTGCACTCTTAGATTCCATACAATAAAATAAAAATGGCTATAAGTATGTTTATAATGGTAGAAGACTAAGTACCCTCAATTCCTCATGGAATCATGGAAAAACCTTGCTTGCTTGACAAACAAAACGAAGAGAACAAATCGCCAAACTTGAACTACGAGTCGTTGAAGAGTTCCGTTCTGATCATCATCAGCAGTTCCACTTCATCAAATGTCACTTTTATGAATGAAAATGCTTGATTAGTTCATGAAAATACTAAAATTACTATTTATGTGCCTTTCACATTTGAGGAGTTCCCTCGATTCCTAATGGATCCCATCATCAGAACTCGAGCATGACAAAAATCAATCGTGAAAATAGAACTTGCTTAAAAAACATAGCTAGAAGGACAGATCGCCAAACGTGAACTTTTCGTCGTTAAATAGTTCTGTTCTGATCATCATCAGCAGTTCTACTTCATCAAATGTCACATTTTTGTATGATAATGCTCGATTTGTTGATAAAAACACAAAAATCACTGTATGTTTGCCTTTAAGATTTGAGGAGTTCCCTCAATTCCTCATGGATCCCATCATCAGAAATCGAGCATGACAAAAATTAATCGTGAAGATAGAACTTGCTTAACAAACACAGCTAGGAGGACAAATCGCCAAACGTGAATTTTTAGTCGTTGAAGAGTTCTGTTCTGATCATCATCAGCAGTTCCACTTCATCAAATGTCACATTTTTGGATGAAAATGCTCGATTTGTTGATAAAAACACAAAAACCACTTTATGTTTGCCTTTAAGATTTGAGGAGTTCCCTCAATTTCTCATGGATTCCATCATCAGAACTGCGTTTTGACAAAAACGGGGCCAACTTGGATATATATACTTCCAATCAAAAAAATAATTTTTAAAATCGGTTGTGAAATGACGGAAATATGGAGTAACAAACATTAAAAAAAAAAACAAAAAAAAAAACATACAACCGAATTGATAACCTCCTCTTTTGAAATCTTGAAGTCGGTTAATTACTTAGTACATTCGGCATTATCTACATTGGAAACTGGCGGAATACGAGTACATCATCTATCTTCTAAATATATAAAAGAAGAAACTGACTGACTGACTGACTGACTGACTGACTGATTGACTGACTGACTGACTGACATATCAACGCACAGCCCAAACCGCTGGTCCTAGAGATTCCAAATTTGGCACGTAGGTTCCTTATAAGGTTTAGGGGTGCACTAAGAAAGGATTTTTCAAAATTCAACCCCTAAGGGGGTGAAATGGGGGTCCGAAGTTTGTATGGGGAAACAAGATTAGCTGGACTATTTTATTCGAAACTTCACAGGAGTATTTCTAACGATAAATAAAACAAAATTAAAAAAATTGAAAAGCCCACGACGGATTAACCTAATTGAAAAATTATAAAATAAAGTAAATGTGAATCCCCCGACTGGGTATTTACGAAGTAAGTACACAGAGATAATAAATAGATTTCAAAAACGGTTGTATGGTCGCGAGGTATAGTTACAAAGCCAGAAAAATCCGTCAAGGGCTGCCATTGCCATGTCTGTTCCTAATTTCATTAAAATATTAATAATAGTAAAGCTCGAGGTACATTACATACAGCAACTTAAATTGAAGTACCAATAACACGGACTTGGTAATCTTACTTCATTTCAGGGCAGGCAATGGCAGCCCCCGACGGATTTTTCTGGCTTTGTAACTATACCTCGCGACCATACAACCGTTTTTGAAATCTATTTATTATCTCTGTGTACTTACTTCGTAAATACCCAGTCGGGGGATTCACATTTACTTTATTTTATCATTTTTCAATTAGGTTAATCCGTCGTGGGCTTTTCAAATTTTTTAATTTTGTTTTATTTTATTATTTTGAGAGAGCAACGTTTCTCACTCAATCGCTCCAGTTGTAGAATGAGCCTCCCGTCCCTCCCGAGGTTTTCCCAAGGGATTATATTATAGTCTAGGGCTATTCAAGAAAGGAGTGTATACATGTTTAAAGAGTCAGCATCGCGCATTGAAACCCCTGGAGTTGCAAACGTCCATAGGCTGCGGTAACCGCTTACCATTAGGCGGACTGTATGCTTGTATGCCACCGACGTGGTAGAAAAAACAATAGTTGTTTCTCACTTAACGCTATATATATATATTTTTTTTTTTTAATGTGATTGCTCTTGGCCAGCATCTAGCCAGGGGGCAAAGATGAGGCCGACGATGAAGCGAGCTCACCCAGAAGATGCCTATTCACTCGTGCCTTAAAAAGGTCCAGGTTATTTTCCGGAAAAAAGCACGATAGGCCGAAGGCAGAGCTCAGCGTAGGGACAAAGGCCCAAAGTGTCCCATCAGAAAGCACTCTCGGCGCCAGTCCGAAGCCTGAAGGGCGAGCCCAAGAAGATCCTTTCTATTGAGTGTTTTACAATAGAACATGGAAGACGAAGGCTCGGAGCATCCTTTGAGAGAGTTCTCTCCGCAAGCCAGAGGTCCGAAGACCCAAAGGGCGAGCCACCACTATCCACCTGTGTCTTTTCAATTAAATTTGAGGGCCAAAAGCGCAAAGGTGAGTGGCAAGGCACGCAAGACCAAAAGCTGAGCTCCGCGCAGGTGAGAAGGCCCGAAGTGCCTAAGAGCCTCAGCGTGAAGGGTCACGCTTTGTACGCGAGCCTACACGGGACTCTCGTGCACTATCCTATCGCTAAATGTTCAAAGTAGAGCCGATCCGAGTTCTGCGTGGGGCCGAAGGTCCTAAGCTCCTCTTCAGACCGCGCACTACGAGTATATGCGAGCCCACGTAGACACTCACATCCTCCTTCCTCTATCACAAGCACATCAAATTTAATATCACTTACTTGGATCATTCATTCTAAATTTCGTCGAACTTTTACTTTTTTACAAATTTATTGCAAAAAATCTTAATCAATTTAGCCGATTTCGAGAATCTGCGCCTATTGCCCTTAATTCACCCTAAATCTTTATACCTTATCGTTTCCGTCGTGGGTAACCAACCACCATATTAATTGCGCTCTGCTGCATATAATTTAGTGAACCCATTTTGGAATAAACGTGCAAAATCCCTTTTTCAGAGTTTTGTACCCCCGAAACAACGTAATCGGGTCCCGTTTTTACAACGTGTAAAAACGGGACCCTATTACTAAGACTTTGCTGTCTGTCCCAAGGCTGTATCTCAAAAACCGCGATAGTTAGACAATTGAAATTTTCACAAATTATGTATTTCTGTTACCGCTATAACAACAAATATTAAAAACATATGGATAATGGTACGGAACCCATCGTGCGCGAGTCCGACTCGCACTTGGCCAGTTTTATAACATAACAGGATAGTTTTACCCATGCGTAGTGTGACCCATGGCATATTCACGTCGTGTATCGCCGATAAGTTCTAACTCCACAATAATACCTACTTTAACCGAAACCATGATATTTAGATAAGCAGACCTGTTTGGGGGACATATGACTCACGCCTACTCTTCCGTGGCGGGTATAATGAGCAAGAATTCTGCTCTTAGCAGTTCATGAGTAAGTTATAGGTAGAGAAGTTACTCAGTCATCACTATTTAAAGTGCTATATCACGGTATTCTATCCATGAGGTTTCAGAAAGTTCCTTACTATGTTATTCTGTTTCATCATACCTACAGCTCTCAGCAGTTCATACACAGAAGCTACTCAGAAAACAATATCAAAAGAAACACGACACGCAAACTTCCCTATGGTTCTGTTTTGCTCCATCATCAGGCCTTCAGCAGTTCATGTGAAGAGGTTTCTCAAATACTCAATACATACTAGCCAAACAATTGAAACACGGTTCACTAAATGATCACCTTAATAAGATTCCCTGCAATATTGTTCTGATGCATCATCAGACCCTTAACATACCATGTACAGAAGCTACTCAGCAAACACAATGAAAAGAGCCTAAACACGGCCAAATACCTATATGCTTTCGAAAGGTTCTGTGTGATGTTATTTTACTCCATCATCAGACCCTCAGAAGTTCATTTACAATGGCTGCTAACAAACATAAACAAAAGTGCCCAAAAACAAACAGTAAGTAATCGAACCCCTGTACAGTTCCCTACTATGTTTTTTTGCTCCATCATCTGATCCTCAGAGTTCAAGTACATATACTCTTTACCCAGCACTACTCGTATCGAAATCATCCACAGTGGTGAAGTTGTTCCGGAGAAAATGCGCTCAAACCAGCTCAAACGCACTTTCAAGCAAAAAATGTTTACTGCAGCGCCCCCTGGCGAGTTATGGTCGTAAAAATTATTATGGGGTTCGTCCCGAATAAACCACGAACCCGTTGCAGAAAACCGTATCCAAATCGGTCAAGCCGTTTTGGAGATATTGAGGTGCACACACAAACAAACAAACAAACAACCTCTCACCCTAAACGCATATACCTTCTCCGTTCCGTCGTGGGTAATGAGTAAACACGTGTTTCAGGTTTTTTGAAAAATCAACCCCTAAAAGGGGGAAATGTGGTGACAAATTCTGATAATCGACATGGGTATTGTTTTTATGGTTTATTAGGTCGCTGATAACGAAAATAACAAGTATTTTAAAATCCCACGTGGAGAACGTAAAATACCATCCCCTCCTGTTGGGGTGCGAGGAGGATGAAATGTCTAAATATTAATATGGGTGTCGTTTTTATGGTTTTTTGGGACGTTAATTGCGAAAATGGCATCGGTTTTGAAATTAAATATTGTGGACATGAAAACTTTTGAATATTTGTGCCAAATTGCAAGAAATAACTGCCTGACTGAGTGACCAACATATCAACGCACAGCGCAAACTGCTGGTTCTAGAGATTCCAAATTTAGTATGTAGGTTCCATATAAGGTCTTGTGGTGCATTAAGAAAGGATTTTTCAAAATTCAACCCCTAAGGGGGTGAAATGGGGGTCCGAAGTTTGTATAGGAAATCAAGTTTAGTTAGATTATTTTATTCGAAACTTCACAGGAGTATTTCTAACGATAAATCAGTAAACATGTGTTTCAGGTTTTTGAGGAATCAACCCCTAAAAGGGGGAAATCTGGTGACAAATTCTGAAAATCGATATGGGTGTGTTTCTATGGTTTATCGGGTCGCTGATTACGAAAACAACAAAAATTTTAAAATCCCACGTGGAGGACGTGAAATACCATCCCCTTTGTTGGGGTGCGAGGGGGTTGGAATGTCTAAATATTAATATGGGTGTGATTTTTATGATTTATTGGGTCGTTAATTTCGAAAATGGCGTTGATTTTGAAATTTAATATTGCGGGCATGAAAACTTAAAAGTAGGTGCCAAATTGCAAGAAGAAACTGACTGACTGAGTGACATATCAACACACAGCCCAAACTGCTGGTTCGAGACTCGAGAGATACCAAATTTGGCATGTAGGTTCCTTATAAGGTCTAAAGGCGCATGAAGTGCAGTGGATTCTCTATGAAGATACGACCTTTCTTGAGTCAATGTATTGTAAGTGGTTTTATTAATTAGTGCCGTCCGATACGATTTCGACAAAAATCGATATTTGAGCGTCCGAGAGGACTCTTAATACGACTCCTAGGTAAAATTTGGCAGAAGTGGCGGCCATATTGCTTTTCTTCATTTTCGTCCCGATTTCGTTCAAAATCGATATCTGAGCGTCCGAGAGGTCCCCAAATACGACACCGAGGTAAAATTTGAAAAAAGTGGCGGCAATATTGATTTTTTTCATTTCCATCCCGATTTCATTCAAAATAGAAATCTGAGCGTCCGAGATGTCTTTTAATAAGAATCCGAGGTAAAATTTGGAAATAGTCGCAGGCATATTGATTTTCTTCATTTTCTTCCCGATTTCGTTCAAAATCGATATCTGAGCGTCCGACAGGTCTCGTAATACGAATGCGAGGTAAAATTTGGAAAAAGTGGCGGCCATATTGATTTTTTCCCCTTCGGTCCCCGATTTCGTTAAAAATCGATATCTGAGCGTCCGAGAGGTCTCTTAATACGAATCCGAGGTAACATTTGGAAAAAGTCGCAGCCATATTGATTTTTTCATCTTCTTCCTAATTTCGTTCAAAATCGATATCTGAGCGTCCGAGAGGTCCCCGAATACGAATCCGAGGTAAAATTTGGAAAAAGTGGCAGCCATATTGATTTTCTTCATTTCCAACCCAATTTCGTTCGAAATCGATATCTGAGCGTCCGAGAGGTCCCCTAATACGAATCCGAGGTAAAATTTGGGAAAAGTGGTGGCCATATTGATTTCCTTCATTTTCGTCCCGATTTCGTTCAAAATCGATATCTGTGTGTCCGAGAGGTCCCCTAATACGAATTCGAGGTAAAATTTGGAAAAAGTGGGGGCCATATTGATTTTCTTCATCTTCGTCCCGATTTCGTTCAAAATCGATATCTGTGTGTCCGAGAGGTCTCTTAATACGAATCCGAGGTAAAATTTGTGAAAGTGGCGGCCATATTGATTATCTTTTTTTCCGTCCCAATTTCGTTGTAAATCGATATCTGAGCGTCTGAGAGGTCTCTGAATACGAATCTGAGGTAAAATTTGGCACTCCATACATGCCTGTATGCAAAAAAGTTTAATGTTACTATTGTATATAGGCGTGTGGGGTATCTATGGACTTGCTTTTAAAAACGACATAGAGGTTTCGATTTTTTTTTTCATTTAAATCAACAAGTACGGTTGCCAGTTTTTGTTGCACTTTTAGCACCACCCAGGGGTCACGTGTAGGGTAACGGTGGGTACTCCCTACGGACGTGGTGCAACTTCGACCCCCTTTGTCAAGTGAGTGGGCAACTTGACTGTTAGAAGTTCGCAAGCCGCTCGAAGGCCTCTAACTTGGCTTAACGATTGCAGCCGGGATCAACGGCTTAGCGTGCCTTCCAAAGCACGAGAGTCATTTAGTAACCACTCAAAGCGATCACCCATCCAAGAACTGACCTGCGCCCACATTGCTTAACCTCGCACACACACACGGTACGCACGCGGTAGGCGGGTGCCGCTGGGCCACGAGCGCTCTAAATTCTTGATAGTTTGTGCCCATTTGCAATTCAATCGGTCCAGTAAAAGCAACTTGGTTGTAACAGACGGACTGAAGTAAGGAGTGCGAATGGAAGTGAGGCCAAATTTTCTTTTTGGATGCTCCAATGGGAACTGGCAAAACCTACCTAATAAATTTAATTTTAGGAAAAATTAATGTTACACGTGATATTGAATTAGCCGTATTTCTGTACTTCAAAGGACCAGAGTTTATGACCGCTGCGCGCTGCTTGGTCGTTTACAGATCTATCGGTGTTACTGTAGTACACAGATACTTTTACTAAGGGCCATTTAAGACATGCTTTTATTTCATCGGCCCTTTCCCCTTCGGCCTCTCGGAAATGTATGATAATAGTTTTCGATCCTTATTTTTGGCAAAATCAAATAAAATTCAACAGTTTGCCGGTTCTCAGAATGTATACTGACTTTTCATCTGTTCATCTGTTAATGAATCACAATCACCAAACTTCGTATACCGAAACCCCCAGAATGTAACAACTACTTTTCTGGAGACCGCATCTAAATCGGTTCAGCCAAACGCGAGATAATCGTGGACAAACATACGAACCTGTTTTTTGTAGACGGTTAAAAATTTCGCTTAGTACGCGGGCGAAGCCGCGGGCAAATGCTAGTACTATATATGCTCTATAACAAATTATGACAAATCATACAGAAATTGACGATGAATGAAAACACTATTCTATACTATCCTGTACTATAAAACGAGCAACATTTGTAAATGTGTTTGTTTATAATTAAAATCTCAAAAACCGCTCTAATGGTATTAATGAAAAAAGATAAGGCAAAATTACAAGGGCGAAAAGTCGATGAAGCTCGATCTGATCTTCGCGGCCACTTTTATTCTTCTTAAAATGTAGGGTTGTTGGATTAAGCACCCTAAACTCACGTCTTACTAAATTAAATAAACCAACAACCCGCAATTGTAAATTAATATTTTATAAAACCGTAACTTTACAGGACTATTATAATAATTAAGAAGGCTTTCAACATTGTGCGGCTATTTTGTCTAATTAAGACTTCTTTTTTAGATAAAGCCCGAAACTGGCCTACTTATAACCTAATTTAAAATTAGTATTTAACATATTAGGAACTCTTTTGCAATTTTATCAGCGTAATTAAAATATTTGATCAGTAAACCACGTTTTATTGCATGTATCAATAGAGCCGAGTTAGTCAACAGTCATGGGGAAAGTATAAGAATTCCTTTTCGTTGCGTACGGAACCATAAAAAGCTTTTGAAAATGTGGAGAAATTCCGAAACCGTCCCTTCCGGCGTAAGCCCTCTTAAGATGTCAAGCCATGTAAAGCCAACTGCCACGGGAGAAGATAGAAAACAACGTTTTAAAATTACATTTTCTATTGTTACATATTTCGACTATCTCAGAAAATATTCATTAACAATGTTACATGTAACAATTTTCGTGTGCAGTAGACACTTCGACTAGCTTAACCCAATGTAACAATCTTTTGTTTTATGTATTGATCGCTAAAATCGACCCTTCTAAGTGACAAGCCCAACCTTGTTTAACATTTGGTCAACCAACCTTTTAGCCCGTCCCTGTTACAGCTCTATATTTATCCAATTAAAATGGTCCTTGAATCTGCCAACGCGGGCTTTGGAAATATTTTGTTACTGTCACTTGAGAGCAACATAATAGAAGGGGAGAGAGGTAGGGGAAAACCGAGAACAACATGGTGCGAAAATATCATGTACTGGACCGGGGTTACTGACGCAACCACTCACAGCAGAGTGGCGAAAAATAGGGAAGAATTTCGTTTGTTGATCGCCGTCATCCGATGGGATACGAGTATAGCACGCTAAGAAGAAGACTTGAGAGTATCTTCAGTAAACGAGTACAAGTAGGTCTCATTCTTACAAACCTGAGGTTCTAGTCTCAGTTGTTTCCTCCTATCAACTTATGTAAATCATTTTTCACATTCGCGTTCATGGCTTAGTGGCAGTTGGTGGCGTTCGGGGACTGGTATCCAAGCCCGTATTTAAATACTGATACCTTTGGTGACGGTTGTGGCGTTTAATATGCATGATATGCGTTAGCAGAATTTCACAGCTTGTATAGTTGGTTTATATCGTTCCGGTTGATGACACAATTGAAATACATACCAAATAATAAATTTATGAATCTTGAATCTTAAATCTAAATTTAAATTTAAAGTATTTTATTCAGCAAATAATTGTACAGATTTTTACTTGAAATTGTGTTTTTTATTTACTATAGTGAAATTCTTTATTAAGCTTTACTTTCATGATTTTTTTATATGTTTTGGACCCATAGTTCAAAAGTTAGAGGGGGGACATATTTTTTTTTGCTTCTGGAGTGAAGATTTCCAAAAATATTGTTTATCAATTAGTTTAAAAAATGTTTCATGAAGACCTCTATTAATTTTGAGAGACCTATCTAGTAACACCCCAAACCATAGGGTTGAAGTACAAAAAAAAAAACATCCCCACTTTACGTGTAGGGGAGACCGTCCTTAAACGTTTTTTTAATTTTATTTTAGGACTTTTCAGTTTTATTAATTTATACCCTACCAAATTGAATCTGTCTAGCAGTAGCAATCACAGAGCAAAGCCTTGGCAGACAGACGCACATGGCGAAACTATAAAGGTTCCTAGTTCCTAGTTGACTACGGAGCCCTAAAAACGTGACCCCTCCTCCATACAAGTTTGTATTCACAAATAAACGATTGGGTTTTGATTTATTATATTAAATTTGTTTTTTACCATTTCAAAAAGTGTATATTCGTTGATGCGCAATTGCTGAACTAATATCACATTTTGTCCCGATGTTACCACAAGTTATTATTACCTTAAAGTATATTTCCAACGTATTGCTTCTAAGTTGATACTTACCTAAATTGACATCGTCTACGAGTATCGATGTTCATTTGGGCTATAAATATCTCGGTTGGTGTATTTCCAGAGTATTTCGCACTTGGTAACAAAAGTGAATTAAATAGATTATAAGAGCGTGAATACAAGCAGCCTAACTACTTCAAACACGCTAATTTACAGGAGATAATTACTTGACGTGATGACATATGGCCCTGAAACATGGTCGCTTACTATGGGCCTCATAAGAAGGCTCAAAGTCACCCAAAGAGCAATGGAAAGGGCTATGCTAGGATTATATTTGCGCGACCGCATCAGAAATGAGGCCATCCGTAGTAGAACCAAAGTGACCGACACAGCCCTCCGAATCGCTAAACTTAAGTGGCAGTGCGCGGGCCACATTGCACGCAGAATCGATGGCTGTTGAGGCGGAAAGGTTCTCGAGTGGCGCCCACGTACTGGAAGGCGCATCGTGGGTAGGTGGACTGATGACTTGGTAAAGGTCGCAGAAGTCCACTGGATGTGGGTGGCGCAGGATAGGTCATTGTGGCACTCTTTGGGGGAGGCCTATGTCAAGTAGTGCACGTCTTTCTGCTGCTGATATGATGATGACGATTAATTACTTAACATGAAAACTGTTCGGTACAAAAATACATCATACCATAGTGTGTTGTGACAAATTGATTGCGGTGTGTAGAACGCTGTGGTTTTACCAACTGAGGCAATTGAGATTAGGGAGCAAATAGTCTTTTGCTCCCAGTCGGCAGGACAGAAATTCTGGGTGGACCGGCGGCACGGAACCCTGATGTTCCACATGGTGCAGATACTTACTAACCATGGCTGCTTTGGTGGGTATCTGCATCGCATAGGGAGGGAGTCCCTTCCTTGCTGCCATGAGTGTGGTGCACCCGTGGACACGGCGCGTCATACTTTGGAGGAGTGCACTGCATGGCGACCCCAACGGGCTGCCTTAGAAGCAGTGATCGGGCCGAACCTCTCGTTGTCGAGTGTTGTTGGCGCCATGCTAGACAGCGAAAGGGCATGGAAAGCGATGGCCTCCTTCAGTGATCAGGTTATGTCGCAGAAGGAAACCGTGGAGCGTGAACGCGAGATTAATCATCTCGCAGATCCGCTCCGCCGGCGACGGGCTGGGGGCAGAGCCAGGCGCTATGCGCATTTGATGCCTCCACCGTAGTGGGACCATGCGGGGTCGGGGGATACCCTGCAAAATGGCCCCACGGAATCCAACGTGCCCGTCCTACACTGGCGCGTAATGTCTGCGGCCCTCTAACCTGTGGGCTGCCCGCTGGGACGCACGCGGTAGAATGCTGATAGCGATCCCGCGGCGTCCTCGACAAGGCGGAGCCGGCACTCGTTGGGGTTTTAGACGGTAGTCCAAGGCGTTCTGCTGCGGTTAGTCCGTCTACCCGTCCTGGTCCCCCCAACCGGGTGGGATGCATAAAAGCATTTCCCCAACGTTAAAAAAAAGGACAGAAATGAAAAAAAAATTACAGAAAGCAGAGACGAGTTTTGCTCCCTTCAAACGGGCTCGAAAAGTCATTGTTTAGAATAGGAAATGGAAAGGAAAAATACGTTTTATTTATAACGAACACACCAATCGATTGGTCTTTAAAATAAATACAAGGTTAATTAGTATTTTTTTGATTCATTGAATTATATTCGGAGATAATCGCTACGAAAGTCACAAAAAATATGAAAAAATTTACTAAGTAAATTGTTTTGCACGAGATAGGTAAGTCGAAATGTTTTTAAGTTATCGTTGAAAAATTGCATTTCGTTAACAAAAGGATGCAAGTGCTGTGAGTTTCCTATGATGATATGACCTTTTATAATTTTCGGTATAGAAAAGTGGTATTAATCTTTCATTGTTCGTGGTCAGACACGCACTTGGCCGGTTTCTTACTTTTTTTGGTACGGAACCCTAAACAAATGATAATAAAAATGAAGTACTTCAAAGTCATTTGAATTGAAAATAGAAGGTGGAATTTGAGTCGTGAATTTGTGATAAATACTATACAGGGCACCAATATAATATACATTTATTCACCTTACTAGCTTTTGCCCGCGACTTCGTCTGCGTAGAACTCGTTCTCGCCTTAGAATTATTTGTTTTCCCATACAATGTTTCTCAAGCTGAGATGTTTGGACGGCGTAGAAAAGGACACCAGAACCTTAGGGGTGTATTCTCTAGAAATCCTATAGTCAAAACGAATGATTAAGTGCTTATTTCGGAAAATTAAATGTAACGATTTTAGACGAATGAATCCCGTTAAAAAAATAACAATTATAATAATAAAAGTCTCGCTACGCAGTTCTGCTGTAAAACGTAGCCCCAACAGAGCGAGTTCTTCATGTAAGTATTACAGCCGAAGGCCCTAAGCAGACCGAGATCGAAGGCCGAATGTCCCAAACGAAACAAAATAACCTTCGGCCCTAAACCGAGTGGTAAGGCACGCAAGGCCGTAGTTCGACAATCCCAACAGAGTGGGCTCTTTAATAAGGCTGAGGGCCGCACGCGATCGCGATCGCGACCTGCTAAGACACGCGAGGCGGAAGATCGAGCATCCCAGCAGCGGACTCTATGAAGCTGAGGGCCGAAGGCCCGAAGCTGAGAGGTAAGGCACGTGAGGCCGAAGGTCGGGTATCCCAACAGAGCGAGAGCATCCCAAATATAAAAAATCAACTAAAAATCAATAATGTGATTAGTTATAGACGTAAAAAGGATGATTTTAATAGAATTACAAACATTTATTTCTCAAAAATCTGTTGCTATGAATTTTTAGCGGCAGCTGCGACTCCGGCTTCTTCACCAGAAGAATCACTTCGGTTAGACGAAATGTAATAGTTTCCATCTGCCGAAGAATCATCTGAGCCACGATTCTATGGCCTGATCTGCATTTTTGCACTAATTTCTACTTTTTACCTTTTTCGTGAGGTGTTCATACTCGCGCCGTTGATTTTATCGGCAAAACTTTAATTGATAATCATGTTAAAAAAATTACACTAACACTGACCATACGAAGCACAAACGTCAAGAACATAAATTTAACTATTTAGAAATATCGTACACGCTCGTTCTTATCTGTTTCGGTCGCGTCACTGCATGTTAGGAAAATACTAAAACCGGCATTAAAGACTATCCACCAGAAAAAAAAATGAGCGAATAACAGTTTACGCGACGTATTTCATTCGTACGTCAGTGGTTAACCAGTGAAGAGACCGTGGTGGCTGGTGCGCACACTACACAGCGTCCCGGCGCAGCGCTAGCGTTTACTTCTTTTTTTCAGTTTTTATGTTAAGATTTCACAAATTTTGAATGTGAATGTTTTTTATTTGTCGTCAAGTATATGCCTACCAATTATTATACCTGTAACTCATGGATTATAGGAGTTCCCATACAAAACTCAACCCCTCTTTTCCCCTTTTAACCCAAATCTGCACAATTTTTATAGCCTAAAACCTGACCGGGTATTTACTGACAGATTAGTAAAGTTTTCATCAAAATCCATTCAGCCGTTTTCAAGTGATGCGCGTTCATATAAACAGACAAACAGATAAACAGACAAACAGACAAAAATTCTAAAAACTGTTGGATCGTGTTCTGTTATCGATTCTAAGTATCCCCAGCCAACTTTTTTTCGAATATTCTCCATGTACAGACTTTAGACCCTCTTCAGCTTTATTATATGTATGTATAGATTACATTGAAAAAGTGTCGAAAAATGTATACATGTTTATTTATGCCCTCAACTGTACTTACAAAATAAAAAAATCTATCCATGATTTTGCACCTGTGGTACCTTCTTTCGCAGACAAATGGTTCACAGAACTTTTTTTACAGAAACGGTAAACTTTTTAGGTGGGGTCATTGTGTAGTGTAGAACTCATTTAGATCTACTAGAAAAGTAGGTTAGGTTAGTTTAGGTTAGAACTGCGACATAACGGGGATCTGCGGGTGATGGGTCGGGAGCTCCATCGCCCGCTAAGAAGAGGTCCCGAGCTGGAAGGCCACATTGTAAAAAAATGTTTTCTATGAAATGGAAAGTATGGGAAACATATATATTCTATGAAACTTTTGTCTGCGAAACAAGGTACAACCGTGGTACAACCTTTTGCACCACTTATACATACTAACTTTTCCCGTGCTAAAAGTAAGGGGCGTTAATCACAAACCGACTTATGATGACAGTTTCTATATAAAAACGGGTGAGGTGTGAGGGGACAGATGAGGACGAGTCGGTTCATTTCGTCATTGTCAAATATTTTATAACTTTGGATCAGGCGATTGAAGACTTTTGCGTTCCGCGCCGGGGGTATAAAAGGGTCAGGAAAGCGCTTGTGATAAAAAAAACAACAGGACAATTTTTTATAAAAATCGAACCTGTCCCATACGTAGTAAGCTAAATAAATAAATATTAGCGGACAATGTTTTAGTGGTATGTGTGTGTAGGTGTGTGTTAATGTATTGTGTATTGATCTAGAGTAGCAAGCCTGAAAGCCTTCATCTATAGGCTAGGGTGTTGTTTGCTTACCACCAGGCAGGCCGATTGCTTGTGTTTGACACCGCCGTACTTACGAAGCAGCGGGTTTTATCGGGGATGGTACCGTCAATGATATTAAGTGGATACTTCTAAATTTGCCTGCCTACCTCGTACCTATTTATTTTCGTCACTAAATAGAATAATAAGTGTAAAATAAACATAAACTTTGCCTCCTGGCTAGATGCTGGCCAAGAGCAATTTCATTATAAATAATAAATAAAAATAATAAAATCATAATAGTGTTAGGTACGTACTCGTAACGCTTTTGTATTTGGTTGATAAAATCACCGATACCATAACTTTTATTTTAGCGCCATCTAGCTTTAATAACGTAACTAAAATTGAAAACGTTGAGTGTAGGGCAGGTTTCTCATACAAGCTGCTAACAAAGAATCAACTTCAAAAAAAGTTACATGAGCCTAATATCCTAATATTAAACGCACGCGTCAGACAGGCATAAAAACTTGCGGAAAAGCCGTACAGAAAATTGAGTCGCTGAAATTAGCGCCATTTTATGTGTTTAAATTTCGCGGCGGCAGTATTACAAAATACCGCCAAATTGCTTTATTTACGGTCAATAAAGTAGATGCCTCACTCTATACCTGTTTTTTTATGATCTTGTTCAAGTAGCTTGGTAGGTAATTACGCGTCACATTTTGTTTGACGTCATAACAAAATAGATAATGATACTTACGTAGGGTAGCTACAGAACAAGAGTCTCTTACTAAAAAAATGATACTTGCGTAGGGTACCTACAGAACAGAAGTCTCTTTCTAAAAAAACAATGTTACTATTGAGTACTTGCCACATGTTAAAATGTATGACATAGTGTTACTATATGGATGGTAAACCATAAAATTATTGCAATTAATTGCAAAGTTATTTGAGTTTATGAAAATCATATAAAATTTATAAGCAGTGATCAGAATTAGGTGAGTTAAAATACCTATTCTTCGCAAGTGTAGAGAGGTTACAACCGGAGTAGAAAGATATTTATTTTCTTAAATACCTGGTATTCGACATTTTATTCGGGTAGTAGTCGTAATCAAACATACATGTTATTACTTACAGACCGGCATGTTTTATGTTAATCAAAAAAGTTATATCTAAGTATTTCTAGTTACTTTTGCTAACATTTCCATGACACTTTAAAAAAAGACCTTTCAAACTTAATTACGTATTTAACTAGGACTAGTACCCGAATAAATATCGAATACCCGGTAGTCAAGGAAAAATATTCTACCCGTTTGTTACCACTCTATGTTATGTCCTCTTACGACGACGAATAGGTATTTTAGCTCACCTTATTTTGTTCACTAATTATCATCATCTTTAGACGTTCCCTCAATGCTGAGGATTGTGACATCATGTCCTATTATCACTTATTATAAGAGACTTCCAAAATTGAAAAAATTACGTTTCTTTATCGTCCAAGAGTAAATTTTAAAAGATACCAATCGTTTCCAATCTGTCTGTCGGTAACCTCTTCACGCTTAAACCGCTGAACCGAAATTTGGTAAAGAGATAGCTTGAGTCCCGGGAATGGACATAGAATTATCCCATAAGAGGGAGTAAAGGGGGATGGAATTTTGTATGAAGAATCAATATCCGCAGAACCGATTTAGATTTGGTATGGCGATAGTTTGAGCTGTAGGGAAGGATATACAGTAGTTATTATCCCCGGAATCATCACCTAAGGGTGTGAAATGGGAGGAGGAAGTTTTTATTGGGAATCATTTTTTAAAAGGCTATAAGATTTATTAATATTATTGCTTTCTTTAGAAATAAAGAATGTATATGCATTTTCGACCAATTTGTCATCACTTTAGGGGGTGAAGAGATGGATGGAAGTTTGTATGTGGAACAAAAGTGTGAACTGAATGAACCTATTTAAATAAAATTTAGTATAGACATACGATTGTGTACGGGGCAAGGACAAAGGATAGTTTTCTACCAGAAATAATCATTAAAGGGCGTGAAAAGGGGGGGTTGAAGTCACTGTCGCCATTTGTTTTTTCAATCTTGGAAAGTGCTGCGCTGAAATTGTCGATACCCGTTTTACTTACGTAGTATAAAATTATTATGTTACTGTTTTTATTATGAGTGATTTTCGAAATTTTCAGGTCACCAATAAGGGCAATAAAAGCTTTGCGTGGGAAATTATATGTTATTATTGGTATCGAAAATGAACTGAATGTACTTACCAAAGTAATTCATTTCGAGGAATCTCATTTCAACCATAAATTAATAATTTATCAGAACTATACAAGTACCTAACTCGATTGCGTGAAACAAGTGTGCATGAAATGTAATTACCGAAATTAGCTCTCACATGGAGATAGTAAGTTATTGAGTAATCATTGATGACAATGATGTGTCCACGTGTAATTGGGTTACATAAAATCCCCAACAATAACCGTGCTATAGATCTATTTATACTTATCTAGGTACTGTGTTCGTGTCCCGCCTAATATAATAAAAAATAGAATTAGACTAGAACTATTTGTCCAACTTGCTAAAATGCCGTAACATTGTACACTAAATAAAGAAATATATAATAAATCAATATTGGGGGACAAACTTACACAAATCGACCTAGTCCCAAACTAAGCAAAGCTTGTACTATGGGTACTAGACGACGATATACATACTTATATTGATAAATACATAGAAAACATCCAAGACCCAGGAACAAATATTCGTGCTAAGTGCACAAATAATGCCCTGGCCGGGATTCGAACCCGGGACCTCTAGCTTGGGAGACAGTGTCACTACCAACTACGCTAAACAGGCCGTCCATGGACGTAAAGTTTGACAAGTGACTGGACCTGTAAATTTAAATAGCTTTATTCTAATGAAAGCAAGTGAATGCCTATTACCGTGTGCTTTTAAAACACCTATTTAATTAAATATTTTCTAGCTATCTGGTATTGTTATTACGGTAAAAAGAAACTACTAAACGGTTTCTACTTTCGAAACGATCGAGCAGACTTTTTTCCGATGAAATCAAATAGAGGATACAATGTTAAGTAAAACTACATTTTTAAATTCTCGAAAATGTTCCAATTTTATATAAATAAATCAATTTCAAAAGTGCCTCGTTCTAAAAGAGAGTAAATGACAAATAAGGCGTCACAGCGTAACGAATCATACAGAAGCACTGTTCCGAAGACAAATTTACTAAAGAAAGTGAACTGCTGTTCTTTTTGTGCGTTGAGACTGTCACAATTTCATACTACTGACGTCATTACTACGATGTAGGCTATCTTCATATTTTCGTGAATATTTAGAAAACTAACACGAGTAGCTATAAAAATATAGAAAGAATATTTTGCGGGTTCTTGGTAACAAATTAACGAAATGAGTTAAAATTTTATTCTACTTAAAAATTTGATATGTTGTCAATTAATAAAAATATCCAGTGCAGTTAGGTTTTGGCACGAAAGGTGGGTGCGAGGCAGCCGTCCATGCCTTAAGGACCTACCTTTCATACGACGATTGTGAAATCGTTGTCAAAATTGATGTGAAAAATGCCTTCAATTCGGTAAATAGGGACACTTTGCTGGCGGAAGTAAAAGACAAAATTCCAGAAATTTACAATTATCTTCTCCTCTGCTATGCAGATCCTTCTAAATTAATGTACAAGTCCCATGAATTATCTCCAGAAGCTGGCTGTCAGCAGGGTGATCCTCTAGGGCCAGCAATTTTTAGTTTGGCCATAAATCCAATAATTCAAAAATTAAAATCTAAATTTAATGTATGGTACTTAGATGACGGAACTCTAGGAGGCGACGTGGATACTGTGCTCTCTGATTTGGCTTTTATTAAAACTAATTTCGAAAATATTGGTTTAGAACTAAATTTTAGCAAATGCGAACTCTTTATTCAAAAGACTTCTTATAGTTTGGTCGATTTAATACAAAAATTTGTTCATCTGGCTCCTGGTATCAGAATAGTCGACAAATTTTCACTTTGCCTCCTGGGTTCTCCTATTTTTGAAGAATCCTTTCCCGGTTATATTTCTGACACTATTTCTAAATTCCAAAGCCACGCGAATCGTTTACTCGAAATTAGCCCACATTATGCGCTAATCATTCTTAAGTTTTGTCTTTTTGTCCCTAAATTTACATATGTGCTCCGTTGCTGTCCTTTCTGGAAACATCAAAATCTTTTGTCACGAATGGATGACTTAATCAAAACTAGTTTAGAAATGATTCTAAATATTCAGCTAACTGAGCCTTCCTGGTCTCAAGCGTCCCTTCCTATTCGATACGGTGGCTTAGGAATCCGCAAAGTGTCCAGTGTGGCATCCCCAGCCTTTTTGGCATCCACCCATAGCACGTCTGGTCTCATAGGAAATATCCTAAGGGCTTTGCCTACATACTGTGAGATTGCGGGCTTGGAGGGTGCCAAAAATGCTTTTAAAGTTGCTTGCCCAGGTAAAAAATTTCCAGACAACCCAAAATCACAAAGGAGCTGGGATAATATTTACTGTGATTTAAATTATAATATTCTTCTAAACAGCAGTGCAGGTCCAGATCGTGCGAGACTTTTGGCGGTCGGAACCCGGGAGGCTGGTTACTGGCTACATGCCCATCCCTCGCCAAATACCGGTACCTTCCTGGATCCGACCTCGCTTATATTGGCGACTGGACTGCGACTCGGGGTCGCGGTATGTACCCCACATATATGCTCTTGTGGCACGGACGTGGACCGACTGGGACACCATGGATTGTGTTGTCAAAAAAGTGCAGGCCGTTTTTCGAGACATGCGACGCTTAATGATATAATCCGCCGGTCTCTTGCCACCGTCAATGTGCCTGCTCTTCTTGAGCCGACTGGCATGGTCAGGGACGATGGTAAGAGACCTGATGGGGTGTCTTTAGTTCCTTGGAGCGTGGGACGGATGTTGGTGTGGGATGCTACCTGTGTAGACACACTGGCACCGTCTCACCTCCAACGGACTACAGTAAAAGCGGGTGCAGCGGCGGAAAACGCCGAAATTCTAAAGCGTAATAAATACAAGGGCCTCGGCAGAGAGTACATGTTTGTACCTTTTGGCGTCGAAACTCTAGGTCCGTGGGGTCCCAGCGCGCATAAGTTATTTGCAGAAATTGCGAAGCGTCTGGTTGACGTAACTGGTGACCGAAGAGCTGGCGGTTTCCTCGCTCAACGTATCAGCATTGCGATACAGCGAGGAAATGCCGCCAGCATCCTCGGTACAATGCCTCAAGGGCCCGTTTTAGATTTAAGTTAGTTTTAATTTTCTTTATATTATTTTGGTTAAGTATTCTTGTATATATTTTCGTTGTACATAAATAAACACATTAATAACATCATTGTTCTAATCCCATGAACCACTTTCATTTATGTATTAAAATCGATAGCGCGATCGTACCTATTGTATCAAATCGAAGGTACTCTAGAAAGAACAGGGGTGGCATCATTCAGATAATTAACGAACGTAACGTAGAGAATAATAACTAAAGTTAGCACATAAAATTACAAATATTTACGTTGAAAATCGTAATCAGGCTTTGAAATATGAACCAAAGTACCTAATTTCATTTAAAAAAAAATTATAACGAGCGCCAGTGATCGAAACACGAGTTCCCGAGAATCGCCTTTAAGCTCCACCTCTAAAATGCATTGTATGAAAGACAAAATTAAATTAAAACATTTCAAGTGGATGCGTAAACCGATTATATCGGAATAAGTTTCAAATCCCTGTTTCAAAAAGGCTTGTACTTAATTTATCTTACATTTTCATTTGCTTGATGTAATTTTAAGCTTTTAGTATTATAATTTAATGTACCAATCAGTTTCAGTGCAATATTGTAGTCCGTTCGATGGGGTTTTATACAATACAAGTTAGCAATGGAAACCTGTTCATGTGGTGTTTTTTTTTATAACGAGCGGCAGTGATCGAAACACGAGTTCCCGAGAATCGCCTTTAAGCTCCACCTCTAAAATGCATTGTATGAAAGACAAAATTAAATTAAAACATTTCAGTGGGTGCGTAAACCGATTATATCGGAATAAGTTTCAAATCCCTGTTTCAAAAAGGCTTGTACTTAATTTATCTTACATTTTCATTAGCTTGATGTATTTTTAAACTTTTAGTATTATAATTTAATATACCAATCAGGTTCAGTGCTATATTGTAGTCCGTTCGATGGGGTTTTTTTATACAATACAAGTTAGCAATGGAAACCTGTTCATGGTGTAGACCGTTACTTAGTTAATTAGCATTTAAATTATACTGCGCTGTTGGTTTTCTGAATAAATAAAAATAACTATTATACTATTCTGTGCTTTTAGTCCTGTCAACTACAATTCAAATGCGTAACATACCTACAGGTCAATGTGATGTTTTGTAAAGGAATGTAACAGTTGATTCATCTTAACTCTCATACATTTATTTATACTAACGAACGTGAATAATATTGACGAAATAATATTATGATATTATAGGTACAATTGTAGTCCTAAACATGTCACAAATAGTGACTTTGCAAATCAGTTTCAACCCTATTTCTTTCTTTAAATCTTAACTCTCGTTTGAGTTACTCAACCAAATCCTTGGTTACAACTATGGAATATTATTTTAACTGTCAAATGGGAATTCGGTCTGACTCGCCATATCGCTTATAATATATAATCAATATATTCATCCCGTGCTCTGATTTCTGGCCGAAGGGTGGAGTGTTTCGGCGGTTTCGGGGCAACCTACCGAGTCCTATACCGGAGATGACGACGCAACGGAGTCACGCTGTTACAACGCCTAAATATTTAATTTACTTTTTAAGAATATTTTGTATTGATATGTCTGTAAGGAATAGTGTTTTAATATGGGCCTTTTGTTGTCTGAAGCAAATAAATAAACCAGTCAATATATTAGCTACACACACTTTGTTTTAAATCGTCATCACGCGAGGAAGCGCACACATTGATATAATTTTTAAGTGATATGTATCAATAACATACGAGTAACTGTGTAAATTAAAATAGCACGATTCTTCATTCTTGGACGAATTGTCTTGTTAGCATGTCTCATACTGATAAATGATTCAACGACTACTTGTTCTTAAGACTAATAATAATACAGCAATCTATTTATTCCCTTCTTTTTCGGCCTATTTAGCCTAGTTGGTAGTGACACTCCCTACGAAGCTGAGGGCCCGCTCCCGGGTTTGAATCCCGGTAAGGGGGCTTCTGTGGTGAGCAAAAACATTTGTTCCTGAGACTTGGATGTTTTCTATGTATTTAAGTATTATGTGTATTAAATGTATCGTCGTCTATATAGTACCTACCCATAACACTAGCATTACTATGGGACTAGTTTGATTGGTGTAAAAAATTGTCCCCTAATCTTATTTGTTTATTTTATTTGTACTAAGTAGGTACTACTTAGTACAAATACTACTTAGTAAGTAGTAAAGTAAAGTTTGCTAACAAAAATTCAAAATTACAAATTAAAGAAAAAATTCAGCGCTCCGATTAGTATGGCAATAATGTAACTTTTTAACCGTAATACGATAGGTAAATCTAACTGTCATTATTACTAAGGCAAATGACATCATTTTTATACGCCACAAATATGCTTGTCGGACAGCGGTCACCGTACGAAGCCTATATGACTCGACACATTGTTTTCATAATTGGTAAAAGATCAGTGTGATAACAATATGATATACTTTATAAAACTCTAGGATGTCAACCTCGATACACATACCAAAAACCTAATATTAAGCGTCCAATATTTCTGTCTTTATGCATTGGGTAACAAATATTTTTAGAGAATGGGGCAAAGGGGGCAACGCGGAATATCATCTCGCTCATGTTTGGGGCAGCCCAAATGTAGAAGTACTTCCTTACAGCCGCAGCCATATTACCACTACTTGCTCTGTAGGTTGTGGTGTTGTGTTCCTGGTGGTGAGTAAGGTCGCCGCTGCTCCTGAGGATACGCTGTGTTGAGAGTTAGGGACCTGCATTTTCAGAGACGATCAAATGCCTATACGAGACCAACAACAACTAGAGCACAACAAAGCACTAAAAATAGAGACTAACCTAACTCGGCGCTAGCGGCACCCGAAACGCCTCCTACAAATTGACACTTGGTTATGACGTCACGCACAAGTTATCGAACCAATCGTTGTATGGGAAGATAAATATTTTGCTGTTTCAGTCGTGACTTACTGCGTTACACGTGCACATAGTTGTCATACATTTTATTCTTTATTTTTACATAAAGATTATAATAGTTTCTTTTATTTGACTTTTAGTTTAGACAATAAATGTCGCTACGTTTAGGCTATGCATGGTTCTGTTCTAGTTCTTTTGCTAGACGGAGCTTATGTTATTCTGCATAACCGCCGTCCCTTGCCTGAGTACTAGCATAGACATAACGACAAGAGATTCTAATGCAAAGGCATAACATTGATATACATTTGCCATAATACTTAGTACTGACTTGAGAGATAACGTGATTTCTAAGTTCTCATTCTAAACAAGCTTCTAATTCTGTACTATTTCTATTCTAGTTCTATTCTCATTTGTTGGCGGGGTTTTGGCCCCGCCGCGGGCTTCCACAACTCCCCTTATAGCCCGACCCTGTCCACTCACAGCCATTTGGCACATTCTTGGCTGTTTCTATTCTTGTATTCTTATTCTATCAATATCACTTCATCTCTCAACTCATCTTTATAGGAAAACATATAAGGACACTCACCGGGATTCCCAGCTGTCCTTTCCTCTATTTTCCTACTTACACCTTTATTGCGGTTTCCCGCCTTCTATCCTCTTGTCCTCCATTCTCTATTGTAGTGAGTCTCGTGCCAGAATCTTCACTACCCACTACCAGAGAAAAAACGTTCAACCCTTTTTAATTCACTGTCAACTGTCAATGTTACCAGTTGAGTAAATCGAGACGGTTTGAGACATACACTTACCCGTTTTGTGTGATTATCGCGTTCGTCGCGACAATAAAGAAAAAATACGTTACATGTCTTTATCTGATTTTTGGATTATTGTAATTGTATCATATTTACTGTGATATTTTGATACTATCCATAGAGTGGCACCATGTTATTTATTAATTTTAACATGTGACAAATACCCAATTTAATTGGTGGTTGCGTAGAAGAACGACCAGAGCGGGGTGATTAGGTAAGCAACGATTTTGTGCGTACGTAAAATTGATATAAATGACAGTTTCCATACTAAAAATGACAATTAGATCTATCTAACGTAAAGTTTGACACCCCTGGAGTTGCAGGCGTCCATAGACTACGGTGACCGCTTACCATCAGGCGGGTCGTACGCTTGTTTGTCACCGACGTGGTATTAAAAATAACATAATCAACACGCAGATTTATTTACAATCACAAAGTTGCCGATAACTCGCCTATGGCAAATGAGTATATTACTGACGTCCGTTAAAATATAGTTGTTACGATATACAATTAAATTAAATTGTCATGGAATTTAATTACATTAAAAAATAAACTACATGAAATTGACTCTTATGCTTTCCCATGAATAAAATATATAAAAGTGGCTTAATGGTTTTTCCGTTTAGGATTAAGTATGTATGTGCAAAGTGAGTGACAATGATAAATGTATGAAAAGGTGGTCAGTTCGCTACGATTCTTTCGTAAATTTATGTAACCTTACAATTTGAGCCTACACCAGATCCGGTATATATTCCATCTGCTATACTTACCAAAAATGAAATGTAATTATGCTTACCTTGATATCCCCATTGGTCAAAATATCGCGGGTGCTGTTGAATAGCGACACAGGTTTTGTTATGATTTTTCTTGGCCAGTATTTTTATACAGAGATATAAAATAAAATATTGCTTGCGTAGTGCGATCTGGATTTTTTTACTTCACAAGTATTCTGATAAAAGATTAGGTATCACGAGAATCTCCGACTCCGATCGCCTACGTGATTTTAAAATAAAACGTACTTATTATTAACAAACTTATCGTTTTCTTTGCAGGAACTCAATCCTCTGGAACTAGAAATAAGGGCCTATAGTATAACATAAATACGACCAAAATAAATTATTAAGATCCTCCAATGTATAAAATTTAACACGAAAAGGCAAGACGTTACAACATGGGTAACAAAACTCAAGCCGTTTTGGAGAAGATTTTTCAAGAAATTCTCGCGGCTTCAGGGAATTCATCGGAGAGTATCAACCAATCGCAGATAATTTCGGTACTAAGAAAGCAAGCGAATGCAGGGAATGAGGACTTGGAATCTCTGATGTTTAAGGTGATGAGGGACGCGCAGAGCCGGCTCAACTTGAACCTCAAACCGGACACCTGCGGATATTGTGAAGGCGGCTTTCGAGAGGTCATTGAGGCGTACAATGGTATCCATGGCTACGTTAGCTTATTGGTAAGTCGTATTTTTATAATTTTTAGGTAGTTAAATCTCTTTCCCAAAGTCTAAATTTGCTTTGACTCAAACACTTTGTGTTATCAACTTTTATTACTTACGTACTACATAATAATAATAACCATTTGTCAACGAGTCCGGCGAAACAGAGGGACCCTCTCGACCGCCTGGATTGACTATAAGAAGGCCTATGATTCGGTGCCTCATTCATGGCTGAGGAGGATCTTAGAACTGTATAAAGTTGATGCAGTCCTGAGATCCTTCTTAGTGGCTTGCATGGGGCAGTGGACCACAGTCCTTCGTCAACCCGGGGGAGGAGAGGGCCCCTCTGGCCCGCAGGATTCCATCAGGATTGAGCGAGGTATTTTTCAGGGTGATAGTCTGAGTCCCTTGTGGTTTTGCCTAGCGCTGAATCCGCTCAGTACCCTGCTGAAGGATTCAGGACTAGGTTGCCAGCTACGGAGAGAGGGTGAGGTCATTTCTCATCTGCTCTACATGGACGACCTCAAACTATTTGCACCAAATAAACATGACCTGTTGGAGCTACTGAAAACCACAGAGGCCTTCAGTAGTGCCATCAAAATGGAATTTGGTGTCGATAAGTGTGCGGCCATGCATGTACAGCGGGGGAAAGTAGTAAATTCCACAAATTTACAAATTTCTGAGACAATGGATCTCAGATCACTCTCCGAAGCAGAAACCTATAAATATCTTGGTATGTCACAGTCTTTGGGTATCGAGGGTGGAGACATCAAGCGGGCGGTGAAGGAGCGCTTCTTCTGTCGCCTGACAAAAGTACTCAACAGTTTTTTGTCGGGCGGCAATAGGGTGCGTGCCTTCAACGCCTGGGTGATGCCCTTGCTTACATACTCCTTTGGCATATTAAGGTGGACTCAGACTGAGCTCGATTTCCTGGATCGAAGAGTGCGTGTACTGCTCACTGCGCACCGTATGTTACACCCACGATCTTCTGTTATGAGACTGTACATCCCGCGGAAGTTTGGAGGTCGCGGCTTCTTAAATGCCAAAGACCTCCACAACCGCGAAGTGTGCAGTCTCAGGGATTACTTCCTAAACAGTGAGTGTGGGATGCATCGTGACGTAGTGGCAGTAGACGCATCTTTTACCCCGCTCTCCATGGCAAACGAGAACTGGCGCAGACTTAAAGTACTAAGCACCGAGGACCGCAGGGCGGTATGGAAGAGTAAGGAGCTACATGGGCGGTTCTACAAGGCTCTTACGGGACCCGACGTAGACCTGCTCGCGTCGGTGAACTGGCTACGTTTCGGGGATCTCTTTGCGAAAACCGAAGGTTTTGTCTGTGCAATTGCGGACGAAGTTATCATGACAAACAACTACCGGAAATATATCCTGAAGGACGGTACGGTCGACATTTGTCGGGCATGCCGCCGTCCCGGAGAGTCACTCAGGCATATCATTTCCGGTTGTGGTCATCTTGCTAACGGCGAGTACTTGCACAGACATAACTTGGTAGCCAAGATTATTCACCAGCAGCTTGCTCCTCTGTACGGTCTTGTGAACTTCGAAGTGCCGTACTATAAGTACACACCTGCGCCAGTTCTCTAAAATGGTCGTGCCACGCTCTATTGGGATCGATCTGTCATCACGGACAGGACTATTATAGCCAACAAACCTGATATCGTGCTGACAGATCGATTGAAGCGCCAGGCAGTGCTCGTCGACATCACCATCCCCCATGATGAGAACCTCGTGAAGGCCGAGAAGGACAAGGCTAGCAAGTACCTAGACCTGGCACACGAGATAACCGCCATGTGGGATGTTGATTCGACGATCATTGTCCCGATAGTCGTCTCTGCGAACGGTCTAATTGCAAAGTCTCGACCAACATCTTAAGAGACTCTCGTTAGATGGCTGGGTCAAGGGTCAGATACAGAAGGCGGTACTCCTGGACACGGCGCGAATAGTCAGGAGGTTCCTCTCTCTGTCGCCCTAACCACCGGTAGCTTAGGCCCTGCCTCGCTGCCGGCGGCACCCTAGGTTAGGTTTTTATAATGATTTTTTGTTTTGTAAATATTGTTTTATATTTTACTTTTTATTATTGTAAAAACCTAAGCTAAGAAAAAAATGAATAAAGAGATAATAATAATAATATAATAATATTGGGGGACAATCTTACACAAATCAACCTAGTTCCAAACTAATCAAAGCTTGTACTATGGGTACTAGACGACGATATACATACTTATATAGATAAATACATACTTAAATACATAGAAAACATCCAAGACCCAAGAACAAATATCCGTGGAAAATGCACAAATAAATGCCCTGGCCGGGATTCGAACCCGGGACCTCTGGCTTCGGAGGCAGAGTCACTACCAACTAGGCTAAACAGGTCGTCAATGTCAACATGTAATTAAATTGTGTAATGCGGAATGCATTGTTACATAATGAGACTTCACAAAGAACAGAAACATAATGAATTCATATTCGTATGTATTTTCTATCAATAAATGATAATTAGAGAGAGATCAAATAGGCATAAATGTCAGAATATAGTAACATCGGTCTGCGGTAATAAGTACGTGTTATATATAAAACGGACCGTTCAAAAATATCTCACGAGCTATTATTACTTAAGGATGATTCACAGTAGGCCGTTCCGTGCCCGGGCCGGTCCGTTTTCTTCTAGAGAAATACGCCGGCCGTTGCGTTTGCTGTCATAGAAAACGGGCCGGCCCGGACACGGAACGGTCTACTGTGAATCATCCTTTACTGGTGATGCACACTGCATTGTTCTTAGAAAAGAATTAAATCATGTTACCGAAAATACCTAAATTTAAAAAAAAACATGCTGCGCCGACCCCAAGTAAATGGGAAAAGGGCACGCGAATGAATGAATGATTATATTCATAAACGTCCATTGAACCCGTCTTGTTTAAAATGGCGTTGAAATTAATTTGTTTTTCTCTGTCACAGGGATTTGCGTTTGTGTGAAATACATAGCTGCATGTAATATGCCTGAATTGAAACATGAGTAACTTTTACTTTTAAATAGCATAGCAGCAAAGTTAGATGATTATTTTAGAACCTTGTCACTTTCACTACTTTGACCAAACTTTGACGTATCCCAACTGTCGCAGTATTGTCACTTTATTAGTGCCACAAAGTACTAAAATGATAATCTACATCTATGCAGTAAGTTCTAATACCATAAAAGCTGTTGGATATTTAAGAAAACTGCCAAGATTTTAGCTCAAAATGCATTAAGCCGCAGTAAATTAGTTTTACTGTAAACAATCTAGTGCCAAACTTGGCAACTTTTCAGATAATCTACGGAACTTGGCGCCCATTTAGATTTCAATTCTTTTGTCGGTGAACTTGGCTGCCGTTTTCACATTTATGTTTTTGATGGAATATTATTACTTTTTGTCAAACTTCATCCAATGGCGCTTTCCCAGAGCGAATGCACGAGTTACTATACAAAATACCCAAACCGCTATAGGTGCACCTAAAATATTTGAAGAGTTCCCTCGATTTCTCCAAGACCCTATGATCGGATTCTGACCCGATGACAATGGGACCAGCCCGGAAGTATACCGTTTCAAACAAAATAGAATTTTCCAAATCGGTTAATAAATGACGGAGTTCTGAGGTAACTAGCATAAATAATAATAAGTCTAATAACAAAATCACTGTTTTCTGATTTTTTCTGGTGTACGAGTATACACATAATTACCAAGCTGCATGCTAAATTTCAGCTTTCTAGGTCATCTGGAAGTGGGTTAGGTTTTTGATTACTAGTCAGTCAGTGGTAAAAATGCCGTTTTTTGGAATTTAATATCTCAATAACTATTAAACCTATATTTATGTAATTTGGGGTTCTAGTTGTTCTAAAGGATCTTAATATATGTACCGAATTTCATGTTTTTATGTTAGATAGATTTGGAGTTATTGGGGGGTCAAAAGTGGCTCCAAACGGTTCGTGTAATATAACACACGGCTGCTGTCCGCCAGTTCCTGAGGTGAGTGCTATAAAGTCATTAGCAACGACATTTCGTTTATTTTAACTTTTATTTTCACTTCGTATGTAATGAGTAGTGGGTGAAAGAAATCGTAGTAAAGTAATTTAGGTACGTTTATTCTTAAAAAAAGACCAATGCAATGCTTGCCACGCCTTTCATAGTACTAAAAATCTTACTAAGGATGCTATTGCAAATCAGCACAAACACCAAGAAAATAAAGTTCTGACTCGTGAAAAGAAAGCAAATGATATGAAAGAAGCAATAGCATTCAACAAACAATTGTGACAGATGTCAACTTCGAAATAATTTTGAATACAAAAGAAAACTTGCTTGTCTTAACTTCACTGTCTGACATGGGCACAAAATGGGGATAAAACTGTCGCAATAAGAGGTTACAAATGTGAACTTTCAATGACGTAACAGCTGCTTGTTGTATTTTACCTGTATAGATTCCTATGTCCAAAGAGGTGTCGATGCATTTAGATGATTTAGATTCCTGGTCCTATAACTGTACTGGCCAAAACAAAAGTCGAATTGTTTTTTACCTCTATGTTTACGCCGCTAGTAAATATATCGCATTCCTTTCTTGAGAAAGGACATACACAAAATGAAGGCGATAGTGTTTATTCAACTATTGAGAAAGCGTCGTCACTGAAGAGAATGTGCTTGAAGAATGGAGACTTCTAGTCAGAACTGTCGGAAAGGTCAGGTCGCCCGACCATGAGCTTTATTTAGTCAAAAATATGACTTACGACAGATTTCTAGATTTTAAGAGCGAATTACATGGCCGTGTTTGGAACATCAACAGCCAAGGAAAAAACCTAAGTAGGAAGAATGCGAGAGAGGTATATATTACTAAGGAAGGATGACCCGTTCAAGATGGGGTTCAGATATTGTTTACAGTTTAAACGATGAGTGCCAGTATGTAATTGTTAAGAGCATAACAAGACGACAAACAGTCCACGTGGATGTAAAAAAGCTTACAACGGACTTTTACAAGGGCGACATATACAGATCCCACGGGCTTATGCAGAGAGGGTATTATACAACACGAATATGTATCTTTTTATGAACAACTGACAACTCAAAATACCAGCAATGACCAATACCAGAACCAGATTATACTGATGTAGGTATCTGATAGCGAAACGCACAACTATGATGTCAAATATTATAGGTGGCAGGATGAATAAAACTTCATAATTTGCAAAATGGACGTTAATATCATATTACATACTTATTTCAAATATATTTAATATTTGGGTGAGGACCAAATTTTTGGACCACAGTTAAGGCATTTAATTCGCCTACAATTTAATTGATTCCGTTGTGACACGGAAGTTTGTCATACAATTTATATGGGTAACTTTCGTTTCACAACGGAATCAATTAAATTGTAGGCGAATTAAATGCCTTAATTATGGTCCAAAAATTTGGTCCTCATCCTTGTCCATCCAAATACTTCACTGCTGCAAGCAAGGGGGACATTTAATTAAGTTTAATTTACCGATAAAGTGAGATTAGATTTAAGCAAAACGATAATTATTTAATCATGTTGACCAGAACTTTAACTATTTTTCTACTCCAGCTTTGTAATCGATCAATTGACTGACTGACAGCAGTATTAAAACAATAAAAAATTTATACACATGCAAGGCTATACCATAGACAAATCAATATATGACCGGTGGGAGAATCAAAATGGGACTTCCATACATTATTATACAAGTGTTTTTATTAAAGAGGCACACGTCAATGCCCGTATTCTGGCACCATATCGATTTTTCATATAAATAAATTATATTACTGTCGTAAAAAAAAATTGTATGCATCGTTACATAAACTCGCAATGCTCGTTCTATTACAACGAATCTCGAATTTTAAGAACCCTTATTATGTAACTATTGCATAAAATACAATTTAGAAGTCATTTCTTTCTACTTTTTGGTTGGTTGTGTCTGGCTCAAAAAAAATGTACTTCTTGAACAAAATTTTAGGTCACATTATTACCCCCAAAATGTTCCCTTCATTTTTTTTAACCACATTCAATTGATTCTTCTAAAGTATAAACCAGTCTAATAGATGGTTGTGAATAAAATTCGTTTATATTTATTTTACATGATAATTGAGTAACTTGAAATTCGTCAAGTTTTTTGCTCCATACAAAATTGAAATGTCCTCAGGACATTATTTGATACACATATGTAATAAAAAAAATAAGACGGCTTTTACTTTAGATTTTTTTGTCTTCGTTAGAAGAGTAGTCAATTTAAAGTTTGGTTGAAAAACTCAGAAACTATGTTATTTTCAGATAAAATTTATCAATTTAAAAAATGTCCCCAAAAATCTTTCAGTCTGTTATCCTAGTTTGCGTGTTAGGCTAACTTTTTTGTTTTATAGTAATGACCATATTTAAGCAATTTTTTAGAGTGGCTAGACTATTAGCTACAGCTGGAAAGTATTCTAATAAATATCAGCCATCTTAGTTTGGCAACAAAACTACGTAAACGTGCGCCGGAGTTTACTTTCACATTTTTAATGTATTTTCAACAATAAATTGCCAAGGTATGTGTACATTTTTCACTATTTACAGTCCTGCTACGAAATAAATATTCATATGGGGTCTAGATTACGACTTTCTTGTTTAAATAACATTAAATTTGCGGCTTCTACAATTAAATTAAGACATTTTTCCCGTTGTGTTTTTTATTTCAGCGTGTTATGTCGTGTTACAATACGTGTTGCGTAACACACTAGTTAGTTAAAGGTTGGTTGACATAATGCTTTTACCCGACTGCGTCACGACAAAGAGCGTGTTATGTTTTAGCTCTTTTCATAAAACAATTTATGTCCGAGTAAAAGGTACTGTGGCCTAGCGGTTCACGAATGTGGCTGTCAAGCGGCGGTTGGGGTTCGAATGCAGGCTCGTACCTATATGAGTTTTTCGAACTTATGTACGAAATATTATTTGTTAACTTTTTATATGCAGAAATAGAAATATTTTTCAGAATACGTTATAATTAGGTCTTAAAATTTAACTATTGGTGTTCCAGTATTCAGTCGACATAATATAAGAGTCAACACGCAAACTAATGTTAATTATAAATTATTACACTGTGAAATTGTGAATAACATTTGACCTAAACAATTTTTGACAATTCTCCACGTTAAAATAGAGCGCTCGTGGCCCAGCGGCGCCCGCATACCGCGTGCGGTATGTGAGGTTAAGCAACGTGGGCCCAGGTCAGTTCTTGGATGGGTGACTGCTTTGAGTGGTTACTAACTGAGCGCTCCCGTGATTTGAAAGGCACGTTAAACCGTTGATATCGGCTACTATCTACGACAGCAGTCGTTAAGCCAAGTTAGCTGCCTTCGGGTGGCTTGAGAATTTGTAACAGTCAAGTTGCCCACTCACTTGTCAAAGGGGGGTCGATGTTGCACCACATCCGTAGGAACTACCCACCGTTTTCCTACACGTGACCCCTGAGTGGTGCTAAAAGTGCACTAAACTGGCCACTGTACTTGTCTTCTCGAAAATGCCATACGATTATTATTCTCTTTATTCTTCTTAAAACTTAAGTTAGGTTTTTTACAAAACATTTATAAAAGTAAAATATAATAATACACGTACAAAATATACATAAAAAAACCATCATAAAAAACCTAACCTAGAGTGCCGCCGGCAGCGAGGCGGGGCCTAAGCTACCGGTGGTTATTATTATTATTATTAATAAAATAAATATAAAAATTATTACATGTCCCTTCGTTGGAACAGAATTTATACATTACAGTAAAATTTATTTAAGAAAATTAATTATAATATAGATGTCAAGAAATATAATGTCTTTAATACCAAAAATATTGGGATTCTACATGTATACACGTGTAGGAGAGGTACGTACCCTAGGGGGTTTTTTTTTTTGCTTCAACCCTATTGTGTGGAGTGTTGTTGGATAGGTCTTTCAAAATGAATAGAGGTATTCAGCAAACATTTTTGATAAAGTGAATATTTAAAAAAAAACACTCCAAAGGAAAAAATATTGTCTCCCCCCCCTATCCCTCTAACTTTTGTACCTTAAAAATATGAAAAAAAAAACATGAAAGTAAAGTTTAATAAAGACGTTCAACGAAAGTTATAGCGGACATGATCAGTTAAGCCATTTTTGAGTTATCGTAAAAAGTCTTCTCTTCTTAGTAAAAGACGTAAGAATCATATATTTGTTCAATTTTAGACGGTTTTTTGAAAATAAGTGCGATTGAAACGTGAATTTATTTAGGAATATCAGTAGTAGTTTTTTTGAATTTCGAAATATGCGACATACCTAAATACGAGAATCAACTAATCACCATAATAATACTGTAATTGTTTCCACAAATACCATAATTAGGTTTCGTAGCCCTTGAAGAAAACCTTTATCATCGTCACATTATTAGTATGTTATTTAATGAATATTTCGTGAATGGGCAACAAATGTTTTGATATAACTCCGTTTTGAAGTACTCGACTTTAATGCTTTAGTACTGAGGTCCATTTTCCGTATTATAACTTGAAAGAACTCTATAATTAAATTAGACTGTTTTATCTAAATAAAGCGAGGTTCAACGCGTCGTAATTTATAGCCTAAATTCTGCCTAAAAACCATTGGTTTTTTTCTGTGAATGTTTTAGAAATATCAAAATTAGGCATGTAAACTATACAGGTTGGTTTTTGGAATTCTGTTAATTGCGAGGGCACATACCTGAGACGGAATAAAGTAATCTTCTCTAAGACAATAAGAATTCATTTTCGTTAATTAACACTCCTAGTCTTATAAAAGATCCTTAACAATTAAACAATGTTGATTTTTTTTAAATCCTGTGATGGCGTAAAGTTCTAATTTACTAAGTGGCCAGCTACATGAACAAAGGTTCAGGGCCCGTCATAACATAAGGTGTAATTAGTTACGTATTAAACCTTGTTACGCGAAACTTCTAACACATTTGCTTGACATAAAACCGAGCCGTGTTTTTATTCAGTGGAGGAATACTTGAATCATTAATTTTAGTAATTGATAATTAATATTTTGCATGCCTAAATGGTGAGTTACACAGCGACCATGTACTAATAACTTAAGATCATCTTGTATACTTGTAACTGCAAATAAATTATTATGACTTATGACATATCGTTTAAAACCTAAGTACGTCAAGGTGACAAATCTGTGGACCTGTCTTAGCCGCCTATGTGCAATTGTGCACCTATGTGTGATTATTGACGTGCTTGTGTCATTCGAATTTTTAATTTTCATATAGGTCGATTCACAAGAGCTGGCGCGGAAAATGTATGAAACTGTCAATAATTTCATAGACATTCCGCGCCAGCTCTTGTGAATCGACCTATACTTGATATTAACTTTTGCTTAACTCCACATTGACTCTTGAATCCATTTTGCATTGACCCATGGTGATATAATTATTTTGTATGATCATAAATAAAGTTGTCTTGAACTTTGAAAAACTAAATTTGCTACGCCATTTCTATAAGTATACACGGCTACCCACCTGCACCTGACCCCCCTGCCCCTGCACCTGGCCCTGCACCGGCACCTGAGGTAACGGAAATCAATAAAAAACAGCCTCTATATAAATACATTACTTATACAGACTGGATTTTTAAAATTACCACTTTTAGAGTAATAGGTCTAGGTACCTAAATCTGTATTTTTTTTCTTGTAAAAAGATATTTAGATCTCCCCGATAAAGGAAAGTACCAGTAATCTAGGGAAGTAATCGAACCGGCTAAAAGTAAAACAAATCAACTACATGTACTTTTATGGCATTGATGAGATGATAAGATCAGTTATAAGGACAAATTTTCTCTAAGGAACATGATAAAATAAATAACATGGATTGTAAAAAAAAAAATGTTACTATATAGGCGTGTGGGGTATCTATAGATGGGCTTGTAAAAACGACATATATTTTTATATTTTTTTCCATTTCAATCAACCATTAGATTAGTATTACATACCAGCAGCCCGGCCCATACAAATAATTAAGAAATAGTTATTCTATCATCAATAGTTTTCACAGCGCACGCGATGTAAAGAATATTTTAGGTATTTTTTGGGTTACATTATTGGAGTTTTAGTAAGAATCCTTAATTTTTTGAAAACATTATATAGCCCATGTCAATGTCACCCAAGAATAGTGTAGCTTCCTAACAGTGAAACAATTTTTCAAATTGGTTCTGTAGTTTTGTAGCCTTTTCAATGCAAACAAACAATCAAATCTTTCCTTTTTATAATTTTAGTATAGATTAGCTGTCTAAGTCGTAGAAATTGTGTCCCCTCACTGTAATTTCCAAACTATGAAGTTTAAGATTCTGTAAAAAATTGAGATGATGCATATTAGTAAATACTTTCAGCGACTTTTGGTTTCAACAAGATAGGTTTACCATTTTTTGAGATATCGTTGAAAAACAGTCTTGCTCAAACAAAAGGACTTAAGTGCCGTGGGTTTCCTATAGTAGTTCAAATGTGGACTAGGAGGTGTCATGAAGTGAGGAGGTGTGTGAAGTGACATGAAAATTATTGATAGTTTGTGCCAAATTGCAATTCAATCGGTCCAGTAGTTTTAAAGCAAATCGATTGTAACAGACGGACTGACAGACAGCCACACGTGAATTGGGTACTGACTTTTCATCTGTTCATCTGTTAATAAATCACAATCACTAAACTTCGTATACCGAAACCCTCAGTATGTAACAACTACTTTTCTGGAAATCGCATCTAAATCGGTTCAGCCAAACGCGAGATAATCGTGGACAAACATACATACATACCTACATACGTACATACATACATACGGGTCAAACAGAGAACCTCTTTTTTGTAGACGGTTAAACATTACGCTTAGTACGCGGGCGAAGCCGCGGGCAAACGCTAGTTTCCTTATATACTAGCAGCTACATAGTATGTCTGTAATATTTAGCTGCTGGGAAATCTCCCAGCAGCTAGTCGCTCTTAATCGAGAGCGTGCGAGATGTATGAGTGATTATGTATGTCTCTCTAACTTAACCTAAGCACGTATATTACAGAAAATCGAATCAAATTAACATTATGTGCCTACTGGCACAGACCACATCGTGTCATTGCGATTTTAATGTCAATTTCCTCCACATCAAAGAACAAAATGCCACGTCATATCGATTCCGGCCCGCCAAGTCCGGAAGTCGCCAAAACGATTTCCGAATTATAGCGACGCAGTTCCATTAACAGTTTTAGCAATTTATTATTCTTTGATTATACTGCATTCATTTGATTGATGGAAAATTATCAAACAGTTGAAATACATTAAAATTCTACTGGCGGAATTGAAAATAGCTTGGTGTGCACGGACATTGAAACGGTCTGACTGACAGAGTTGTTTAGTTTACGCTGTGCCGTTTGCGTAATCTCCGATTCTTTCATCTAGTCCAGCAGTATGTTGGCGAAGTTCACAATAAAACAACGCGTGAAAAGTAGGAAGATGATAAAAATGTATTATTGGCAATAATTGCTAGCCCATCTCCCATGGTACGCTTCAGCTCTATCTGTTAGTTGCTTCTTGAGTAAGACGACGTCGCCTATGGGATCGGCCATCGCCAAAGGTGTTCCTATTCTAAACCGGCGGAAAACAGCCTTCCCAAAAGTTCACAAAAAAATTGATACCCTACATTGAGCATGTCGGGCCATAAAGCTGAGGGCCGAAGGCCCGAAGTTGAGAGGTAAGGCACGCGAGGCCGAACGACGAGCATCTCAATAGAGTGGGCTTTTCATATAAGGCTAAGGGCCGAAGGCCCGATGGGCGTGCCAATGCGTATACGCGATAATGGAGAGCGGCAAGGCACGCGAGGCTAGGCTAGTTATACACACTATGTATGGGTTATTTAGGACGACATCATGTGTCTATCTTTCTTTATCTTTCTATTTATGTGGTATAAGTGACTGAATATTAAGTAATCGGCAAAATTAATAGGCCTATTGCATCCGAAGACTATAAGGGATTTCTCTATCTATTTAGAATTTTAATTTATAAGCGGGTGAGGAACTCGTGTTCTTTCAAGTTTTAAAACAGGTTATAACAATGTTGAATCTAAATATGAACGTAAACTCTCTGCATTTATGGTGGTATTTTTTTAAATACGGCCTATTTGAAAAAATACCATCATGAAGGCAAGATTGATGATTGATAATTACTTTAACACCAATTGGAATCATCCTATATAAGAGTGTGACGTCAATTTTACGTCATCGGTATGAAAAGTTCGAGCCCTGCAAATGACCAATTAAAACACTAATAATTAAACTGCCTACAAAAAACATCAAAAAAAATCTCCCTACCAAAAATACCAAGAAGCGAAATATAGGCTGAATTATTTATTAAACTCAAAGGACTCACTTACGCGACTTTTTCTAACTAATCTGTTTGAAGTCGGTGCCTTGGCTTACTTGGCGATGTTTTGACTTGTCTATATTCTTTATTTAATAGTTTGTTTATTTTTTCATTTTAGTATACATAATCGTAGGTAAAGTATCATGTAACTCCTACTCCTAACCGTCAATAAACCGTAAATAGCTTAAAAGAAAACAACTAAAGCTCTAACCTCTCAGCGCCCCAAGCACAATCTAAAATTATAATATCACTAGATGAAAGCTCGGCTTCGCTCGGATGAAATAAAAAAGAAAGAAATAAAGTAAACATTTATTCGTGACAGTTATGCAAACGACGAAAGAAATAGTGTACAAAAATGTATAAAATAAAAACTTTACAACAACGGATTATGATAAAACTTCGTATAGAAATATAGTATGTAGTCTGGATTAACATATGGAATAGGGAGTAAAAGATTACGCTGACGACGTCACGGGCAGAGGCTAGTATCTTTGCAAGTTAATCCTAAGCATTTTTATAAGGGTAGTATTTAAAGGCACATAAATTTTTTGACACCGTAATCAGTACTGATTTGTATAGCTAAAATACTAATCGTTCATTAAAATTCAGTTCAGATTTGCAATTGTTAAATATTGATGTGCCAGTCAGTATTTTTGGTGCAAAGTCAGAGCTGCTAACGCGAACGAAAACTAATGAAGTTCGTGTATCGCCCTCTCTGTCGAACTTGCAAAATCGAGCGACACAGAGGGAAATACACGATGTTCGATCGTTTTCGTTTCGCGGTAGCAGCTCTATATTCTCCGCCAAATTCTATTAAGTGGGGCCCTTTACACTCAATATTATGTGTCAATATTATCGCGATTTTTAAAATTGTATGGGGTCTGTTACACGCTTAATATTATCACAATACTGGTATGTCAATATTATCGTGGTTTTCAAAATCGTATGGATTTTTCTTCAATATTCATTGCACGTGATACGGATCGTAATATGAGTATATCGCGTGATAATAATAACCATGTAACAGGCCCCTATGGATGTTGCTTCAATATTCAGTGTTTCGCGTGATAATAATAACAGTTGGTAATATTTTCTCCAATTAATGGAAGCTATTTAACAACTTGTTCCGTTTTGCCCAAGGTATTTCACATTCCGATACGCGCACCATCCAGGAATAGGAGCCGTCAGACCAGAGGGCATACCGCGATCTGAAAACGAAGTATTTCCCTCTCGGCGCTCGAATATGCAAGTGCGACAGAGAGGCATATATATTTAGTTTTCGGTTGGTAGCACCTTCCGTCCGAGCGCGTCGGACGGTCGAAGAAAGTCTGTAAAGAACATTCCGTGTGTTGTCTGTCACACATATAATTTTTTAACTTCCCATCGACCTATGAGCTTGAAATTAGGTGATAACGTTTATTATGAAGTATATTGTACCAAAAATATCAATATATTGATAAATCACATTTGTTTTTTAGTTATACGGAACCCTCAGTGTGCGACTACGACGCACTTGGCTGGTTTTTATTACATTTTGAATTTTATTTCTCTTATAGTAAAATACCCTATTCGTTTTAAAGTTGACGCCTGAGGGCCTACCGCGAACCAAAAAAAATCTTCCTCTCTGTCGTTTGAATATACATGTGCGAGAGAGAGGCAGATACTTCGTTTTCAGTTCGCGGTAGCGCCTCTAACGTCCGAGCGCGGCGAACGGAATGAGCTGGGGGTCTACTCCGAAATTCAAAATCCTAACTTCGTATGGTGCCGTCCCTTTCACTCTCCTGTCATAGACTATATGAGTGAAAGGGACGGCACCATACGAAGTTCGGATTTCGAATTTCGGTGTAGACCCCCAGTACCACTAAGTTATAAAATAGAGCGAGATAGGGATAGAATTTTGCTAGACGTTTAAAAGCCATAAGTCACCTAGTAGTTTGTCACAACAAAATAGAGACGCAGCTTTAAGATGGCGGACAGACTCAGCAAACATTCAAGTGGTGTCCTTTACACGATTAATATTATCACAATACTGGGGTGTATATATTATCGCAGTTTTCAAATTTTTATGGATTCTGCTTCAATATTCACGTGATACTTATCGTGATATGAATGTATCACGTGATAATAATAACCATGTAACAGGCCCCATATATTCGCTTTGAAGGCGGTTGTTGTGACAATCAGCCTAGCCAGCACGATAGATTATACCGTTACGTTTTATGTGACGTTTTAATACATTTCGCCCATATAACGTGACGGTATAAGTTATCGTGCTAGCTAGGCTGATAGGTGTATAGAACGCTTGAAAACTACAAAAACAAAACGCTACAGACGCGGCTAGCCGAATCCACACAATGGGCGCAGCAACATGGCCAATACACCGGACGCAAACATAGTTTACAATTTCCGAACGTACCCAACCCGACGCTGTCAACCAACAAATTTAATATGGCCGACCTTTTGTCATCGAATTAACACTTTTAAATGCAAAATACGCGACAATCCGAATTTTGCGGATACATATGTTCAACTCAAAAATTGTTATTTTTATACGTTCTTCAATTTGAGACAGGTCTCGTTCGGGTCTACCGTACCCCTGCACGAAATTATTAATATAGATTGTGGAGAAATGAACAAATCTATACGTATAATAAAGCTGAAGAGGGTCGAAAGTCTGTACATGGAAGATATTCCAAAAAAAGTTGGCTGGGGATGCTTAGAATCGATAACAGAACACGTTTCAACAGTTTTTTAGAATTTTTGTCTGTTTATCTGTTTGTCTGTTTATATGAACGCGCATCACGTGAAAACGGCTGAACGGATTTTGATAAAACTTTACTAATCTGTCGAGTAAATACCCGGTCAGGTTTTAGGCTATAAAAATTGTGCAGATTTGAGTTAAAAGGGGGAGTTAGTCTAAGGATGAACATGGACAAGACGAAGATCATGTCAAATGCCCATGTAGCACCAACTCCCGTAACAATCGGACACTTTACGCTTGAAGTTGTAGACGATTACGTATACCTAGGACAGACTGTCCAGTTAGGTAAGTCCAACTTCGAGAAAGAGATTAATCGTCGAATCCGACTCGGCTGGGCAGCGTTTGGGAAGCTACGGCACCTCTTTTCGTCCAATATCCCGCAGTGTCTCAAGACGAAAGTCTTTGACCAGTGTGTACTGCCAGTGATGACATACGGTACTGAAACGTGGTCGGTTACAATGGGCCTCATAAGAAGGCTCAAAGTCACCCAAAGAGCAATGGAGAGGGCTATGTTGGGAGTTTCTCTGCGAGATCGCATCAGGAATGAGGCCATCCGCAGCAGAACCAAAGTGACCGATATAGCCTTTCGAATCGCTAAACTTAAGTGGCAGTGGGCGGGGCACATAGCACGCAGAACCGATGGCCGTTGGGGCGGAAAGGTTCTCGAGTGGCGACCACTTACCGGAAGGCATAGCGTGGGCAGGCCCCCCACACGGTAGACTGATGACCTGGTAAGGGTCGCGGGTGTCCACTGGATGCGGGCGGCGCAGGACCGGTCATTGTGGAATTCTTTAGGGGAGGCCTATGTCCAGCACTGGACGTCATTCGGCTGACATGATGATGATGATGAGTTAAAAGGGCGTAAAAAGAGGGTTGAATTTTGTATGGGAACTCCTATAATCCATGAGTTACAGGTCTAAAAATTGGTAAGCATGGGGCCAATTCTCGGGTTCGATCGAGATGATCTCTATTAGAGTTTCCATACAAGTGACTCTACCATTCTATACAATGTCACGATAGACATGCATCTCGATCGGACCGAGAATTGGCACCCATATACTTGACGACAAAGAAAAAACAATCACATTCAAAATTTGTGAAATCGTAACATAAAAACTGAAAAAAAAGTAAACGCTAGCGCTGCGCCGGGACGCTGTGTAGTGTGCGCGCCAGCCGCCACGGTCTCTTCAAAATTTGAAAACTTTAGCCCTTTAACCCTTAACCACTGACGTACGAATGAGGTACGTAGCGTAAACTGTTATTCGCTCATATATTTTTTTCTGAGGGGCTAGTATGATCGCTTATATGTCGGACATATAGCATTCGTCCCGTACTGTCAAGTATGTAAGTGCGAGAGGGACGAATGCTATATGTCCGACATATAAGCGATCATACTAGCCCCACTGGTGGGTAGCTTTAACACCGGTTTTAGTATTTTCCTAACATGCAGTGACGCGATCAAAACAGATAAGAACGAGCCTGTACGATATTTCTAAATAGTTACATTTATGTTCTTGACGTATGCGCTTCGTATGGTCAGTGTTAGTGTAAGTTTTTTAACACGATTAACAATTAAAGTTTTGTCGATAAAATCAACGGCGCGAGTATGAACACCTCACGAAAAAGGCAAAAAGTTGAAATTAGTGAAAAAAATGCAGATCAGGCCATAGAATCGTGGCTCAGATGATTCTTCGGCAGATGGAAACTATTACATTTCGTCTAACCGAAGTGACTCTTCTGGTGAAGATGACGGAGTCGCAGCTGCCGTTAAAAATTCATAGTAACAGATTTTGAGAAAAAAAAAATGTTTTTAATTCTATTAAAATCATCCTTTTTACGTCTATAAATAATCACATTATTGATTTTTGCAGATTTTTTATATTTGGGATGCTCTCGCTCTGTTGGGATGTCCGACCTTCAGCCTCACGTGCCTTACCTCTCAGCTTCGGGCCTTCGGCCCTTAGCTTCATAGAGTCCGCTGCTGGGATGCTCGATCTTCCGCCTCGCGTGTCTTAATACTCAGCTTCGGGCCTTCGGCCCTCAGCCTTATTAAAGAGCCCACTCAGTTGGGATGCTCAAACTACGGCCTTGCGTGCCTTACTACTCGGTTTAGGGCCGAAGGTCCATTTTGTTTCGTTTGGGACGTTCGGCCTTCGGTCTCGCGTGCCTTGTCGCTCTGCTTTGGGCCTTCGGCCCTCAGGCTTGCATAAGGAGCCTGCTCTGTTGGAATGATAGGCCCGCATGTCTTGCCGGTCTGCTTAGGGCCTTTGGCCATAATAATTATATGAAGAACTCGCTATGTTGGGGCTACGTTTTACGGCAGAAATGCGTAGCGAGACTTCTATCATTATAATTCTTATTTTTTTGACGGGTTTCATTCGTCTAAAATCGTTTCATTTGATTTTCCGAAATAAGCACTTAATGATTCGTCATGACTATAGGATTTCTAGAGAATACACCCCCCTAAGGTTCTGGTGTCCTTTTCGACGCCGTCCAAACATCTCAGCTTGAGAAAAATTGTATGGGTAAACAAATTCTAAGGCGAGAACGAGTTCTACGCGGATGAAGTCGCGGGCAAAAGCTAGTTAATAATATGTAGTTGTTCGGCCTTTTTGCTTCATCAACAATCATAGAGTTTTTAGACTAATAAGTCCGGTGATAGATATAAGGATATAACGAGTCATTCAGCGTACATTTTAGAAAAAAAAACATTGAGTCGTTTCTAATTCAGGCAGAACCCAAACTTGTGTGGGTTTGAAAATGATTATGATTGTACTTTTTTTGTTGACAGTTGGTATAAGTTAGCTGCCAGACGTTACATGGCGCTAAAATTTAAGTGGTGGTATGGGTGATTTTAAACAAAATTATACATTTATTACATATAGAATATACAATTTGAGCTTATTTTACATTGTAACTATCAATGTAAAATAAGTTCAGTTTAATGACGGAATGTAAAGGTAGGTAAAAAGGTAGGCACCGCGGTTTGGTTCAGTCACCGTTGCTAAATATGGAGTTGGTAATTTGGCATAGGTACGAGTATACATATCAGTTACGCCGACAAAACGGTAAAATAACATTTTGATAAAAATAACCCCCTATAAGTAAAATAGGGATGCATTTTTTTCTTGCACAAGTTGCATAACCCATCGGGTTATCGTTGGATTGCTCGTTTAAAGGTAATGTGGAGTTTTTTAACCAGTTTTTATATATTTATTGAAACTTTATTGCACAAAATGAACTTGTACAATGGCGGGCTTAGAGTAGGTAGGCTGGTAGAGAATGCCAATATAATAATAGTAAATAATTGTTTTTTTTTTTATTCAGTTTGCGTGATATTATACTTTTCAGAGTTATTTTTTGTTGGAGATAGGGTCTCTTGTGACTCTTGCCCCTGCCAGCTTAACGGTAGCTACTGGGTAAATAAACGATATTACGAAGCAACAGAAATAGGTACAGTATAAATAAATAATAATAATAATACTAACTACTACTACTTAATACTTTATCCTATATCTACGTCTGGGAGCGACGTGTGTCGCCCCTCATCGCTGCCACTGCGGAGACGCTGTCGATCGTCTCGCCCACCACGGTATCTCGTGCTGCAAGAGCGCGGGACGCATCCCGCGCCATGCCAGCCTTAACGACATTATCCGTCGGGCCTTCGTCAGTGCCGGTGTCCCTGCAGTCCTCGAACCTACTAGTTTGACACGGGACGACGGAAAAAGGCCCGACGGAATGACGCTCATTCCCTGGAAGATGGGCCGACCCCTAGTATAGGACGCCACGTGCGTCGACACCCTGGCATTATCACATCTTCCGGGGACTTCGTGTAGGGCTGGTTCCGCTGCTGACTCAGCTGAGAGTCTCAAACGGCGCAAGTATGGAGCCATCGACAGCGGCTTCATATTTGAACCGTTCGGCGTAGAGACCATCGGACCGTGGGGACCGGGCGCGCGCCGAATCTTAATTGGATTGTGCAAGCGCCTGGTCGAGGCTTCACGTGACCAGAGGGCTGGCTTTTACCTCGCCCAGAGGATCAGCATTGCCATACAACGTGGCAATGCTGCCAGCCTTCTGGGCACACTACCGCCTGACAGCGATCTGGGGCAATTTTTTTACCTTTAGTTTGAGTTTTATTTATTTATTTGTTCTTTCTTTAGTGCAAAAATATGTATTTTTATACCTTGTTTTAGTACAGTATTAGAGGTACAATGGAAGTATGTAAAACATTAGGTGTGTACCTACTTCCTTAAACGCTCTCAGAAAGAGATTTTCTTAGACTTTACTTAACATAGGCAAGCAAAACAATACAACAGCATAATACACTCTGAAAGCTAAAGGTAGTACTAACAATAAAGGTATACATATAAAAACATCAAGTTGTTTCAGCTAAGGTATTGAGAATTTGTTTTTGGAAACGTGGTCTGCTCAATTAAAAATATCTACTGACGTAAATGATTTGTTGAATGAATTGCAAAGGCGGCGTGATGGCGTAATGTGCGTTTACCAGCGTTAGTCAAACTGGTCGGGACGTACAGCGTGACGGGACTCTAAACCTAATGCTCCCGAGCGGCTCTGTGCATTTGTTATCCCTGCACATATTGTACAGAATCGGCATATCAGAGAAAAGTCTTGATTTAAGGGAAGTTAGTTTGTAATGTAGGTAATGTATCATGGTAGTCTACTGTAGGAACGACGAAAATCTTTGGCCAGTGTGTGTAGCCAGTGATGACATATGGTACTGAAACGCGGTCGCTTACTATGGGCCTCATAAGAAGGCTCAAAGTCACACAAAGAGCAATGGAGAGGGCTATGCTGGGAGTATCTCTGCGTGATCGCATCAGGAATGAAGTTATCCGCAGCAGAACCAAGGTGACCGATATAGCCCTTCGAATCGCTAAACTTAAGTGGCAGTGGGCGGGACACATAGCACGTAGAACCGATGGCCGTAGGGTCGGAAAGGTTCTCGAGTGGCGACCACGTACCGAAAGGCGTAGCCTGGGCAGGCCCCCCACACAGTGGAGTGATGAGTGATGACCAGGTCATTGTGGAAGTCTTTAGGGGAGGCCTATGTCCAGCAGTGGATGTCTTTCGGCTGACATGATGAGGATGAGTCTACTCTAGTATATATAATGGATTTGTAAGGAAAACCAACACAGCAAATAATTCTGTACAATTTCCATTGATTACTTAGACAATTTTGTTAACACTTATAAGTATAAGTCTGTGAACTTTTAAGTTCCTTCTCCTTATAATCTTTTCCGAAAAAATCTCCATACTCAAGTCCTGAATTACGAGTATTATGACAAAATTGATTTCGATCTATGAGTTATCCTTTTTGGGATACTTAGATCACAAAATGTCAAATGAACGCACCAGGGCAATGATATTTTAGGTGATACCGTTAAATTGACCTGTTGATGTTTTTAGGGTTCCGTAGCCAAATGGCAAAAAATGGAACCCTTATGGATTCGTCATGTCTGTCTGTATGTCTGTCAGTCCGTATGTCACAGCCGATTTACTCGGAGACTATGAGTGAGATATGTAAAGGTTTAGTTGAGGGATTATTGTAGGTTTATAGTGAAACCAATCATAGTAACGTCGGAGATGTGTATATTCGTAAATTACAGGCTAAAGAGAAGATCGTATACAAACAGTATTTATAGATAGTTAATTGCTTACATACTATGTTACTCAACTACGTGTGTCATGTTGTAAGGCGTAACGGTTGGTTACCGTTAAAGTGTGAATTAGGTGCATAGTACATGAGCACTACAATTATGAAATTTGGTAGGAAGGTGTATGCTATAAACCGCTATAGAAATATGATGTGAAATACGAGTATGTGGGCTTGATGGACGTTTATGAATAAGGGGGTTAATCTATACTTAATGTTAGTGTATGATGCGCCTTAACAGGGTTTGTGACAGACATGATCTAGATTTAAAAGCAAACCCACAAAGCAAAAGAAAATAAATATATAAAGATATAAATTCTGACATACATTTTTAATTCCCTGCATCCGAACTCACTTTCACTCACGTAGTTCTCAAATATCACAAATGTGCTTTCACTTTGTTAAGATACCCAAATTAATGAATCAATTCAATCAATAAATATGTTTTAATAAGTATGTCATATTATGTATTTATGTTGAATAAGCTGAACCCTACAAGACAAAGCATACAAGATGCCCTACAAGAGGCATCAAGCGAAGAAGAGATAAGAAAATACGTGTGAAAATTAAAGAAAATATATCTATATACCTAAAAGTACAAATGGATGGTTCTTGAAAGGGTCAATTTGCACAGTCCAGAGGGGAAAAAGTACCCATAGAATTAAAATAATAGACCCTGCTATTTTCTTTTCATTACATGATCACTTAATCTTTTTGGGGTAGGATTGCGTTCTTGTTTAATGAAGTAACATTAACAGTAAAAAAATATCAATCTTTGTACTTTTTGGCGTCGAAACTCTAGGTTCATGGGGTTCCAGCGCGCACATGTTATTTGCAGAAATTGCGAAGCGTCTGGTTGACGTAAATGGTGATCGAAGAGCTGGTGGCTTCCTCGCACAACGTATCAGCATTGCAATACAGCGAGGAAATGCCGCCACCATTCTCGGTACAATGCCTCAAGGGTCTGTTTTAGATTTAAGTGTTTTAATTTTTTTAGGTTATTTTGGTTGAGTATTCTTGGATATATTTTCATGGTATGTAAATTTAAAAAAAAACCGGTCAAGTGCGTGTCGGACCACGCACAAAGATGGGTTCCGTACTGACACCTCTTAATCTACATTTAAAACCACTATACAATATATTGAATCAAAACAGGTCGTATCTTTATAGGAAACTAACGGCACTTACGCCCTTTTGCTTAGGCAAGACAGTTTTTAGCAATAACTCAAAAATATATCTTGTTCAAACTAAAAATCGTTGAAAGTACTTATTAATGTACATCAACTTGTTTTTTTTATTTATTTTGAACTCCATAGTTTGGAAATTATAGGGGGAGGACACACTTTTTACGACTTTAACAGCTAATATCTCACCAAAGGTTAACGTAAATGGAAAAGTTTTTAGAAACCTCTATGTCATTTTTAAAGGCCTATCTTTTAATTGCACAAAGGCATTTGGGGTATCTATATACCCCACATGCCTATGTGCAATTAAAAAAATTTATGACCCACCCGTTACATGTAGCCCATGCAGGTTAATATATTTTTTTCGTAATTTCACATCATATTTCTGTAGTGGTTTATTGAATACGAAATTTAATAGGAAGGTCCTACAAAATTTCGTAATATTTTCTTCGTCTCATTTGCTTCATTTATTTGATCGAGTAGTAAAATATCAAGAAATGGCATTTACGCTACATGACTTGTCAACATCGAACGCCATTTAACTAATCTCAAAATATTTACGATATCGAAATTACATCAAAATAACGATAATTAAGTCAATAGCTATCTTTGCCTCGGTTCATAAATATAAAATAAAGTTTTTAGTTTACATACCCGTCATATTAGCAGTTCGTTTGTAAACATCATCTAAAGCGGACAGTACCTAACTTTCCAGCTGGAAATTCGCCCAATCATAATAAAATCACTAGATATTTCACTTTCCGTGCTTCACTACGAATTGGTTTTATTCATTTTCACGTTACTTAGATATTTTCGTCGAACAAAAACTGGTTAAACAATGATAATACTCTGCAGCAGCAATTCAATGTTTATTTCCGGACCAATATTTGACAACTTTGGTATGACACCTGCGGTTGCCATATAAAGCTCTATGTTAGTTCCATTTTATTTAATTTCTACTCTTTATTGTCAGGCTATATAAGGTCAATACCGATCCTGCGCCACCCGCATCCAGCAGACTCCTGCGACCTTTACCAGGACCTTTTTTAGGGTTCCGTAGCCAAAATGGCGAAAACGGAACCCTTATATAGTCTGACAATGAAAAGTAGCCACTCTTTGGGGGAAACGTATGTCCGTCGGCTGACATGATGATGTGGAAAACATTTTACGTTCCAATATCATGAAGGTGTTCTAGTAAAATGAATGAAGTGTAATTATAAGAGATGACACACGCATATACACATATACTTAGAGTGAAGTAAACACCGGCGCTCCGTAGATTATATGTCCTGTCCTAGGTTAACTGTCAGGTAAAAAATGTTTTTGTCCGTTAAAATTATTTGTTTCTAATGTCTCGAACGAGTATACCAGAAGAGTATAGGAGAGCCCACAACAGTTATAATATAGGTATATAATAATATATCCAGGAACTTAATTGAGAGATTATCAATGAACCTTTCATGTTTACACAAATTAATATTCTTGATGCGTAGGTGTATCCCACGACCCCACCTACACAATATATGAAACATTAGATAGGTAGGTCAGGCAACCGTATTTCTAAATTTAGTACTCAGACAATATCTATTTTTATGTTCTTTATAATTAGTTGGAAACATGGTTGATTAGCGCCTATGCCCTACGAAGGAAGCACGGTACTAGGGAATTGTTATTTTATTATTATCCTATTCTGTATTATCCCATCCTATACTCTACTAGTATCCTTCCTATTGACTATATCCATCCTATACGAACAATATTTGTATATTTATTTGTTTCTAATTTTTGTCTTGAACACCGCTCAATTTTAATAAAATGTAAGTACAATATAGGGGTTTACGACGGTGAAAAACCGATCTAGCTTCAATTTAACTTGATCTCGTCTTCGGGGAAACTTGTATTCTCCTGGAAAACAGGTCAATTTTCTTGTATTGTAATAAGGAGTCCATAAACACAGTTTCAAGTCTCTCACTTAGAATTTCACTCCATCCCCATACAAACCTTACAGCCCTATTTAACCCGCTTAGCGGTATATTTTTCTAAAACCCTTGATTTTTTTTGTATTGTAATAAGGAGTGCATACACAAAGTTTCAAGTCTCTCGCATAATTTTACTCCATCTCCATACAAACTTTCAACCTCCTTTTTACCCGTTTGAGGGTAGGATTTTCAAAAATCCCTTCTTAGTGGGTACTTACGTTATATAAACTTACCTATTGTAAAAAACTCTTCTTTTCCGCTTTCTAGGTCTGGGCTGGGCGTTGATTTAAGTCAGTCAGCCAGGAATTTGCACCCCCATTTAACCCACTTAGGGGTACGTTATTCCAAGACCCTAAAATTACTTTTCTTCTATTATAATAAGGAGTCAATACACAAAGTTTCAAGTCTGTCACTTAAAAAATTTCTCCACCCCCATAAAAACTTTGCACCCTTATAGCTTACGGGTGGGTTCTTCCAAAACCCTAAAATTACATTTCTTGCGTTATAATAAGGTGTCCATACTCAAAGTTTCAAGTTTCTCGCTTAGAATTTTGCTCCAACTCCATACAAACTTTGCACCCCTATTTAGAGCTACAACCATCTACTTGGAGCTTTGTTGAAACTCTCGCGACTGATATGACTGCTTTTGCTGAGAATCAACTTCAACAATTTCAGCCTCGTGACGATTACGAGCACTAAGAACTTCTTTATTTGATCATTATATTTTTAGGGGGAGTACCTGAAACTGATATACTAGAGCTCCTACTGGATTTAACCGTGTACGATGGATGGCTAAGGCTGTGTTTGCATTAAAAATGTATCCTTTCCAGTACCAGCTTAAGATCACAGAAAAGGAAGCCAATGGTATTACGTATGTCTGGATAATAGTAGTAATACTTGTATGGCCCCTGTAAATGACCTTCAAATTTTAAAAGACGTGAGATGAGAACTACAATAAAGTTATTGCCAAAATCGCCTTAAAAAGGATGTTGGGTACCTTTGGTATATTTCTGAAGAGCGAGTTGCTCTCTGATGGAATAATGTAATAAATTACACACAAACGATGAGGAACAGAAGCAATACTTAATGTTGTTGAAGCAAAATGCGAGAATGAGACAAAAGAATATATTAAAAAAAACATTTTATCATATACTAGGTGGCCCATTCAAATCGGTCAGTATGGGAAAGTCTGAAACTATAAGACATACGAAGATTTGTTCTTAGGAACCATGTCACCGATTTTGATAAAAAGAAAAACTGCATTCATACATTTGAAAAAAACACTGTACCCAGCTAGGGAATCGAACCCGGTTGTTTTGAAAAAATAAACTTACACTATTTCTATTCAGATATCGTTTGTGTAGGTCTTAAGCAGTAAATGTCTCTAAGAAACATAATGTCTAAAATGAATAAAATGCATTTTTTTCACATACTTTAATTTATCATAGTAGGTGTTCAAAGTGACCACCGTTACAATATTCAACAAGTTCAGGCATGTAAAATTGTCTCTATGGTTGTTTGTACCTCTCTACTTGTAAAATAGGTGACATGGTTCCTAAGAACAAATCTTCGTATGTCTTATAGTTTTAGACTTTCCCATACTGACCGATTTGAATGGGCCACCCTGTATATTATACAAAAAACCAATTTTGATTATTTGTATTGACTTGATAGCAATTGGGATTATAAATTGTGTTTTATGCTAGGGTTGAAATCCTTGACGGGAATTAATTCATGTAAGAGCGCTCTGAAAGCAGCTACTGGCAGTAAATATACCTATAAGTGATTTTCTGTAGGCTTTTATTTTATAAGGCTGATATTTTGTTAATTAGCGTGCGTAAAAGTCTTGTGACTTTGGTTCGTTTTGTATTCTAAGGTTTCGAAGTCGACATAAGGTCTTATAAGTTTGATGTACTTACCTAATAACATTGAATGAATTAGAAATAGTTGATTAAAGGCACGTGGTTTTTCCATTTTATCCGTTTCGCTTTTAACTACATACTAGAAAATTGGCCTTAGTGAGCAGGAACAGATATTGGAGAAAGTTCTGAACCGACTTTGTCAGTTTTGATTTAAATTCCTAATAAATACAAATTCATAAACCAGCATTAACTTCCATTCTAACCTTTTGTTTTCTTTACGCAACCTTCCCTACAATCCAGACCTGTACTTTATTCAAGTAGGTAGCTAGTGGCAGTTCAGTTATCATCTAGATGGTAAGTAAGCTAGGCACAGTCTACCAGCCCAATATCATTACAATATGAATCCATTACAATCACTTCCTACTAAATCACATGAATCCATTTCCGATCACTGACATTTCGTAATAAAGCACCATCATGCTGAAATATTAATCTGTTACTAATAACGAATCACTTATTAATAGATATTGGATACGTATTCACTAATCCGGCATTACTCTACGTCTTGTTTTGAGGCAAAATAGGCCCCGATGCCGATTCGGTAATTACCGATCCCTTATTTTATGAAGCGAACTTTATCTTGTAACCATTTTGTAGTTTGCGGGTTGAAGGATTTCTGAAATTAATTACAAAACTACGATTTAATTAAACGACCACATAAAATTGGTACTGATTAAGGCGACGCCTGACTTGGCGGGATCGATAAGGGGTAGGTATTTTGTTCTTTGACGTGAGCTTACTGATGGCAATCGAACTGTCTTCACGATCTCACGGTTCGAAAATAAAAATGCCAAACGATTATTATTACTGATGAACAATCTTACCATCAGGCAGGCCGTAAACTTGTTTGCCACTGTCGTATAAATGAGTTTATCCGCAGTAGAACCAAAGTAACCGATATAACCCTCCGAATGCTTGCACCGACTAAGGTCCTCCTCAACTCGTTTCGGACTGCTCTGGGATCTCATTCGGAACGCACCAGTGCCGCCCGAGAGCCACACGTTTGTGGATTCAACCATCTATTTTCATGGACGAGCGCAGTCCACAACCGCGACTGTTTTTGATCCTAAGGATCCCGTTTTAGTTGCCTTTTACGATATGCAGAAAAAGTTGACTAAGTATTAAAATTCCATTCTTTAGGGTTCGATCGAGTTACATTCGCGGCTTTTATCAAAAATCTGAGTGTTAAAAATGTTAATGTTGTTTGTATTTCGTAATAAGCATTATGTTTGACAATACGAGTATGAATGGTTATTAAAAAATCGCAAGAACACCGCATATTTAGCTACCACTTGACTAATACTCATTAGTAGCACGACAAAAAATTGGAGCCACTAGCACCTACCACTTAATTGAGGTAACTCACGTGAATTGGTTACCAGCATTTTACTCAAAAAAGTTAGTTCTGTTAGTAGGGTGGAATGCAAAAAAATTGTACATAGTTAAGGCCTGAATTTAATCTACGCTTTAATTTTCTCAGTTTGGTAACCTGTCATGTATATTTTGTAACGAAAGTTACCCATATAAAACATATGACTAATTTTCGTTACGAAAATAAGAAAATTAAAGCGTAGATTAAATTAAGGCCTTAACTATGTACAATTTTTTTGCATTCCACACAGTAAAGGTAAGTAAAGTACAGATGCTGGCGCTAATCTCAGGAACCAAATGAATTATAACAAGCAGCAGTGCCGCGGCACCTTCTTCTTCCTCCTCAGTCCCTCATTACTGAGAATCGCGACCACGTATGCTGTCTCCTAAAAGCTCGTTCATAATCCATAATTATGGGTCTCACGCTTCATACTGCTGCCAACCACCCTCTTCACAGCATCAGACCATCTCATGGGCGATCTACCTTGAGCATGTCTGGTGTCCATTTGGCCAAGGATCATCAGCTTCTCCAGGTCATGCTTTCAGAAACCTACTAGGTATAATTTCTATCGCCCGCATAGACAAGCGAGACTTCCTGTAGGGACACTAGGTACTGTCATTTCAGACTGTACTTAAAATGTAATTTACTCATTTCAGTAATTCGCGCCAGCTGTCGTTCGAATATGAACTTTATCCAATCATTAAAAATATTAACAGCCCCTCCTCGATGATTCTCGCGGTGGCGTTCAATTGTGTCGGAGATGTGCGTGAAATTGTCCTGTTGTCCTCAGGTATGCACCATAGGCGTCGTCGCGAACTGCATGAATGTAGCGGTGCTAACCAGAAAGGACATGGCCGCGGCGCCCATCAACCGGCTGCTCAAGTGGCTGGCAGTGGCTGATGTATTCGTTATGCTGGAGTACGTGCCGTTCTCCATATACAGATACCTGGTATGTTGTGTTTATTATACTATTATACTTTTTTGTGCTAGTGCTGTGATATATTGAGGTGCATAACATCACGGAGCGGCGCGATTGGCTGCTTGCCTTACAAAGAATGCCGCACATGTGAAAAATGGGGGTTTAACAATTGTAAGGTGCACATCATTAAGTACATTGGAACGTAAGTGATGAGAGAGACAGAATGAGAGAAAAACATCTCACACATCACATCTTCGCATGCATATGCAAAGGAAAGGGATGAATGAAAGAATGAGTGAGAGACATAGGATACTTCAGTAAAGCATACATTGAAACGGAAAATACTTTCATAATGGCTGATTCCTTGTTTAATTGACTACACAAAAAAAGGCGTGTTGACATATTTTTGATCACTGTCCATGCATCTTTATCTATTCAAAGTGTTGTCTATATTAATTAAGTACCTATGTGTGAAGCAGTTCATTATAAAAAAACATCCCACGGTTACCACACACACACACATAACACATAATACATAATTATGTACGCTGTAGAATTTATTGTTCTTTTTTTATCCGACTTCAATAGAAGGAAGGAGGTTCTCAGCGTTGACATGTTTGTTTTTCTTTTTTTATGGATGTATGTTCCCCGATAACTCTTGACCACGTCGTCGGCCTATTTTGATAATCCTTTTTTTGTTTCAAAGCAGGTACCCCCATATAAATTTGGTGAAGGTCTGATGATGGAATTTAGGAGGAATCGAGGGAACTCCTCGAATTTGATAGGCACGCATATGCATAAATAACCAAGCATTGGCTCGCGGAAACCACAAATTGTGGCATAGAGAAGTACAAAATTGGAATCGGTTTTTGTTTTTTTGTATAAATGATTAATTATTTAATTACATTACAATATTCATACAATGAGTATTACGTTTGACAGGAAAGTTTCGTTCGGGTTTGTATATATCGACACCGCAATCGTGGACTGTAAAGTTAAACTTACATAGTTAAAAGACCTAATAGCTATGTAGGACACTTTGTAAAAAAATCGGCCAAGAGCATGTCGGGCCATGCTCAGTGTAAAGTTCCGTAGTTGCTCAATGAACGCAATAAAAAAAATCAATAACAAGCAAAACTACCTTGGCAGCGTTTCATACGTCTTTTAAGAAGGAAAGACTTTTTACGATAACTCAAAAACAGCTTTACTGATCATGTCCGCTATAGTTTTCGTTAAAAGTCTTTATTAAGCTTTACTTTCATGTTTTGTTTTTCATATTTTTGGACCCAGAGTTCAAAAGTTCAAAATAACTCACGTTCATACCTCACATTGATGATATTTTGATTAAGTTGTTTAAGCTGTTGGGATTTATATTGCGTGTAGGGAAGCCTTTTAAGAGACTTTTAACATATAAAGTAACTATTTAACAGTTATGTTCGCAGTCGGCTAGAATTTGCAAGCGCCGTTTGGAACCCCCACTTTAAAGTTCATAGTTATAGAATCGAAAATGCGAAAAAAAATTATTAAAGCGATTCAGTATCGTATTGATGGGAATAGACCTTTAGATTACGTCACCGCAATGCAAAGGCACAACATAACATCTTTAAGCTATCGCCGTGAACGTACAGACGTTTTGTTTCTGTATAAAATTATTAATAATGTTGAAGATGCCCCTACACTGTTACACTATATTTCCTTTCGAGTACCTCGACGTCGTGAGCGGGCTTGCCGGAAAAAAACCTATTTTTAACCGACTTCAAGATTTCAAAAGAGGAGGTTATCAATTCGGTTGTATGTTTTTTTTTATGTTTGTTACTCCATAACTCCGTCATTTCTTAACCGATTTGGAAAATTCTTTTTTTGATTGTATGTATATATATATCCAAGTTGGTCCCGTTTTCGTCAAAACGCAGTTCTGATGATGGGATCCATGAGGAATTGAGGGAACTCCTCAAATGTTTAAGGCAAACATATAATGATTTTTGTGTTTTTATCAACAAATCAAGCATTTTCATCCAAAAATGTGACATTGGATGAAGTGGAACTGCAGATGATGATCAGAACAGAACTCTTCAATGACGAAAAGTTCACGTTTGGCGATTTGTCCTCCTAGCTGTGTTTGTTAGGCAAGTTCTATTTTCACGATTAATTTTTGTCATGCTTGATTTCTGATGATGGGATCCATGAGGAATTGAGGGAACTCCTCAAATGTTTAAGGCAAACATATAATGATTTTTGTGTTTTTATCAACAAATCAAGCATTTTCATCCAAAAATGTGACATTGGATGAAGTGGAACTGCAGATGATGATCAGAACAGAACTCTTCAATGACGAAAAGTTCACGTTTGGCGATTTGTCCTCCTAGCTGTGTTTGTTAAGCAATTTCTATTTTCACCATTAATTTTTGTCATGCTTGATTTCTGATGATGGGATCCATGAGGAATTGAGGGAACTCCTCAAATCTTAAAGGCAAACATATAGTGATTTTTGTGTTTTTATCAACAAATCGAGCATTATCATACAAAAATGTGACATTTTATGAAGTGGAACTGCTGATGATGATCAGAACAGAACTCTTCAACGACGAAAAGTTCACGTTTGGCGATTTGTCCTCCTAGCTGTGTTTGTTAAGTAAGTTCTATTTTCACGATTAATTATTGTCATGCTCGATTTTTTATGATAGGATCCATTAGGAATTGAGGGAACTCCTCAAATCTTAAAGGCAAACATATAGTGATTTTTGTGTTTTTATCAACAAATCGAGCATTATCATACAAAAATGTGACATTTGATGAAGTGGAACTGCTGATGATGATCAGAACAGAACTCTTCAACGACGAAAAGTTCACGTTTAGCGATTTGTCCTTCTATTAGCTGTGTTTGTTAAGCAAGTTCTATTTTCACGTTTGATTTTTGTCATTCTCGAGTTCTGATGATGAGATTGGAATGGGATCCATTAGGAATCGAGGGAACTCCTCAAATGTGAAAGGCACACAAATAGTGATTTTAGTATTTTCATGAATTAATCAAGCATTTTCATTCATAAAAGTGACATTTGATGAAGTGGAACTGCTGATGATGATCAGAACGGAACTATTCAACGACGCGTAGTTCACGTTTGGCGATTTGTTCTCTTCGTTTGTTTGTTAAGCAAACAAGGTTTTTCCATGATTCCATGAGGAATTGAGGGTACTTAGTCTTCTACCATTATAAACATACTTATAGCCATTTTTATTTTATTGTATGGAATCTAAGAGTGCACCATCTAAGTATAATAATCTTTCACCGGCCTCCCCCATTGAAGCCGGTTTTTTTTCTTGAAAATTATTTATATTCCTCGTCGACGCACGTCATACGCAAACAATAGTTTATAAATAGGGCGTGCAGGTTGTACAACAACAAATTTTTAAATTTAGATATTCTCTGCAAAAAGTTAAGTAGTTTAAAAAAGCTTACTTTGCGATGTATTACAGATTGAGAGTAACTAGGTAATATAATCAAGTACTCACATATTTTGATAAAAAATATTTTATTAGCATTGGTACGAGTACATAATGTTCACACATAAGTTTTAAATTAAGTTTCTACCTACAACTTGTAAGCACATAATTTAATCTGTTGTGGCGCTATATATTTTTCTTGTTTACCTTTTTTTTGATACCATACAACTCTGTGGATGTATTTTCCTTACTTATACATTAGAATAATGTGATATACTCTAATTAAGGAAACTGTAAGTCTAGAGTTTAAGCATAAGTTTTGTTACTTACAACTATAAAAGACTGTTTGTATCTGAATAAAAAAAATAAAAAGAAGTTAGAGGGGGGGAACACATTTTTTTTTTAATTTATGAGCGAATATTTCCAAAATTATTCACTTTATCAAAAAATGTTTGATGCGGACCTGTATTCATTTTGAAAGACCTATCCAAGAACACCCCACACCATAGGGTTGAAGCAAAAAAATCATGACCGCTTTACGTGTAGGGAAAGTTTCCTTATTTTTTTTGTTTACTAATTTGTCAGTTTTCTTGATTTATGCATTCATTCCAATTTGCAGCTTTCTAGCAATCATAATCACATAGCAAAGCCTCGGACAGACAGACGGACGGACTATAACAGACATGGCGAAACTATAAAGGTTCCGAGTTGACGACGGATCCCTAAAAAAGATCCTTGATTCAGAATCAAATATTCATGGTCATCACAAAAATATTTTCCCCGATTTATACTTTTATTTCTGTTTTTTTTTAAACATTGTATTCCACTCAGTTGAAAAAAAAGATGTTTTTTATGAAAGGCGAGAGTTACTGTTTCGTACATAAATTATTTATAATAAAATATAATCTAGTCCAGCATAATTTACCCTGTATGAAAATATCATTGCTGCCGACCGAGCATACGTATACATCAACCGACTCAAATAACTATACTTATTCTGTTCAAACAAGATTACGTAAGTACTAAATTGAATCTAAATCAAGTAACAAAAGATCCACTCCGTCGTCCACTCTGGGGCAGCTCGTAAGTGGTAAAGCGTGATTCAGTTAGAATGCCTGGTGGCCTGGTCAATCACTTGTGTCGTTGGAGCGTAGCTTTGAGACAATATATTTAATATGCTGGCAATATGAGGAATTCAATGTATGTTTACAGCGTCCTGTGCTATATTAACTATTCTTACAACTGGAATTCCGAAATCAATTGTAGGCACCTGCGAAATATTTGTGTAGGACCCTAGACCGGATCCTACATAAATATTTAGCTTCCAGCACAATTTATTATTATTGTTTGTTATCTTCTTCTTTCGTGTCGAGGTTCCTTAAATAAAAGGTGCCCAATGACCAGCGATGCAGACAGCTTTGGCCGTCGCGTCTCTCAGGTCGTGTTCCGTGCAGGAGTGTGGGCATGCGGGGCACGCCAGCAGATGTGCCATGGTTTGCGGCGCTGTATCACAGACACATTGGGTAGGGAGGCCCCGGTGCAGTCCCCATTTGACCATGTTCTCCCTGCAGCGGCCAACTTGCGATCTAAGCCTGTTTAGCGCCCTCCAAGTGGGCCATGGTTCTTTATGGCCAGGTGGCAGTTGCTCCGAAACAGGTACATAAACGTTGGGCGGAGGGCATCGAAACTGCCACAGCCGGCAGCGAGCATCGGAGAGGTAGCCCGTAAGGGGACTAGTGCCCCGCATGAAACTACTGCGGCTCTTGAGACGGGCAGCTGGTGGGTTGTGACCATGCAGTGGGTGTCGTGGGTCGTACATCTGCTTGGATTTTTCCACAGCGCTAGCCACCTCTCTGCGAATATCAGGGGGGGCAATGCCCGCGAGCGGGTATAGTTTACTGAGCGGCGTAGGCTTGAGGCATCCGGTGATGATGCGGCAGGTGTCATTGAGTGCAGCGGTCACGAGGCAGGCATGTGCGGACCGATGCCATACAGGACAAGCAAATTCTCCGGCAGAGAAACACAGCGCTAGACCGGTGGTACGTACGGTGTGCGCAGATGCACCCCAGCTTGTTGACGTTAGTCTTCGCAGCAAGTTGTTACGCGCGCTGACCTTCATGCGAGTGTTGGCGCAGTGCGTCTTATACGTCAGTGCCCTGTCCAGCGTGATTCCCAAGTATCGCGGGTTGGGGCAGGGTTCAATCGCCGCTCCCTCCCATGTTATGCTTAGGGGTCTGTGCGCTTGATGGTTGTGCAAGTGGAACGCACATGATTGTGTCTTGCTCGGATTAGGTTGAAGGAAGTTGGCCCTGTAGTATTTTCCGAGGTTCTCCAATGCCCCAGATAGGCTTTCCTGTACCTCTTCAAATGAGCGGTACTGTGCTGCCAGGGCTAGGTCATCAGCGTAGAGAAAACGTTGTGTCCCTGATGTGCTGGGCTGGTCGTTAGTGTATACGTTGAAGAGGGTTGGGGCCAGCACGCTACCCTGAGGCAGACCGTTTTTCTGACTGCGCCAGCGACTTTTGCCTGTATTGAGATGGACCTGGAAGCGACGGTTGCGGAGCAGCTCACCAAGAATTCTATGCATGCCGTCTCGACCAGCGAGTTGTGGCAGCCCTCTAGAGATCAACGTGTGAGAGAAGTGCCAAGTTAAGGCTCAAAATGCATTACGCCGCAGTAAATTAGTTTTACTGTAAACAATCTAATGCCAAACTTGGCAACTTTTCAGATAATCTACGGAACTTTGCGCCCATTTAGATCTCAATTATTTTGTCGGTGAACTTGGCTGCCACTTTCACATTTATGTTTTTGATGGGATATGCTTTTCGCTTTGTGATGCCGCAGAACGGTTCTGGACCGACTAGGAGTCTGTCTGCGCCCTCTTTTTAGCAAGTTCATCTGCTTTCGCATTTCCCACAATATCGGGATTCCCGGATACCCATCTAAGTATAACTTTGTTGGAATTAGCCGGGGCATTTAGGTTGTTATTGCAAGTATAAAATAGTTATTAGTTCGACTCTAGGAATTTGGTAATTATAATAGTAGACATATTTTAGACATCCATTGTTCCGAGAAAGTATAAAAATGAAAGCTTTAAAGTGACTGACACTGACAGTGAATACTTTTCTTTGAGTCTCTGACATAGTTAAAAAAGTAACCGAGATTAGGGATCTGGGAATTCAACTAGACCAGGAGCTGTTATTTTCTTCTCATATTCAAAAAATTACGGCGAAGGCTTATAAAATGATGGGATTTATATTCAGGCAGGGAAGTGATTTTAAAAACATGAATACTTTGAAACTTTTATATAAAGCACTAGTACGCTCTCAGCTTGAATATGCATCTGCACCCTGGAATCCACAATATCATTGTTACATTGACTCTATTGAACGCATTCAACACAAATTAATAAAACGACTAAATTATACATTTAAAAATGTTACTCTCAACGATATTATTCCCCTGCAGAAACGTAGGGTACACAATGACCAGACCCTACTGTACAAAATTATCACTAATTTTGTCGATTCTCCGTATCTCCTGAGTCGCATATTTCTTAGGTGTTAGAATGTAGAAACAATTATTCAAGAAATCGCTTTGTCATAAGAGCTTGTTCTACTCATAATAGATAGACTATACAAATACAACCATACTGACATATTCCACCAAAGGTATAGTAGTTATGTAACCGCAGTAAGAAACACTTTATAGATGATTAGTGACTGTATGTGCTTACGTATTTTAATTTCATTTGTTTTATCATTTTTAGTTTTTGCATATTTTTCCTCATAAGTGTAGATATATAGTGAAAACTTTGTTGGCTTATGATCTACCTGAATGTTGTAACTTTATGTATGATTGTTGCTGTTTGTTTTCCTTAATAAAAAAAAATAGACATTAATAAGAAGGTAGGCATTAAACCATTGGCATTTTTTTCCTAACACTGTAATCGGTACCGTGAGATTTGTGGCGTATCCATATCACCATTTCCACTTGATATCCCGCGGTGTGGCATCCAAAACGCAGATCACTTTATTTACGATTTTACTATAGCATGCAATGCATCAATTATCTATCAAAATTTACTCAACCCATAAATCATAATATCAAGTCAAGAATAGTACTATAGTATTTGCATTCCTATTTGCATTTTGACACAGCGGTCATCCCGGTACCATAAACGTCAATAATGACATAATTTGTATTGGGATGACAGCTGTGTCAGTATGCAAAAAGGAATAAAATTATACTAGTAAAGGATTACATGGCATAATTTAAATCGAATTATCGAATCAAATTGTACATGAGCAGGGCTCGAACTTTTCATGCCAATGACGTAAAATTGCATACAGGATGATTCCAATTGGTTATCAATCTTTAATCATCAATCATTTAATCATGCATTTGTAACGGTATTATTTCAAATACGACCTATTGCATCCGAAGATTATAAAGAATTTCTCCTTCTATTTAGAATTTTAATTTATAATCAGGTGAGGAACTCATATTCTTTCAAGTTTTATAATTGGTTATAGAAATATTGAACCTAAGTATGAATGTAAACTCTGCATTTACGATGGTATTTTTTCAAATACCGCCTATTAGAAAAAAAAATACCATCATAAATGCATGATTAAATGTTTGATGATTAAAGTTTGATAATTACTATAACACCAATTGGAATCACCCTATATGCAGTGTGACGTCAATTTTACATTATCGGCATGAAAAGTTCGAGCCCTGTACATTAGCATCCGAACGAAAACCAAGCCGAAGCGTGCGGCCGAAGGGTGATTACGTAAAATTTCAAACGTACAGTCATCTGCAGAGAAACTTGCCCTTTCCTACGTACAAACTGTTATGCAGGGGATCACGTTTCTCTGCAGCTGACTGTACGTATGTAGGCAGATTATTGCGACTTCCTGATTTGTCGGTGCAGAGGCGGTACGATATGAGAGACTGTCAGTCGAGTCAGTACCGCTTTTTACTGCGCCATTACAATTAAAGAATGATTGCCAATAGACCGTTCCGTTTCCGATCCCGGCTGCTCCGAGCCTCGGCCGTAGCTAGATCGGCCATCAAACGTTTGTGTTGACTAAAAGGGGCTGGGCTGGGACTGGGACGCTTCCGAGCGTCACCGGGCCCGGACGAGGCCCGGCCGCGCAACGGGCGGCGTCTTGCTGTCATAGAAAACGGGCCGGCTCGGACACGGAACGGCCAGCTGTGAATCATCCTCAAAGGAGTCCTCACTGCCTGGCGCGGGATGCGCGGCAGTGGGGCGATACGAATACAGTAATGCATCGCTATGTGCATGAAATTACCTACTACTGCCCAAACGTAATACTGACAGTACTTATCTCGTCAAGTGAGAATCTGCTACATCAGTAAGCTCACGTCAAAGAACCAAATACAACGTATCGATCCCGCCCCGCCAAGACAGGACGTCGCCCTAACTATGACTTTTATATAAATAAATAAATAAATATTAGGGAACAATCTTACCAAAACGACCTAGTCCCAAACTAAGCAAATCTTGTACTATGGGTACTAGACGACGATATACATACTTATATACATAAATACATACTTAAATACATGGAGAACATCCAAGACCCAAGAACAAAATCCGTGCTAAATGCACAAATAATGCCCTGGCCGGGATTCGAACCCGAGACCTCTAGCTGCGGAGGCAGTGTCATTACCAACTAGGCTAAATAGGCCGTCAATATGGGAAGTTACAGTATTTAACGTAGGTTTGAAATATTACGTAATCGACTAGCTGATGACAGAGGGGTGATTACGTAACGTTTACGAACGTGCGTAAGGGAGATCTAAAAAGTAAAAAAGTAAAAGTAGTTTATTCTTCAAATTAGGCATATTACATGCACCTATGAACGTCAATAAACTACCATTTAAATGTCATTTGCGATGCTAAAATAATAAGACAACACGTTACAAAATCAACTAGCGGGTAAATCAGGAAGAGAAAATGACCGTTGATCACCACTATTTTGAAAAGCTATACCGACGCGATTTCCGCTCCTGCCCGTTTCTCGGAATCACGATATTCGCAGCTCGTGAACCGTTTGTTTTACGAGTATTTGAGAAAATATTAGTTACCCATTATGAGTCGTACGGATGCAAGTCTGTTCTGTTGAAGTGAGTGTTATTATTCCCTTCATAATCATCCTAGCATCGTTCCCAGCACAGTTGCATCCCGAAGGATGCCTGGGGTCTGCTACCCAATCACATGAATTGGCGTAGGCACTAGTTTTTATGGAAGCGACTGCCATCTGACCTTCCAACCCAAGGGATAACCCAGCCCCCATTGGGACCAGGCTTGTCAAGTGTGTCGATATTATTTTCTTGTAGCTGTTTTTTACTGACTGCTAGGTATTGTTAAATCACGTTACCAATTAATTTTGAAACATCCAATTTGAAAATTTGTGTTTATTTTGGCTAGGTTTGTATAAATGTACAGGCAGCAAAACCAAATTAATGAAGGGACGATATTACAGGCAGTGAATATATTTAACTGCTTTAGGCAGATAAAAATATCTACACTTATTTTTATACCTTCGGGCTAATTATTTCGATTTACAAAAGACTACGCATGAAATTCCTTGATTTTCGAAGGGTTCTCTATTTAAAGTTTAATTACGTAGTAATATTGATTTTACCCTTTATCTTTGCCTTTATTATTGCATGGGCAAACATACGTAGAATAATGCTTCCCCATCGGCTAAACTCGGAATACCGCTAGAGGGCCTATCCGAACTTCGAAAGTCAAACTTCGTATCGTGCCGTCCCTTTGCGTCATATAGTGTAAAACACGAGAGTGAAAGGGTCGGCATGACACGAAGTTCGATTTTCGAAGTTCGGAGTATTCCCTCTGATACCCTAGCTTTATCCCGTACACATTGAAGGTCCGCTAGTAACTATAATAACTTACATTATACGATTATATTACAATAACATTATAACATAAAAATGTGAATAAGTTATGTCGAAAACGTTACGTACTGAACAATTTCATGGAAATTTTCCCCGAATCCCGAATTATATTCTGTGCAGCTATAAATACTGTAAACATTATTAAACTTCTTTACTAATGTATTGACTTTCTTTCCAGATTCTACCAGAAAAGTTGGACTTCCCGTATAGTTGGGCGATGTATCTTCTCTTTCACATGCACTTTGCTCAGATCATGCATACTGCCTCCATCTGTCTCACTCTTTCCCTGGCCATATGGAGATACATAGCTATAAAGTAAGTTTTAATAGGTACTTATTCTATTTTTAGACCATGCACATGTATGATACCTTTTCAATTGGTTTCGGGGACACCTAGCGTTATACTTTTATCCCAGTAGGATAAGATTGTAACCTTAAAGTATTGAGTTCTATTTAAATACCCACGATATATTTTGCAACTTACACTGGTAGGTAAGGGTTCACTAAGTCCACGCTATAGATAACATCCTCTAGATAGAGCTTATTTTATTATAGCGACGTTCGCTTGCGACATATAGGTGCTATTGAGCTAAATAACTGCCCCGCCTCGCGCCGCTCATTCTGACTCGTCTAGGTCTAATTTCGCGATATATCTTAGTTTTAAGTAAGGTCCCCACAGAAAAATCAGCGCCTCTGCTTGCTGAGTCTTGCCGTGGCTTCATGCTGAGTGGGGATCCTTTTTAACGTCTTATTATGTTATTTTATGTTTGTATTTTTTATTTCTTGTGTGACATTAAATAAATGAATTTCTTTCTTTCTTTTATATATGCGTACGTCAAATAACTAAAGTATTTAAAACTAATTATTTTTGGGAGAAAATGACTGACTTGAACATGATCTACTTGCACAATTAAATTAATTTATTTCGTTTATTTATTTACTTTTCATTTCCACCGTTGAAAATGTGGTTTTCTACTCGACGACTTTAATGTTTTGAATTAAGACTTCGTAGACCTAACTATTATTACACAATTTTTCTCTATGGAACTCATATGATACAATATTTTAGTCAACTATAAACCAATCACGCGTCGCCGTCGCCGCGTGCGTACGCCAAAATATATCGATGAACGTTGGGCCTGCACTGTGTTACCGCAGGACTAGTTTGTTTCAATATTTCGGTTAATTTAATTAATTTTGGTTGACTCGTAGAAACATGTATACAATAGGGTTGTGTATAAAATACCAAAATACTCTACAGAGGTTATATTAATGTCTATGGCTATTTTTAATTTAAATTGACAAATTAAACAAATGTTAGTCAGTGCTCGTCATGCAATACAACTCGTTGTTTTATTGAATATATTATAAAATGTTATGGGTTACAAGAGGTCGAAATTAGAACCTTGTCTTTATACCAGAAATAAGAATAAATAAATAAATAATAATAAATAAATATTAGGGGACATTTTTTTACACAAATCGAACTAGTCCCACAGTAAGCTCAATAAGGCTTGTGTTATGGGTACTAGACGACGATATATTTAATAGATATATACTTAAATACATAGAAAACATCCAAGTCTTAGGAACAAATGTCTCTGCTCACCACAGAAACAAATGCCCTTACCGGGAATCGAACCCGGGACCTCTAGCTTCGGAGGCAATGACACTACCAACTAGGCTAAACAGGCCGACAATGACTTGAAAACCATCATTGCATTGTATGTTGATGATTTTTTCATATTTTCGAATCACAGTAATGAAACTGACAATTTGAAAAGTGTCTTAGCTTCACAGTTTAAAATAAAGGATTTGGGTGAAATAAAGCAATGTCTTGGTATGACTGTCAATGTAGATAAAGCTAATGGAGTCATTTCATTGAGTCAGGAAAGTTACATTAACCAGTTGCTAAATAGATTTCAAATGGTAGATTGTAAAACTGCTGATACACCTTTAGAGGCTAAATTAAACATTAGTACCACTGAAAATGTAACTAAACAATTTCCTTATCAACAGCTAGTCGGTAGTTTAATGTATCTGGCTATACTGACTCGACCTGATTTGGCTTTTGCTGTTGGATACTTAAGTCAATTTAATAATTGCTTTACTAATGAGACATGGTTGTATGCTAAGAGAGTTCTTAATTACTTAAAGAAAACAAAAGATATTGGTCTTAAGTTTAATAAGACAGATGATTCCTAATTTGTGGGGTTTGTTGATGCTGACTGGGGTAATAATGCCATAGACAGGCGATCATACACCGGTTTGTGTTTTGTAATGTCCGGGGGTGCTATTTCTTGGGAAACCAAAAAGCAGAGGACAGTCGTTTTAAGCTCTACAGAAGCTGAACTAATGGGAATAACTGAGGCATGTAGAGAGGCTATATATTTACGGAATTTGTTAAATGAAATTGTGAACAAAACTTATACTTACTGTAAGTGTGTTTAATGACAATCAAGGTGCGATTAAATTGTTATTAAATAATGTTTTCAGCAAGCGCACCAAACACATTGATATGCGTTATTTCTTTTGTCGAGATTGTGTTACTGAAAAAAATGTAGAGATTAAATATTTAGAGACAAAAGAGATGCCTGCTGACATTTTGACTAAAAGTTTAAATAGCAGCAAGCATTACTATCTAATGCAGAAGATGGGTGTACTTTGTGTTAAATGATTTTGTGTGAATTTAAATGAAGTAGATATTTTGATATTTAGTGGGGGTGTTGTGTATAAAATACCAAAATACTCTACAGAGGTTATATTAATGTCTATGGCTATTTTTAATTTAAATTGACAAATAAAACAAATGTTAGTCAGTGCTCGTCATGCAATACAACTCGTTGTTTTATTGAATATATTATAAAAGATAGTTATACAATTAGCTTTTTAAGTCTCGTACCTTGCTTAGACTACCTCGCCAGCCACCGCCGCCAGACTACCTGGCAAGTCTCGTGGTCTAAACGCGGAACTCGACTTAAAAGGCATACATTATATAGCGATTGCAATTGCATAAAATACTATTTGCTGTGTAAAGCCCGTATAATATAAGTACGCATTGATTAGTGAAAATGCGATTCCAACTGGTTTTTAGGGTTCCGTAGCCAAAATCTATGTCCAAGGATAAGTATTTACGCCATGTCAAATAGTTTACCTTCCTATAATAAAGTGCGAGGCCCGTCAATATCACAAATGAAGTAATAAACCATGCGTCAAGTAATGAAAGCGCGAGCTCCTTGAAACATCTAATCGCAGCGACGTTACCGACCTCCCTGCGACGCGACCCGAGCCTACCGTGGCGACCCTTGATTCGGTCTAAGCTGCTCATAGGAAGCAGTAGGATGTACCTAGATGAGAGGTGATCTGTGGTCCACACTTAATAGTGCTGTACATTTTACCCTGTATATGTAACCCCTTCGTCATAAATTCATGTTGCAATAATTTCACAAAAAAGAACAATTAAAGAAAGCAAAGAGTTTATAAATATCATCACCCTGCGCTATCTTCAGCGGGTGTTTTGTGCTAGGCATTGCGTAGCGTTATAATAGTACAGTTGCATCCTGAAGGATGCCCGGGTAGAGCATGAATACCGGTTTTCCGATAATATCAAAAAACCGGAATATCGGACCAAATTCTGATATTTAAATATCGGTTTCAGTTTTTACCATTACCGGTATTTAGATATTTTTGCGATAATGGCATTAATTAAAATTATTAAACTAAATTACCAATAATACGAATTAAATTTATTCAAATATTCAATGTTTTAGTGATTCGTGTTGCTGTTTTTACAAACGAGTCTGAAGTAAAGATAGTAAGGTGTACTAATACGTATATAGTAATGTCTGTATACCATATCAGCCGTAGGACGTCCACTGCTGGACATAGGCCTCCCCCAATTTCATGGGGGGTAAATGCCGTAATCGCCACGCTTGGCATGCGGGTTGGCGATCGCAGTATAGATCTCCACCGTACTCCAGGGATGCTGCTGCCCATCCCCCGGTGGTCTTGGTCGTAGTGTTAGGACATACCCGGGTCCAATATCACTACACTTACTACTCACTTACTTTATCATTTTTAAGTGCAAGCCTTTTGTTAGTGTCAACGTCTTGTCCCCGTAAGTGAGGGCCGGAAGGACGCACTGCTTCGCAAGCCTTCGGGCTTTCAACTTGAGGGAGAGGGACTGGGGCAGAGGCGATTCAAACACGTGACGAAGCATCCCATATGAGGTCTACCCCACTGTATTCTTCTGTTAGCTTCCTTGTCGCAGTTGTTTCTCCCTATAGCTGGACGATCTGCCCTACGAGTAAATAGGTGTATTCCTGAACAACTCCGATGCTAAATGTTAACGTTATCAATTGTGATTGGCATTGGCTCACAAATGAATTGAATGTGACGTGACTTTCATCTAATCCAAGTTCACTCGCAGACCCATTCGACTGGAAGTTATTCGTACGAGCTCTGCAACATCTCCGTCAAGTCTTCCAGCGATTCAGCCATAATAACTAAGTCGTCTCGGAATCGAAGTTGTGAAATGTATTCGCCGTTTATATTAATGCCCGTCCTTTCCAGTCTAGCGTTTTCAAGACGTCCTCCAATGCGCTGGGTGAACAGTTTCAGAGAAATAACGTCTCCCTATCAAACTCCACACTCCACGCTGTCATGATATCCCATCCTACCTACCGGTCTTGACTGGATATCCTGGATATGAACAGTTATCGTTACGGCACTATACAAATACTTCAGCACCTCGAGGTATATCGCCAATCGACTTGGCATCGCTGAAGGGACCCTAGAATGGTCCAGGTTTCGATGGAGCCGAAGGCATTTTCGTAGTCCAATCTTTCTTTCTTTAATATCAGAAAAATACCGAAATACCGGGAAACCGGTATGTGAATTTTCATTATTGAATCACTAACCGGTATTCTAGAATGCTCAGATAACGCATGTTCTATGCCCGGGGTCCGCTATCTAAGCAAAGAGTCCATGGCAAAATATGATTAAGCCTCAAAGATTATAATGATAGGGCAGGCCGAGCCCGATATTTTAGCAGACGAGTGTAGAGTATTTTTTCTTACTCAACCCTAATTAACCATGCCTAAATCAACGTCAAACTTAAAGTTACACTTAAAAACCAATTGATACTTTAGGGATATTTTGTTTTTTGAAGTTTAATGGTATAATGATAATGGTGCTTTCGAATCAAATTAATAAAATGGTTACCTCCTGTATAAACTTAAAGGGGTCCGCCATCTTTTCTTTAATCCCGTCATCAAAGGCCTGTCGAATTTAATTAAACATTTCCTTATCACTGAGGCGAGAAAATCCGTAGTCTGATGGAGTTTTAAGGAATTTCTTTTTCAGGTACTCGGACAGAAGCCACGTACTTTGCACAGAAAGGCGATGTAGTATCGCAATTTTGACTTCCTTCATACTGCCCCCGATTCTGTGTGCACCAACGTTTATGGTAAGTACCCATACGAATGAGACGAAAAAGAACATAGGATAGTTTTACCTCAGAAATTATCGTCTAAATGGAGAACGGATTTTTATAGACGCACCTAAGATAGAAATTAGTGTAGCATAGACTCAAGAAAAAAATCATTTATTCAGACAACTGATATAGTCCACATACTCGTATATCCACCACCACCACCATAGCAGCCCAAGGACGGCCATATAGGCCTCCCCCAATTTCATGGGAGGTAAATGCCATAATCGCCACACTTGACATGCGGGTTGGCGAGTGTATCTCCACTGCACTCCAAAAAATAAGAATAACATATGATTATGTGTCTTTTATTTTATTTAGGAAACCAACTTTACTAGGTGATTGGTCTTGATTAAAATTTAATACGTCCACGTGTTCTATACCCACGCTGCTTCTCTGTCACACAGGATCCACTTACTTAATATTATAAATTTGAATGCAATTCTCTCTTTCTCCGAACCAATTAAGATAAAATTTGATATGAAGATAGTCAAGATCCTGGAGAAGCACATAATAATAATTGAATACGTAACATTAGGTATCTAAGGGGATTAAAGTTCTATAAGGATGAAGTCGCGTGCAAAAGATTATTAAATCACATGTCGAAGATTAATGGAATACTCCGACTCTTGTGACACGTCGTAAACTATTTAATAATAAACTGCAATGTGCGTCTGACATTTCATTTACATTCATATTAAAACTTTCATATTACACTTGTTGTTTAGTTCAAATTTTAATCGAAATTATTACAACGTAATTTTAACTAAACCTACTATTTAGAACTTTATCAATTTTAAATTTAAGTGACAAACATTTATATTCAAGCGCACGGATGCCCATCAGATTTACATCAATACTATATCGGTCTGTTTAGACTAGTTGGTAGTTAGTAGTGACACTGCTTACGAAGCTGGAGGTAACGGGTTCGAATCCCAGTAAGAGAATTTGTTTATGTGGTGAGCAAAAACATTTGTGCCTGAGACTTGGATGTTTTCTGCGTATATATTTAAATATACCTACATATAAAATATATCGATGTATCTATAAAATATATCGTTCTAGTATCCTTTCTTTTAATCGGAGAAATGCATTTACTCATCCCGTCTAGCCGAGGAACTAGGGCGGGTATGACGGACTCCCGGAAACCGCCCGGACCAGGGCATGCCCATCACAGCCTCGGCATCAAGTGAGAGTATGTTAATATTTACTGAATACGCGCCGAATAATCTATATTAATAATTTCGTGCAGGGGTACGGTAGACCCGAACGAGACCTGTCTCAAATTGAAGAACGTATAAAAATAACGATTTCGAGTTGAACATATGTATCCGCAAAATTCGGATTGTCGCGTATTTTGCATTAAAAAGTGTTAATTTTATGACAAAAGGTGCCATATTAAATTCGTTGGTTGACAGCGTCGGGTTGGGTACGTTCGGAAATTGTAAACTATGTTTGCGTCCGGTGTGTTTGCCAGGTTGCTGGGCTGCGTTCTGGGTGATGGACCATCATCGCCCATTGTGTGAATTCGGCTAGCCGCGTCTGCAGCGTTTTGTTTTTGTAGTTTTCAAGCGTTCTATACACCTATCAGCCTAGCTAGCACGATAACTTATACCGTCACGTTATATGGGCGTAATGTATTAAAACGTCACACAAAACGTAACGGTATAATCTATCGTGCTAGCTAGGCTGATTGTCACAACAACCGCCTTCAAAGCGAATGTATGGGGCCTGTTACATGGTTATTATTATCACGTGATACATTCATATCACGATAAGTATCACGTGAATATTGAAGCAGAATCCATACAAATTTGAAAACTGCGATAATATTGACACCCCAGTATTGTGATAATATTAATCGTGTAAAGGACACCACTTGAATGTTTGCTGAGTCTGTCCGCCATCTTAAAGCTGCGTCTCTATTTTGTTGTGACAAACTACTAGGTGACTTATGGCTTTTAAACGTCTAGCAAAATTCTATCCCTATCTCGCTCTATCTTATAACTTAGTGGTACTGGGGGTCTACTCCGAAATCCGAACTTCGTATGGTGCCGTCCCTTTCACTCATATAGTGTATGACAGGATAGTGAAAGGGACGGCACCATACGAAGTTAGGATTTTGAATTTCGGAGTAGACCTCCAGCTCATACCGTTCGCCGCGCTCGGACGTTAGAGGCGCTACCGCGAACCGAAAACGAAGTATCTGCTTCTCTCTCGCACATGTATATTCAAACGACAGAGAGGAACATAGTTCGTTTTTGGTTCGCGGTAGGCCCTCAGGCGTCACCTTTAAAACGAATAGGATATTTTACTATAAGAGAAATAAAATTCAAAATGCAATAAAAACCAGCCAAGTGCGTCGGAGTCGCACACTGAGGGTTCCGTACAACTAAAAAACAAATGTGATTTATCAATATATTGATATTTTTGGTAAAATATACTTCATAATAAACATTATCACTTAATTTCAAGTTCATAGGTCGATGGGAAGCTAAAAAATTATATGTGTGACAGACAACACACGGAATGTTCTTTGACTTTCTTCGACCGTCCGCCACGCTCGGACTAAGGTACTACCAACCGAAAACTAAATATATGCCTCTCTGTCGCACTTGCATATTTGAGCGCGGAGAGGGAAATACTTCGTTTTCAGATCGTGCTAGGCCCTCTGGTCTGACGGCTCCTATTCCTGGATGGTGCGCGTATCGGAATGTGAAATACCTTTGGCAAAGGGCCCCACTTAATAGAATTTGGCGTAGAATAGAGAGCTGCTACCGCGAAACGAAAACGAACGAACATCGTGTATTTCCCTGTGTCGCTCGATTTTGCAAGTTCGACAGAGAGGGAGATACACGAACTTCATTTGTTTTCGTTCGCGCTAGCAGCTCTGACTTCGCACCAAAAATACAGTCAGTATTGTGATCAATATTTAACAATTGCACATCTGAACTGAATTTTAATGAACGATTAGTGATTTAGCTATACAAATCAGTACTGATTACAGTGTCAAATTTTTTATGTGCCTTTATATACTACCCTTATAAAAATGCTTAGGATAAACTTGCAAAGATTTTTTACTTTGCCCGTGACGTCGTCAGCGTAATCTTTTACTCCCTATTCCATATGTTAATCCAGACTACAGACTATATTTCTATACGAAGTTTCATCATAATCCGTTGCTGTAATGTTTTTATTTTATACATTTTTGTACACTATTTCTTTCGTCGTTTGCATAACTGTGACGAATAAATGTTTACTTTATTTCTTACTTATTTATTTCACCCGAGCGAAGCCGGGCTATCATCTAGTGATAACATAAACCCATCTATCCAGGGATATGGCGAAACTTCCTTGTTTACTACGGAACCCTAAAAAATATATCAATGCGTGTGGAGGCGACCCGTGGTAAACAAGGACATTTTCTTAGATTTGATAAATATAAATTAAGGTCTTCACATACGTAAAAGTCCATTACTAAACTCTTATTTTGTTTTGTTTCTTAACAGGTATTCGATATTCACACAAAGAACGTCACGGATACTAGCGGCAGTCCCGGCATCGCGTACCACGTCGACCCAGAGTTTAAAGGAAGGCTTTATCAAGCCAATTTCTGGGTTCATAGTGTCATTATAAAATTACTACCATGCATCATATTAACAGTCATCAGTATATGGCTCATCCGAGCCCTATATAGTGCCAACCGACATCAGAAGAATTTGAGAAGCAATGCCGGTTGCCCGGCAGCGGAAAAGATGGTCAAAAGACAGCTGAAAGCCGATAAGCGTACAGACAGGACAACTAAAATGTTACTAGCAGTGTTGCTCTTGTTTCTTGTGACCGAGCTACCTCAAGGAATTTTGGGTTTGATGAGCGGTTTATTAGGATGGTGCTTCTTCAAGCGCTGCTATGATCTCTTCGGGGAGCTTATGGATTTTCTGGCTCTGTTAAATGGTGCTATCAACTTTGTCCTGTATTGCTCGATGTCACGACAATTTCGACAGACCTTCCGACACATGTTGCTGCAACCGCCGCTTGCACGATGGCTGCCGCCAGTTCCCTCGCACTCTGAATCCCACATTCAAAACACGTATGTATTTTTCTACGTTCTCAATTAAATGTTCCTAGTTGCTGTCATGAGCATATTCATTAATTTCCGTTGCAATCATGTTCATTATTTCAACGAAAGAAGTTATTAGCGACAGTGAAACTAAGCATGAATTACATTACTTGTGTTGGATGCACGTGTGCGTACGCTAACAGCATGCAATGCATGCATTGATACCTATAGGCATCCTATTGACCAATACCGTCCAATACAACTGAGAGCCTTACGTTCAACAATCAATCACAAATAGAGTAAAATAAAATCTATAATATGCCAATGAAACTTCGGTGATGTTCCAAGTAAATCCTTCGTTTCGTATTTTATGTCATTTAAATATTGTACTTAATCTGGTTATTTCCAAATTGGATTACATTTTGTACGTATGTAAGGATGTAAGTTGTCATCAAAATTTGCAAGACTTTTCAACCACCTGCCCTAATCTTATTGAACTGAAATTTGGCATACTTATGTAAGTTCGGTGACAATACAATGTTATGATACCACCGAGCTGATCTGATGATGGAGACAGGTGGCCATAGCAACTCTTAAACTACACTAGATAAACCCAGCGTTTGGGCTCAATGGAACCATCTTAACGAGTAATTAAAGCCTATGCCATAAAAAGTACAGTCGGCTATGAAACTTATTGTGATTCAACAGATCTATCTCAAGTTATATACTTTCTTCTAATAAAAAGCATGTTTGTGGTGTCTCTCCCGCTTGAACAATTATTTTTTTCTTGCCCCATACAGGTGCACAGAAAAGATTAAAAGATAACTTCAGCAACTGGTTTATAAATAGCGTAAGTAAACAACTGATGTTATTGAGCTTTCAATGCTTAAAATAAATACCAGCCCATTTCCGCTTCACTGCATATTATTATTGGCATGTGTTTCAAAGAAAATTGAATCAAAATTTTCCTCATTCATCCCTTTCACAATAATTGGTGGAATAATTGAGGCGAAATTCAAAACACGGCTCGATTTAGAAAATGTTACATGTAAGCAAGGAGTTTGGGTATGTCGGGGTTAGTTTTCAATATGTATCATTTCGTGATTTCAAATGCTTTTGCCTGCTAATAGAATTTACAGTGTAATTATTATGAAGATTTTCAGTTTTGTTTTCAAGACTCTTAGAAAATGTTTCAAATTGTTTGCCGCATCACAAAAAAACATTTTGCTATTCTAAACACTATAGATCGTTGTCAAGTGCTATGTCCGTGTTTGTGTTTCTGTGAAAATTCCTCGTTCGTATGTAATGTTAGTAAAGTCACTGTTTTTGGTTTATTCCATTTTAAATAGTTTTTTAAACTGCGGTGGCAAACAAGCAGACAGCGTAACCTATGGACGCTTGTGACTACAGATGAATTACTAGAGCGTTGCCGACTCTTTATTGTCTTCAGGATTCCTTATGCAGACATATGCAGGTCCAACTTCCCACATGGAGTTGCAGGAGCCTATAAACTGCGGTAACCACTTACCATCAGGCGGGCCGTACGCTTATATGCCACCAATGTGGTAAAAAATCTGGAAGTTGGTTATTATTTTATTAGTTACGCATGGCTGCAACATCACACAACTACTGTTGTTTGCCGCGATTACTTACATTGAGACCCCGGGACAGCCAGGGATCGTAAGATTGAACCACGAGTGTGATCGGCAAACACTTATATCTGCGCGTATGAATATAATATAGTAATATACACCGTGGGCCCTAATAATACGAAAGATTTGTAACACGGTATTTTTGACGACACTACGAGTAAATAATGTTATATCAACATGAGTCCAATTATTTCAGTACAATCAAATTAATTGACCGCTTCTTTGTGAACAAATCTTTACTTCAGAGATTGAGCAAGTTTAATTCAAGTTCACACTATTGGCCAGTTATCAGCGAAAGTAAATAGTTTGCAGTCACGCGATTGAGAACAGAGCAAAACTAAAGTCTAGTCTTAGCCATAAGAGAGGAAACCAACTTGTGACAAAGAAAAGAGAATGATATCATATTATTCGATTTAGAGTACGACGCTGTTTTTCAGCTTCAAGGCACATCCTTAGCACGATGAAAATACTCTCGGTAGTGAAACTTTTTTGTAGTTAGATTCCAAACTTAATAAATAGAAACGGACTAAAAACTATGCAGTTACTGCTTCTGCATATAAAAGTAGTAGCTGGCTACCTCACGCCTTTAGGGTGTGTTAAACTTCAGATTTTTCAATTTGTGATTAATTAATGTCTCTTTACGGACTAAATGTTATACTACATTATATACTCTTCTAATTAGGCTCTAGAATCGTTGGTTTAAATCTTTCGGGTTATTAGGCCCCACGGTCTATATTACCAGAGGTGTAACATACCAGTATACTATGTACCCCGATTATTGATTCCTTGCTAACAAACCTAGTTGTACGTGCTTCCAAACTATTAAATGGTTGCTTTAAAAAATCAAAGAGCTACGCAGTGTACAAATTTTGATTAAGAGATCAAACCAAGTTTTGTCATGCTCCACTACTCCATTACATATGTTCTCCCTCCAATGGTTACGATTTTGACAATCTTCCTCCCAGGTTGAGGGATCAATCCCAAAAGACTCCATATCACGTTTAGCGCTGTCCTTAAGTATCGCCAGTACGCTCGGCTGAACTCGATTCTCCATAAAAACGTAGTTTCGTCCTCATTTTAAAACGCCTTGCTGAAATAACATGAAACTTTGTATACACAATGGGAGCCACCATATCTAGGTCGGAAATTAGTTTCTGTTGCTAGAAATTGTAATAGAAAAAAAATACAGCGAAGTTTTCAGTTTTTTTACGTCTTGTATGAAAACCTTAATAATCGCTGTATTTTTTCTCCATTATAATTTCAAGCAACAAAAACTAATTTCCGACCTAGATATGCCGGATCCCATTGTGTATACAAAGTTTCATGTTATTCTAGCATGGCGTTTTAAAATGAGAGCGTAAATACGTTTGTATGGAGAACCGAGCTTACTGCGGACTCTTAAAGCGTAAAAGGTCCACCATTATTTTATCATACATCTTAATTTCTAAATGCCTATTCGAAATTTCGTGGGTTCATAATACATACAATGTACACGTACTTACATATACTTTTTGATTGCAGAGCGAAAACATCGTTGCCGTGAGGGCGGAGGACGAAACAGGAGAAGCCTACCGTAGTTCGTGAACACTTTCTGTGAACGAGCCTTTGGTGCGGTTTTGATGTATGTAGTGTTAACAATTGAACATTGTATTCTGTCAATCAAATAGTGAATACTTCGTGGATTGTGCTCGTTTCTGCCAAACATAAAATCATTGTATACCTACATAGTTGTCGGTGGCATCTCCTGTAATACACGTTTATAATTTTATTCGGTATAAGCCTATTTGTTGTGCATGGAGAATTTGACTGCCAGTATCTCAAGACGAGTGTAATGCAAAAATGCGAATTAAATGTAACTGCAAAATGTAAAATGTAGTATGTGTATTAAAATGTTATGAGCAACGACGATATTACAGATATACAGGATGGGAAGGAGTATACCGACAAACTTTAACCATAGATTCCTGGTGGTATTATGAGTAAATAATGGTATATCAACATGGGTCCAAAACTGCCTCATTAACTTACTTAATTTCTGGAACAAAAAAAATCAATTAACGATAGTACTTTCTTGTGAACGAAACCTTAGTCTAAAGAGTGATAGATAAAGAAAAATTCACTCTTCACGAACCACTCCCGACGTTTTAAAATTTGATTAACGGCCAGTACGGCCAGTACGTTATTCACCAAAAAAAGTTTGCACACTTGCCGACTCGTTGGTAGAGAACAGAAGTAAAAGTAAAGACTAAGCTAGTAATAATAAGTTGAACAGTTTTGAGTATTACTGATTTTAATTAAAGATATCTTACGCAAAAGTATGAGTTTCTAAATGTATCTTAGTTTGGTACACAGCAATCGCTATCTACCATTAGACATAACATTCATTTCTCTCAATACCTAATGAAAACTTTTTGCTATTTTAAACTCAACTTTTAATTTAAAAAAATCGCCGTCAAAATTATGGCAGATGTCAGGTAAGACTGATATTACCACTTCCGTATTGCGTGTGTAATGACGTCACATAATTAAGGCGTGTTACCCTTGAGATTGAACTTGTTAATTACTGAATAAAATAAATATCTCGAAAATTAGGCTTTATTCAGCAATGTTTATATTACTTTTTTTGTCCAAATAGGCACTAAAATCTGTCGGTAAACTTATTCCCATCCTGAATATCTCTATCGATTTGATCATTCAAAGGTTTTTATACAATACCTAATCTACCAAAAATATTTAAAAAAAAGTCTAGTCAACAAACACAAATTAAATAATAATTACAAACACCTCCCTTAAGCGACATAAATTTTAAAATTTCCACACCTAATGGAACTGTCTTGATGAAGCTGATCTTCAGTCGAAAAGGTACGATTACCACATTAGCCCTAGGACGTCCACTGCTGGACATAGGCCTCCCCCTATTTCATGGGGGGTTAATGCCATAATCGCCACGCTTGGCATGCGGGTGGGCGATCGCAGTATCTCCACCGCACTCTAGGAATGCTGCTGCCCATTCCCCGGTGGTCTTGGTCGTAGTTTAAGGACATACCCGGGTCCGACGTCCGGTACGGTAAAAGGTACGATTAAAAAATTAAATATTCAAATTGGTATCCATCCGATATAGCTCACACCTTTTCATTGGATGTTACAATTAGAAACACTCTCATAGATAAATAAGAATTACGGATTGTTGCGATATCTAGTTATTTAGCATGTCAAATAGTAAAATTATTATGGAAATAATGCATGGACTGTTAATATTAAGCTTAGTTGTAATTTTTATGTTATGAAATAGAGTTAACGTAGATATCCATAAAGAAAAATATCCCAATTATAAAATTCACAAATAGCAGACAAGGCCATAGACAGAACAAAAGCCTTTCGTGAGCTAATATCAGTAAATCAAATTGAGTTGGTAATTCGAAAATAACAATGTACCTATGGATTATGATTGCATGTATTCGATAAATCGGGATTAAGGTCATAAATAGGTTGAACAAAGCATGGTGGAGAAATTTTAATATTCTTTGGTCATTTATTGACTGCCTGTTTAGCCTAGTCTAGTTGGTAGTGACACTGCCTCCGAAGCTAGAGGTCCCGGGTTCGAATCCCGGCCAGGGCATTATTGGTGCATTTAATACGGATATTTGTTCTTAGGTCTTGGATGTTTTCTAAGTATTCAAGTATGTATTTATCTATATAAGTATGTATATCGTCGTCTAGTACTCATAGTACAAGCTTTGCTAGTTTGGGACTAGGTCGAATTGTGTAAGATTGTCCCCCAATATTTATTGTTCTTTTATTTATTTAAATTGTCACTTATTTTATTTTAAAATAAAACTTGAAATAAAAGCAACAGGTGCACAGTGTAATGTATCCCGAAATTTGCAACAACCTGACTCTCCTGACCAGTTAGGCTAAGTACCTAATATAAAATTAATTATTCGTGATTGAAAAAAATCAGAGCTTATATTAGTCATACAAAGTTGAAATAACTATTAAAGAGACTTTGCGCTCACCTATTACCAGAAATAAGTTTTTATAATTCATGAATGAGAACCTTAAATAATGTATTTACTCTTGGTGCTGACCAGAGAGAGCTATGTGGGAATTATCTAAGGGTCCAACAGCTTCATACAAGCTGTTGGTACAAATTCGTCATCATCATCATCATCATCATGTCAGCCGAAAGACGTCCACTGCTGGACATAGGCCTCCCCTAAAGACTTCCACAATGACCGGTCCTGCGCCACCCGCATCCAGCGGACACCCGCGACCTTCACCAGGTCATCGGTCCACCGTGTGGGGGGCCTGCCCACGCTACGCCTTCCGGTACGTGGTCGCCACACGAGAACCTTTCCGCCCCAACGGCCATCGGTTCTACGTGCTATGTGCCCCGCCCACTGCCACTTAAGTTTAGCAATTCGGAGGGCTATATCGGTCACTTTGGTTCTGCAGCGGATGGCCTCATTCCTGATGCGATCACGCAGAGAAACTCCTAACATAGCTCTCTCCATTGCTCTTAGGGTGACTTTGAGCCTTCTTATGAGGCCCATAGTAAGCGACCACGTGTCAGTACCATATGTCATCACTGGCAACACACACTGGTCAAAGACTTTAGTCTTGAGACACTGCGGAATATTGGACGAAAATATGTGCCGAAGCTTCCCGAACGCTGACCAGCCGAGTCGGATTCGACGATTAACCTCTTTCTCGAAGTTAGACCTACCTAACTGGACAGTCTGTCCTAGGTATATGTAATCGTCTACAACTTCGAGCGTAAAGTTTCCGATTGTTACGGGAGTTGGTGCGACATGGGCATTTGACATGATCTTCGTCTTGTCCATGTTCATCCTTAGACCAACTCGCTCGGAGGCTGCCTGACTCCCCGCTCCAATGGGATAGGCTTCGAGCTCTGGTCCTGCAGTTGGACTGACATAGTGGCGTTCTCGTACAAACACTTCAGCACGTCGATATAGCGGTAGTCCACTTGGCACCGCTGGAGAAATTGTAGTACAGCCCAGGTTTCAATCGAATCGAAGGCTTTCTCGTAGTCCACGAACGATAAACAGAGGAGTAGGCTCCTCAGTCTTCTGTATAACCTGACGGAGCGTATGGATGTGGTCTACGGTGCTAAAGCCTCTTCGGAAACCGGCTTGTTCGGGAGGCTGGAAGTCATCTAGCCTGCGTGCGAGACGGTTCGTAATGACTCTTGAAAACAGCTTATAGACATGGCTCAGAAGTGAGATAGGTCGGTAGTTCTTCAGTAAGGATTTGTCAACCTTTTTGAAGAACAGGACCACCACACCTCTGTTCCATGCCTTTGGAGTTTTCCCTTCCAGTAAGACGGAATTGAACAACTTCTGAAGGGCCCTAAGGACCGGTTTTCCACCCGTCTTCAGGAGTTCCGCTGTAATTCCGTCTTCACCGGGTGACTTATTGTTCTTAAGCTGTATAAGAGCCATTCTAATCTCGTACAGGCTGATGTCCGGGATATCTTCGGTAAAGTGCCGGGTTAATCTAGCTCTCCGGTCTTCCGCCAGACCAACTTCGGGTCTGCTAGTTGACGTGTATAGCTGTCCATAAAAGCACTCTATCTCACTCAGAAGCTCAGGTTTGGACGAAACGATTCTACCATCTTCAGTTTTTAATCTGGCGAGCTGGCTCTGCCCAATAGACAGATCTCTTGAAAAAACTTTAGAGCCCTTATTCTGCTCGATGGCCTCCTCAATACGATTTGTATTGAATTGGGGCAGATCGCAGGTAAGGGACTTGGAGATCTGTTTATTGAGCTGCCTGTATAATGTCGCATCGGCTGAAGACTGCAGAATCATCTCATTCCTTTCCTCGTTGAGCCTCTGAGTGGAGACAGAGATCCTTTTGGCTCTTTGAGTTCGTTGGGCCTTAAAAGAATTTAGACCCAATGCTATGGACAGCTTCCACAAACCCGTCGTTGAATTCGTCCACATCGCCGCCTAGACAATCGAAACGGTTTTGGAGTTCCAGCTGAAAGCTCTCGGGGTTTTGGATTTGGACTGCTGCTGGACGGAGCGTGGACTTCATCAGTCGAGAGCGTTCTAGCTTGACGCATATATTCAATGTGCCTCTTACCAGACGATGATCAGTTCCGGTTTTAACCGTACTGATCACAGAGACATCATTGAATATATGCCTCTTTGTCGACATGATGAAGTCAATCTCGTTTTTTGTTGCACCGTCGGGACTCATCCAGGTCCACTTCCTGTGCTCGCGTTTCTTGAAGAAGGAGTTCATCATGTGGAGTCCCTCCTTCTCCAAGAAACCAGCCAGTAGTTGGCCCCGGTGGTTCCGACTTCCAACTCCAAATTGCCCCACTCTCAGTTCTTCACCATCTCTCTTTCCCAGTTTCGCGTTGAAATCCCCCATAACAACGGTGAAGTAGGTTTTGGAACTATGCATGACTTTTGATATATCCTCATACATAGCCTCCACCTCGTCGTCTGAGTGTGCCGAGGTCGGCGCGTTCTCTCTTGGATACTCTGAGTATAAGGTACGCCACCCTGGCCGACACACTCTCGATCTTCACCACGTTGTTCACGAGGGATTTGTGGACGATAAACCCTACACCTCCCTGGGACTTGGTCGCCCTCCCGGAAATAGAGCACCCCTTCGCACCCCTGAACCCGCTAGTACCCTGGCCGCTACCAAAGCCAGGGCACTGGGGGTCGCCGGAACCTCGGGGCCGTGGCCTGTTTGTATCTGTCATAGGGGGTAATTGCTATAATCGCCACGCTTGGCATGCGGGTTGGCAATCGCAGTGTCTCCACCGCACTCCAGGGATGCTGCTGCCCATCCCCCGGTGGTCTTGGTCGTAGTTTTAGGACATACCCGGGTAATTTATGACAAATTCGTAGTTTCATTGAAATTTCGCAAATGAACTACTCCTACATAATTGTACAATTTAAAAAATGTACACACATTTTTTTACATTGTGTGTCAATACGGTTAGAAAACCGTCAAATTATCACTACAAAAATAAATATATTAATTGATAATATATACAAGAATACTTAACCAAAACAATATAAATATAATTATTTTAATTTGAATGATAAAAGCTTTTAACTCAAATGTTTTTAAAGAAGAACGTTTATACAAATTAATCAGGCTGCTTATAATTTAGAAAAAATTTATGAACACGATGTGCCCAAGCGCAAATTTCCACCACCGAAACAGCATATCACTCATTTTTCAAAACAACGATATGATTAAGCTTTCAATTAGTATGGAGCGTTTCCAGTGGGCAGCAGCTACGGGTAAGTAAAAGTGGTAAAAGTGTGTTGCTCTGATCGTAGTTGGACATTTGGCCCATACAAACATTTGATCATCTCTGCCTAGTCTTAAAACTGGTTGGAAAGGCATCGTGAAAAGATTATTTAGCCTGACTGCTTAGGTGTTTTCCAAGCTGTTTTTATCTTGACTAAACCAGTGTAATCTGAATTTTGGTGACGTCGAGACTAAATATGAGTAAGTTTTTGTTAATAAGTAGTTGCGACGCGAAGGTTAAGCTACATGCAGAAATTGTAATTTTAATATTAAAGATAATAATATTTTTGTTATATAACCATGAAAGCTGTTGGATATTTATTAAATATATAATAAAATTGCCAAGTTAAATATCAAAATGCATTAAGCCGTAATAAATTAATTTTACTGTAAACAATCTAGTGCCAGACTTGGTACCTTTGCAGATAATCTACGGAACTTCGCACCCATTTAGATATCAATTCTTTTGTCAGTGAAGACGACAACCACCCATCGCATAATATCCTTAATATTGAACTTGGCTCCCATTGACACATATGTATATGGTATATGTATAAAATATTTCTTGCCTCACCTGGGAACCAACTCGATCAATTGTATTTTTTTAACGACTTATAATAAAGGAGTTTGAGTTTGAGAGGAATATAAGAAAGGAGGTTCTCAGTTCGTCTGCTTGTTTGTTATTCTTTTTAGGGTTCCGTAGTCAACTAGGAACCCTTATAGTTTCGCCATGTCTGTCCGTCCGTCTGTCCGTCCGTCCGCGGATAATCTCAGTGACCGTTAGCACTAGAAAGCTGAAATTTGGTACTAATATGTATATCAATTACGCCGACAAAGTGGTAAAATAAAAAGTGGAAAAAAATATTTTATTAGGGTACCTCCACTATACGTAAAGTGGGGAGTGTTTTTTTTTTTTCATTTTATCCCTAACGTGTGATATATTGTTAGATAGGTATTTAAAAATAAATAGGGGTTTACTAAAATCATTTTTTGATAATGTTAATATTTTCGGAAATAATCGCTCCAGAAGTAAAAAAAATGTGTCCCCCCCCCTCTAACTTTTGAACCATAAGTTTTAAAAATATGAAAAAAATCTCAAAAGTAGAACTTTATAAAAACTTTGTAGGAAAATTATTTTGAACTTGATAGGTTGAATAGTTTTTGAAAAAATTACAATAATAATTTCTGAACTAAGTTTGTAATTTAACCGTATAAACAGGTGTTTATTGTACCTGTCATTTCTACAAAATCACAATGAAATGACGTGCTTTCAAAGGTTTTGTGTTTCTGTACTTAATATGTCAACTTAATGTGACGGACGGAAAACTACGGAACCCTACACTGAGCGTGGCCCGACACGCTCTTGGCCGGTTTTTTTTTCATGTATGTATGTTCCCCGATAACTATTGACGTTTTGATTCAAAGTAGATACTCCCAAGTTGGTCCCATATAAATTTGGTGAAGGTTTGATAATGGGATCTAAGAGGAATCGAGGGAACTCCTCGAATTTGATAGGCACGCATGAGCCGATTTCGGTATTTTCTGTAGGTAACCCAGCATTGGCTCACGGAAGCCACAAATTGTGGCATAGCGAAGTACAACATTGGAGTCGGTTTTTTAATGGTATAAATTATTTATTTGCCTTACAGTCCTTACACTATCTGATATGACATTGGGGAAAACAAATTATTACCCGCCCAAATTATAAAGGCAGTTTATGGTAACCCGTTAGCCGTTTAAGACAAGATCTCAATTAAGCTGCATAAGAGCTCTTCCGTCATTAAAAGGTGCATATAATATGCCTGAATTGAAGAATAAAGAACTTTTACTTTATTTCCTCTTTTATACCGACCCTCACGGTGGCTATCGCGAATAGGATCTCTAAGAGACCCATATTGTGAGTACTTGATCATATCCTGAAGGTTGAAATGACAACTGATACTTCCTTACGCACGCTCAAAAAAGGTACGGTCGGCCTCACAAGGGGCTGAACACCTTTGTAGCGTGTCGCTTTAATGTCATTTTTAAACTGTCAGTCTAAATTTCCAACGGGATTGAAGCGACTAAGTCCCAAAGTGTCCTGCTACTTATGAGGCTGACTCTACGTGATTTCCCACTTACACCACTTACTTTACCAACATGAATCGTCGTCTGACAATCACAATTCTCAGTACATCTTTAGATGGACATTTAACAACATTTTTTAACATCGAATATTTTATACGTTTATATCTGAAAAGCATGCCGACAAATAATAATCCAATGTGTGTAATTATAATTTAACAACTTATAACTTTTTAGTGAAGTACCCTAGATATGTATGTATTTCTGAGAACATTCTTGGTTTTTGTAAGTGTTAATGTTATTAATAAAGCTTCCAGATAAATAGAGCGCTCGGTATTTGAGACGAGGCAACGTGTCAAACTGTATTATTGAATATGAAAAATAAAATTATGTTTACCATACGCACGCTCAAGAATGTACCCCTCTATATGAAAATGTTAAGAAAGTTTTTTTAACGTGAAACGAAGAATAATAATCATGGGATATCAAAAAGATTTTGTTTATATCACGTATACGATGTTTGTTATCAATAGTACTTACTATTAATGTTGTATGGATAAATGTTTTATTAAGTATTAAAGTTTTACTATGACTGTGTGTTTTTCTCGATATGAATCCTGTAATAAGTTTCAGAATTAAGATAAAAAACAACTCACTTACAATCACAGTACACTAAGTCAGTGTGGGTAATGAGTACCGTATATTGGAGGACGGAAAAAATGATGGGTTAATTGCTTGCCCCGGTCAGAATTTTCCAGAACATCCAACGTTACATCACAAAGATGCTGGGACGACATATCCAGTAAACTGACCGCCGATTCCCTACTCAGCCAATCTAGTACGACGGAACGAGCCAGACTTCTAGCAGCTCGTGCAAGGGAAGCTGCTTACTGGCTCCATGCTCATCCATCCTCTTGCACTGGTACATTTTTAGACCCTAACACACTCCGCATTGCAGTTTGTCTTCGTCTCAGAGTCCCGGTCTGCGCCCCATATCATTGCCCCTGCGGAAGCTACGTGGACTAGTCCATAGTAACAGTATCGTATTTTCAGTAGTCTTCTTTAAATAGTCCTCGACAGTGTATTATTTCTTTTTTAATAGTGAGAATTTCATATTTATTTAAGTCAGGTAATGACAACGCAATAATTGTCACAAAACTAACGAGTAATTTAGGTATTGTAAAATAATATTGACCCATAATTTTTTTTATATATTTTACGCACGAAGCTTAGGAATAGCTATTTTATGTTTATATCCTTTTATCTCCTTAAACAGGTGTCTAAGTATTTTGTAAATTAAACGAGCAGTTTATTACGTTATTATTTTTATACGTTTACTTGCTGTGTCTATATTTCGTATCAGTGTCAAAGCATTTTATACAGGGTGTGGCCTGTAATAGGAGCAAAAAATTAAACGGTTCACTATTGAGCTCTCCAGCAATTATTTCCAAATGATTTTCATTGAAAAAAAAAAAGTTTATTTTTTATTTATTATTTCGCAAATTTAGCTTATGTGTACTTTTTTACTCTATTGGAGTGATATTAATAACAATTTATTCAAAAAACACTATTTTTTTTAAAAAGAATTAAAAAAATCCCAAAAATATTCTTTCAAACCAAAAATGCGACAACGATTATGAGTTATAACTTGAAGCAACCTCAAAATCAGCATTGACTGCCGCGCTATAATCTCTGGGTGCCAAGATCCATTACTTGGAGGTCGTAACTTTAGATCAAAATTTCTCCCAATTGAAAAAAGATAAAAAAAATTTGGACACAAGAGGTTACTGCAGATGCTCTAAGGAAGCGTCCTTTAAATTTATTGCTCCTATTACAGGCCACACCCGGTATATAAGCGCCACTCTTGCCAGAGGTCCCGGGTTCGAGCTAGAGGTCCCGGGTTCGATGAAGACCTGTTTAGCCTAGTTGGTAGTGACACTGCCTCCGAAGCTAGAGGTCCCGGGTTCGAATCCCAGCCAGGGCATTATTTGTGCATTTAGCACGGATTTTGTTCTTGGGTCTTGGATGCTCTCTATGTATTTATCTATATAAGTATGTATATCGTCACCTAGTAACCATAGTACAAGCTTTGCTTAGTTTGGGACTAGGTCGATTTGTGTAAGATTGTCCCCCAATATTTATTTATTTATATTTATTTATTTACTCAATTAATAGTGCCTACGTTATTGTCACAGTAGATATATAGCCTATATATCTACTGTGTTATTGTAGAGGCTCGGAAAAAGAAATTTGTGGAATAGTTGATTTCGCTTCGCGCCGTCTGTCAAAAGATACGCGTGAACGAATTGCCATTCCCGCCGAAAAGTATGCAATGAAATTAGAATCTTGTGAGAAAAAACTAAATGAAATTCTAAAGATTCAGCCAATGAAACACGCCTAGTAGACTATGTAATTAATTACATCTTTCACTTAGCTAAATCTTTATATTTCTAAGATTGTGATGCTAAGCCTAATATTTTACATTTAGTAATAATACATTTATTCTTACATTTACATGTAAGATTTTAATTCCGAATCAAACAGCTTAAATTTTAAACTTTTTTAAATCATGGATAATATTTATTTTCCTCACAATCGAAGTAAAAGTAAAGTATACGACTCTTGTCTAAATCTTGATTCAATATTAAAATTTTCCCTACCTTTCTCGTTGCTTGGGGAAAAATCAGATCGTTGTAATATGGCTTAATTTTACAGATACCTTGTTTGTATCGACACGGTTTATTGGTAAAACACCACTAACTCTTCAAGCCTTCATCCCACGCGTTATACCTACGTAATTGATGCTCAAAAAAATAGCTTTTGTCATAGTCATACTTCAGGAAAGTAAGAGCTAACTCAATGTTAGTGAACGCCTACGAAACTAACCCAAGATAAGCTTAACGGTCCACAAGCCGCAAATATTTCCGTAAAGCCCACCTGCGATAACAGAACAGGCCGTCAACGGGGTTCCCGTTGCCGTTTCGACGTAGTATTTATTTACATACATACATAGGAGGATATATATAGTACATAAACTCACGCCTATATTCCCAAAGGGGGTAGACAGAGCACATAAAAAATAATTTTCAGTGCCACTTTTAGCAATTGCAAGTGATTGCAGGTGATGGAGAAAATGTGCCTTTAGGCAACTACTGTCTATAAGGAAAAATTACGAGGTAATAAAACGCTTTATAATGACGATATGGAAAAATTACAAAGTATTATAGGGTCGAGGAATAAAAATGTCGTAATAGAATTTAGTTGGAGTATTGAAATGACTAAATTCACTCTGCCGTAAAATTGACGTTGAATTGACTATTTCTGTGCGCAGTTTGCCCTTCGGGCATCTGATGATACCTAACGAACCTAACCTACCTAGACCTGGGGCCGATGTATTATAGATCACTTATACTCTGTCAATTTTCAATTTCGACATTTTTATTTCTTAACATTATCATCATTTCGACATTTTTATACCTCGTCATTTTTTCCTTATAGACAGTAGGTAGTTGCCTATTTGATAAACTCACGCCTATATTCCCAAAAGAGTTAGGCAGAGCACACGAACATTAATATCAGTGCCATTTTTATCGACCTATCAAACCCGGAATAACAGTAGAAATATAGCTTATAAAACAAATTGCACAAACGTCTGAGTTGACGCACCCATGATTATTTCGGCCGCACGTGTGCCAAGCAAACCCTACCCTATTGCTTCAACGGAGCGCAGGTCCAAAAAGGTCTTAAGAGACTCTAGTTGAAAAATGCCTCAAGCTATACATACAATATACATCTACTGTGCCGAAATGTACTTTACTCTGTGACTTTACTAGACCTTATAGGTCATATTTGTTATTATTATAAAAGAGAAATGGCAGCCTCGAGGACCTTTGACAGGGTCAGTAAATGCATAAACTAACTACGTAATCTATATATATAATAAATCTCTAAAATTCCAGCCAGTATTATAAGAGAGGGTTTTGTGTCCCGAAGGATCTCAGGATCCGCTGTATCGATTTAAACAATTTTTGGTGTATAGGTAGATTATTATGCTAGCCTTGTCATAGGGTACTTTTTATTTGACTGCGACATTTAATTAATTTTCCGAAATATGTGGCCTCTTTGGATTTTACTTTTATTTTTCTTTAAGCCTGCCGCCGTCATTGCTGTCACTTCTGTCCTGTCAGTGGAAGCTAACGTCAAAATAAAACTTATTCTAATTTGTCAAAATGGCGCCATTTTGCAGGTATCTAGTACATTTATCTGCAAACATGTTGTTGTTAATAACTAAACAAATAAGCAAAACCAATGAGTGAAATAAGAAAATATTTTGTATTTCTAAACGGAAGTATCGGAACACAAACAAAACGTTACTCTGACATTTGTCAATTGACATTACGCTTGACGTCAAAGTTTCTGAATATCTGAATATCTTTAAAGTATTAATTAAAGTAAAACGAATTAGTTTGTTATTGCTATAAATAAGCTATAAATGACGGAATGCTGCATGCTAACGAGAAATGGGTTTGGTTGCTCTTCTCGCAGGCTTGACAGATGCAGCTTGTGCCCACCAAATAGGGTAAAAATGGTAAATTATAAATACCTAACCGGCGACAAAACTTACTTAGTTTCAAACTGATGTTTCAAAGTACCGAGAAAATAAAGAAATTCTGCTATGAAGAGATGTTAATTGTGAAGCCATTCAATTGCTATGAAGAGATAAATTGACATATATAGCTATGTGAAAGGTGAGGAAATTACTTGGGTAACTCAGTTAAGTTAGAAATAAGTAAAAACGAATGACGACAACGATATCAACTACTTATACAATCCCAACCATGCAAAGTGAAATAATAGTACGATAATAAATATACATAAATAGAGCCGAAGTGAAATATAGTGTGATATAAAAAAGACAAAGTGCTGTGTTGACTTGTTTTTAATCTCACATAAGTAGTATTAAATGGTCTATGATTACAAAATTTGAATAATTTAAAGTTTTTTTAAATTATTTTTATCAGTTAGCTAATTCTAGATAAAGTGAAAAACGCTTTTCTATCAGTCTTTGTAACACTAATATAAGTTTGAATTGTATGTGGCCAGTCCCAGTGGAATAGGTTTTTTCACTATACCATTGTTGTTGTTGTCGTTGTTGCACAATACCAGTAGACTAGAGATCTAATCCAGGGAGTTACGTTTTAGCCACAGGAAACCCGGAACACCATTATTACTTAATAATATTTATGTTCATTTTTTATACTGGGCAATTTTTAGTTTTTTAGAAAAACTCCCTTAAGTAGTTGATTTATTCTTATGGGTGAAATGTGAGGCACATTGGTCATAGTAGTAACTGTTACATAATAAAAGCCCTGAAACTTAAAAATGGTAGTGTACCTAATAATGCACACAATTAGTCAGCATTTTGAATTTAATTTAATTGTTATGTATTGTGCAGACATATGCCTCCCCCAATTTCATGGCGGATAAATGCCATAATCACCACACTTGGCATAAAATTGGGGGCTGCCTATGTCGAGCAGTGAACATCCTTCGGCTGGTATGGTGGTGGTGGTGGTGGTGGTATTGTGCAGAACCGAGGCTTGATGACTCAAATAGGAAAACTCTGCATCCCTAATAATCACATAGCTACCTAACTGTAAGTATGATAGGTAAAATCTGCGTTAAAAGTCCTACAGTAGGTAATACAATAAATGAGCAAAGTTGAAACTAGGTACTTAGAGTCACACCAGTATATCTCTTCCAAGCAAATGAACTGTCAACCATTTAAAAATTACGTATGGCAATGTTTTATATTTGACGCAGATGTCAAATGTGAATGTGTCATACGAATTAAATTGAATTAATTTGTTTACGATTGTTAGCACTAATTATGGGCAAACCGTATAGAAGTGGCGAGCGAGAATTATTATTCCGAATGCTCAATAATTAGGACACCGTGAGAGAACAACGAGAGGTGATTATCGCAGAAAAGCGGCAATGTTTACATCTCATCAAGTCTTTGACCGGTAAATTTAACAAACAATGTTGGTACTTTTTCAATGTTTGCATGAAATTCCATTAAAAACCTCTCGTCTACCAAACCCGCAACGAGAGTTATGTTGCAGCTAAGCTAACAGTTATACAGGGTGTAATTAATCCCTTTTTTGTAAAGTTACTAAAATTGACGATTTTTACAACATAGGTATACAGAATGTTTGGTAACTAGGTGCAAATACGTTCAGGGATGATAGAGGAGGTAATTTGAAATATTTTATACACAACATGCGTTAGTACAAAGTCTCTTAGTTTCCATTTTTTTTATGTATATTCTGAATTAACTTACTCAAAGTCAATACTAAGTATTATTTATGTTGAAATTTCCAGTGTTTTACTGCTTATACGTGAATTGACAGATAAGGTCTCGAAGATATTAAGCAAGTAATTACTTCAAACTATCTTCACCCCCTACGGAAAAAAAATCTCAATATCTTTGGTCACAGAAAGACAATTTTCTTCTGGGAAAACCTGGTGTGTATAAAAGTAATAAAAGTAGTGGTGTGTAAGTTGAGTATAATTATTGTAGTTTTGACATAGGGCAAACAAAACGCACAATAAAATAAAATTATTTTTAAGTAACATCTAAATTACGTGGGCTAATCAGTAAAACTGCCATAAAAAAAATCCTTTGAATGATGCATGAGAAAAAATGTACGATTCCAGCACACGAACATGCATTTTTCGAGAATGACAGGAGGCTTGTACGAAGTGGGGCGTAAGTATATAGGCTAACATATATTAATTATTTATTTATTTATTTATACATATCTACATACTAATACTACTATTATTTTCACTTGTTTAAATATTGAAGATCATATAAAGACTAATTAGTGCCCTATCTTCAGTGTTATCATATACCGATTTACAGACAATAAATTAAAATTGCTGGTGCAGACTTATGCTAGTCAGACTCTAATGCCATACAAGACCATTTTTTAAACAATGAGACGGTGGCCTGCTTGATGCCAAGCAGGTATCGTAGCATTTACTTAAGACTCCATAACAATAACAAGCGCATTGCCGACCCTTTATTTATTAGAGCATTTGTTGTGCCTATGTTAACACAGAGCATCCTCGGGAGCTCTGGTGCTTTACTCCCCATCAGGAACACAAAATCACATAGGTACTTACATAGCAATGTAATGACGCTAACGAAGTCGCGGGCACAGCTAGTATAAAATAAACTATTTAATATAAATAAATTGATGTGACCTTCGGCAAGATGGCGATGAGCTTTCTGACTTTGCGAGGCCGTATTTATGGATACGCTCAGCCATCAGTGGCGCGGGGCACGTGTGTCGGCCCTAACGTAAGCACAATGGCGTTGCCTAGGAGTTTTTATGAAAGGGATGTAATACTATATACCCGTATTATATTATTCTCGTGTAAGGGTGTCAACGTTACATCGGCCTCTGGGGGTAGTGCCCAGTGCCCCCGCCAAGACGAACAAAAAGAAAGACGGGGCACTACCTACCTTTTCTCGAACCGTTTCGTCTCATTTTCAAACACTCGTAGCTTTGTCCCCGATAAGATAAAGAGGAAACATTTAATAACAATAAATAAGTTTTATTGGTCTAGCTTTCATACTTTAGATTTTATAGATACCTAAAATACAACGATCTGACCACTTACACACTCATCAAAACCTCTAGGGTACTTCCCGATATCCTAGAAAGCTATTTTTTTGTATAGAGACTAGGATTTAAATAAAAAGAACAGAAACATTAGGAAATCAGTAAATTATACCCTCTTTTTTATGAAATAGTAAAGTATTTTTATGAAATAGTAGTGGATTTATATAAAAAGAACAGAAACATTAGAAAATCTGTAACTTATACCCTCTTTTTTATGAAATAGTAGCAAGCGAGCCTACGAATCGCCTGATGATAAGCGATTAGCGCCGCCCATGGACACCCGCAACACCTGAGGGGTTGTAAGTGCGTTGCCGGCCTTTAAGATCGTATCGGCCCGGAAATACCGACAGTTCATTCCACAGTTTAGCTGGGCAAGGCAGGAAGTTTCTGGAGAAAGTGGTGAGGATAGAAATTTTGTCGCGTTTGGCGATGGCTGAAAGAAGCGACAGGGATTCATCCAAACAATTCCTCGGAGAGCACTCTCCGTAATACATGCGATTGAAAATGCAGAGCGAGGCTACATTTCTACGCAGCACCAAGGAGTCAAGCCCATCTGAAACACGCTGGCAGCCGTTAATTCGTGTCGCTCTCCGTTGGATTCGGTCGAGAGGGAGAAGCCGGTACTGTGGTGCCCCTGCCCACTGATTAGCACTGCATTCCATATAAGGGCGGATCTGCGCCTTATAAAGCTGTAGGCGGTGGGCCGTCGTACAATACTGTCTCAAGTTGAGCACACTGATCTTTTTCGAGGCTAATTGGGCCTTACCCCTCTAAATGACTGCGGAACTGGACTTGACTCGAGATGTCGACGCCAGACGCCAAGGATTTCAATATTGGGTGAAAGAGAATATTGGATGTAGCAGTTAGGGGAGTGCTCTCAAAACGAGGTGATATGACAACCGTAAGCTTTCTTGCGGTAAACGCCCAAACCTGTGTATTTCCCCAATAAGAGACTGTTCCTAGTAGTATCATGCATTATGCCTACAAACTATTAGTCGTTTCACTAACTGTGAGTTCCTATTATTTGCTTTCTATTTTATTGCCTAATGTAATATCACAGCTGTTAGATTTCCAAATAAATTAAATTAATAAATTATGGTGATATATTTTTTTAATTTTTATATTTCCTAATATTACTCGACATATAAATTCAGTATAATTATCGAATCTGCTAAGTAAAATCGGTGATAGATTTAGAGATCAAAAATGTGAACAAGTGAGTTGCCACCATAAAAAAATTAACGTATGCAGTGGGTAATTGAAAATCACTGGAATACTTGAAAAACATTCCCGTGTTCTAAATTCAAGCAAAATAAATTTTAATTAATACATAAAATAACCACTCTTAATTAAATAGCGTTATTAATAATATTGGGTTAAATATAACGCAGTAGATTATAATGTAAAAGGAATTTATTAAGTGTTGTTTATATAAGCAATGATTTGGATCAACTGACTTTTTATAAAAATAAACAAACAAACTGTAGAACCGTTGCTATCTCAAATACAAACTTTGACAGGGTTCTATAGCCAGTAATGTTATAGCTAATACACTATCTACGTAAGTAGGTCATATATGCACATTACCACATCAAAGTAAGGATCTTCAATACGCCCCCTTAATGTGTATATTCATAATAAAAGACAATACAATTATAATAAATAAACGATCAACAAGCAATGCCTAAACCACGCATGCACGTATAGTGCTTCACTCTAGGCAAAGCTTTCGTTAAAATGTCTGCAAGCATCGAGTCCGTTGACAAATATTTCAACTCAATGCCTTTGTTGCTCTTTAATACACTTCTTATAAAGTGATACCTTATGTCGATGTGTTTACTCCGAGAATGGAACATTGGATCACCGGCAAGGCAAATCGCCCCCTGATTATCTACATGTAAAGATAATGGTGCAAACTTACGTAACCCAATTTCAGTAAGCAAATTGTTTAGGTAGATCGCTTCCTTCATTGATGATGCCAAGCTTACGTATTCCGATTCACAGCTAGAAGTTGAGACGCACTTTTGCTTTTGTGATTTCCAGGACACGCATCCACCACCTAACATAAAAATATAACCCGAGTAAGATTTTCTATCAATCAAACATCCACCCCAATCGGCATCTGAGTAACCTTGCAATGACTTACCTGTTTTCGTAAATATAAGTCCATACTTTCTCGTATGCTTTAGGTACCGTAGTACACGTTTCGCTGCATTCCAACATTGTTTATTAGGACAATCCAAAAATTGGCTTAAAATAGCCACGGTATTCGTGATGTCAGGTCTTGTTCCTGTAGATAGATACATCAAAGAACCGATTAATTCGCGATACGGGTACTGCTCACTTTCACTGCATTTTTCGGTAGATTGAACCATCTTACTCTTCACGTCCATTGGTGTAGATATAGGTTTACATTGTTCCATTTTAAATTTAACTAATAAATTATCAATGTATTTTTCTTGTGACAATTTTATGCCAATGTCACATTTGTCAAACTCTATGCCTAGCATGTATTTCGCAACGCCATAATCTTTCAATTCAAACTTAGCGGCCAGTTCCTTTTTGAAACTTTCGATGCATTCACCTCTTTGCGATGCAACTAAAATGTCATCAACATAAACTAATACAAAGAGTTTTGTTTGTGAATCGATGTCTTTGAAATAAAGACACGGCTCATTTAATGAGGCTTGTAACCCCATGCGCTTCAGCTGCTCATCCAGCCTGATGTTCCACTGACGACCAGCTTGTTTGAGCCCGTACAACGACTTTTTCAGTCGGCACACATCGCCCCCAGTCTTCAGATCACATAATATCTTGCTGGCTCTTTCATGTATAGCTGAACCTGGCTGTTCCGAATGTATGAGATCTTGCAAACATTCTTCTAGAAGATCTGGCACCTTCATGTAAATCTCCTCCTCTAATAAACCATTCAAGTACGCCGTATTGATGTCCAGCTGATGGATTTCAAGATCGAGTTCCGCTGCTAGTGCAACTAGTAATCTTACGGTGTCAAGTCTGGCAATAGGCGCAAAGGTGTTCTGATAGTCAATCTCATGACGTTGACTGAATCCTTTTGCTACGAGCCTGGCTTTCTTCTTTTCAGTCTTGTCTACATTTAGCTTTGTTGTCAATATATAACGGCAACCTACGACATTTCGGCCTTTAGGTTTATTAACTATATCGAAGGTGTCATTCTTGATTAGACTTTTAACTTCTGAAAGTATTGCGTCTTTCCATCCCTTTTTCTCATTACCAGATAAAGCCTGTTTAAGGGTAATTTCTGCGACTCCAACAAAATCCTGACAGTCAATATACTCCTCAGTCGACTCTACGCCTTCTTCAGTAGATGTTTCGGGCTCTACGTCAACCATGTGATATATTTTCCGTGGGCGCCCCACATGACCTCGCTCCAGCCGCGGTCGACCTGGACCTCTCTTCATTGTCCTCCCCCCATCAACAGGAACGTCATCTTGATGAGGATCTTGTTGAAATGGCTCTGCGACAATGTCTGGATCGTCTGTCATTTGACGGGCTTCAACGGATACTTCTGGTTCTTCATCTCCTCCCTCAGGTTCAGCAATCTGGTCTATGCATTCACCCTCGTGATCAGAGATTTGCACAATTGGATTTTCATGACATGGCGTAGGATGAAATTGTACTTCCACTGTCACAGGTTGATTCGAAGTATTTATTGAGTTTTCTTGCGTAATACTGAAGGGGTCAATGTCAATCTGCAAATTTATACTTTCTTTCTCTTGACTCTTCATTTCTTGGAATTTGACATCTCTTGACATGATAACTTGTCGTTGTTTAGGCATCCATACTCTGTAACCTTTTCGATCTCTAGGATATCCAACAAAGATTCCTTCCAAGCCTCGTGGCGCGAACTTATCTTTCCCCGTTGACTTATCCAACACGTGTACTTTCGACCCAAACTTATGTAAGTAGTCTAGTTTGACAGGTCGTTCGAACCACTTCTCAAAGGGTATATCTCCTTCAAGACTTCTTGTCGGACAACGGTTTCGTATATGGCACGCTGTCGCGACAGCATCTGCCCAGAAACCTGGAGAAAGTCCTGACGAAATCAGCAGACATCTCGCCATTTCCACCAATGTCCTGTTCTTCCTCTCAGCAACAGAGTTCTGTTGAGGTACGCCAGGAACTGTCAATCTTCTTGCTATTCCTTCTTTCTTCAAGTAATCATCGAAATCTCGATTACAGTATTCACCTCCGTTATCCGTATGAAGGTACGTTATATTTCGTCCTAACAGGTTATCTACGTGGTTCTTATATACTTTGAATGTAGTGAAAACTTCACTCTTCTTGCTAAGGAAGTATACTTCACACCATCTTGTACAATCGTCGATAAACGTAACAAAATATTTTGCTCCATTTATTGACGTATGTCTCATGGGCCCGACCACATCAGAATGTACTATTCTTAGTTTTTCACTGCATGGCCCACTCGAACTAGAAAAAGGTAACATACACATTTTTCCTTTCATGCAAATATCACAATTATGCAACTCACTCACATCTGTCATCTTTACATTCATGCCAGATTTATTTAAAACTCGGACGAGGACCTTCGCATTTAGGTGTCCTAAACGCTCATGCCACAACCACACGTCAACCTTCTTCTCAGAAATCGCTGACACTCTATCGCAATGTTCCTCCACGTAATATAAATTACCTTTACGCTTAGCCACAAGTTTAGTGTTTCCATGGCTATCTTTAACACTAGCTATGTTATCCGTAAACGTAACACTAAACCCCTGATCAGTTATTTTTGCTACTGAAATTAGGCTACATCGTAAATCCGGTACAAATAGAGTATTGGGCAATTGAACTAAAGTTTTAGAACCATTATTACATGTAAGTAACCTTACCGTCCCCTTACCTTGTACGTTTGTTCTTGAATTCGTCGCTAAATTTAGCTTACCGGACAAAGGTAACAGTGTATTGCCGAATTTGCTTGCGCTGTACCGCTCTTAGGTTTAGGAGGTTTCTTTCCTTTTACAAGAAGTGCCCTCTCTACACTTTCTTTTCTATTTTTGGAGTGTTCCTCTTCTAATATCTTCACTTTGAGCGTTTCTGGATCCGGCAAGGAATCTCGAGATTCTATGGCACATCTAAAGTTATCAAAGCTGGATGGCAGACTGTACAAAAGCATTATCGAGGTCAGATCGTCATTCAATTCGATCTCCATGTCAGCTAACTGGCTTTTAACATCGAATAATCTCATGACATGTTCTCTGATGTCTCCACCTTCCTCCAATTTATGAAGCAACAGCTCTTTTAATAATGTCGCCTTTTTCGCAGGTCCTTTCGATGCGTGGATGCCATGCAACTTCACCCATACATCTCGCGACGTCTTACATCCCCGCAGATGTCTTAATTCGCTCGGACTAATCGATAAAATGAGATCAGACTTAGCTTTGGAGTCTCCTATTTCCCATTTCGCTGCTTCGGCTGGTTCTGCTGGTTTCTCGATACTTCCGTTAACGTATCCCCAGGCATCGTTCTTTATTAAAATTGCTTCCACTTGGATTTTCCAGGTCTCGTAGTTCCTCTGATCGAGCTGATCTATTTTGACGGTACTCATAACTCCAACAATTTCTTCCTTTTAACGTTCAAATTTTTGAATCAGTCGTACGGCCCATAACCACTATTGGGTTAAATATAACGCAGTAGATTATAATGTAAAAGGAATTTATTAAGTGTTGTTTATATAAGCAATGATTTGGATCAACTGACTTTTTATAAAAATAAACAAACAAACTGTAGAACCGTTGCTATCTCAAATACAAACTTTGACAGGGTTCTATAGCCAGTAATGTTATAGCTAATACACTATCTACGTAAGTAGGTCATATATGCACATTACCACATCAAAGTAAGGATCTTCAATAAATAACGTATTGGTGTTGTTTTAATAAAATATGTGGAGATATGATTTATGCTACTGGCAATGACAAGAGGTTTTAAAACGGAAAGTCATGTCAGATTTACAATTGTTTGTTTACATTTTTGATCTCTAATTCCATCTCAGACTTTAGAAATTGTTGTCAAGGGGAACAACCGGAAATCCTGAAATCTGGACATCTGGACATATTAGTCAGCTATCAGTAGAATATTTTAGGTTAATTACTAAAATATTCTATTAAAGCTAAATTACCTTCATTTAAATACATATAAATACCTTGATAAAATGCTTGACGGCAAATATTTCGGCAGAATTATCTTAGTATGGAGTAAGAGAGCCAACTGTTTGAGCTGGATTAAGCTTACCTTGATAATAGAAAACGGTGTTTAGAGATTCTGAGGTACTGCGGGAAATCTCAAACTGCAAGGTCTTATGGTTCTTCATATATAAACAACAAATATGGCGTACCTCAAGGGATTTACTATTTATAATGTATTTAATGTATATTAACGACTTGCCAAGTTACTTACCCCACAAATGTATTTCATTTGCTTCAATTATATTAAAATATAAAACTTACTGAGATATAACGATGATATAAAAGCTATAGCCGTGTAAAGAAATAAACAAATCATCTGAACTTCATAGCCAATGAATATATACTATTTATTTGTCATAATGCTAGTTATTTATCTACCAAGTTTTATGTCGTAATTATTGACAGTTTTCTTGAAATGACATTTCAAAGTTTTTTTTTACTTTTTAGAATATTTGAAAAACTATACTAATCCGTTTCTTATGTAATTAAATTATCGCATGTTGTTAATGAAATGACATAAAGAGGAATAATTTTGCAAACAACCAGACGTCTCTAGGTTAACATTAACTTGGTGATTTTAGATGTCAAATATTTGTACACACACGCATATCATTTTTTACACGAATGTAACATCTCTTTCCGTAAGGATTTATGTTTACGTAAATTTGTGTTATGAATTTAAGTTCAAGGGCATTTTTTGTTTCCTTACATGGCTATAGCATTTAACATTACATTAGCCTTAACAATGAAATGGTTAGAAATTAACAAACTTAAAGTGAACATTAAGAAAACTTTATTCAATTTCAATAGAACGCCGTAAATCTATAATTTTAGATGTTCGTTATAATAACGATCCTGCGAAATTTCTAGGCATAATTATTGATTGATTGTCATTGTAAATGGAGCGTGTGGATAAAGTCTGCTCAGAAGTAAACAGTTTCGTATTTGCTCTAAGGCGAATTCGACAGATTACATACAAGTTGCTTTAATGGCATATCACGGTTACGTCAGCTCTACGATAAGATACGGGGTAGTAATATGAGGTTACTGTACAATAATGGATCAACTTTTTATCAAACAAAAACGCTGCATTAGAGCTATTTTTAGAATTAACTGGAAGGGATCGTGTTGTCCTTACTTCATAAATTACAATACCATATCAATTCCTTATCTATACAGGATGCTTTCATTGAATTCCGTTAATCACGATGGCACATTCCTGAGATGAAATAAAGTAATCTTCTCTAAGATACTATGTAGTATCCAAATTCATACCATTACCAAAGTATTCACGAATTCATTTTCGTTATTTAACACGCCTAGTATATTATAAAACATCCTTAACAGTAAAACAATGTTGATTTTTTGAATCCTGTAATGGTATAAAGTTCTAATTTCCTAAGAGGCAGCTACAATAACAAAGGTTCAGTGCTCGTCTTAATATAATAACTCATTAATTAATAATTATATACCTTTTTACATGAAATTTTTCTTACACATTTGCTTGACATATCGTTCAAAACGACAGACATCAGAGAAAAGCAGACTCGCAGTATTAAGCCAGATGATTTTTCATTTAGTTGTCTCGTTAAATTCATATGGCGCACCAAAATGAGTTAGAATCCAACAGATAGTACGATCATTTTCGGCTGTTAACGAATTGTCTCCATTTGAAGGCACATCAGGATGTTAAATCCCATATAAATTTAACACACCACAACCTTAGTATAGTACAACTTTCAGTTAGGAAGACGAAGATACTGACAGGTGAAGACTTGTCAGATGTCACTTGTCTGTCTCTCTCAAACTTTCTGATTTGTGAGATTAGATCACATATACAGAAATAGTTCAACTTAAATGAGCGGATCTGATTTTTTTCTGATATCTGTGTTCAAAACCTAAGTACGTCCAGGTGATAAACCTGGGCCGCTACAGCGAACCGAAAGCGATATATCTCCCTCTCTGTCAGCGGAATACGCTAGTGCGACAGAGAGGCAGATATGTCGTTTCCGGTTCGCGGCAGCGCTCCTGTGTACCTGTCATAGCCGCCTAAGTGTGTGTCTGTGGTTTTATTGGCGTGCGTGTGTCATTCCAATTTCGAATATTGTCATACTTGACATCAACTTTTGCTTAAACGCCATGTTAACTCTTAAGGCGCAGGGTAGGGCAAGCCATTCTCCATACAAAGGTTGTGCAAGGTTTTTGCGTTAGTTTTGGCACTTCAGCATTTAATTTTATTTTTTATTGGTACATATTGGATATACGCAGAACTTGATGTTGAAATATTGCATTATTAAAAAAAAATAAAAATACAAAAAATAAATAAACTAAAAAAGAAAAACATCAAGACATAGCTAACAAAAAAATAAGCATATGGACCATAAATAGTAACTGGTGTGCAAACACAAACGAAGAAAAACTTGTACAAAGTTTGTATGGAAAGAGCTTGCCCACACCTTCGCCTTAAGGCACTTTTTCATTCACCCTTGGTGACATAATTAATTATATGGCATGAAAATTAAAACAAAAATCTTGTATTTGGAAAACTAAATATTCGTTCCTATGGGCATAAACGGCTATATGCCTGAAGGAACTGAAATCAATAAAAAAATCCTGTATATATTGGAGAACTACTGGAGCTCTTTGCGGGAGGCAATCGTTCAGCAGTGGACGTACCTACTTCGGCTGACATGATGATGAAGATTTATTTAGAGGTCTGCTTGTTTGTCCACATATACAGGTTTTTTATTGATTTCCTTTCCTTCAGGCATATAGCCTTGTATACTAATAGAAAGGACGTAGCATATTTAGTTTTTATAATTCAAGAAAACAGTTTATTCTTCATTTCCATACAATATATTAATTTATCACGAAGTGTGAATGCAAATGGGCCTTAACAGTTAACGTAGATTTAAATAAATAAAAAGTTGAGTTATCATTTTACGTTATATGAAATACAAAGACAACTTAAAAATAAATATTACACAATAATAAAACTTTGGTCGCTTTATCTATGATAGCTTCTGTCTCAACGTAGTTTAAATGACAGGAGAAATTTTAAAATGAGCTTTTTTTCTTCTTTGTTAGTACAGTCCATGTTTCAGAATAGCATTGTAGGTGGACAAACTGATGTATTTTGCGAAACGCTTGCCAAAGGTGGAAAGTATTCTTGGAACCGGTGAATTCAAAATAATACGTTTATGAAGAATTACAGTTATAATTATAATAAGTCACGGACCTTGGATGAGCTAAGACATTTTGAATAAAAACAGCTGGCGTACAGTTAAAACCTTCGCTTGAGCGTACAGAGCTTCTGTTGGATGTCGGAACCGTCTTCTGTTCTGAACATCAATTTTAAGACACCGTTACGCTGGTTCGATTTCCAACGATTATGGCAGTATAATTAAGACCTTTCTGTAAACCCACTATTAACAAATAAATATTCATTTAAATTCATTCAAATTCATTTAAATTCAAACCTTGAAAAATTACGCCTTGATTTATCACTTTTCGCAAATAATAGGCCAACAAGAAAATGAAGGCAAAGTCACAGAAGTACTAACTAAACTAGTTGTCTCGAAAATCCTTACGGCGTACCAAAATGAGTTATAATACGACGATCATTTCAGGCTGTTACCTAAATGTCTTCATTACACTATTATTTATGATGTCATCATTTGAATGCACATCAGGATGTTACTTCCCACAACGTCATTTCAGTACAAATTTCAGTTAAGAAGACGAAGACACTTACAGGTGAAGACCTGTCAGATATCACTTGTCTGTCTCTCTCAAACTTACTGATTTGGGCATTAGTGAGAGTAGATCAGATATATAGAAATCGTTCAACTTCAATAAGCGGATCTGTTTTACTCTGATATCTGTAGGCAAAGATGACCAGATGACATAACGATGATAAGAGTGGACACTGAAAAAAAGGAATACCAGACGTTCAACAAACGCAACAGACCAAAAAACTAGGGCACCGTACAAAAAGAAATGACTAACTTTCCGCTTATCCTTAATCTATCTAAATATATAAAAGAAGAAACTGACTGACTGACTGACTGACTGACATATCAACGCACAGCCCAAACCGCTGGTCCTAGAGATTCCAAATTTGGCACGTAGGTTCCTTATAAGGTGTAGCGGTGCACTAAGAAAGGATTTTTTAAAATTCAACCCCTAAGGGAGTGAAATGGGGGTCCGAAGTTTGTATGGGGGAACATGATTAGTTGGACTATTTTATTCGAAACTTCACAGGAGTATTTCTGACCATAAATGAGTAAATACGTGTTTCAGGTTTTTTGAGAAATCAACCCCTAAAAGGGGGAAAGGTGGTGACAAATTCTGAAAATCGACATGGGTATTGTTTTTATGATATACCGGGTCGCTGATAACGGAAACAACACTAATTTTAAAATCTCACGTGGAGGACGTGGAATACCATCCCCCCTGTTGGGGTGCGAGGGGGATGAAATATCTAAATATTAATATGGGTGTCGTTTTTATGGTTTTTTGGGACGTTAATTACGAAAATGGCATTGATTTTGAAACTTAATATTGAGGACATGAAAACTTTTAAAAGTTTGTACCAAAATTTCAAGAAATAACTGACTGACTGAGTTAGTGACATATCACCGCACAGCCCAAACTGCTGGTTCTAGAGATTCCAAATGTAGTATGTAGGTTCCATATAAGGTCTTGAGGTGCATTAAGAAAGGATTTTTCAAAATTCAACCCCTAAGGGGGTGAAATGGGGGTCCGAAGTTTGTATAGGGAATCTAGATTAGTTGGATTATTTTATTCGAAACTTCACAGGAGTATTTCTAACGATAAATGAGTAAACATGTGTTTCAGGTATTTTGAGAAATCAACCCCTAAAAGAAAGAAATGTGGTGAAAAATTCTGAAAATCGATATGGGTGTTGTTTTTATGGTTTATCGGGTCGCTGATTACGAAACCACCAATGATTTTAAAATCCCACGTCTAAATATTAATATGGGTGTCATTTTTATGGTTTTTTGGGTCGTTAATTTCGAAAATGGCATTGAGTTTGAAAATTAATATTGCGGACATGAAAACTTTTAGAAGTGCCAAATTGCAAGAAGAAACTGACTGACTGAGTGAGTGACATATCAACGCACAGTTCAAACTGCTGGTTTGAGAGATTTTGGCATGTAGGTTCCTTATAAGGTCTAAAGGTGCATGAAGTGCCGTGAGTTCCCTATGAAGATACGACCTTTTTTGATTATATACGATTTCGACATTAATCGATATTTGAGAACTTAATAGGAATCAGAGGTACCTAAACTATGAATAAAGTAACGGCCATATTGATTTTCTTCATTTCAGTCCCGATTTTGTTCAAAATCGATATCTGAGCGTCCAAGAGGTTCCCTCAATACGACTCCAAGGTAAAATTTGGAAAAAGTGGCAGCCATATTGATTTTCTTCATTTCCAACCCGATTTCGTTCAAAATCGATATCCGAGCGTCCGAGAGGCCCCTAATACGAATCCGAGGTAAAATTTGGAAACAGTGGCGGCCATATTGATTTTCTACTTTTCTTTCCCGATTTCGTTCAAAATCGATATCTGAGCGTCTGAGAGAATTTTAATACGAATCCGAGATAAAATTTGGAAAAAGTGGTGGCCATATTGATTTTCTTCTTTTCTTTCCCGATTTCGTTCAAAATAGATATCTGAGCGTCTGAGAGAATTCTTAATACGAATTTTAGATGAAATTTGGAAAAAGTGGCAGCTATATTGATTTTATTCATTTCCAACCCGATTTCGTTCAAAATCGATATCCGAGCGTCCGAGAGGTCCCTTAATACGAATCCGAGGTAAAATTTGGAAAAAGTGGGAGCCATATTGATTTTCTTCATTTCCAACCCGATTTCGTTCAAAATCGATATCTGAACGTCCGAGAGGAAATACAAATTTGAGGTATAATTTGGAAAAAGTGGCGGGCATATTGATTTTCTTCATTTCCGTCTCGATTTCGTTCAAAATCGATATCTGAGTATACGAGAGGTCTCTTAATACGAATCCGAGGTAAAATTTGTAAAAGTGGCGGTCATATTGATTTTCTTTTTTTTCGTTCCGATTTCGTTCAAAATCGATATCTGAGCATCCGAGAGGTCTCTTAATACGATTCTGAGGTAAAATTTGGTACTCTATACATGCCATAAAAAGTTTAATGTTACTATATAGGCGTGTGGGGTATCTTTGGATTGCTTTTAAAAACGACATAGAGGTTTCGATATTTTTTCCCATTTAAAGCAACCTTTAGATTTTTTTTAATCGTTTGGCATTTATTTACGAACCGTGAGATCTTCGAGAAGACAAGTACGGTTGCCAGTTGTTGTTGCACTCTTAGCACCACCCAGGGGTCACGTGTAGGGTAACGGTGGATACTCCCTACGGACGTGGTGCAACTTCGACCCCCCTTTGTCAAGTGAGTGGGCAACTTGACTGTTAGAAGTTTTGAAGCCGCCCGAAGGCCTCTAACTTAGCTTAACGCCTGCTGTCGTAGACAGCAGCCGGGATCAACGGCTTAACGTGCCTTTCAAAGCACGAGAGCGCTCAGTTAGTAACCACTCAAAGCGGTCACCCATCCAAGAAATGACCTGCGACCACATTGCTTAACATCGCATACCGCACGCGGTAGGCGGGTGCCGCTGGGCCACGAGCGCTCTAAATTTTTGATAGTTTGTGCCAAATTGCAATTCAATCGGTCCAGTAAAAGCAACTGGATTGTAACAGTAAGGAGTGCGAATGGAAGTGAGGCCAAATTTTCTTTTTGGATGCTCCAATGGGAACTGGCAAAACCTACCTAATAAATTTAATCTTAGGAAAAATAAGGGTTAAGGATGATTCACAGTAGACAGTTCCGTGTCCGGTCCGGCCCGTTTTCTATTACAGCAAAATCATCCTTTACACGTGATATTGAATTAGCCGTATTTCTGTAATTCAAAGAAACAGAGTTTATGACCGCTGCGCGCTGCTTGGTCGTTATCAGACCTATTGGTGTTACTGTAGTACACAGATACTTTTACTAAGGGCGATTTAAGACAAATGCTTTTATTTCATCGGCCCTTTCCCCTTCGGCCTCTCGGAAATGTATGATAATATTTTTCGATCCTTATTTTTGCCAAAGTCAAATGAAATTCAACAGTTTGCCGGTTCTCAGAATGTATACTGACTTTTCATCTGTTTATCTGTTAATGAATCACAATCACCAAACTTCATATACCGAAACCCCCAGAATGTAACAACTACTTTTCTGGAAACCGCATCAAATTCGGTTCAGCCAAACGCGAGATAATCGTGGACTAACATACATACATACCTACATACGTAAATACATACATACGGGTCAAACAGAGAAGCTCTTTTTTGTAGACGGTTAAAAATTACGCTTAGTACGCGGGCGAAGCCGCGGGCAAATGCTAGTTATATTATATAAATTGCTAAATGGAATAGATGTTGGCCAAGCGCAATATCAAATATTGGAGAAATACGATCATTCTCTGTAATTGGCCAATAAATTGAAATGTCCATATGTCTTTTGAAATTTCAGTCTGCCAACCAACCTTTTGCAATATCAATTGGTAAACAACTGTTTCTTATTGTATGTATGTAATTGTAAAAGTTATAGATATGCGAAAAGTTAGAGTTAAAACCAAACACGTTTGTGCTACCATACTATTACAAACATTTAAAAGTAAGTAAGTTATACGTAAATCAACAATGACTCTCACGAAGTTGAAAGAGGGAAATGCGATATTAAAAATTATAATATTAAACGCTCAACAATTGTCAAGGAACTAATTTCATTTTTTCAGAAGACGTTATTAAAAAAAAACTTGCGACTTCTTATGAGTTTCGATATGGACCAATGTTACTGAATAATAAAGTTTAATTACTTGTTGCTATTCAGGATATCCCAATAGGATTCCTGACTACATTAGGCCACAATACGAGAGATATGCTCGCTTCTTGAAGTCTGTAAATACTGTAATTCTACGTACCTTTAATTTAATTTCATATTCATTGAGCGCAAGTTGCGCAAATCTGATATGTAAATTATTGGAGAACCTTCGTAGTATTAACCATAGTTGAAGCATTGAATCGCCTATTAATATTACTTCACTAATTACTATAATTATAGTGCAGCCTCGTGGTATAAACACGGTCTCTACTCCCAATAATTAGCTTAGCACTAGTTTTATGGAAGCGACTGCCATCTGAGCTTTCAACCCAAGGGGGAAACTAGAACTTACTGGGATTAGGCTAGTCAAGTAAATTAACTGTTAGAAGTTCTCAAGCCGCCCGAAGGCCTCTAACTTGGCTTAACTACTGCTGTCAAAGACAGCAGCCAGGGCGAATGGCTTGACGTGCCTTCCATGGCACGAGAGCGCTCCATTAAATAAATAAATAATTATTTTTTTTCGGGATTTAAAATATTAACCTTTCCGAGCTTTACATCTTAGAAATAGGAAAAATGATCCGAAAAAACCTCAGTGAATCCCGAAAATTTGGACCAAATAGCCACCATAAAGATAAACTCTTACCAAATACGCACAAACATAAAAAAACTGAGCAGTGTGTGTGGTACAAAGGTCCCAAAATATATAATTGTTGTTCCAATGACATTAAGGAACCGGAAATAACTGAATACTCTACCTAGTCGTCAGCCGTCAAATGAAATTTAATAAATGAATAATACTTAATTATCTACTCTACTACCTAATCTAATTCTAACGATTAAATATATTTATTATTAAATACAAAATTAAAATACATGTTTAATATTAACAAATTAGAATAGAAAACTACCTCGTTAACTACAATTAACTAAAGCTAAATATTATAAATACCTACCAACATTTGGTGCCCAAATTTAATGAAAGTGTCGTAATCCATAGGTTCATGTTAAAGGATTAAAATATACCTGAATACACATATATAATTATAGACAATGTTTAGAAACCCATTAAGTGTAACGTGTCATGTGTTATTTCCCATAGGCACCGCAAGAGAACGATCGTGCTTGTCATTCCCGCAACATTTATCAGGAAACTAATAACATTAATGCAACAATGTTCTGTAATATCGAATAAACGAATGAATAAGACCATATAGGTAGCTTTCGTATAGGAGAAATCGAATCAAATACGTAGTTAAAATTTTAAGGGGAGGTCGTCAAGCGAGTTAGCGTTTTCGAGTTTTCTAAAAATAATCTAAAACGTAGAAAAAGGGTTTTAAAAATTTGAAAAAATTATATGTTTTACTTAAGGATATAGTCTAGTCAAAGTTGCACTCAGATACACGATCTAATGAACTTCGCTCGATAGAAAGAGACCCCAAAGTTACTCCTTTTTGTAAAGCATTTACAATCTGACGACTAAACTATTGATGTTTTAAATAAAGTTTTTGAACTAAACTAAAGCCATTCAGTATTTCTAGACATTTTTGCAGAATTTAAAAAGATAAAATGTTTGTATTAATTAATATGTTTAAATACCTACAAAATGCGCGAGCGCGGAGGCTCGGCAGGCCCGATCAGTCGCGCGCTGGCGCTTACAGACAACGGACCTGTGTCCTGTGTCAGTTTTATCCGCGACAGTTTCGTGCACCAAACAAGCAGTTTTTGACGAATTTATATAATTGTTGCAAATTATTTAAGAAGGGCAATAAAAGCCCAAATGAAAAAAGTCGTAATTATTAACAAATAAATTATGGTCATAGTGCCACAGTATAAAAATGACAGTATAACAACTGAACTGAACCCCTCCAGAAATGGAACCAAATTTGGTAAAATTATAAATGAAATGTTTATTACCAGAAATTGTAGATATAGTAAGAGATCTACTGCTTTGCACTTGAATATTTTTTTTAAGCTATGCGCTTCAACACATTAATTCCTGCCGTTTTTTTTAATACCACGTCAGTGGCAAACAAGCGTACGGCCCGCCTGATGGTAAGCGGTCACCGCATCCTATGGAAGCCTGCAACTTCAGAGGTGTCACATGCGCGTTGCCGACCCTATTAAAATTTATACACTATCTATCTTTCTAGCTAATCGTCTTTTAAAAGATCTACCCATTTCCAGGTAGCTACCGTGGCAAGTTTGGTATCGTTTCATATACCATATTGATTTTTGTATCATCTTTATATAAAAATCATTTCTGGTATTTATTTTTTAAAAATACGGTAATCTTTCGCATAAATAGTGTAAAAACTTCGCAATGTTTTTATGCTTTGAGAGCTAATAACTTTTGACGAATAAATTAAACCACCAAAAATATATATATATTTTTTTTAAATTTATTTAGGTAAACTAACAGTCACTACAAATGGTTCTTATACTTATCGTTTTAGATCAATGCTTACAATATGTATGACCCACTCCGTTTACCACATATTAAATAACATAAATTTATCATTCGGAGATATCCATAGCACCGTAAAGTCTTAAGGACTTTCAGTGTCAACAATAACAACATAAAATTATTAAAAAGTGACAAAAACTATTTGTGAAGCAGTCTATTTCACATCAAAACAGTAAATTATATCAATTCTTGCGTGTTAGTACTTCGATAATTAGTTTTTTATGAACACCTATACTATTGCCAAAAATATCTACTTGATAAAATCTTTTATTGTAAGTATCAACGAGTCTGCGTAGAGGCGCGCGCTCACCGGCGTGTGTCCGGCAACGGCCGGTCACGAACAGCCGGTGCGGGCGCGCCTCCCGCTGTCTACAGTGGTTGGGGACTTTGTAACTAAGTTTATTGTTAAGAGCTATGCAGTCAAACTGATTATTACAGAGGCCATACAATACCATTGCTTCAAGTAGGGAGCGCCTAGAGCTAAGATCTAACATGGAATATTTCCTTAACAGTTGAGTATAAGATAATCTGTTGCGATAACAACGATAGTGCATAGTGTTTAGAAATTTCTTTTGGACAGACTCAATAGCGACTGAATATTTTTTATAAACTATTCTATCTGTACTTTATGTGGCACTCTTTAGGGGAGGCCTATGTCCAGCAGTGGACGTCCATCAGCTGATATGATGATGATGACACGCACACGACAAATAAATATAACACCCTGTATAAATATAACACAAATAGATAAAAAATTGCATGACCTATTAAACAAATCGAGTAGAGAGGTATAAGACATATTTCTTAGGTTCTTAAGTTTCATAGATTAAATAACGAATTTCAGGGTTGTACTATGAATCCTTTTTTTTATTTCATTATAATGGATCCTACCTTAAGTTCGACTTTCAATTATTTATTTACTACCTATTTATTAAAAAAATGTTATCAATTACATACTAAAGTTTAATCATAATTAATGCATTTCTTAAGTCAAAATACAGTTATATTTCTTTACTGTGACCAGTATGAAGCTAGCGGGGTCATCCGAGTTCACAGTCGCTTCGTCCGCGCGGGCTTGTTCACGCACCGCCAGGACAGCGCTAAATACCTACTCTCGCAGGACTAGAGGGCCTTAAAAGATCTGGCTCGTTCCTCGGACAAAGGCTCAGTATTGCTGTGCAGCGGGGAAACGCTGCCAGCATCTTGGGTTCATTTCCGCCAACGCCAATGAGCGACTTTGGGTAGCCGCGAGTCTATGATTAAATTCTTTCTTTCTTTTTAGTTTTGATTTAAATTTTATTTCAATAAAAGTTTCGTTATAATTTATGGACATGTTTTCTTTACCTGGGACTACGATAAATTTATGTGATTTTAAAATTTCTTCAATGTTTATAAGTATACCCTACTCGTATCTCGTTTAAAGGTTGTTTAAATGTGACAAGAGTTTACCTTTATTCTTTAAAGATTGCTGATATTGTTTTGGTAAAGCCAAGTACGTAGTAGTAAGTAGTTAAAGTTGTGTTAAGAGATCCCAGCCAGTGTGGCTTGACGATTGCCCGTATTTCGCCCACTATTGGCTATGTGCACGTCTGAAACGTCAAACGTCAAAGGTCCCGAGACAATGTCAAAGTTCAAAGATGTCAAATAATGACACATGAATATTTTATTTACTTTAGTAAACGAGAAAGACCCCGTATTGGAAATTTTACTGAAATAAATAAGAGAATATAAAATACATACAAACGAAACGAATCGTAGGAAACCGTTAAGAAACCAATAGAAAACGTGAAAGTAAATTTTACAGTGGTCCCCGGTAAGTACACATTTCTGCCATGGTGTGCGCTATGATCGCCTAGCTTACCCCCACCACCTACTTCGCACATAGCCAATACCGATAACAATTTTTTATTTTATTTTTTCAATTGCACTGTTCGTAAGTTGTTCATCAATTTGTACTACCCGTTTACAGCTCTATCGAGACGTATTTACCTCCTCCTCCACCCCGCTCTGAGCTGACTGGGCCGAGAGCGGGATTCGGTATGCGCACCACAAACATAAGTTACATCGGCAATCTTCGGCTTCGTTGCAATCGAATCGTTCGCAATGCGCAGTCTTCGTCTGCGTAGAAGAGTGATGTAGTATTTTTAAATTGTTGCTTACTGATTTTATTCAGCATTTACCAGCACTCTTCGCAAACGAAGATTGCCGATGTAACTTATATTTATAGTCGTACTAAACCGGGCGGGAAGAAACTGCAAATTTGAAGCGACCGGGTTGTAGAGTATGCAATCCCAGAACCGGCTTGAGCGTAAAATCCTTATGCAGCTTCAGCATAAAAGCTTACGGCATATGAGCAGACACCATAGCCTATGGAATCTTACGACTCGTGAAGAGTCACATGCGTCTTATTGATTTGAGATTCGTTGCTTAGAGCGCATCTCCAGGAGATATGACGACCTTACTCACCAGCAAGAACACAAAATCACATAAGTACCTAAAGACCAAGTAGTGGTCTTATTATGCCCGTGGTCTTCTGGAAGGTGGAGGCATTTCCCCAATCGGGCTGCTCTAAATATGAGCGAGATGACTTTCGGCTGTGCCTACCTCTCTTGAAGCCTTCATATAAACCGGGCCACTCACACCGGTCCGGTACAAACCGATCTGAAACATGTCGAGCGATATTCGACCTTAAAGACATAGATGACCCGTTTCATTATATTGTAATAGTATAAATACCTGAAGGATCCACTTGATGTTTTTTTCCATTTTCCAATTATCTAGGTAAATAACTCGTAAAAATTACTTTTCCTCATTAATTAAGTTCGTCGTTTATATTTTTATATCTGTAGGTGTAATATCATTTAATTTAAATACCTATCGTTTTGATGGAGTATTCGGCAATAAACAACCATTGTCAATAATAAAATGGAAAGTGTACTTTGGACATGGACTTTATACAGACGTGTTAAGATTCAATTTTAAATGGTGTTTGTTGCTGCTTAATGAACATCAGTTGTCCCAGTTCAGATATTGCGTCAAAGAGGGGTTAGCTGTAAAAATTGCCAAATAAAAATATTGCGTCGTAAAATTTGCATAGCGTGATGTCACGGCTGTAATTTATACTCGTTGATTATCATGTTTTCGTACAAAAGCTCGTAAAATCACACTAAATCCTAGCTCGTACAATTTTGTTTCACGATACAAGATGAAGATGATACACTGCTCTGCGAAGGTATTATATTTCGTTACTGCTACACGAGAGAACGCGTCACTATTATGAATGAATTGCCTACTGAGGCGTTTTATCGCTTCAAGATCACTCCTACTTTTTACAAGCCTTACAAATATAACTTCGCCTAAAATATAACTAAGTTCTTCAGTAACAATGTTTTCAAATTTATTACAAGTCAATTTTCAGCTAGTAACTATAAGAAGGTATATTACAGGAGTTACAAGGCATGATAAAGCTTGGCTGCATGATTGAAACTATTGTTTAGACTCTATTCTTTTAACTCTCCTTACAAAATCAGAATAGCGGCTGTTTTATTTGAACTCAACAATACATGAGAAAAATCACATGACAGTTAAGGAACGAAATTTGCTGCTGCCGCCTGTATTTGCTGATACATACAATCTGGGTATCTTCTAGAAAAGAGTGATAAGGCTATTTATTACTGAACCAGTGAGCAACATCTTAGGCTTTTTTTTCCTTTTTTTTTCTTTTAGTCAAGAAGGCTTAGCAAAAATAAACTGCATTTCATGCAGAAAGCAAGTAATCCGGACCAAAATGATTGAAAGGCCTTTTCCAAAGTGGCGGATGCATTTTTTAACGTTATTTACTGAGGAACATATAAATCCTATCAAAAACATAAATGTGAAAATAGCAGCTAAGTTCAGTATGCGATGCGTGGCTGTCGTCTTCACCGACAAAATAATTAAGATCTAAATGTGTGCCAAGTTCCGTAAATTATCTGAAAAGGTGCCAGGTCTGGCACTAGATTGTTTACAGTGAAACTAATTAACTGCGGCTTAATGCATTTTGAGCCTTAACGCGGCAGTTTTCTATGCAGTATATTATACTACCATGAAAGCTGTTGGATATTTAAGATCCCTTCTCTTGATCAGCCATATTGATTTTCTTCATTTCCTTCCCAATTTCCTTCATAATCGATATCTGAGCGTCCGAGAGGTCTCGTAATATGATTCCGAGGTAAAATTTAGAAAGAGTGGCGGCCATATTCATTTTTATTAGTTCCGTCCCGATTTCGTTGCCATTTGTCATTGGGGTTTAAATAATAGTTTGAATCTTAACACGGGTAAATGTGCAGTCGTGTCATACTCAAAGGCGACTCTACCGGCCAGCCGAACATACATGTTGAACGGGCAAGCCTTGCAAAATGTCACAACCATACGAGATCTCGGCACATGTTTTGATAACCAACTGAACTTTACTCAGAACATTTTGCAAATCTGTAACAAAGCGCGCAAGTCCCTGGGATTCGTGCTACGACAGTCCAAATTGTTCAATAAACACCACGTCATTTCCTTACTCTATAACGCCTATGTCCGCAGTCTGCTAGAAAGTAACAGTATCATATGGAATCCCCATCATCAAAAATACATTACCCTAGTTGAACAAGTGCAGAAATCATTCGTGCGTTACCTTTACTTTAAAGTCCATGGATATTACCCTTACTTGTACCCTACTCTGTTCGTGTTGGGAATGGTCTCTTACCAGAGCCTCGAGGTGCGTAGACAACTAGCTGTGGTAAAATATATCTTTAGACTGATACGCGGCAGTATAAGTAATCCCTCCTTACTACAATTTGTAACTCTAAAAGTACCGCTACATATAAGAGGTACACTTCGTCCACGACAGCGGCCATTATTTGTGGTTCCTAATACTACAGTGAGTCTGAGCACCAGTCCTTTGTATAAGGCATTGAACCACATCAATAATATTCTCCTTTATGACTGTACCTTGGACATATTCTCGCAATCGGAGCCGAAATTCCTTGCAACAGCCACTCTGTATCTGGAGTCAATCAACACTCCTACCTCAATACAAATCTAACTGTGTCGACTAAAAGTAAGTGTCAAATTGCTGTAAAATGTATAAAAAATCTTATATGGTGATGACAATGTTAATTTTAATTTGAATATTGTTAATTTAATTTCTAATACTATGACCTATAACTTTCATGTTTGGCAATATGCTGTGAATGTAAGTTGGTTGAAAATAAATAAATAAATAAATAAATATACCGAAACCCCCAGAGTGCAACAACTACTTTTCTGGAAACCGCATCTAAATCGGTTCAGCCAAACGCGAGATAATCGTGCACAAACATACATACATACATAGCTACATACGTACATACATACATACGGGTCAAACAGAGAACCTCTTTTTTGTAGACGGTTAAAAATTACTCTTAGTACGCGGGCGAAGCCGCGGGCAAATGCTAGTAATAATAATAAATATTGGGGGACAATCTTACACAAATCGACCTAGTCCCAAACTAAGCAAAGCTTGTACTATGGGTACTAGACGACGATATACATACTTATATAGATAAATACATACTTAAATACATAGAAAACATCCAATACCCAAGAACAAATATCCGTGAAAAATGCACAAATAAATGTCCTGGCCGGGATTCGAACCCAGGACCTCTAGCTTCGGAGGCAGAGTCACTACCAACTAGGCTAAACAGGTCGTCAGTCAGGTCGTGCCAATGAAATAACATTGGCATTACTTTTCTACAGAAAACGTATGGGCAGATGCAAATATTGTTACAAAAATACTACAGTAAAATATGGCATACTCATGAAATGCCTATCTCTCTCTGAATTAATCTTTCTTTTCTTACAGGGAAAAAACCCAAGGAACTGACTCTTATTTTTCCATACAGGTAATAGTCTAATATGCGTAAATAAAGATAATAATAATTATATAAATTTAAGATATTTTTAGTTAAATTTCACATTATTTTATATCAGCCTGTACTTTGGCAAAGTTCACTACGGTGAACATTGAGATCTGCACGTACGAGTTTCGAGTCCTTGGCAATGTTCACTCCGATAGATATTCATTTTCATGAAAACTGAAAATCCCAGATGTTTTCACATATTCTTTACAACTTAAATGTGCCCTAAAATGTGTCACATGTACTACTCGTAGAATCAGAATTTTTTATACTTTGTCAAATTAAGAGTTAAAAATAGAGACAAAACGACTGATTGAAACGACCTTGTAGTAATTAGGATATCAATCGATTTATATTGACATCTCTAAAAGATCAAAAAGTGGCCATGTGCATGTCGGGCCACAGGCAATGTTAGGATAAGGAGCTGTCCATCCTGCATCCGTGACGTTATGGGCATTTAAACTCAAACCAACTCAAACTCAAAATTATTTATTTGCAAATATAGGTATATAGTGATGGTCTTTATTATTAACAGATTCGCTATATTTTACCGATAGGCGTGCAATAACATTTCAGACTCCGGCTTTTTTACAGTTATTACATATTCAAATAATAAAACCTACAGCATCTATATCTATACATATAATAAAGCTGAAGAGGGTCGAAAGTCTGTACATGGAAGATATTCGAAAAAAAACCGGCCAAGAGCGTGTCGGGCCACGCTCAGTGTAGGGTTCCGTAGTTTTCGGTCCGTCACATTAAGTTGACATATTAAGTACAGAAACACAAAACCTTTGAAAGCACGTCATTTCATTGTGATTTTGTAGAAATGACAGGTACAATAAACACCTGTTTATACGGTTAAATTACAAACTTAGTTCAGAAATTATTTTTGTAATTTTTTCAAAAACTATTCAACCTATCAAGTTCAAAATAATTTTCCTACAAAGTTTTTATAAAGTTCTACTTTTGAGATTTTTTTCATATTTTTAAAACTTATGGTTCAAAAGTTAGAGGGGGGACATTTTTTTTTACTTCTGGAGCGATTATTTGATTTTAGTAAACCCCTATTTATTTTTAAATACCTATCTAACAATATATCACACGTTAGGGTTAAAATGAAAAAAAAAAAACACTCCCCACTTTACGTATAGGGGAGGTACCCTAATAAAATATTTTTTTCCACTTTTTATTTTACCACTTTGTCGGCGTAATTGATATACATATTAGTACCAAATTTCAGCTTTCTAGTGCTAACGGTCACTGAGATTATCCGCGGACGGACGGACAGACGGACGGACAGACGGACGGACAGACATGGCGAAACTATAAGGGTTCCTAGTTGACTACGGAACCCTAAAAAGTTACTGGGGATACTTAGAATCGATAACAGAACACGTTCCAACAGTTTTTAGAATTTTTGTCTGTTTGTCTGTTTATCTGTATATCTGTTTGTCTGTTTATATGAATGCGCATTACGTGAAAACGGCTGAACGGAATTTGATGAAAACTTTACTAAATAATAAATAAATAAATAAAATCATTTATTTAACCAAAATACATTTATATCATATACGTTATATCCGATAGACGCCAAACTAGGCTGAGCCTGAATCTTGGCCGCCTGCGAGTGCGATTTAACACAATTACTTCAAATATTACGATTTTGCAGTAAAAAACTGCTATTTCTATAAAAGTAAAATTAATATAAGAATATTTTACATAACATTACAATTCAAAACTAAAATTACTATTTGTGTGTGTGTGTGTGTGTGTGTGTGCGCGTGTGTGTGTGTGTGTGTGTGTGTGGTGTGTGTGTGTGTGTGTGTCCACAAGACTACAACAGTGTCGGTTTGGCAACCAATTCTTCACTGCACATTTGGCTTTAACCACGGGTAACGTTTTAATATTAAGATGATTGCAAATGTTATTGTAGGTGTGGGGATGAGAAAAAGCAGGACTTTTCCTGGCCAACGCTGATGTAAGTGGCGGCAGAGGCGCCTTGAAAATACGCTTGCTCAAAAGCTCCTTGTAATTTGGCGATTTCAACAGGCATGTATGGGTCCGGGAAACTGCTTTCACAATGTAAAGCTGTCTCACTCGCAGTAGTTTACATTCGCAGTATAGCGTGTCTGTGGGGTATCGAAACGGTTTTTTCAGCATTACCTTTATAACCGCCCTCTGTGCCCCAGACTGCCACTCCATACTGTAGGATAGATTGACATAGGGCATGATATACTAGGCGGAGAACAACTAGGTCAGCGCAGTCACGAATTCGCTTCATCACGTAAATCAGCTTCCTAACTCTGGCGGCAAGCGCGGACAGGTGTTGCTTGAAGGAGAGATGTTGGTCAAAAAGAATACCTAAGTATTTTACGTAGTGGCGTCTTTCAATTTCTTGACAAGAGCAGTTGATCAAGGGCCTAAAAGATGAAGCAGCACTGTAACACACACAGGAGTGGAATTTGATAGTTCTATTTACAGGCGGGGATGAGGCTATGGTCTTAGAGAAGGCTACGAAATTTGTCTTACCAACATTAAGTGTCAGTAGGTTGTTCTGCAGCCACGAGGCCACTGCCGCAAGCGCGCCCTCAGCCCGACTGTATGTTTCCTCCCATGATTTCCCGCTTACAATCAGTACAGTATCGTCTGCGTAGCAGATCAGCTTGACGTTAGGGATGTTAATGTTTAGAACATCATTTATATATAATGTGAAGAGTGTCGGGCCGAGTACGCTTCCCTGGGGAACACCAAAGCCTACCGGGAGCCAGTCACTTACATGCTGACCTATTTTTACCATCTGGCCACGGCCGTTTAGGTAACTTTCAAACCAGCTCAAAGCAGTGCCTCGAATGCCCATATGTTCTAACTTCTTTAGAAGTAAGGTCACCGAGACCCTGTCAAAAGCCTTGGCCAAATCCAAAAATATACCAATACACTTATTGCCACGGTCCAAGTGACCAGAAATCTTATTGGTCAGTAATATAGCCGCGTCTTCCGTCTATATCCCTGCTCTAAAGCCAAATTGATTGTCAGCAATAAGGTGGTATTTTTCAATGAAATGTACCAACCTAGTGTTGACAATTTTCTCTAATATTTTTGAAAATATACACAGAAGAGAGATTGGTCTGAAATTGCTTGGAGAGTCCTTGGCACCGCCTTTGAAAATAGGGGACACAGAAGCAATTTTCCAACAATCTGCAATACGGCCAGTTTCAATACTTAAATTCAAATGTACTTGAGCGGCTCTAGTATTATATCCTTAACTTCCTTTATCAGCAGAGGATTCACATTGTCAGGACCAGGCGCACTGTGGGGTTTAAGTTGGGACAGTATCCTATGTACTTCCTGTTTGTCGGTGGGACGCATAAATAATGAATTTGTAGTAGTTATTAGGGGTTTGTATTTAGTCGCAAGTGCAGCTTGGGTCTCAGCATTTTTTTCAAGAATGTTATCTGCTAACTTCTTACCAACTGTTGAAAAATACTGATTACATTCATTAAGTGATTCCTGTTCAGTTTTGCCTGGTCTGTGCAGAAGTTCCTCTGCATCATTTTTGCGAACCGGATTTTGACATATATCTTTGATGGTTTTCCAGAGCTTTTTAGTGTTATTACCACAGTCCTTGAATTGCAGATTTTGATAATTGTTTTTCAGAGAAAAAAGTATATTATCGCAAAAATTTCTGTACCTGGTATAGGTAAGTCGGAGAATTTCATTGTTTGGGGATGCTCTTACTTGCGCATGTAGTTTAACTCTATACCTCATAGATCGCATTAGTCCAGGTGTGACCCATGGTTTTAGATTAAATTTAGCTCGACTTATTCTTACCGAAATTGTGTTATTATTTATAGCACGAGTGATGAGATGGCTAAAATTTTCAGCGGCAACTGCCGCATCGGTCGCGCTAGTGACCCGCGACCAGTATAGCGTTTTAAGTTCTTTTGCTACTTTTTGGTAGTCTATTTTATGTCTGTAACGATTAGTTTTTACCGACTGGCGGCCTAAAAGACCTGCCACGACAATGTCATGGTCAGTAACCGAGCATGGACACACTGCACCAACTGAGGCATTATTGTATTTTATAAAAATGTGATCAAGACAGGCTTTTTTTCGTGTTGGTTTTGAGATCGCAGGAAGTAATCCATGAGAGGATAAGAGGCAAATATATTCTGAGGGGCACTGCGCTGATTCACCCAGTAAATCAATATTAATGTCTCCTGCCACAATAACATGATGGTTAGTTCTTACTTGGTTTAAAGCATTATCTAGAGACTCAAGAAATCTATTAATATTTGTGAACGACGGAGAACGATAAATACCAAATACTGTTATTTCATCCGATATAACTACAGATAGACAGTTTGCCTCATCGAACGTAGGTTCAGTCGCACTAGCCTTGACGTCGTAATCTGTGGAGTAAATACCCGGTCAGGTTTTAGGCTATAAAAATTGTGCAGATTTGGGTTAAAAGGGGGTAAAAAGAGGGGTTGAATTTTGTATGGGAACTCCTATAATCCATGAGTTACGGGTTGGAAATTGGTAAGCATATACTTGACGACAAAGGAAAAACATCCTCATTCAAAATTTGTGAAATCTTAAGATAGAAACTGAAAAAAAGTAAACGCAAGCGCTGCGCCGCGGCGCTGCCCAGTGTGCGCGCCAGCCACCACGGCTGTCTTCAAATTTTGAACACTATTATGATTTATTCCATTAAGTAACTGTGAATCTAAACCCAAATTTCAGTCCCGTTTTCTAGATTAAAAAACTACATATATAACTTCAAACCGACGATATTTATTTATTTTAGGAAATGGGGTAATCATTTATTTATGTACAACGAAAATATATACAAGAATACTTAACCAAAATAATATAAAGAAATTAAAACTAACTTAAATCTAAAACGGGCCCTTGAGGCATTGTACCGAGGATGCTGGCGGCATTTCCTCGCTGTATCGCAATGCTGATACGTTGAGCGAGGAAACCGCCAGCTCTTCGGTCACCAGTTACGTCAACCAGACGCTTCGCAATTTCTGCAAATAACTTATGCGCGCTGGGACCCCATGTACTATACTTTGTGGTGGAGTTAATAAATATTTTTTCATTTATGACTTTTTTTACCTTTTTGGTACAGAACCCTAAAACTCAATATTCTATATATTTGACATAACTAACAATATAATAATACTTCAAACCTATAAAAAAACATGCAATTATAATATTACTTTTGCCGTTCACTTCATGTGCACTCACTTTATACCATAATCCCACTACTTAATATCATAATAATTTTTAAGAAAAAAAAACCGACTTCAATGGTGGAGGCCGGTGAAAGATTATTATACTTAGATGGTGCACTCTTAGATTCCATACAATAAAATAAAAATGGCTATAAGTATTTTTATAATGGTAGAAGACTAAGTACCCTCAATTCCTCATGGAATCATGGAAAAACCTTGCTTGCTTGACAAACAAAACTAAGAGAACAAATCGCCAAACGTGAACTACGCGTCGTTGAAGAGTTCCGTTCTGATCATCATCAGCAGTTCCACTTCATCCAATGTCACATTTTTGGATGCAAATGATTGCATTTGATAAACACACATAAATCACTATATGATTGCCTTAAAGATTTGAGGAGTTCCCTCAATTCCTCATGGATCCCATCATCAGAACTGCGTTTTGACAAAAACGGGACCAACTTGGATATATATACTTACAATCAAAAAAAGAATTTTCCAAATCGGTTAAGAAATGACGGAGTTATGGAGTAACAAACATAAAAAAAAAACATACAACCGAATTGATAACCTCCTCTTTTGAAATCTTGAAGTCGGTTAAAAAATGCGAAAGTTTGGATGTTTGTCACTGAATCACGCAAAAACTGCTGAACAGATTAAGATGACTTGTATGCTGATAGTATATAAAACGGGGTGGTTTAATCCTCATACGCCATTCAACGATTTAAGTTTGAGCCAATTAGGAGTATAACAGCGTGTCAAGAAATTTAACTTAAAGCATAGCAGAATTGTAAACAAGTTGACGATTCGTTATGTCAAAACCGAAGTATCATAATTCCTTCTGATTGTTGACGCTATTTTTGAGCAAAACCTTTTCGCAATAAGTTCTACTTTGCGTGTACATCAAAATGCATTTGCGATACTTTGGCATTGTTTTTATTCATACGCATACAAAAACAGCTGTTTCAATACACACTTTGTATTATCGGTGTACCATTTAGTTTTGTCGTGCGTTATTTTTTACGTAACTGTTGACCCTTCACAATATAAAAACTGTTTGATATAAGAGAGCTGGGCAGCCCAATCGTCAGCATAAACAGTTGGAGCATCTTAGATGTACACTTAAAATAGGGGCGAAGGTCTGTACATGGAAGATATTCGAAAAAAAGTTGGCTGGGGATACTTAGAATCGATAACAGAAATCGTTTCGTTTTAAGAATTTGTGTCTGTTTGTCTGTCTGTTTATATGTCTAGGCATGACGTGAAAACGAACGAATGGAGTATAATTTACCCTCATTAATATGGCAACTGGATCTTCGGCGACGACATAGCTCGGCCTTCGGCCTCGCATGCCTTGCCACTATCCTTCGCCTTTTCAGTCATCAACCTTACATGAAGAAGCTACTCTGTTGGATGGGTCGGCCTTCAGGCTAGCCTGGTCAAGCAAATATCTCCAGTCCGATCTATTCGTGGCTTTCCTTCTCCAACATGTCACCCCTAAGTTGCTAAGCTTGAGAAAGATTGTATAAGAAAACAAATCATTCTAAGGCGAGAACGAATTATACGCGAACGAAGTCGCGGGCAAAAGCTAGTAATATTAACCCTTTCTGTACGGGTGACAACCAGAGTTGCCAATTAGGCAATATCACTGTAGTACGGGTGTCAACTATAGTTGATCGAAACAAGAACGAGGTTTGATATTTTTACCTTATGTCTTGGTAATAACCTCAGAACATAAAAATTTTTTCTTTCTATGATCTGAGGTAATAACGATAATATTTAGTAGTAGCATTAGTACAGATACATAGAAAAAAATGCCAGGACATTTCGGTAGATGGCGTTGAAATAAATACGTATTTAAAAATCCCGCATTTTTTTCTGTCAACTGGGGTTGACACCCGTACTCCACAAGTGCAGAAAAAGTAACTCAATATGGCGGCAAATAGTGTTGTTTTATATTACATCGAGTTTTAGTAGTGGGGCCAGTTGCAAGTGTTATGGTTGTAAATTTCGTTATTTAAAATTAATATTAATAATCGTTATCATTTCAAGTCCTTATTCTATTCAAAATATCATAAACTAATATTTACAAAACTAACAATAGTTAAAATCGCTTGTTGTATTTAAATTTTTATTTATTTTTAGTGAGAGATATTACGCGTGAAATATATAGTATTAGTTATTATAAGTGCAATAAGTGAGTAGTTATCAAAAGTGCATAATATTTTTAACTAGATGAAGCCCGGCTTCGCTCGGGTGAAATAAAGTAAACATTGATTCGTGACAGTTATGCAAACGACGAAAGAAATAGTGTACAAAAATGTATAAAATAAAAACTTTACAACAACGGATTACGATGAAACTTCGTATAGAAATATAGTCTGTAGTCTGGATTAACATATGGAATAGGGAGTAAAAGATTACGCTGACGACGTCACGGGCAAAGGCTAGTATCTTTGCAAGTTAATCCTAAGCATTTTTATAAGGGTAGTATTTAAAGGCACATAAATTTTTTGACACCGTAATCAGTACTGATTTGTATAGCTAAAATACTAATCGTTCATTAAAATTCAGTTCAGATGTGCAATTGTTAAATATTGATGTGCCAGTCAGTATTTTTGGTACGAAGTCAGAGCTGCTAACGCGAACGAAAACAAATGAAGTTCGTGTATCTCTCTCTCTCTGTCGAACTTGCAAAATCAAGCGACACAGAGGGAAATACACAATGTTCGTTCGTTTTCGTTTCGCAGTAGCAGCTGTCTATTCTCCGCCAAATTCTATTAAGTGGGGCCCTTTACACTCAATATTATGTGTCAATATTATCGCGAATTTTAAAATTTTATGGATTTTTCTTCAATATTCATTGCACGTGATACGGATCGTGATATGAGTATATCGCGTGATAATAATAACCATGTAACAGGCCCCTATGGATGTTGCTTCAATATTCAGTGTTTCGCGTGATAATAATAACAGTTGGTAATATTTTCTCCAATTAATGGAAGCTATTTAACAACTTGTTCCGTTTTGCCAAAGGTATTTCACATTCCGATACGCGCTCCAACCAGGAATGGGAGTCGTCAGACCAGAGGGCCTACCGCGATCTGAAAACGAAGTATTTCCCTCTCCGCGCTCGAATATGCATGTGCAACAGAGAGGCATATATATTTAGTTTTCGGTTGGTAGCACCTTATTCCGAGCGCGGCGGACGATCGAAGAAAGTCAAAGAACATTCCGTGTGTGGTCTGTCACACATATAATTATTTAACTTCCCATCGACCTATGAACTTGAAATTAGGTGATAATGTTTATTATGAAGTATATTTAACCAAAAATATTAATATATTGATAAATCACATTTGTTTTTTAGTTGTACGGAACCCTCAGTGTGCGACTGCGACGCACTTGGCTGGTTTTTATTACATTTTGAATTTTATTTCTCTTATAGTAAAATACCCTATTCGTTTCAAAGTTGACGCCTGAGGGCCTACCGCGAACCAAAAACGAACTACCTTCCTGTCTGTCGTTCGAATATACATGTGCGAGAGGGAGGCAGATACTTCGTTTTCGGTTCGCGGTAGCACTTCTAACGTCCGAGCGCGGCGAACGGCATGAGCTGGGGGTCTACTCCGAAATTCAAAATCCTAACTTCGTATGGTGCCGTCCCTTTCACTCTCCTGTCATAGACTATATGAGTGAAAGGGACGGCACCATACGGAGTTCGGATTTCGAATTTCGGAGTAGACTCCCAGTACCACTAAGTTATAAGACAGAGCGAGATAGGGATAGAATTTTGCTAGACGTTTAAAAGCCATAAGTCACCTAGTAGTTTGTCACAACAAAATAGAGACGCAGCTTTAAGATGGCGGACAGACTCAGTAAACATTCAAGTGGTGTCCTTTTACACAATACTGGGGTGTCAATATTATTTCAGTTTTCAAATTTGTATGAATTCTGCTTCAATATTCACGTGATAATTATCGTGATATGAATGTATCACGTGATAATAATAAGCATGTAACAGGCCCCATACATTCGCTTTGAAGGCGGTTGTTGTGACAATCAGCCTAGCTAGCACGATAGATTATACCGTTACGTTTTATGTGACGTTTTAATACATTTCGCTCATATAACGTGACGTTATATTTTATCGTGCTAGCTAGGCTGATAGGTGTATAGAACGCTTGAAAACTACAAAAACAAAACTCTGCAGACGCGGGTAGCCGAATCCACACAATGGGCGATGATGGCCCATCACCCAGAACGCAGCCCAGCAACCTGGCAAACACACCACACCGGACGCAAACATAGTTTACAATTTCCGAACGTACCCAACCCGACGCTGTCAACCAACGAATTTAATATGGCCGACCTTTTGTCATAAAATTAACACTTTTTAATGCAAAATACGCGACAATCCGAATTTTGCGGATACATATGTTCAACTCGAAATCGTTATTTTTATACGTTCTTCAATTTGAGACAGGTCTCGTTCGGGTCTACCGTACCCCTGCACGAAATTATTAATATAGATGTGTGTATAAAATTTCAAGCACATAGCTGTTATATTTCAGAAAATACAGGTAAGTGAAAATATGTCTAACCGCCGACTCTCGCAAAGACATGCCCGTATTGAGGCGGTGCTAGGCGTTCAAGTCCCCGTACAGAAAGGGTTATTAAATATTTAACACAAAGCCTGTCCAATGATTAAATAAATAGTAACCAAATAAATCGGTGATGTCTAGCTAAAACTAATCTCGTAAATATTCAGATAAAGTATAGTAGCGCTTATCAATTAATAATAACATTAGTGCTCGCTTAATTCAACTATGTTTTTATTTTTATTGAGCTAGGTAGTTTATTATATATTTTTTATTTAAAATGCCACAAATGTATATTTACTATATATTATAGGTACCTACAAATACGTTGATAACTACATAAAATACATTTGTTACCTTACTATTACTGGTCGTACTATGACTTTTTTTACCTTTTTGGTACAGAACTCTAAAACTCAATATTCTATATATTTGACATAACTAACAATATAATCTAAGTAATTTATGGAAATTGTACGAATGTTTGTATTTTGAGCACAAAGTTGCTTTTCTTATATACAATAGCTATTTACGATACCCTTGTAAAACAAAGAAAGGTCGAAATGGCAGATGTTTGAGGCCCGAGCCGCAGGCGACTGTCATAAATATGTGAGAGAGGGCTTTCTGTTTTGTACACAATTTTACGTCACCACTTGGCCAAAAATTGGGGTTTTCCGGACGCGCAGCGTACGGATAAACGCGCTTTTTGGCAAGGTGTGGTGTAAAAGATTTATTCATTATTATTAGTAAACTTGACTTAATCGCGTACATTATTACACAATTTATTCACCTATACTTAAGTCCTGAGTTGTACGCGGTTAAGTCCCGTTTACCAAAAATAATGAACAAATCATGCAAGTTTAATTCAACTTACAAATACAAATAATTTATTGTATGAAAGTGCGTACCTAATTAAAAAGGTAACAATAATCATTATTAGATAGTCACAATCGGCCATTGTATGGCTTGCAATATTTCGTTTTCATTCCATGAGATTTATTATCCTTTTTTTAGGGTTCCGTAGTCAACTAGAAACCGGTCTGTCTGTCTGTCCGTCTGACCAGACTGTATGTCTCATGAATGATATATTTCTGTTGCCGCTATAACATCAAATACTAAAAACAAAAAATATATATATTTAAGGGACCTCCCATACAAAAAAACTTTTAAAAAGTTGCTCGTTGTGTTTATCAGGACCCAGCGCCTCAAAATGTATAGGAAAACTAAAATCCGACTCGTACTTGACCAAAACTCTACTTGGTATTATAAAAAATACTGATAAAAAATATATTATTATCTAAATTAAATAAAAAAGGTTATAATAGTGTCTAATGTTGTATAGATAATAGTACGGAACCCATCGTGCGCGAGTCCCACTCCCACTTGGCTGGTTTTTGTTGAATAGGCATGAATGAATGTCACAAGTGGAACACATTCGTGGTGCAAACACTCGTTTTCAGGTCAACAGTTTGGAATTTTCCCGCGTACTGTGAACGAATAGGAAAATCAACACCATACACTTCGTTATATTTCATAACGATTTTAATTTGTAAAAAAGGATTAAATAGAGGGCAAAACTATGAAGAAGCCGTTTTTGAGTTGTCGTAAAAAGTCTACCCTTCTTAGTTAAAGACGTATGAAACGCTGCGAAAGTATTCCCTTTTGCTTGTTATTGATTTACTTACTACTTTGTCTGGGTCCGGACCCCCCCCCCCCCCCCCCCCCGATATACGTCCTTGTAACTTCTGATGTAAAGTGGGTATAAGTAGAAACGCATTGTTAACCGGCTCCGATAACTTGAGTCGCGCTTACTAGTTAGTAGTTAGCAACCAGGCTGTTATTCCCAACATACGCGTTAATATTTAAGAGAACCAGTATAGACGCGTCTTCGATTAGGCAAGGTTGTTAAGAAGCTCGATGTCAAGCTATACTGGTTAAGTCTCCATCGCCGCTACCGCGGCGCGACAGTGCAGTATGCTTTTATGACTTTGATATGTGTCAGTGAGCTACGAAGCGTTATCGTGGAGTCGGTAATTTCTGGCAATTCGTATGATGTAATTATAGTATGTGACGGCGGCGTCGCCGTGCTGCAAGCTAAAATTTGCAAACAACACCTGCACCTGGCCTGACTTGTCTGGCCATTGTGACGTCACGCCACCACCTGGCACCATTACCTGAATCAAAGGTTATAAATAGACAGATTGTGCCTGGTGGGGATTCTTGCATTGGAGTTGGCCGAGTGCACTTGTCGTGCTGCTAAAAATGTTGTCTGATTGTTTATTGTGAAACTGTGTTTTAATCTATTGTCAAGTTGGTTCGATTATTGTTGATTGATATTAAAACAGTGATCTAAGTACTAAATCTAGTTGTTTCTATTAATTTGGAACCTGCACCTTTTATTATGGGAGACGACTCGCCGATATATGCATGCAAAGGTAACATGAATTAACAGTAATTTATTTCATTTAAAATTGTTAGTGTATATATATTTATCTTATTTTTGTGGTTATTTTGATTTCCTATATTTTTGTGTATATTTTATGCGCTTTTTGTAAGGTACAGACCTATTTAATAAAACTTTATTTATTGGTCATTACTAATGTGGTAAATGAAATATTTTGATTACTTTACTATAGATATTGTTGATACACAGAGAATATTGATGTGTATGAACTTTAATTATTTTGGTGTGATAAATTAAAATATTATATTATTATAGTAGTATTTTATTTGTTATTTTAAAAACTTAATTCATAAGACTATTAGAAGTACCGAAGTCTGTACTTTATTTATTTATTTTTGTACGTTATATTTGCCTAACAAATACCCACGCGCAACATCATTGAATAATATAATTATTAATTATGTAAAACTTTAGGTGTCTTTTGAAACTGGTCATAGATTTAGATTCTTTATGCCTTTCGGCAGCTTATTGTAAAGTTGAGCATCTTCATAGACTATACTTATTTTACCATATATAGTCGTTGCTGGCCGTAGGACTAAGTGGTCCGCGTTTCGTAATTTAATCCTTTGTACGTGATGTTTTTGTGTAATATGTGACTGTATATTTTTATGGAGGATTTTTCGTACTAATAGACACGTGTAATATACATATGATTGAGTAATATTCATAATTTTTAACTCTTCATAGATCTTTCGTGTTAGTGGTAAGAAGCTGTAATTAAACAAAACTCGCATCAGCTTATTTTGAGCTCTCTGTAGTTTAGTTAGATTACTTTTTGCCGTTGTTCCCCAGATCTCAACTAGATAATAAAGGTATTTTACTTGCTGCGGAAAGGTATGCTATGAGTTATAAACATTCAGACCAACTGTGATAGTTAGTCTAAAGGTTTATAATACTTAGAACTTTGAATTTTTAACCATGTACAAACAATCGTTCTGGGTCACGACCCCAAAATCACCCTGTATAGAATACAAATACCTACTTATATAATAATTTGTCTACTGTCTTAACTCAGTGCCCTTACAGTGCCTATTAACGTACCTAAACACATTTCTATTGAATTGTTACCACCTTCCTTTGCCTTTTTTGCTACAATTTTGTGCTATCATCCCATAAACAACAAAAGTATTAGAATCAATTCAAAGTTGCAAGCAGTGGGGAGTGGGGGGGAGGGCGGCTTAGGGGGTAAAGTGTCCCCTCAAAAATATACTGGAACAGAAAGTAGTTTTAAACTTAGTTTACTGACGATATATCGGGGACATCCTCCATCGATCAATGCCCAGGAAACAGTAACTTCTGAAGTTTTTAACATTGTTTCCGCTTAAGGGTTGATTCATAGTAGACCGTTCCGTGTCCGGGCCGGACCGTTTTCTATGACAGCAAACGCAACGGCCGGCGTATTTCTCTAGAAAAAAAAGGGGCCGGCCCGGACACGGAACGGCCTACTGTGAATCATCCTTAACATGAATTTTCTACAGAGAAGGCGTTATTTTCGTAAATTGACATATATATGTGGGAAACGGAACGTAAGTGGGTAAAAGAGACAGACTGAGTGAGATAGACAGTTTTGGACAAGATGGCTGTTTGCGTTTTAAAAAGCGATGTATTTGCTCCGAGTTTATTTGAATAAATAATTATATTTAAAGAAGTTGTTTCACTCTGGGCTAATCCCATCCTACATCTTTTTTGGGGGCTCGTCCGGGATGGCCTCAGAGTGAAGAAGACGTTACAAAACGAAGATTACGACGTGAAATAAGTATAAGATTTACAACGACGCGGCCGGCATGACAAAAGACGAGCGGTGAAAAAAGTGAAAACGAAAAGACGACGAACGACGCATATTTCAAGACGATTTTGTAAAGAAGATTACGACGACAACGACGACTGTATTTTAAGATGTTTAAGTGATTACGACGACGACGACATGCCCCCTGATCCTCAAAACACACAGACAGACGCAGACGGCGCGGGCGGCAGCAAATGCAGCGACTACGGTTCGTTGGCGGCAGCGAACATGTTTTACAATTTCGACTGCGGCATTACCCAATTTGGTGGAGATGACAAGACGTATAGCTCAACGAAGTGGGCCCAGAATATTGAGGATAATGCAAATGTGTTAGGCTGGACTCCGAAGCAGAAGCTGGTGATCGCGCGTAGATCTCTATGCGGCACGGCGGCTTTATGGCTAAGATCTGAAAAAGTATTTAAAACCTACGAAGAGCTCAAGAGTGCCCTTATAAAAGAGTTTCCGGATGCAGTGAATTCTAAAGAAATGCACGAGTTAATGGCGTCGACAAAGAAGGCAAAAGATGAAATTTCTTACCAATATATGTTGCGAATGAAGGAGCTGGGAAAGAGAGCAAAATTCTCTGACTATGTCACTATTCAATACATCGTCGATGGTATTGAAGACTCACAAGTAAACAAGATGATTCTGTTTGGTGTTACTACTTATAATGTGCTAAAAGAAACGTTGGCTATTTAGGAGAAAATGAAAGCTGATACTAAGAAGAGAGAAGTACGGGTCGACACTGCAAGAAATAAAGGAGAATCAATTCGGCGTTGCTACAGCTGTGGAGATAAAAATCATGTGTCATCGCATTGTCCAAACGGCATAAAATGTTTTAAGTGTAATTCCTTTGGCCATATTGGAATTCGCTGTCCTGTTGGTCAAAGCAGTTTGAAGTTTGACCGAAACGTGACGATGAAGCAGTCTGCTGGTGGTACTACGTCGCAACTTCGTGCGGTTGGTGGACATGGCGCTACTCCGTCGGCGAAGCAGCATGCGGCCATGTTCGGTACGTCGGAAGCGGCCAATCAGAGCGTACGTAACGGTGGCCATTATTGTGATAGTGTCAACGCAACGTCAACTTCAAGTTCGGACAATTCAGAGGTTATGCAGATCGTAAACAAAGAGTCGGAAAAGTTTCAGTGCACCAGAAAAGACGATAAGAAACCAGTGAAAGTAGTGACTATAGCGAAAGTTTACAGCTATAACGCGTTGATAGACTCTGGCAGTGACGTAAATCTTATGGCGGTGGAGTTGTACGACGAAATATTTGGTGCAAAATGTTGTGTCGGCGGCGGGCTGACATTAACAGGGCTTGGACGTTCACAAGTGCAATCTATGGTCAAAGTTACGACGAAAATTACGGTGGATGGACAGTGTTACGACGGTGTTACATTTCACATAATCCCTAGAGACTGTATGCCTTACGACATAATTATAGGTCATGAGTTTTTGAAAGGGGTGACAGTTGTTATGAATGAGGGATGCGTGAACATATTTAAGGATGAAAGTGAGTGGTTGAATAATGTGAATTGTTTTACAGGTGAGACAGAATCGCTAGTGGAACATTTCAAGGATCCATTGATCAGAGACGAGGTATGTCGTAGTGTGGAGAGCTATCATCCAGTTCAAGTGAGGGAGGTACCTTTAAAGCTCAAGATCGTGTTGAAGGATGATGTTCTTGTAGCACAGAGACCACGACGGTTGTCGTACACGGAGCAGGGTATTGTGGAAGCACAGGTTGAGGAATGGTTAAAAGATGGAATTGTTAGGGTAAGTTTTTCAGAGTATGCTAGCCCTCTTGTGTTAGTCAAAAAGAAAGATGGTTCAACTCGTGTTTGTGTAGATTACCGGCAGCTTAATGCCAAGATGGTGAAGGATGAGTATCCAATACCCATCATTGATGACTTGATTGACAGGCTTTCATGGGCGAAGGTTTTTACTGTGTTAGATCTCAAAAATGGGTTATTCCATTTGAAGGTTAGCGAAGAATCTATCCCATATATAGGTACATCATTTGTGAGTCATCACGGACAGTGGGAATTTCTGCGAGCTCCTTTCGGTTTGTCGGTTAGTCCTAAGGCGTTCATGAGATTTGTGAACATAGTGTTTAGCGAGCTTTTGGCTCAAAAGATTATGATGATTTTTATTGATGATATAATCATTCCAGCTGAAGACGAGGAACAAGCATTGCATCGACTGAAGCAAGTGCTGGCGATAGCAGCCGAATATGGTTTGAGGATAAATTGGAAGAAGGCAAAACTCCTACAGACAGAGATAGAATATTTGGGTCATGTTATCAAAGATGGTGAGATACGACCAACAGCAGAGAAGACGGATGCAGTCATGAGGTTTCCAGAACCAAGAACGGGTAAGCAGCTTAAAAGTTTTCTGGGGTTGACTGGATATTTTAGGAAATATATAGAAAATTATGCTGCCATAGCAAAGCCTTTAACCGACTTGCAAAAGAAAGATGTAAATTTTGTATTTGATGAAGAGCAGAGGTGTATGCATTTAACAAATTGAAAGAAAAGTTAACGACGGACCCAGTTTTAAAGATATATGATCCTAACTTGGAGATTGAAGTGCATACAGATGCCTCTAGTATAGCTATATCAGCTATTCTTATGCAGTATCACCCCAACACTGGTCTGCACCCAGTCCAGTATATGAGTCACAAGACTGATGATGTTCAATGTAAATACTCTAGTTATGAATTAGAAGCATTAGCGATTATTGAGGCTGTCAAAAAGTTTCGTCCCTATATATATGGGAAACATATCAAGATAGTAACCGATTGTCAAGCTTTTCAGCAAACACTGATGAAGAAGGACCTGACGGCTAAGGTAGCAAGATGGGTGATTGACCTGAACCAGTATACATATACAGTAGAGCACAGAGCAGGAGAGAAGATGCGACATGTTGACGCGCTCAGTCGAAATCCCTATGTGGCTACAATGACGACACTACGTGACCAGATTAAGCTAGCACAGGAACAAGATGATGGTGTAAAGGCCATGAAAAAAATACTGAAGGAAAAGACATACAAGGATTACTCTTTAGATGGAGATGTGTTATACGAAGGACCTAGTAAATTGCTGGTTATACCTAAGCATTTTGAAAAGGAGATAATAATGAGAGTACATGGAAACGGCCACTTTTCAAGAGGAAAATGAAGGAAATGATTTTGCAAGATTATTACATAAAGGAGATAGATAAGAAGATTGATGAATTTATAACAGGCTGTATACCATGCTTATTGGCTACGCAGAAAGGAGGAAAACAAGAAGGTTTTTTGAGTCCTATTGAGAAGGAAAATTATTCCCTTAGATACTATACATTTAGACCATGTGGGACCGCTAACTCAAACGCGAAAGCAGTACAACTACATACTCACCATGATTGATGCGTTTACGAAGTTTGTGTGGTTATTTCCAACAAAAAGTACTTCTAGTGCAGAGACGCTGAATAAACTGAGAATACATCAGCAAACCTTTGGAAATCCGCGAAGAATAATAACAGACAGAGGAACTGCTTTCACTAGTCATGAGTTTGAAGATTACTGCAGAGATGAAGACATCCAGCATATCACGATCACTACTGGGATTCCGAGAGGGAATGATCAAGTTGAACAGGTCCACAAGATAATTATCCCGATGTTAACAAAGATATGCATTGAGAATGCGGGAGTGTGGTACAAGCACGTAAGCAGAGTTCAAAGAGCGCTGAATAGTACATTTCAGAGAAGTATAAATATGACTCCATTCAAATTGCTAGTAGGTACTAAGATGAGGCGCAAAGAAGATATTGAGATGCTAGAATTACTCAAGGAAGAAATGGCTAGTTTGTATGATAGTGATAGAGAAGAATTACGTAAGAAGGCCAAAGAACAGATTTTAGCAGTTCAGGAAGAGAACAGAAGGTATTATAACAAGAGGAGGAAGGAGAGCCAGAAGTATATGGTGAGAGACCTGGTTGCGATTAAGAGGACTCAGTTTGGGACAGGTCTGAAATTGAAGCCGAAGTATTTAGGACCTTACAAAGTTACAAAAGTCAATGTGAATGACCGCTACGATGTGGAGAAGGCTGATAGTTCGTCAGAGGGACCCAACCATACTTCCAGCTCAGCTGACTACATGAAGAGGTGGCCTAGCGGCAATACTACGGAATAAAGTTGAAGGTAACTTTTATGCTATACATAGAATAGAGATGATGGATGAATGATGACTGTAGCAAAAGAAGTTTATTTTAGTTTAAGCTGTTTTATTGTTACTAAAGATTTGTTATTTAGTACGTAAATAACACCGTAAATGTAAATGCCCTATATTGCTTGCAATGTAGTTTAACGATGAAGTTGTTATGTTAATTTTATGATATGTTGATAATTCTAGATGACCTGTTCAGTTAGCTATCTTTGAAAAGTTATGTTTACAATATTTTAGGAAGAGGGCATAAATAAAACAAAACTAAGATTGTTAATTATTTTATTAAGCTAGTATGTATGGTGATGGTATGTGGTGAGGGTGACTGTATGAGTGAGAGGGATGTCAATGGAACTGACATAGTGCAGGACTGGCCGAGTGTGGGAAACGGAACGTAATTGGGTAAAAGAGACAGACTGAGTGAGATAGAGAGTTTGGAAAAGATGGCGGTTTGCGTTTTAAAAAGCGATGTGTTTGCTCCGAGTTTATTTGAATAAATAATTATATTTAAAGAAGTTGTTTCACTCTGGGCTAATCCCATCCTACATATATTGACATATATTATATTGTTGATTTACATCGTGGCTTCTTGTCAACGAAGTAGGTAAGGGATACAAATCGAGAGCTAAAGTTAACTTTGCAAACTGTTTGAAATGTAGACTTGAGCGAAATACAATGGTTGCAGGCCAGTCATTCAATTCGTTACGGCGGTTTAGGTATTCGTTGCATTGAGGACTTAGGACCGACCACCTTTCTTGCGTCTTTTCATGGAGCCTTGTATCTTATCACTCCCATTTTATGTACAAAATGGTGGCAATTTCCAGGTTTCATTCGTTTCTGAAGCGTTAGCGAGATGGTCGGTCGCTGTCCCGGATAATGTGCGGCCTGACAATAGTGGGGTGCAAGCGAGTGTATGATTCGTTGTTGTTTGATGCCTCGGGAGTTGATGTGGCGCGCCTTAAGGCCCCCTTGCACAGCCAAAATGCTACATGCGCTACCATCACTCAACTGGGTAACTTGCTGGACAACGAATCAGTTAGAATAGCAGTGGCTCTCCGGTTGGGTGCCAAGGTGTGTGAGCCCCATCGCTGCATTTGTGGAAAATGGGCACCATGGTTTGGGCTGCCAGAGGTGCGCCGAGCGGTTCCCGAGACACCACTCTATGAACGAGATCATTTGGAACGGAAGGCCATGATGTCAGGGAACGTGTCGTGCGTGTTGGAGTAACCCGGGTTGAGTCGGTCTGACGGTAAGAGACCGGACGGACTCATGTTAATTCCATGGCGGTGGGCACGCTGTCTTTTGTGGGATACCACGTGCGTCAGCACATTTGCTGTGTCCGACTTCAGGCAAAGCACATAAGGTGCTGGCTTGGCGGCTGAGTCAACCGCCAAGCTAAAGCACACGTAGTACCCTGCCCTGTTACCAACATAAGACTTTGTGCCGGTGGCAGTAGAAACGGCGGGACCATGGGGATCAGAGGCCCGCTGATTATTATTAGAGCTATATGTAGGTCTACGGTTGCGGGAGAGGGGCAATGATCTCGCTGTGGGTCGTATCTGGTGCAACAATAATAGCAATAGCAGTACAGCGGGGGAATATCGCGGGCATTATGTTTATGGGTACCTTTGTGTTTGCACCAGGTACGATGTGGGGTGGGCTAATTTAGACGGTTATTTTTGTTTTAATGTATTTAATATTAGTTTTATTAATGAGTTTAGATCTTAGTTTAGTTATATTTAGTTTTACATTTTTTATAAGAATAATTTATTTACGAATTATAGATTAAGTGAACCTCAATGACACATTACGTATTAATCAGAAATACCTAGGCTAGCCGCCACCACACAAGAGACAATGGCAATGAAACAAAACACGCAACTCAGTTCCAATTTTAAAAAGATATATAAATTCCATGGAACAGGACAAACTCCTAATAAAAGGTATCCTCACGTAGGTACCTTTATTAGGACTCTGTGCAGCTAATAGGTGTATATATTATGTATAGTGTTCCTATAATGCAGGCACCTCGCTTCCCAAGACTTATTCTTTGGTTTATTGGTCTATGTTTGCTTTATACGCACGCATAACGCATGCGCTCAAATAGAGAATACGCGTATCCGTCGACCTGTCAGTGTTTGGTACACATCAAAGGACATATAAGTCGAATTGGCATACCGACACGAGCAATACAAGCATACGGCGCGGTTACGAATAGCGCATAGCAAAGTGCTAATTCTGGCCCATTATAACGACGCACCTAGAAGCATGTAGAGTGTGCGATACAATTACATCAAATTGGAAACATAACATACAGCAGCCATCAGGCCCCGTTCGTGTTTTTGGTAAGACAAAAAGCCTCAGAAACGGGTTTTACACGCTGTATTTTTAAGAAACCAATGAATTTTACTATTTTTTTACACAAATCGAACTAGTAAGCTCAATAAGGCTTGTGTTATGGGTGAGATATAATTAATTATTCTTAAATACATAGAAAACATCCAAGTCTCACGAACAAACTGTTACTGCTCACCACAAAACAAATATGTTGTTAATGTACCTACTTGTGAATAGTTTTGATTAATACCATATTTTTGAACAAAATATAACTAGCAACAGTGGCAATACGGAGATTTTCTCATTAATGTTAAATAATAAATATCGTGCATCGTAAACTACATTAAATTTCATATTTATAGCAACACAATTCAGTAAAAATAAACTTTTTAAAAACAATATTTCATTTAAAATTTGAGCATCCCGCCTTTTTAATGATTCTTTTTGAATCTATTAAAAGGTGTATATTTTCGTCTACCCGTGGGAAATTACGAGAACTCTGTGAAAATCCAACGTTTCGCGAAAAGGGGCTTAACAGGTCTGAAGAAGTACAAATTTGAACAATTTAGCACAGCGATTTTATTTTAGTCCTATTACTATTTTTATTGAAAAGATAATTTGTTTGTATTTGGAATTTTGAATTATTATTACTTTGTATATGTATTTGACGATTGTGATGTAAATTCTTACGATTTTGACATAGGAAAATTTGTATAGCAATTTATATAATGAAATAAATCTAATCTAATCTAATCTATTATTAATATTTTACTTGAGATTTGAAAATGAACACATTAATTAATTCTAAATTGTGTGCATTGAATCAACACGCATCATTTCATGCCTCAAGACGTACCAATTACATGTACATACCAACAAATCAGTACCTACGTTTGCAGCCCCTGGTTACGCCGTAACTTATTGGGCATTACCTCCTTGCGCGAACCTAAAACCTGGCCGGCGAGAAGACGATAATGTAACGTTAGTGTCATTATACTGTATCAAGAAAACCGAATTCGCACATCGTGAGTATATAAAAATTATTAAATATAAATACACTCACACCAAAGCATATTACCAAGCGCTGCAGCAACTCTATAAAGTGTGCCGGAAAGGAAACCGGAACGTGTAAAGGAGGTTTCAAAGAATCGCAACGAACCAGGTATTGTAATTTATTCCCCATAAAATTGGCCTCACAAACCGGATTTACGATCAAAATTTACACAATATACAATATTGCCGACCTCCTTGCTCATAGAATAATATAATATGTACTTAATACGATAGCCACACAATATCGCAGTGTTGGTTTGATTTGATGTCAATAATTGTACTATCAAAATTTCAATGTACAGTCAATTTCAATTTATTGCTATTGTCTGCATATTGTTTTTTTGTCTGCTTGCAGCGCGTATATTTTTCTCATTGCGTTACTATAATTTCGATGCGTAACGATAAAATATTTCGAATTACGTTTTGATTAAGTAACCACCTAATGGTAATATCGACACCTTTATTTAACGTAAATTTAGCGTATTTTAAGTTAATAAATACACTGAATTTGCATCGCTGAGAATTTTACATAGGTAAGTTATTCCTAGAAACCTCAGTTATTTCTTGATCTTACATTGATATAATACGGATTAATTTTATTTCATAATTTATTAGGAATATATCATGTGAAGTGTACTTATAACTTATCCTTGAAATGTATTAAGTTATTATACAATTTCAACGTGTATTATGTTCAATATTTTTCGTACAGTTCAATTAGGCTGTTAAAGCGTTGTCATAGTTACATTAACAGTCAAACATGGCCAACGATAAATCGGAACTGAGACTCAAACTTGCGGAAGCTAAACGTGCTCAATGTTTTTTACGTTTGCAAACCATTTATGACATGATTCCCAAATTAGGTAGCGACATGAAGATTTTGACCCAATTTATTGCACAAGCTCGATTGGTCGATCAACTTAGGTCAGAATTTAAGGAGTTGATGGATGACGTCAATCTACTAAACTTGGAGCTAGACCCGGAATATAGTGTCAACTATAACGCAATGAACGCATTTGAGGATCTCTATTGCATAATCAAATGTCAAATAACAAAACTCGAGGCGCCCTCTCCGAGCGTTTCGACGGCCAGAGACTCGAGCCATATGTGTATGGACGAGTCCATTAAAATTCCACGGATTGATCTGCCGTCATTTGATGGAGAAATTCAAAATTTCCTGTTCTTTTACGAGACATTTAGAAGATTTATTCACGAGAATAATAAACTAACGGATTCTGAACGTGTTCATTATTTGTTTAGTCATCTGACAGGTAAAGCGAAGTCTATCTGTTCTGGAGTTATTCCTGCAGCACAGAACTATAAAACAGTTTGGGAAGCCTTGATCGCGAAATATGATGACAAACGCGCATTGGCTACATCCTATTTAAATCAACTTCTGTCAATGAAACCTGTCAACGGTCCTTCGGCATCTAAACTAGAAAAAAACAATTGATTCGTTTTCTGCTACAATTTCAGCAATAAAGCAACTTAAGCTAAGCAATTTAAGCGACTTTATATTTGTTCACTTGGGTCTTAAATTATTAGACTCTGACACAACAAAGAATTTTGAAATGTCGATTCGAAATTCTTCCGAAATGCCCTCATACGACGAGTTCATTTGCTTCGTTAGAGAACAATTGAAGATCTTATATCGAACGTCACAACGTACCTCAACTAAGGGCGACAGCAGCTCTGCAGCCAGCAGTAACAACGCGCGCGCCCCTCTTCCTCGTACGCCTCATGCATATGTTAACATATTGCCGCATGAGACCACTAATCCATGTTCTATGTGTAAAGGTACTGAACATTCACAACTTTATAATTGCAATGCTTTCATGAAGCTCACTCCTAACGAAAAATTTAATTTTGTTAAGGAAATTCATGCGTGTACGAACTGTTTGAATACACATCATACCGCATCGAAATGTTCTTCGAAGAAATCTTGTCGCAAGTGTAAGGGCAAACATCATTCGACGTTACACTTTGATAATTCGAAACCTATACTCAATAAAATTGAGTCTAGACCAGACACTTCTGCGAATCATGACAAATGGAAACCACAATCTAAGGATGATAGTGGAGCTAGCGCGAGCACATCTATGCCTGATGGCGACGCTTCCGTCTGTACGCTATCAGCATCAGGACGTGCTAAGTCACCTTTGACGGAGATTTTGGGTACTGCTAAAGTATTTGCTCGTGCGCGTAACAGCAAGGACAAAATTTTAAGATGTTTGCTTGATCCAGGTTTTCAAAAACATTACGTAACATTAAAATGTTGCAAGAATTTGGGTTTAACTGTAAACATACAGCTTCTCTGACGAAATTGAACAGATCAGACACACATGTAGCGATAAATGGCTGGACCGAAATAGTTATGTAAATAAGACAGACGTATATATGAGATGGCAACCCGTGCTTAGCAATAATGTTAAACGTGTAATTCGGCAAATGGACAAAAATAAAGCACCGGGAAGCGATCTAGTACGTCTGTCTGATCTGAAGCTAGTCATAGATAAGATCAGTCCAATCATAGCCCAGTTAATTAATTTATCAGTAGCTCAACATAAATACCCCAGCAAGTTAAAAGAATCCCTAGTTCGACCAATCTACAAGAAGGGTGACCGTAAAGTATTTTCTAATTATAGACCTATATCCATTCTTTCTAGTATTGACAAAGTGATAGAAAAATGTATCATTAACCAAATCAATAACTTTATGCAAAAAAACAAAATACTTAACGACTGTCAGCATGGTTTCCAACAAAATAGAAGCACCCTTTTATCTAGATTCACCGATGAAATAAACACATCCCTAGGACATAAGAAATTTGTAGTAGCAATATTCTACGATTTTAAAAAAGCATTCGACACCTTGGAAACCAACACTCTTCTAAACGCAATGGATGAATGTGGTGTGGGGCAGCCGCTGAACTGCTGGTTCCGCGACTACCTCACATCACGCTCATATCGAGTCAAGCTAGGTGACAGCTTAAGTGACGAGACGCGGGTGCGATGCGGGGTCCCCCAGGGCTCCGTGTGCGGACCCGTGTGCTACCTTATGCACGTCAACAGCCTTTGTGGAGTGTTACGTCACTGTTCCGCACACATGTTTGCTGACGATCTATGCACCTTATTAGCCGGAACCAACCTTACTGAGACTTGTAGATTGGTGCAACAGGATATAGACGCTGTGGTTAAATGGTCACATGATAATGGCATAATATTAAATTCAGATAAGACAAAGCTCCTCATCATACAATCACCTTATCTATCCATAGCCGAAGCTCAACCGCTCATGTATACTCATAGTTTTGCATGTTTTCATAATAGTCTAAGTAATTGCCAATGTACACCAATAGAAAAAGTAGACTGTGTTACATATCTAGGAGTTAAGGTTGATGCTACATTTTCCTGGCTCCAACATATCAGTTACATTTCAAATAAGTTAAGAATTCTCTTAGGTAGATTTTATCATTTAAGTTTTAAAGTGCCAAGTAATATATTAAAATGTCTTTATTTTGCAATTGTAGATTCTGTGCTGTGCTACGCCCTAGATTGTTATGGACTCACCTTTAAATCTTACATTGATAAGTTAGAGGCGTTACAAATTAGATTCTTAAAACTGTTAGTAAATAGAAAAACAAAAAGTAGTTGTAAAGGTGATTATTCAAAATTATTCAAAGTCTGTAAAATTCTCCCAGTAAGCTTAAAACATAAATACCTATTAGCAGTCAACAACCATGGCAATCAACTGCGTAGTCCAACACTGATCGAGCACAAACATGGCACAAGGTCGGTGTCCACGGGAAAGTATGAAGTACCTCGTGTTAATAATTACTTTGGTGATCGAACACTAGCCAAACGACTTCCGTACTTCCTAAATACTCTGCCCGAAAACATTCGACACGAGCCAAATAAGGTTAAATTTAAGAAAGCACTGAAAAAGTACCTACTGCAGACACTTGAGTGACAATTGTTAATAGGCAAATGTCACTTAAGTGTTTAGCAGATTGTTTTGGCTTCCGTACTTTTGCAATAATTACTTATTGTTACTAAGCTCTTATAGAGACTCGTACCTGCAGGCAAACTGTTAATACAGTTTTGCAGGAAAATGTATTAAATTAAGTGTACTGTACTTTGATTAATAATAAATAAATAAATAAAAAAAAATAAAAACAACAGCCCGTTGACGTCGGTTAAGGGTATCGGCGTAGCCATGCAACCCGTTAGAGGAAATGTCAACATTACGTTTAGATCACGATACGATCCTAAACGCCATATACAATCGATGCACTAGTCTTAGATGAAATAACGTCTAATTTACCCACCTGTCATGTAGATATTTCTGCGTCGGAATTGTTTGACAAGATGAAACTCGCAGATGACACATGGGCGATTCCAGGTGAAATCGATCTTCTTATTGGGATTAAATTATTCGCTGAAATGCTCATGTCAGGTAAAATTGTCAACGACCCTGGTTTACCTAATGCATTAGAAACGGCATTAGGATATATAATATTAGGTGATGAACCCGAAGTGAATTGTTCCAACTCGAATGTTGGATATTTCTCCTCTGTTGATGTGGGTATGTCCTAAAACTGACGTGGACCCGGGTATGTCCTAAAACTACGGCCAAGACCACCGGGGGATGGGCAGCAGCATCCCTGAAGTGCGGTGGAGATACTGCGATCACCAACCCGCATGCCAAGCGTGGCGATTATGGCATTTACCCCCCATGGAATTGGGGGAGGCTTATGTTCAGCAGTGGATGTCTTTCGGCTGATATGATATGAAAATTTCTGGGAAATGGAAGACTTGGATGGAGGTTTAGTTCTTAGTGCCGAAGAAGAAAATGCTGAAAACATATTCAAAACAACATTCAAACGTTTAGAAAGCGGACGCTATGAATTTGCACTTCCATTTAAGCTGAACCCCAATAATTTAGGAGACTCCTATAAAACTGCTGAACGTAGATATTTAACTTTAGAAAGAAAATTTCGCGTTCAGCCTAAATTGAAGCTATTGTATGATGAAGTTATCCGTGAACACATAGATAAAACCTACTTATCTGAAGTTCCGAATGACAGGTCAGAAACTGCTTACTATATTCCTCACCACGCAATGGTACGTGAAGATAGGACATCTACTAAGGTCAGGGTGGTCCTAGATGCCAGCGCAACAACCACCAGTGGTTTGTCTTTAAATGATATACTTCATGCAGGTCCTAGTCTACAAGCTGACTTATTCTGTATTTTGTTAAATTTGCGGTTGTTCGCTGTCGCTGATACATCTGATGTACGTCAAATGTATCTGTGTATTGACGTACGGGGGGAGGATCGTCCGTATCAGCGAATTCTTTATAGGTTCAATTCCGAAGAAACTTTAAAGGTGTTTCAATATAACCGAGTTGCTTTCGGTCTCCATAGCAGTCCATTTCTGGCTCTGCGTACTGTCAAACAGTTAGTACTAGACGAAGGAGATAAGTTTTCATTTGCCAAAGAAATCGCTTCTCGTGACATTTACATGGATGATGTAGCCAGTTCAGTTATTGATGAAAATCAAGCTCCTCAAGCAACTAAACAACTGCTGGAGGAGTTATTCTTGAGAGGAGGATTCCAATTGACAAAGTGGTCATTAAATTCCACAGCTGTTTTGAAGGAAATACCTAAGGAACTACATTTATCAGAAAGCGTTGCCTTTGATAATGATACAACATTGAAGATTTTAGGACTTCGTTGGTACCCTGGTGATGACGTATTCAGGTTCCAGGTTAGCATTGACGATCGTCCATGCACCAAGCGAAATATTCTGTCATCAATAGCTCACCTATTTGATGTTCTGGGCCTTGTTGCCCCAAGCTACTTATAAAGGAGTTATGGTTATTGAAAATCGATTGGGATGAAATGCCGCCTGATCATATTGTTTACCAGTGGCAACGATTTAAAACAGAACTACCGCTATTGTCGAGCATCAGTATTCCTAGACATATAGGTGTTATCGAAAACTGTTCGCTTACCATCGTTGGTTTCTCGGATGCAAGTGAAAGAGCTTATGGTGGAATGGTTTACGCTTACGTAACCATGCTAAATCAAAGGTAGCGCCATTGAAGGTTGTGTCTCTCGCGAGACTGGAATTATGTGCAGCATTATTGTTATCACAGTTGGTGAAAAGGGTGGTTGACACCTACTCAACTAGATATCCAATCGACTCTGTGATAGCCTTTTCGGATTCTACAGTAGCGCTCTGTTGGATTCATTCGTCACCCCATCGATGGCAAACCTTTGTAGCCAATCGCGTAACCAAGATTCAGGGGAATTCACCAAGCAATCATTTCTACCATGTCAAGGGAACAGAGAACCCAAGTGACTGTTTGTCCAGAGGCTTAACTCCGGCCCAGTTGGTGAATAATCCTCTTTGGCTATCAGGTCCTCCTTGGATGAAACTTCCCAAGGACGAGTGGCCAATTAAACCATTTTTTATACCAGATGAAATTGGTGTCCCTGTAGAGAAAGCTATCTCACTAATTACCACCAATAGTTCAACCGACAACATAATTTATGAGTTGTCTAAACGCTTTTCGTCATGGCAAAAATATGTACATACAGTTCGTGGATAAGACATACGTCACGTTCTGCAAAGTATGGGAGCGCGAGAGTGACGGCTGTCTTATCCACGACGATAAGTGATAAAACGGCAACCATCATACGCCCGCTATGGGATAGCTACTGGTTATGTGATATCGCTGTTGATTCCTGGCCTATGCTGGTTGCTATTTTATTAAGCTTACTTATCGTCGTGGATAAGACATTCGTCACGCTCTGACAAGTATGCGAGTGCGAGAGTGACGGGCGTCTTATCCACGACAATAAGTGATAAAATGGAAAACACTATACTCCCGCTGAGAGGAGTTCCAAACCCACGACCACAAATTGTCAAATCTAACGTAATAAGAAGAATGATTTACTTCGATAGGTATTACTTAGTGAGGTGTAACGCAGCATCGGTTTACACGCGTTATGTATTCCAAGTATATAATTTAAACAGCTTCAAAGTAATTATTAGAACACGATTATTTCGTATCGTCTTATTTAAAAAGTATTATGCAAAGTAAATTACAGGAATGAAAACGCCAGTTCGCAAGCCTATTACATAAAACAATGTATGATTACTATGCGTGTACCGCTCACCGCTATCTGAGTGTAAAAGGTGCAGTTAAGAAAATTTGTAGAGGATTTTAAGCCTCTTGTACTAACTTTTATATGATACCCTAGTAGAGTCTAGGTCAGTAGAGTATAGGTCTGAGGCGAGCAACCCCATATTTCCCGCCGAGGTATGTATAGTGCTTTTCTCAAACATGCAATGAAATAAACAACAAAAGATCAAAGTTTTATTTTTAATACGCCTAGTGGCAGAATGTCATGAATGTCATGATGCCTGTGCCACAAATTTATGTGGAATAAAAATTAAAAAAGAGGACTTTGCCGGCCTAGGCCTGCAAGATTTGTATGAAATTCCATTAAGGACCTCTTGTCCTAGCCGCACCTGAAACGTCATACTTCGCAGCCTATTATAAGGAACATAACTTCAATATTACATTGCATGTTTGAGAAAATAAATTCATAAGATCTCAGCCTGTCTAGCCTAGTTGGTAGTGACACTGCCTCCGAAGCTAGAGGTCCCGGGTTCGGATCCCGCTAAGAGCATATATTTCCTGTGGTGAGTGGCCATTTGTTTCTGAGACTTGGATATTTTCTATGTATTTAAGTATATATCTATTAAATATCGTCGTCTAGTACCCACAATACAAGCCTTATTATTGAGTTTACTTTGAGACTAGTTCGATTTGTGTTAAAATTGTCCCCTAAAATTTATCAATTTACACATGAAATCGACTGCCAGTGCCATTGTACTAGATTAATATGGCAGTTGAATCGTGAAAGAAAAATTAACTGGCAGAGCGGCAGCTGTTTTATTGGTTTTGTCTGTTTATAGTATTCGTTTGTGGTTCTATCTGGAATTCAACTCATACTTATGTATATGTTACATGCAATAATATTACACCTACAATTACGAGTACCAAGAATGCAATATTATTCTTGGCAGCCTGCCACACCGACCAACGCTTCTGCTGTTTATAGTAAATTATAGACAATTCACTAGCAATATTCTAATTTTATTTTTTAGTTCAATTGTCAACTTGATCTTTGTTTTACGTTCTTTTACCAATCACTGTATTTCTGTGGACATCTTTAATTGGTTTTATTATTAGCTATTAGGTCTTGTATTTTTTTCTGTAATGCTGTTGATGCCCCAAATAAATAAGATAAAATAATAATAAGAGAAAAAGAAGAGATGCAAATGAAACTTGCTGCGGTGACCACTTACCATCAGGCGGGCCGTACGCTTGTTTGCCACCAAAGTGGTATAAAAAAAAATCAACAACAGGCAAAAGGGAATACCTTCGCAGCGTTTCATACGTCTTTTACTAAGAAGGAAAGACTTTTTACGATAACTCAAAAACGGCTTAACTGATCATGTCCGCTATAGTTTTCGTTGGAAGTCTTTATGAAGCTTTACTTTCATGATTTTTTCCATATTTTTTGGACCCATAGTTCAAAAATAAGAGGCCACAATTTTATTTTTTAGAGTATTTTATCTGAAAGTATTCTCTTTATCAAAAAATATTTAATGAAGACCTCTATTTATTTTGAAAGACCTATCTAAATAACAACAACCCACACCATAAGGTTAAATAAAAAGTAGGTATTAGGTAAGTAGTGTAGTGCCCTTGCGGCTTTTCTCGTCTTGGCGGAGGCACTACCGCCCCCAGATTCATATATATATTATTGAGTTAATTATTAAGAGCAATCTATTGATGCTATTATTTGAAATAACACTTTACATTATATCAATTAGAAAAATACAATGAGAAAAAAAAACTTAAATAAGATAACTCACCTAATTAAAAAAATTAAAAAGATCCCCTAGATCAAAACCCCGCGGAAGGGTTCCCATAAGACTGGCTGCGTTTCCCCTTTGGATGGCTATGCCGATCCGCTAGGCAAGAAACGAGCCTTATATGGTCTCCCGACACTGTAGTCAACTTTTTTGGCCAGTTGGCCAAACAATTTGTGAGCACCTGGGCACCAGGGTCCTAGAGTTTCGACAGCAAATGCCGCAAAAACATACCGGTTTAAACCAATGTATTTGCGGCACTTAGCTGTCTTATAATATTATTTTATATACTTTGAAATATTTTGATTTAGCATGGAGGATCTAAGTTTTAGGTTAGTAGAGAAGTTGAGTTAGTTAGTAGGGGATAGTATCTTAAAGATATCGAACGGACGATTGCACAGCCATATGCTAAGATAGCTAAGACACTGTGTTGGCGTTGTGACAGGGAGCTTGTAGGATTGCCTATAGTTAAAATCATTTGATTGACCGAATGTATTGTTACCCGGCAAGCCGGCGGATCAGGAGTAAAAATTAATAAAAATTTATAATACAATATCATAAAATAAAAACTATGTACGGGTAAAATTAGGAAACACTTATTCAGTCAGTACGGTAGGTGAGAATCAAAAGTCACTGGCCTGAACTCTGATGACAAGATCCGAGAAGATGGTAAGTAGATCCGTCGCGACGTAGATAAAGGCAGCCTGTGATTGCCTCTGCTGGACTGGAACTGGCTGGGTCCTTCCGCAGTTTCAGTAGGCAGCACAGGTAAAATATATACAGCGGCGGCGGTAAGTTGCAGCCTCAGAAGATACGTAGCGAGGCAATAAAGGCTGTAAGCAATCCCGTAAGCTTTAAGTTCGTCCGCGACCCGTCCAAACCTTATCTGCATTAAAACCAGTGACGGCTAAATGAGGCTTGGATTGAGTTTTGCAGTATATGCAGAACACAAACCGAACTTATTTACAATACATACCTGCGTAAGAGGCCCTTATATGTATTAACTATGTACAATATTTACAAGTTCTTTGGAAAACTATGCATTTTAGCAAATATCAAGTTAAATTAATATAATTAATAAGGATTAAATTTTCAACCCGACAGTACAGTTCAAAGAAATTTATCCGTAGCAAAAAACAAAATACGTTAGTGAAAAAAGTGTACTTCTTTTTCAAGCCGACGAACAACGGAGGTTTCCCGCGTTACAGTATCAATTTAGTCCGTTCAAAAAACATCTTTACTGTTTTAGCAAGAAGGTTCAATCAGTCTGAATTTTTTTTTAACGGTGATATGTGTATTTTCAAGACGAAAGTGAATTAGTCACTATCTAGGTACGCACGTAACACCCTCGACCTCATCTTCACTTACCATCAGATGAGATGAGATAGTGGTCAAATGCTTACCTATTATATACAGCATGTTAGGCAGATAGCTGAAAATACGTATATGTACGTAGCGGATAGATGAGGTCATCTACTACGTGGTCAAGCACAAAAAAAATGTCTTGGGCCCAAAGTTTTTTGATCTAGACTAATTCCAGAATATTACGAATTCAGTTGTTTAAAAACAAAGTATTTGAAAAATAAATATACAAAAATTCTTAAAAAAAATTCTTTGGGCCCTAGGCATTTTTTTGTGCCACGTAGAAGATAATCATAATCAAAATCATAATCATATCGTTTATTGCTTTATATGGTTATATAAGATGGTCTAACAATATTTTATGTCCCAATATAAACCCTGTAAGGGCACTGCAAAAAGTAATTATAACATTATACAATAATAATAATAAGGTTAAGGTTAACATGCAGCTATGAATTACAACTAAAATATTCTTTCAATGTATAATAATAGCTTTTCGTGATCAAGAAATCTTTCAACTTCTTAAAGAATACCTTTTTTTTCAACCTGCTTTATACTTAAAGGAACACTATTGTACACTTTGACAGATGGCATCCTGTATATAACAATATTTTTAGGCGCTTGTTAGAATATAGTCTTTATACTTACATCAACGTTATCTCTATTATTCGATTTTCCAAGCCCCAATCCTATCATGACTATTACTTTGCCATATCGAATAATTAACCTCACCATAGGCTGCATTCAGTTTTCGGCTACATGCCACGCTACCAACCAGGCGAATTTGTCATTTCCCTCTGCATACTATTATACAAAAAAAATAATTAAAAAGTAGTTTATTCTTCAAATTAGGCATGCACCTATGAACGTCAATAAACTACCACCGGTTCGGAAAAATATACCTCTGCCACGAGAAAAACCGGCGTAAGAAACTCGGCGAACTACTACAAAATAACTTAAATAACAATGCTACAGCAGAAAACATATTTCCTCGATAGATTACCCGTGCAGGACGCTATCACTGCCAAACATCCCTATCCATGATGTAATCGTTTATCTTATAATACTCGTATGCTCTTGAAATAAGTGTTTGTTTTACTACAGATTTGAATTTAGATTTGCTAAGTTCAGTAATGTGTTTAGGAATTTTATTGTAGAATTTGATACAATTTCCCAAGAACGACTTTTTCGCCTTTACTAGTCTACAGAAGGTTATTTTGAGTTTCCCAGTATTTCTGTACTACTGTGTTTAGGATTTTTTTTGTACTACTATTCTATGCCTCTGCCACCGGCTATAGACGCCTAAACAAGCGCGCAGTGCACAGTGCTTAGTGCGGGATGTGACCAGACATGAATTATCGAATCTATTATTTGTATATTAAGGTTCAATAGTGGTGGACCGCTGTCTTTGGGTATTTTTTTATTAGACATAAGTTATGCTTTGGAAGCAAGAACATGTAGGGAGTCATTTGAATTATATTTACTTTCATTCTGAGTTCAACTAAGTCAATTCAAACATTGACATTTAAAAAGTAATAATGCTCTCTCAGTGAATGATCCAATTAACTAGGTACTTAAGTGTGGAAGATAACTGCCGTTTGCTTTTTAATTAAAGGAAATCCTGCGCTGTGTATTCTACTTTGCACTAATTACAAGTAAAGTAGTACTTTGCATCGATGTCACGTTTAAATGGCCGATTGAAATTAAACTGATGTAGGTGCGTACTTATCTAAAACAAATATAAAGGGTGTTTTATTGATTTCCGTTCCTACAGGCATATAACCGTGTGTATATACATAGAAACGACGTAGCATATATAGTTTTTCAAAACTCGTAATAACTTTTTTTTTTCATTTTCATACAATTTATAATAATAATATAACCAAGGATCAATACGAAACGGCCTTAACAGTTAACGTGGAGTTAAGCAAAAGTTTATGTCAAGTATGTCAATATTTAAAATTGGAATGACACACATCATATTTCGCTCTTCCTACTAAATTAGCAGGCATTAAAATTCAAATATGAATATTTGTTGCACTAAAATCAATGAATACAAATAATACAATCATTATGTTACAAAGAACAAAACATAAATTAATACCTCGAGAGCAAAAGTTTCGGGTCACTACCATAAATCATAAATAAAAAACAAATTCTCCTAGCTAAAAGAAATAAATTGAACCTTATAGACAATTTAATAATCCTTCATTACATGTATAAAAACTTAAAGGTCAACGTGAAGTAATGAGATTAAAAAAGCTTTAAACTAAATAATCGCTTTTTTATTTATTTGAACTTCTAATTTTCGCAACTGTCTTTGCTTTTGTCTCCCAGGTGTCCAATAGTCATTATTAAGATAGTAATTATATCACTCACACCCGAGGAATGTACGCGAATCCTCGCGATGCTGGAAAATGGGAAAAGTCAGCGAGAAACAGCAAGAATATTCGGTGTATCATTGTCTACAGTTCAGCGTGTTCGCCAGCGGTTTTTAGAAACTGGTTAGAACCTATGCGGACCAGTAACAGGCAGACCCAGATGTACGACGGCACCGTAAGATCGATATCTAGTCAACACTATGCTGCAAATCGGTTTCTAACGAGAAGCGCACTGACTCATCATGTTGTAGGGCTTGGTGGAAATAATCCTAGTGCTTGGACTGTAAGACGGCGACTTGTTGAAGGTAGGTAATTTGAAATGATTTAGACCTGAAAATGGCCGGAAACTCGAGAGGCGCCATCGAATAGCAAGACGAATTTATGCACGCGAACACTCGGATTGAACGATTGAAAATTGGTCAAATTTCCTATTCTCGGACGAATCAAAATAAGCTGTATAAAAACGACGGAAGGGCAAAGGTGTAGAGAAGACCATAAGAAAGATTTATGCAAGCATGTATTGAAGAAAAGGTGGCATACGGTGGTTCGGTACTCGTGTGGGCTGGACTTTCTGCGGAAAGCCGAACAGAGCTAGTACTGATCGAAAATGGTACTCTTAATGGCGCAAGATACGTGGATGAATTCTTAACGAGCACGTCAGTCCGTTTATGGCAAGACTCGGTGAGAATTCTATCTGCTTCATGCATGCAAGACATGCATCACACTGCTCATGTAGTGCAAGACAACCTTGATGAGGTGAATATTCGTCCCATGGTGTGGCCAGAACGTAGCCCCAACCGCAGCCCGGGACGAGCATGGACGACGTACAAGACAACGAGATCCTCCTTCAATTACGCTTCGTGACTTGAAACATGCAGTGGCAGAGGAATAGGAGAACATTCCCCAACAGTGTTTCAGAAACGTGGTGCACAGCATGCCGAATAGCATTGTAGCAGTACAGACAGCACGTGGGGTTATACAAAGTACTAAACTGTGTTAAAACTACTTGTAAATATAAAAAGTTCAATATTTTCAGTTTTGGATTTGCAAGCAAATTGACGCCATTTTTATTTTCCCTCGCTCCTAGCGGTTACGGTTACCTTGTCGAATCGAATATAAAGCAGCAAAAAAAAAACAGTTGCGTAGCATTTACTGGATTCGGGCCCAACACATTATATTCGATTGAATGAAATAAATGCTGACGAATTTTCGTTGGACTTCACCTTTTACTATAAAACTGCCCTCACCTAAATCCTTTTTTCCCTTTGGTACTAGACTAGCTTCTGTCTTAGGTACCTTATTCTTTGTTCAATATTGAAATCAATACGCAGTCATAAAAAACAGACATCGCTTTATAAAATATGTCGGGAGCTGAAGAGATAATAACCGACCGGAAAATGTGTTTTCCGTTCCATTGATTTGATGGGCGAGTGATTCTTGAAAAAGATTCAAATATTCACGTAGGCCATATACTTATAATAAAGGAGCCCTGAATTATCGTGTAAAAGGTTCAAGGTATATAAAAACTGGGTTTTACGGCGACGATTTTAGTACAACAAACGTTTGGTTGCCGTTTATTATCTATCGTCAATTTTGTATGTTAGAAGCAGGTAAAATTCTGAAAAAAAGTTTGGGTTTAACACGAAATTGCCTAACTAAAATGAGGAGCTAGAATTTTCTTCAAAAATACCGTAGAATGGGGTGAGTAGGGTCAAAACTGAAATTCAAACCCCGATAACATTTTATTTTTACATATGAAAACTGAATGGTGTATATAATAAGTGTTCTGGACGTTTGTATTTTAGTTTTTATTTTATTTTGGGTAGTTCCATTTCATAACTTTGACGATAAAGAATAAAACCCACCTCATCCCGAAGTGCCTCGTATTTGGGGTGAGAGGGGTTTTCATACAAAGGTGATTTTGGAAGATTGTTGGATCGATTTTTTTTACTATGCGTATTACAATAGCTCCATTTTAAATTGGAATACATTATTGTTGTAGCAGTAGCATTAAAATCCCTTCTCACCCCCCTCTCGAACCTTCTCTCCCCATTCATAACCCACCTCTCCCCGCGAAACCTACTCACGTTTTACGGTAACTAATGAGCATCATCAAAATTATTTTCGACCTATCAACAAAGTTTAAAAAGATAAAAAGAGGCTTTTCGTGCTGGTGCATTAAAAAAAACCTACATTGCAAAAATGCTTCATAAAATACGTAACACTAATAATTAGTAACTTTTGAAATCAACTATTACACTCGTTTAAGCGTGAAAATTTATTCCCAGAATAAGGGGAAACAGTGTCGGGCACCATTAGGCAGGCCTGTTCCTCTTAGGGCGCTAGTCGGGTAACCTCTACGAGTGTCTGACCTCTTCCAGTTCCTGTACACTCTCGCGGGACTGGGGGAAGGGGAGGGTTCTGGCTGGTGCGCCCTGGAGGCAACGGTAAGTGATTTATTTTCAGAGGCATCGCTTACCGGTGCTACCAATAACCCGGAAACCAGGTCGCTCTAGGTGTTCCTCTGTTTTAGCAGAGGACAACAACAACTGGGATCAATGACTAACTTGCCTACCAAAGCACGAGAGCGTTTAGTTAACAAACACTCAAAACGACCAATGTTACTGAGCCTGTTCAATCGGTGCGATAGTTTCCAATTAGCCTAGCGATAACTAACAAGCATGAATGCTCCATTGTAAAGGTAGCGGTAAAATTAACTATAATTAAACTCACACTATATTCCATATACAAATGCTGATACAACTAACCAGCATTCGAAACAAAGCCTTCAGATTGAGAGAATGCTTGAATAACTCGGCTATCGCCACTTTAGTATCCAAATGGATACCCCTGCAAAATTATTCCATTTCTTTCCTGCATCGAGTGAGAATACTCTGACATTTCAATAGACGGGGATAATTTTACGGTAAAGTGGAGCGTGTCTAAATACCGGACGTTTAAAACTTTTCAACTGAAAGAAACCCTGTAAGAGTGGGCTACGTCGGGAACGAAATGACTCAAATTGTAGATTATAAGGTAACTGAAAGTAAGTAAACCTTGCTACCTTTCCACCTACCTTGCTACCTTGTTTTACATAAACAAGTAGTAAAGTGATATCCTATTTTAATATGAGCAACATTTGTATACTTGCTCGTAATAGAGCACTAGCGATTTTGTAAGATTTACAATATAGACGTTTTCGAGGGCGAAAGATGTGAGCGTCAGGATGACAGGACCATGATAGATTTTTAAATCGAGAGTAACTAAGTTTTAGTACTTTTTTTGTGCTATTTGGTACCTGATATCATAAAATTTGTACCTCGCTAAAAATCGAGAAATATTTAAAAAGAATTGGTCAGCCATCCTGACGTCAGGTTGACAGGACCAAGTTTAAATAAAATAAAAATACTTTAATATCAATAAATCATAACGTTTCAACTAAATTTAAGGCCGGTTCAAATCGACGGGCTGCAGCAATATGCCCATACAAAGCTTATTCTTGGTGTAACTTTTTTATTTGTAATTCTTTATAAAATACCAAATATCGTGCATTAAGGTGTACTAAAATTAAAGTAAAGATGGATTCGGTTAACGCCTACAACTAGGGGAACTGGACTTGGTCCAGTTAGAATGGCTGACCACTTTATTTTCAATATTTCTCCATTTTTAGCGATATACAAATTTTATGATGTCTGGTACCAAATAGTACAAAAAATGTACGAAAACTTGGAGTTACTCTCGACATAAATAATTTTTGAGAAAAAAAACCGACTTCAATGGGGGAGGCTGGTGAAAGATTATTATACTTAGATGGTGCACTCTTAGATTCCACACAATAAAATAAAAATGGCTATAAGTATGTTTATATTGGTCGAAGACTAAGTACCCTCAATTTCTCATGGAATCATGGAAAAACCTTGCTTGCTTGACAAACAAAACGAAGAGAACAAATCGCCAAACTTGAACTACGCGTCGTTGAAGAGTTCCGTTCTGATCATAATCAGCAGTTCCACTTCATCAAATGTCAGTTTTATGAATGAAAATGCTTGATTAGTTCATGAAAATACTAAAATTACTATTTGTGTGCCTTTCACAATTGAGGAGTTCCCTCGTTTCCTAATGGATCCCATCATCTGAACTCGAGCATGACAAAAATCAATCGTGAAAATAGAACTTGCTTAACAAACACAGCTAGAAGGACAAATCGCCAGACGTGAACTTTTCGTCGTTGAAGAATTCTGTTCTGATCATCATCAGCAGTTCCACTTCATTTAATGTCACATTTTTGTATGATAATGCTCGATTTGTTGATAAAAACACAAAAATCACTATATGTTTGCCTATTCGGGGAGATGGGCCTCGTTAGCATTGGGCTGCAACCTGTCTAGGAGAAGGTAACTCCGAAATACAACCCGGGGAGATGGGCCTCGTTAGCATTGGCCTGCAACCTGTCTAGGGGAAGGAAAACCCCGATTTAAAACCCCTAATCCAAGGTGTTAGCCGACCCGTGCCAAGGGATGCATGGCCAGAGGGGAGTCTGGTGTCGAACGGAGGGTGTCTGTGTTGGTGGTCACAGGGCACAGTGGTAATCCACCTTACCACAGTATAGGGCTCTGCTGTGATGAACTTTTAGTTCCCTATTTACTCGTGGGAACGCTATGGAGATTGGAAAAAATAAAAATCATCCGCATGGCGGCGACGCGGTCCGCCACCCGTCACGTCACGTTTCCAGTGGGGGCGAAAAGCGGCTCACGGAGTGCCGTTTTGCTACGTTGAATGTTGGAGGAGGAATGGAAGGAAAAATGAATGAAGTAAGGGAGATGATGGATAAAAAGAGGATTGATGTTCTTTGTGTAAATGAGACAAAACGGAAAGGGTGTGACACCACGAAACATGGACCCTATACAGCGTACTGGTCTGGAGTGACCGTTTCAGACAGAGCATGTCAGGGGGTTGGTGTCATACTTTCAGCTAGGCTTGCCAAGTGTGTGAATGAATTTGAATGCGTGAGTCCCAGATTAATATGGGTCAGAATGAAATTAGGACTGACTCGTATCTTTGTTGTTGGGGTATATGCCCCTGTAAACCTGGGTACGAGAACATCACAGTCGACCCAGGAAGAGGAAAAACAGTTCTGGGAGGAATTAAGGGATGTCATAAGTACATGTAAGGATAATGAAAGGTTGATTATGTTAGGTGATTTTAATGCATGGGTAGGGGTAAAGCGAGATAGATTTGAAAAGGTTCTGGGTACTCACGGTGACGAGAGAGTGAATGAGAATGGTGAGAGTTTGTTAGATATTTGCCTCGAGAGAAATCTTTTTGTGACAAATACAATGTTTGCCCACAAATGGATTCATTTGTACACGCGTGAGGCGGAGAACGTAAGAAAGAGTATGATTGATTTTGTGATAGTGGACGAAAGATTGAGGAAGAATGTTCTGGACACTAGGGTGTATCGCGGGGCCGGAATAAATACAGACCACTTCCTGGTGATGAGCCGAATGAAAGGACTGTTTCAAGGATGGCGGCATCGACCTCGTATATTCACTAGTGTTCTGGAGAGAATAAAGGTTTGCAAGAGGAAAGTGTGGCTGATGAGTATATTCATAAACTAAAGGAAAATCTTAGAGAGATAGATGATATATGCGAGATTGATCAACTGTGGAATGGTTTTAAACATAAGCTTGTAAGTACAGCCAGGGATGTATGTGGTGTGAAAGAAAGGAGCAAAGGGAAGAAGAAGAAGAATGTATGGTGGGATAAAGAGGTACAAAAGGCAGTAAGTGAGAAGAAGAAAGCGTGGCTAGATTGGTTGGCGATAAGAGCTGACCAAAGAAGTCAAAAAGCCACGCTTGAAGACGTGAGTGAAAGGAAAAGTAACTATAAAAGGTTGAATGTTCTGGTAAAGGAGGTAGTTAAAAGAAAGAAAGATGAACAGAATGATGAGATGGATCAGAGGTTGTCTCAGGATTTCCGGGCAAAAATTAAGTTTTTCTGGAAAGCCATTCGACTAGCCAGAGGTAAAACTCAGACCTCAGAGCTAACCTCGATTAGAGACCAGCATGGAAGTTTATTGAATGATGAGGAATGCATATTAGGGAGATGGAAGGAATATTTTGAAGGTTTGTTTGAGAGAGAAGAGGAAAATACGTCAGGAGTGAATGATAATGCACTGCCACATGAGGAGTGTAGTATTAGTATGGATGAAATTGTAAAAGCTTTGAAAGGAATGAAACCAGGAAAGGCAGCGGGGTATGATAGAATTTCAGTCGAGATGCTGATGGCTGGGCAAGGCGTCGTAGCAAGTCAGTTGTATCGCCTTTTCAACTTATGTTTTAATACCGGCATAGTTCCAAAAGATTGGTGCAAGGCGGTCATCGTGCCACTGTACAAGGGAAAGGGCTCACAACTTGACTGCAAGAACTACAGGGGCATTAGCTTACTCAGCATCGTTGGCAAATTATATGCGAAAGTGTTGATTGAAAGGGTAATGAAAGAAACCGATGAGAAAATATGGGATGTACAAGCGGGATTTAGGAAAGGTATGGGATGTACGGATCAGGTCTTCTCGTTACGATGCATAGCCGAAAAATATTTGGCCCAAGGTCAAAAGGTCTATTGCGCGTTCGTGGATTTGGAGAAGGCCTATGACAGAGTGGTGAGGAATGAACTTTGGTCGGTACTGTCCGGATATGGAGTGAGCGACCATCTCATTCAAGCTCTGAAATCTCTCTACGAGGATTCCTCTGCTTGCGTGAGAGTAAACGGGTCCTACACTGAATGGTTTAGCATCGAAAAGGGTGTTAGACAGGGATGTGTAGCGTCACCGTGGCTATTTAATCTATTTCTGGACAGTTGTTTGCAAGATTTGAAAGACGATGAATGTGGGTTGGAAATGAATGGGTTGCTTATCAAATGTCTACTCTACGCCGATGACCAGGTTTTATTAGCGTCATCGGCTGAGAAGCTACAGAAGATGGTAACTAGCATGCACGGATTATTTGCGAGAAAAGGAATGAAAATGAATGTAAGCAAGACGAAAGTGATGGTATTTGAAAAAGATGAGTGTATGACAGTTTGTGAAATTGCTGTAGATGGAGAGAGGTTGGAGCAAGTGGATGGGTTTGTGTATTTGGGGACTTTGTTCACGAGAGACGGTAAGCATGAAGGAGATATTGAAAGGAGAGTGATAGCTGGGAATCGAGTGAATGGGGCACTTCACGCCTTTATGAGTAGCCAGAAAGTGTCAGAAAAGGCGCGGCTGGCCGTGCATAGAGGAGTGTTGGTGCCGACACTAATGTATGGTAGCGAAAGTTGGGTGTGGCAGAAGAAACATCAGAGTCGAGTGAATGCAGTGGAAATGAGAGCGCTGAGAAGTATGTGTAGCGTTACTTTGAGAGATAGAGTGAGAAACACCGTTATAAGACGGAGGTGTGGACTGAATGAAGATATAGTGACGAAAATTGAGAAAGGTATGCTAAGATGGTTTGGACATGTAGAGAGGATGGATGAAAGAAGATTGACAAAACGAGTGTATGAAGGAAGAGTGGATGGAAAAGTTGGAAGGGGAAGACCTCGGCGAACGTACTCCGACCAAATCGGAGACATTCTGGAGAAAGGCCAGGTCAGGAGTACCCTAAATCGGCGCGCATGCATGAAGAATGTTATGAAAGTTCATGAAGCAAAAGTTGTATGTCAGGAGCGTAGCAAGTGGAAATCCGTGATCTCTGCCTACCCCTCTGGGAAACAGGCGTGATTATATGTATGTATGTATGTATGTTTGCCTTTAAGATTTGAGGGGTTCCCTCAATTCCTCATGGATCCCATCATCAGAAATCGAGCATGACAAAAATTAATCGTGAAGATATAACTTGCTTAACAAATACAGCTAGGAGGACAAATCGCCAAACGTGAACTTTTAGTCGTTGAAAAGTTCTGTTATGATCATCATCAGCAGTTCCAATTCATCAAATGTCACATTTTTGGATGAAAATGCTCGATTTGTTGATAAAAACGTAAAAATCACTATATGTTTGCCTTTCAGATTTGAGGAGTTCCCTCAATTTCTCATGGATCCCATCATCAAAACTGCGTTTTAACAAAAATGGGACTAACTTGGATATATATACTTACAATCAAAAAAATAATTTTCCAAATCGGTTAAGAAAGCAGCATATTATAGCACACATGACTACGTGAATGATAAAACACCGGGGGATTAATTGTGACTGAAATATCAATGAATTAATCATTATGACATTAGATATTAATATGATCTTCTTTTTTTTGATATTTTGATTTTATTCTAGAAACTGTCTAGATTTATATTTTTTATATATTTTTTATTATTATTATTATTTATGTTTTGACGATCCTATTGTGAATTTTACTACAAAATAATTTCTTACTTTGACATGTCTACAACAATACAATATTTATTTTAAATAATAATAATAGCATCAATAAATTGCTCTAAATAATTAATTAATATATATGTTAATACATGTTATAACTGACGATTCGAAAGTGCTTGTTGCTAGGCCTATTTGAATAAAGAATATATTGACTTTGACCTTGACTTTAAAAAAAAAATGATGGAGGTATGGAGTAACAACCATTAAAAAAAAACATACAACCGAATTGATAACCTCCTCTTTTGAAATTTTGAAGTCGGTTAAAAAAAACTATCATGGTCCTGTCATCCTGACGCTCACCGAAAGATTAGGTTAGCTAAATCTATAACAGGAAAATTCAGGGTTTTCTAATGTATAGGAGACAAATTTGTAAGGCATCTTATTTGAATGGTCCTTCGTACAAAGATGTTAGGTACCTATTGAAAAACTTAATACTGGACTGAAACGTACAATAAAATCTTAATGAGAAAAGTTTTTCATACCTACCTCCCTGGCATGTAAAGTGAGAATGTATTTTTTTTCTCACAAAACCCATTGTGTGAGATATCGTTGGATAGCTCGTTATAAGTAATGTGGACTTTTTTTAACCATTTATTGATTAAGTTAATCATTTGCGTTTGCGTGATATTAAACTTTAAAGTGCTAATATTTGTTGGGGTCAAGTGTTGTACCGATCATTTAGATGTACACACCTACATTGATACATGATTGCTTAGTTGGCAGGCGCAGGATGCCGCGTGCCCAGCTTCCCTGCATGACGTTATTACTGCGAAAATGTTATACTGACAGCATACCGACAAATGAGGAAACCTGTGCGGCATCAGCAAGCTCACGCCAAAGTACCGCATATCTATCCCGCTCCGCCAAGACAGGAAGAAGCCTTACTTGAAAATATAGTTCTTTTTTTATAAATAAATATTGGGGGACAATTTTACACAAATCGACCTAGTCCCAAACTAAGCAAAGATTGTACTATGGGTACTAGACGACGATATACATACTTATATAGATAAACACATACCTAAATACATAGAAAATATCCAAGACCCAAGACCAAATATCCGTGCTAAATGCACAAATAATGCCCTGGCCGGGATTCGAACCCGGGACCTCTAGCTTTGGAGGGAGCTTTGTAGTCACTATCAACTACGCTAAACAGGCCGAGTTCATACACTTTCGATAAGAACGGTAATGTTATTTTTCATCACACTTGCTCATAAACGGTGCCATGATAAGCAAGCAGACTGAGCTACAATAGCCTACAATGCATAAGGGCGTAATGCATACAGCCCTTTCTTACACATTAACTTTTCTCATACTGTCTCATTTTTTCGACGCCTCGAATGGTGCCATTATTTATTTATTATTTTTGGTTTTACTGTTTATTTATTGCCTCCAAGTGTGATGAAAAACTTTGTGTGTATAACGCGCGGTAAGAGTGGATTTATAAACCCGTGTCATTAAAGCAATGGGTATAATAGTTTACTTGCTAAGATTTACGAATTACGTTTGACGGGGTGCATTGCACGGCCTTGTTGTTACTAGGTATAGCGACTTATGATCTTTTGGAAGGGTTGGAATATATGCACTCGCGAGGATATAATCAGAATATTTTAAAACAACATGCCCAGTATATTACGTTTTTAGGATTCCGCCTCAACAGGAAAAAACGGAACCCTTATAGGATCACTTTGTTGTCCGTCCGTCCGTCTGTCTGTCTGACTGTCAAGACCCTTTTTCTCAGGAATTTGTATCAAATACTCAGGTCTACTGTCCCTTGGAGCTGTGAAAAAATCAAACTTCTAAGCCAACGCAATCAAAAAATCCAGCCGTCTATGCCGCAAATTTTCGACACTCGCAAGGGAATCAAAACCTACAGGGTACTTCCCCTGAACTCAGAATCTTGAAATTTGGTACGAAGCAACGTCTTATATCACAGATAAAGGTAATTTTTTAGTTACATCATATAATACAAATATTTTTACGGAACCCTCGGTGCGCGAATCCGACTCGCACTTGGCCGGTTTTTTATTAATTCAACTACTTATTTATAACATCATTTCTAAGCGGTGTCAATCCTACCGCCGTGTGGCCGGCACTTGCGGCCAAGGATCTGCGCGTTCAAGCACAGTTACGAAGTAACTTGTATCACAGAATAAGTAATAGTACAAGTACAGAAGTTTCTCTATTAACAAATCCCCCGTTTAGGTATGCCAAACGTGCCTAAACGTGGCCATCTCTTTCTATCGCACGCAACGCGCTCTTTCGAGGCCCCGCCCTCAGCGATAGGGTTACCACCAGCGAGAACCTATTTTACTTTATTATTAGCAGTGTTCTTACAATACAATTACGAATAGTACTTTTATGGTTCCGTAGCCAAAACGGTGAAAACAGAACCCGTCCGTCCGTCTTTTCGTCTGTATGTGACAGCCGATGTACTCGGAGACTATAAGCACTACAAATACAATTAAAACATTTAGCAGGAAGGTGTGTTCTACTCGTATGAACCGCTACGTAAAAGTGATGTGAAATGGAGAAAAAATAGTGTTTTGACATTATTATTTAACACGAAACGGATTATTTTATGATCGTACAGCGGCACAGCAGCGCGTGCGCGTGCGATCCGTAACGCTGCGCCGCAACCATTGAATTGATTGAATAGTCACACGACGTGTGAGCCGGCGGCCGCATGTACTTTGCGCGGCGCGATGACGTCACGGTAGTAAAGCACTCCTGCTTGTATTTCATATTTGGTTCAAGGTCGCTCTATTGTTATATACAGTAGGCAATCATTTTATCTTTTTAAATTCTGCAAATATGTCTAGAAATACTGAATGGCTTTAGTTTAGTTCAAAAACTTTATTTAAAACATCAATAGTTTAGTCGTCAGATTGTAAATGCTTTACAAAAAGGAGTAACTTTGGGGTCTCTTTCTATCGAGCGAAGTTCATTAGATCGTGTATCTGAGTGTAACTTTGACTAGACTAGATCCTTAAGTAAAACATATAATTTTTTCAAATTTTTAAATCTACGTTTCAGATTGTTTTTAGAAAACTCGAAAACGCTAACTCGCTTGACGACCTCCCCTTAAGTTTCCATTCATATGGAGTCCAGGCAGAATATTTTCCGGCTTAAAGCCGAGACACCGAATGCGTGCGCAGCTCGTGCGCGGGCGTGGCGTGCACGCGTGCTGCGCACGCAAATGGTTTGTCATCTACTATGACATTTCATACGATACAACGCGCACGCCACGCACACGCGCACGCGCACGTGCTGCGCACGCATTCGGTGTGGCTCGGCCTTTATGAATGAAATATAAGTTAACATATGAATTAAATTAAATTATAATGACATAATGATTTGTTGTTGTGATTTATAATTATTTTTTTGGCTCTTTAATATTTATGTACTATTTTTGTGTGCTACGATATGTGCTAAGCCTGAAATAAAGTATTATTATTTTCTGTATTTATTTTCTTACTTTAGCTAGGCTTTTTACAATACCTTTTTAAAAGCAAAATATATAAACATACATACAAAATATAAAAGCATTATAAAAAACCTAACCTAGGGTGCCGCCGGCAGCGAGGCAGGGCCGAAGCTATTACCGGTGGTTAGGGCGACTGAGAGAGAAACCTCCGGACTATACGCGCCGTGTCCAGGAGTATTATTACGAGTATTAGCGATTCGGAGGGTTTTACCAGTTACCTAATCTTAGTTTAGATAAAAAATCACGATTTATATGTGAATGGATAGAGTTAGGAAAGAATTACATGCGCAGTGCGCAACAAGTGTTGACTGTTGACGAGGGCACGGGGTAGACACGAGGCACACGCCATTCGCCTCACGCGCTGATTGCCATTCCCGGCACGGTCCAATTTACATTTACTTCAATTTAGAAGCTTCGACTAGAATTTTTTATGGGATTTCATTCCGTAAAATGCGATTTAAATGTAACAATACCGTTTAATGGCATCTTTGTTGCACAGGATGTCAATAATACGGCACAAGTTGGTACCTACCTGAATATGTATATAATAAAATAACACTTAACAGATGTATCTAACGTGGGTGATATTTTTATGGTGTCGTACCAGAATTGTGAAAAAGGAATCCCTATAGCGCGACTCGGGCTGTCCGTTTTTCACAACTTTTGATCTCAGGAACTTATTATGCTCTCGATCTTAAATTTTGAATAGTTTTAAACTAGCAATATTATACTATTCTGTGACCTAACTCAAGTTTGTAGGAAATTTCTAACTATAATATGTTGTAATTTTCCTTTCTCTTAAAATCCGGCTAAGTGCGTGTCGGGCCACGCGCAGTGTAGGGTTCTGTACCTAGGTGTCCAGCCATTACATTATGCGGATTTAAAAGTGAGCAAACTAACATTTACCTCTACTATGTGTTTGATTTGTCACAACAAATAACATTGTCTGAGTGAATACTTAAAAGTCCGCAATAAGCTTGGTTCTCCATACAAACGTAGTTTCGCTCTCATTTTAAAACGCGATTCTAGAATAACATGAAACTTTGTATACTATGTACTAGGTCGGAAATTAGTTTCTGTTGCTTGAAATTATAATGCAGAAAAAATACAGCGATTATTAAGGTTTTCATATAAGACGTAAAAAAGTCAAATACAAATACAAATATCTTTATTTCGCTTAAAATGTTGTTCATAGCAGGTGTTTACAACAATTGGTATCAGGTTTCACACATTTTACCAGCATCTGGCATGCAAAATATAAACATAGGTAATTATACTGTGGTATAAATACCGTGCGTCATAATATACAATTTTCAAATTAAAATCAGTATGACAGAAGCAAGACTTACAATATTAATGTCAAAACTAAGTTAACAAATAAAATAAATCAAAATTTTAAAATTAATATGTCAGTGGGCCAACGCTAGTAAAATAAAGTGACTACTATTTTTCCTATTGTGACAATTGTTTGAAATAATCAAAATATTCGCTAACTGAGTAGAACCAATTTTCAATTAGCAAACTTCTAAGTCTGCGCTTGAAAAGGTTTAAGGGGAAGGCTTTTAATGTTTTCGTGCAAGGAATTGTAGATAACCACAGACATACAGTAGGTGTTTCTACTATATGATTTGGTCTTTTTTACTAACCGACTCGGATAACTCGTTCGATAATTACACGTATCTTTACACGTTTTGTAAAATGAAGGATGAGTTTTCACAAACAAGCAGATTTCGTAAATGTACAGGCAGGGTACAGTTAGTAATTGTAGATCTTTAAATAGATGCCTGCAAGATGTTAAGACATCCACGTTGCATATTGATCGTATACACTGTTTTTGTGCCAATAGTACACGTTTTAAGTCGGGCGAGTTTCCCCAAAGCAAAACGCCATAACTGAGCAGAGAAGACACATAACCATGGTATGCCTGGATTGCAACCTTCTTATTGCAAATTTTTGTAAATCGCCATAAATCATAAGAAAATGAATTTATTTTGCTACACAATCTCTCAATATGTTCGTTCCAAGAGCATTTGTGATCAACAATAATACCTAGAAAAGTAGTATGTAATGATTCTTGGATAATTTGATTCTCGTATGTTAAGTCTCGTGTGTTTGAGTCTCGTGTGTTCGTTGTGTGGTGTGTTCTCAATAAACATTTAATTCCATTTCTATTTATAAATTGTACAAACGTAGTTTTTTCAATATTAACATTCAAATAATGTGCGTGCAGCCAAGTTATTATATTAAACACTGTAGCATTTATGTCGTCATTATATAATGCAGTATTATTAGTAATATCACAAGGTATAACGATAGGCAAATCATCGGCAAAAAGTATACAGCTGTGTTTTGTAACTTCCGGGAGATCGTTGATGTACAACAGAAAAAGTATGGGTCCCAATATACTGCCCTGGGGTACACCAACCGAGTTCAATTTAGTGCAAGGTTTATGGGTTGTAACTGTATTTTTTGAGTCTATTTTAGTTATCTCTACAAACTCTCGCTGTATTTTTTTTCTATTACAATTTCTGGCAACAGAAACTAATTTCCGACCTAGATATGGCGGATTTCATTGTGTATACAAAGTTTCATGTTATTTCAGCAAGGCGTTTAAAAATGAGAACGAAACTACGTTTGTATGGAGAATCGAGTTCAGCCGAGCGTACTGGCTCTTAATTTATAAGGGTTCCTTGTAAACACTAAAAATGGTCAAAATGAGGGCGGGTGAAAATTAAAGTTATTGTTAGGTTAGGTCAAGTAAGAAAGTAAGTCATATGAATTGGCTTGAATTACACATCCGAAAAGCGTTTGTTTTCAATGTGGTTAATTTTAGATTTATGAAGCAAAATCTAAAAAATTTACCATTCATTCCCCGTATCTCCGAAGTTTCAACATTATCATCATATCAGACGAAGGACGTCCGCTGCTGGACATAGGCCTCCCCCAAAGAGTGCCACAGTGATCGGTCCTGCGCCACCCGCATCCAGCGGACTCCCGCGACCTTTACCAAATACAATACAAATACAAATGGTTTATTGTTCAAAAATAGGTAAATACATAACTAGAGATTCTATCAGATTCCAAACTAGGTTAAGCCTGTATCTTTGCCTTCTGCGGGAGCTTAACTATGCCTACTACCTAATCGACCCCTGGGTGGTGCTAAAAGTGCAACAAAAACTGGCAACCGTACTTGTCTTCTCGATGATCTCACGGTTCGTAAATAAATGCCATACGATTAAATAAATCGACCTATAGACGACGTTATAAAAGATATGAAGTTAATCTTAGGTACATAAGTGAAGATATTCACAAAATTAAAAAGTCCAGGTCATCATTCCACTTGTGCCTACCAATGTTTACCAAGCATGAAATATGAAATTATTATATGTGATTAAAATTAATGTAAATATTACAGAATCTATAAATCATCACCTTTATAAACTTTTGCAACCTATATGGAATCCTCGGCGAGCGAGTTAGGCTCGTAGTTGACTGTTATTTTTCAATATGATTAGTGAAATACACATAAAAATTACAAAGGTTGTTTCAGACAGTTTAGCTATAACTATGAAGCTATTTTCCTCATTGTACCTACTTATTGATTCAGTAATAAAGCTGTTTCGCAGTGTTTTATCATGGCTCATAACTTTTGCCGAATAAATACGCAATTTGGTGGTATTTATTAGCCATTTGGCAATATTTCGGGTAGGCAAGTACCCACACCGGGGTGCGGCACACTCCATAAAAGGTATCGGCTGATTACTTCTTAAATCTCACATCTCAATTGGTTGCACATTGCTATATAAACCTTGTAGTCTACACAATAGAGTTCATCAATGTAAATGACGCAGTAGCGTATTGCGATGTAGAAGATTTTAGTAATTGTGTCGTAATCACGATGTTGAGCAACGTAGCTCATTTTAAAATTTTAGAGTTGGTGTAGGTAACGTTATTTTATATTCAAATCACAATCCCCTTATTTTCACTGAGGATAAGTAAGATATTAAATACTGTGAAAGCCAGGAATAATTACTAACTGTAACGGTAATTATACCTCTACGCTACGTAGTGTAGTTAGAATTAAATTGAAAATGACTTTTCGGGGCGTAAGCGGAAAATTGCGAACGAGAGACTTTGATAACTCGAGTTTGCAATTTTCTTACGGCCGAGTTAATAACAAAGTTTTTCGTCACTATGTGTGTGAATAAATAACTTCGGTACCAATCCTAATTGAAAAAATCAAAAACTTCACTTCCAGTATTAGTCAATGATCGGTGGGGCGTCCTTGCGAAAGGAGTGCGCGGCTTCAAGCTAAAGCGCGGCGCGAAGCTAACTAGATTTTCAGCTTCAATATCTTAACCAATCACAGAGCAGTATTCTTGCGGAGCGCGCCCAACTAGATTTTCAGCTTCAATATTTTAACCAATCACAGCTTATTCTTATGGAGCGCGCCCAACTAGATTTTTTAAACCAAGCAGATCACACATATACTCATAACTCCCTAGGGAGTTATGAAAATCCGTAACACCCGTGGGAGGTAAATCGGCTCTAACTGCTTTATACGCCTGCGTGCAATACGACCCCGTACGAGCAAGTGTGATGAAAAAGTGACTGCTGCCTACCTAGTAAGATAGCTTATATCGTCACGTTTTAGGGCCGAAATGTACTTATACGTCACTTGGCGGTATAAGCTAAAGTACCAGCTAGGCTGCAGGTTCACGGTTACGGTATCAGTGCGGTACGTGAGGATATATTTGTGTGGCGGTTGAATCCAATACACAAGGAACAAGTTATATATATACAGGGTGTGGCCTGTAATAGGAGCAATACATTTAAAGGACGCTTCCTTAGAGCATCTGCAGTAACCTCTTATGTCCAAATTTTTTTTTTATCTTTTTTCAATTGGGATAAATTCTGATCTAAAGTTATGACCTCCAAGTAATGGATCTTGGCACCTAGAGATTATATTGCGCCAGTCAATGCTGATTTTGAGGTTGCTTCAAGTTATGACTCATAATCGTCGTCGCATTTTTGGTTGAAAAGGATATTTTTGGGATATTTAATTTTTTTTTATGAATTTTTAGTGTTTTTTGTATAAATAATTATTAATATCACTCCAGTAGAGTAAAAAAGTACATATAAGCTACTTTGCGAAAAACAAATATTCCAAAAAAAACTTTTTTTTTTCAAATAATACCATTTGGAAATAATTGCTGGAGAGCTCAATAGTGTACCGTTGAATTTTTGCTCCTATTACAGGCCACACCCTGTATATACTGAGATATCAGATATACCGCCTTCCCCCTTCTTCCATCGGACTTCCAGACGTACGGCTGGCTACCATCCTTACCTGGTCGAAATTCCTCTAATCGAACCAAGCGCTTTGCATCTTCTTTTATAATGCGCATTTCTAAGGTTTGGAATTCTCTGCCGGCGTCTCTATTTCCGAGTTCATATAACCTATAGACCTTTTTAAGGCACGAGTGAATAGGCATCTTCTGGGTAAGCTCGCTTCATCGTCGGCCTCATCTTTGCCCCCCGCTTACATGCTGGCCAAGAGCAATCCCATTTGTAATAAAAATAAAATAAAATAAAAACTCCTCATAGATCGTAGCGCCGCTGTGGTACCTATTTAGTAAGAACTAATCGCACTACCGCTGCATCTCTGTCACTTCAATATGCAAGTGCGATAGAGATAGCACACAGTGACATCTGTTACAAACAAGTTCAACTAACATCTCCTCCGAAAAGTTCGTACTGCGAGCTGAATGGCCCACAGACATCATATAAAAGCAGACTCGCAGTATTAAGCCAGACGATTTTTCATATAGTTGTCTCGTTAATCCTTATGGCACACCAATGAGTTAGAATGGGACAACTAGTACGATATTAACGAATTGTCCCGATTTAAAAAACACACCATGGCACACCACAGTGAATTTAGTAAACATCACAACGATACGTCAAAAACAAAACGGTACCGAAAGTGCAATAGATATTGTGAAAATTACGAAAATATATGTATCAAAACTGAACAATCTTTATTTACAAGTAAGCAGAAATGTGGTGCGTAGTGCCATGGTGCCGGAGCAGTTTAAAATCAGTGAAAAAGTCCGGAGAAAATATCAGTTTTCATCGGTAAGAAACTTTTGCTATTATTTCAAAAATTGCACGAACATTATGCAACATAATAGTCTGAGACAGACTACAGATGCTGGATACTACAAAATGTACCTTTTGCGTAGTTCCAAATTCATTTCAGAAAGGTTTTTTGGTAAAATCTGTTGTGAACTAGGCTAGTGCTGTTACTTAATGAAAAAAATATATGTCGACAATTTATCGATATGAATTATTTACGTAAGCATTTAGACGAGATATTATTGCGTTAAATTATTAATTACATGGTTATTTGTCAACTTTAGATTTCCGAATAATAATTTACTTCAAAAATGAATTGACGCAGTAGGACGCAATAATTGGACGCCGACCAAACATCACAGAATCTGCTCCAAACATTTTAAAAGTGATTTTTATGTTACTAAGAACAATAAAAGATTATTATTGCCAGATGCAATACCTACAATATTCCAGAGGCCCCTTGAGGTAAGTTGGGAAAGAGCAATGTTTATTTATTGAATTTTTAGAGACCGCTTCAGATGAGTTGGTTTGGTTTAGGTTTAGGCATTATATGTTAAGACGTTGCATACATTAATATTTTTTTTTATCTGAGAGAAATATTTTGATCTAAATGAGCTAAGATAATTTGTTTTATGACAAAACTGGATTATGAACGCATATATAAATAAATAAATATATATTAGGGGACAATTTCTTACAAAAATCAAACTAGTCCCATAGTAAGCTCAATAAGGCTTGTGTTATGGTCTAGACGACGATGGGGCCCTAGTCGGGTAACCTCCACGAGTGTCTGGGCTCTTCCAGTTCCTCTGGACCTTCGCGGGTCTGGGGGAAGGGAAAGGGTTCTGGCCGGTGCGCCCTGGAGGCAACCATAACCTAAAGTTTCAAATAAACATTTGAGTATAAATGCTTAAAATCATTAGTCATTACCTACATAACTACATAATTTTAATTTGTAGGATATATTAGAATCTTTTGACGTTTGGCGACCACTTTGGCTTAGTTGGTAGTGACCCTGCATATGACAGGGTTCGAATCCCGGTCAGGACATTATTTGTGCATTTATCGCGATTTGTGCATTTATCCTGGGTCTTGGATGTTTTCTATGCATTTATCTATATAAGTATGTATATCGTCGTCTAGTACCCATGGTTAGTACAAGCTTTGCTTAGTTTGGGTATAAGGTCGATTTATATAAGATTGTCCCCTAATATTTATTTATATTTATTATTGATATTGAATGCGTTTGTGTTTTTAATTTAATAAATATTTCAACAAAGTATAGGAGTAACATATACGACTTAAGAATATCAACAGTAATTGAATATCGATGTCGATATTTCGTAGTAAATTATCTTTCACTGCACTAACTCTCGTCACGAAGCGATGAATAGTTGAGACAATGACAGTTGAAGACCTGTCAGACTAAATGATATCTATTTCTTTCTTACTTACTGATAAGTACGTTAGTGGGAATAGATCGGAAGTATAGAAAACGTTCAACTTATTAGCGCTTATCTGCTTTTCTCTGATATATGTGTGAATGGCCCCAGAGAGCCTACCGCGAACTGAAAACGAAGTGTCTCCCTCTCTATCAGACGAATATATAGAAGTGCGACAGAGGGGCACAATTCGTTTTCGGTTTGCGGTAGCGCCCCTGATCCAATGGCCGCTTTGCTTGCGGTGACAATCTTTTATTACATTGCCCACCGCACCTTTTATGCAAGAACTAATTTAGTTAAGCGATATGCTTATAACTGATTCCTACACAGGTTCTAGTTCACCTGTTATAAATCAGTGTATGGCTGACAGTTAAGATGCTTCAGTAACGGTGATTTGCCCCAAAACCTTTAAAGTAAACGTTTAACGGTTTAAGGTCTTGACAAAATGAACGCCTGACTACTCCGATCTTGGTTTTGTTTTCGCTAGCAAAGAACATAATATGGGCTACACCCTGCGATAATCTTATTTTTTTTAAATAGTCTTACGTTTCTCGTAGGTTAATATCTAGCTTTAGTTTATTTTATTGGATCTACTGAATTAGTTATATTTTATTGGAATTGCTGAAAATCAGTGACGTCGCACCCCGATCTTATTTAGATTTTATTAATCTCTTCTTTAGTTTACTTTGGTGCGGTGGAAAATATGATAACTAAAAATAATTAAATAACCTATGCTTATCCTCGAGATGATGGTAGAAGATTGACAGGTGAAGAGAGCATACTTGGGCCGACCGAGCGGACGGCGTCCTGTGGGTCGCCCCAAGTATCGCTGGAAGGATTTGGTGGACGCGGACCTGCGTGAGCTTGGAACCGGTGCAAGCTGGCGAAAAATAGCGTAGGACCGAAAAAAGTAGCGTGCTCTGCTCTGGTCTCGGAGGCCAAGGCTCATTTCGGGTCGTCATGCCAGCCTAGTTAGTTAGTTATGCGTACCAAAATCTTAAAAATAAGTAATCTTAAATATGGGGTCCCCCCGCAGCATTGTGTTAAAGATACTGGCAGCATTTTCTCGCTGTATTGCAATGCTGATGCGTTGTGCGAGGGAGCTGCTAACCAAAGGGCATGGGCCTTCGGGCTTTTCGCTGACGACTGCTCTGTGATTATTCCTGGCCAAAACTCTATTACGTATCAAGCGGAAGCAAATTAGTTTTTTTACTTACTCGAAAACAAACTGAAAATAAATATGCGCAAAACTAAATACATTGAATTTTTTGCGCCTCAAAGCAATCCTAAGGAAATAACTATTTAATATAATCAAGTGCCTAATTGAAAGCTTTCAAAACCGTACGATTTCTTTGTGTGATGTTGGATTGCCTCTGTAGGTAACATTTGTTTTTGCCCTACGTAGGTTAACACAAGTGAAAAATCAGCTGTTTGCGTTTCATGAACACATCATGTCAAACCTCCGGTGGTCTTATCCTATGGGGAAATTCCGCCTTTGCCAACCGTGCATTCTTACTCCAAAAAAAATGCATCAGAGCGATTTGTGGCGCCGATATGCAGACTGATTCTTCTTACGATGACTAACTACTGACTGATAATATGCGGATTATCCACGTTCTCGAAGAGATGCGGGTTCTGCCGGTGCTCCTCTCCTCAAGGAGGCCTAAAGGGCCGGTAAATTGCACATTCATTTCCGCAACTCACAGCCACCAGTCCACAAGGGAGGAAATGTAGAGTGGTATGGGACCCATTATTGGGCGGGGCCCGGCAAACCCGGCACTTGGCCGGTTTTCTTAAAAATAATTGTCCAACTCACTTTTGAGAAAATTTGTAGGTACCGAAAATGTAACTGGTATCACAGACAAAACCAAAAACTACTAATAAAAACTAAAACTTGTAACATATCCTCCTTGCCGGTATCCTATTACTTCGTAATTTTCAATTTAGCTTTATGCTTGAAGGACAGCATGGCACCATAAAAAAGCCGATCATCGCCTAGAAGAGCAGTTTCTCGCCGACTAAGCAACAGTAGAGACAATCCAATCTGATTTATTTAGGTTTTTTTTTATTTTAATTACTTTTATACTTCTCTGTAAAGTGCCGAGATAACGTAAATGTATACAAATAAAAAGTTACCCTGACCATTCCCGATCACTTAGTTTACTTTCAGATTTACTCAACCCTTTCCTTTACAATTTACTATATTTCCCTCGCCTTTCAATTGCCTGGAAGGCTACGTAACACGACAAATTCAACAGAAACAAATCGTATAGGTTTTAACAACTTTTGAATCTGCTGGGTTGGCAACAGTGTGCATTCAAATGGGGCAGTGAGATAAAATCTGAAACTAGAGATACGGAAAGGACCATGCGTCAAAATGGCCATAAAAACAACCAAGCAACCAAGCTGGAAGGGAAAAAATAGGTCTTTAAATAAACCATTAGCTCGTATTCACTCTGACTAAAATATCAATAAAATCAAAATGCGCTAAAATGGTCCTAAACCCATCAAAGCTGAGAATTAGATCTTTAAATCTACTATTAGCTCGTATTATGATGCTATCGATGATTCCGAATTAGTCATTGGTGAATGGAGTGTAATGAGAAGAGACCGTGCCTCCGGAGCACGGGGAGGCGGCGTACTACTTGCGGCGCGACCGGGACTCGAACTACGGCGGCATCGTGATTTCGAGTCTCTACTGGAGGAGGACTTGTGGGTGTCTTGCAGATTAAAAGGCGTCACCTGTTATATATGTGTAGTGTATATTCCACCTGGTGGTTCGGATGATGTGTACATGCGGTGGTTTCAGACTGTAGAATCTGTATTGATGACTCTTAACAATATAGTGGTTATCGTTGGGGACTTAAACCTCAACCCTCGATATACGTCTCAAAACATTTTGTGTTATTATGGATATTTTCTATCGATATGTGGCTTGAATGAGATGAATGTCATAATGAATGCTCATGGTGGAATGCTAGATGTGGTGTTGGTGTCGGAGGGCATACGTGGTGTCAGAGTGGCTGAGATGGAGGGCGGTGGTCTTGTTCCACGACGAGATGCTTACCATCCGCCTTTAGATATTTCGGTCCCATTGCTTACAACAGCGTGGCAGTATCCTACCGAGCAACTGGATCCCAGTAATATGAGTGGGCTCAAAGATTGGAACTTTAAAAGAGGTGACTACGAATTACTATACAAACTTGTCTCTGAAGAAAAGTGGCAGGACCTTCTAGAGACTGAGGATGTAAATGTAGCAGTTGATACTTTTTACCGGATAATATATGGCTTTTTCGATGAATGCATTCCGAAAAAACGTCGCTATAATAAGAGTGTTCGTCGGTATCCGGTATGGTTCACTGCCAATTTGATTGTGGATATTAAGCGTAAATCCCATCTTCATCGGGAATGGAAGTCTACGAAAATCAGTAGCATATATAGCGCATTCTCGAAACTTAGGGCTAGTATCAAGAAACAAATAGCCTCCGCCTATGATACCTATATTTATCAAATTCAGAGCAAAATTAGGAGTAATCCACGTGCTTTCTGGCAACATATTGATAGCCTTAAATCGAAGGGTGGCTATGTATCGCAGGTTACTTTCGAAGGCAAACAGTTTGAGGGTCCTGATGCAGCTCAAGCGTTTTCCAGATTTTTCTCTAGTGTATTTTTGCCCGATGTTCCTCGCCTTAATGGATGTTGTCATGAAAATAGCGGTCAGAAAAACTCAGCGAACGATATTCGCATACGTTCGATTTCGATACAGGAGGCAGCCATTAAGCGCTTGAAACCCAATAGCGCCCTGGGGCCTGACAACTTGCCGGCTTACATAATGAAGGGGTGTATTGAATACCTCAAAGCACCTATTCACTACATGCTCAACTTGGCTCTCTCCACGGGCACATATCCTGACCTATGGAAGATCTCAAGAGTTAGACCAATTCCAAAATCGAAGGATGTTAGCAATGTGGAGAACTATAGGCCCATAGCAATATTGTCGACGCTTGCGAAACTGTTCGAGTCTATACTCCATCGGACACTATCTGTGTACTTAAAACCATATTTATGCGACTCTCAGCATGGCTTCAGAGACAACCGATCGGTCAACACTAACCTCCTAATCCTGACTAATACCATTTCGGAACACCTGGACAAGGGTATCCAAGTGGATGTCATATACTTCGATTTTCAGAAGGCCTTCGATCGCGTAGATAATGATGTGCTACTCCATAAGCTTGACAGTATTGGCTTTGACCCAAATCTACTTCGTTTGTTTGCCAGTTATCTAAGCGATCGGCAACAATATGTCCATCATGGCCACTTTGTTTCAGCTCCATACCATACCCGATCTGGTGTTAGTCAGGGTTCTATACTGGGGCCTTTGCTATTTGGGGTAATGGTTAATGACCTAGAATCTGTTGTTCGCAACTCAAAATGTCTTCTTTATGCTGATGACTTAAAATTAGTGTACGGGGTGAAGCAGGTCGCTGATTGCGAGTCGCTCCAAGAGGATATTGCAGCCGTGTTTCGGTGGAGTGTGGACTATAAGCTTCACTTCAACATAGCTAAATGTTGTGTGTGTACTTTTAGTCGAGCTTCTACCCCCATTCATGCACAATACTTTCTTGGATCTGAACCAATTAACAGGGTCTTTTCGGTCAAGGATCTTGGCGTAGTATTTGATGCACGAGTCTCCTTCCACGACCATATTAGGGACCTCACCGCCAGCTGTTTTCGTAGATTAGGGTTCGTTTTGCGTAATGCCAGAGCTTTTCATGATCCAGTAGCAATAAAAATGCTGTATAATGCATTGGTGCGAAGCAAACTGGAAGCGTCTGCTATAGTCTGGAACCCTTACGAATATACCTACATTCTACTCTTAGAAAAAGTTCAAAAAACTTTTCTAAGATTTTTATATAAAAAAATGTATGGATATTATCCATACCTTTATCCTACAAAGTTTCTCCTAGGATCTATGGGTTTTCATTCTCTAGAAGTGAGACGCAATTTTAGCCTTCTTACTTTTGTGTGTCGTGTTTTACGGGGAGAGTCAGACTGCCTGGAACTGGTGGCGCAATTAGTGAGGCTACATGTTCCAGAAGTCCCACGAATGGTTCTGAGACCTCGTACTCGCCCTCTGTTAGCAGTGCCTTCGGCTCGCACTGTATCGCACAGGAACTCACCGCTCCTCCGTGCACTGACACTGCTAAATGCCCATCTGGTGTCAACACCTGAGTGTGATTTACTTGCGTGGCGATGGGCGGCTGTGTGTAGGGAATGTCTGAAGTTTTGTGAGATGAAGGATGATAGGCTTACTAGTGTGCGTATATGATGATTGTATTTGGTATTATTATTATTATTTCTTTTAGTTTTTTCTTTTTTCTTTTCTGTACTCAATGTTTAGTTTTCACAGTGCATTAGATTTAGGTCTGTAATGCTGTGTAAATATATTTTTAGTTAAATAAATAAATAAATAAATAAATTAACTCACACTAAAATATGAATATCTCAGATAGTGGAATTCAACTTGGCGCCCATAGAACGAAATGAAGTAGATTTAGAGACCTATCTAATAACTCTCAGGTTTGTTGGTTTTAGGACCAGACTCCTAGCTATACAAAGTTGCACTTGCTCTAAGGAATCGCGAGGACAATTTTAGAAAAGACAAAAATTGCATTAAAAATATATATTTCGGACTTATCATCATCGTTACCATTTGCTCATACTAACCAGCATAGCTTAGTATAGAATAGATGAGATAGATCACTTTACGTAAATAAAACTATGAAATACGGCATTTCCGTAATTTGTCCCAGTAAGTCATTCAATTTTGTAAAAAGACGTGTTCACCTGTAATTGGGGTGCATAAGCCCGCACATACTTTTATGCCGAAGACTAATGTAATTTTACCTTATGTACCCTGTTGGTGTACCGTGTAATAAATAAATAAATAAATTTTCAGTTGTTGCGAACCGCCGGGTCCAGTTGTACTAACAATCAAGATAAGTCGAGACACACCTATGATTTGAAGATTTATTTCGTTACTGCTCAGCGAATTTTATTTGGAGGGAGCGTTATGGGTTTCGTCTAGACTCCGTTGGGAGTCTCAGAAATGCCATGAATTTTTCCAATTTGTTGAGTCAGGGGTTGTTCCGGAATCGCGGTAAACAACTCGAACACGGCGACATAGTCCTTGCACTTTTCCACTCTTTAAAATCGCAATTTGTTTGGACGTGGCCACATAGTTATATTTAATCTAACGTGTCAATAGGGCAGTACAAGTGCGGGCAATGCAGTCATCATTATGTTACTATCAATAATATATATATAAGTAATCGAATTAAATTAAATTTAAAGCTTATTTAGAAAACTTATGAAACTTGGGCGTAATGATATTTTATTATACATGAACAATAAAACTGAAACAAGTTTCTGTCCCATTAGTACAAGCTTTACTGCCGACTGTACTTTTTTCCACAATCATCAGCTCAAATCATTGAGATGAGATGGTTCGAATGAGCCCAAACACGATGGGTTTATCTTGTGCAGTTTAGTTGCTATGGCCACCTTCTGTCTCTAGCATGTCAGATCAGCTCGGTGGTACAGTCAGCATTAAATATCCAACAGCTTTCATGGTATTATAACATACTGCATAGAAAACTGCCTAGTTAAGGCTCAAAATGCATTAAGCCGTAATAAACGCCGTCTTGTGCTAGCCATGCTGGACGACTTGATAAGGAGGTAGGTAACTGTCAAGTTAAGACCCAAAATTAATTAAGCCGCAGTAAATTAGTTTGACTGTAAACAATCTAGTGCTAGATTTGGCACCTTTTCAGATAATCTACGGAACTTGACACCCATTTAGATCTCAATTCTTTTGTCGCTGAAGACTACAACCACGCTTCGCATTTTAAACTTGGCTGCCATTTTCACATTTATGTTTTTGTTGGGATATCATTACTTTATGTCAAACTTCAACAAATGGTGCTATTCAAGAGCGAATGCACGAGTTACTATACCAAAAACCCAAATCGCTATAGGTGCACCTCAAATATTTGAAGTTCCCTCGATTTCTTCAGCACATACTTACCAAGCTGGATGCCTAATTTCACCTTTCTAGGTCACCTAGAAGTGGGTTAGGTTTTTGATTACTAGTCAGTCAGTCAGTGGTAAAAAGGCCGTTTTTTGGAATTTATTATCTCAATAACTATTTCACCTATATTTACGAAATTTGGGTTTCTAGTTGTTCTAAAGGATCTTAATACATGTATCAAATTTCATTTTTTATGTTAAATAGATTTGGATTGAGGGGTCAAAAGTGGCTCCAAACGGTTCGTGTAAAATACACACGGCTGCTGTCCACCAGTTCCTGGGGTGAACTTGGCTGGACACACTGCCGCGTGTCTAGATAAGAGCTTTTTCCCCTTCAAATGCGTGGCTATTTTTGATGCTGACTGTACCATAATATTGTATTGTCACCGAACGTACCAAAAGAGTACCAAAGTCCGAGTACTTATGCCAAATTTCAGCTCAATCGGATACCGGCAAGTGGCTAAAAAAGGGATTCCAAATTTTGATGACAACTTACATACTTATTTACATACGAACAGCTTTTTTTAACTTGAAAAGCTTATAAAAAAGGCGTTTGCCCCCAAGAGGTCACGCATTTTTTAGCACTGTACAGGTAAATTACTTTCGAGACGTTTTTGCATTTGTAGTTGTGACCTCTGTAGCCAGCCTCACACACACACACACACACATGCGTATGTCTGTGTACGTCAACGTGTATGTGTGTCCCTGTAAATATACAAATGCTACTACAAATGCAAAAACGTCTCGAAAGTAATTTACGACCTGTTTAGCCTAGTTGGTAGTGACTCTGCCTCCGAAGCTAGCGGTCCCGGGTTCGAATCCCGGCCAAGGCATTTATTTGTGCATTTTTCACGGATATTTGTTCTTGGGTCTTGGATGTTTTCTATGTATTTAAGTATGTATTTATCTATATAAGTATGTATATCGTCGTCTAGTACCCATAGTACAAGCTTTGCTTAGTTTGGGACTAGGTCGATTTGTGTAAGATTGTCCCCCAATATTTATTTATTTATTTTATTTATTTATTTACATCTAAAGATTGTGAAGGGTACCATTCTGTGACCCTAGTGAAAAAGGGTATAAGTGCCATACAATTGTATAGGAATTGTACCCCTTTTCACTAGAGCCACAGCACAGCATTTAAGGATGATTTACAGTAGACCGTTCCGTCAGGTTCCGTGTCCGGGCCGGCCCGTTTTCTTCTAAAGAAATACGCCGGCCGTTGCGTTTGCTGTCACAGAAAACGGGCCGGCCCGGACACGGAACGGTCTACTGTGAATCATCCTTTACTCGCAATATCTCTCTCCTCTCTAGTTTAAAAGCAATTTTTGAGTTAAATATTTAAAGATAATTCTTTCTAATGGCACGATCGATGTTCGACATTTTTAAAAAGTGCCTTCCACAACTCTACTCCGAAAAGAATACAGCGAATTACGACTCGACTTGGAAAAACATAACCCTCCTTCTGGCGCAGTCGGGTAAATACTCATGCGATAAAGATTTTTTGTGTAGATGGCGGGAAAATTATAAAATGAACGCTACGTTAAATAGGGTAAGCGGTATAATCATTGGCCCCTTAAGGCGACCATTGACCATTTTCTACATTTTTAGATTCAAAGCAAGGTCCACAGTCATTTAACATTTACTGTCAAATTGTTGCTTATGAACCCTCTCGGGTTCATTTCAATTCTCATTCGAACAAGTTACAACCGTAATAATACTGTAACTCATAAATAACTTAAATGAGTTGAATATGAGAATGGTGCGAAATGTACAATCATTGGCCCCTGATGTATGAAGGTACTAACTTTGGCCTACCCGTTTCTACGTTATCTTGGGCCTTTTTTCACCAATATACAGTATATAAACCAAAATGGAATGGTAATTAATATATGAAAATACTTACTTAAAAAAGAAAGTAGGTAAAAATCTAAATGAAAATACTTAATCCTTCAGATTTTCATAGCAAACCACTCTCAAAGTTGTAATCGCTGCTAAAGTATTTTTTTTCAAGTGTTCTACCTGTCTAGTTTGAAAACGACCTACTACATTTTAGAGTGTAGCAAACAAAGAAAAATATGAAATTTATTTTTGTCCTTGCACTCAAGGATTGCGCTTAATACATTGAATTAACATTACTACAGCTTACCCTAGTTTAAATTATATTCACAAACACATAAAATTGATATCGCGTACCATTTTACACTATTCATCTAGTATATACTGCCAAGTACATGTCAGGCCACGCGCAATGTTAGGGTTGATTCCATAGCTGTCCACCCGTGACTTTATGCGGACTCAAAACGGCTCAAACTTATATTTACTATATATTTGACACAACTAACCACATATGTAAGTAATATAAATTGTACGAAAGTTTGTTTTTCACCGTATTAACCTAATACGTAGTAAGCTAACATGAAATTCATTATTGTATATACTACTACCATGATTTTTTACATACCTATTTAACTAGCAGCAACCATTTAGCTGGCAGCGGAGGTGAGCACTTGACTCCAACAAAAATTAAACACTTAAAAGACTTAAAAGCTTAATATTACGCAAATCTGAATAAATAAATGTTTCCAAAACACATGTTACTTTTAAACGAGCTATCCACGCACACGATGCGTTTTGCAAGGGAAGGTACCATAAAAAAACCAGCCAAGTGCGTGTCGGACTACGCACAATGAAGGGTTCTGTTGTCCTGTACTTTGAATTAAAAAAACTGGTCAAGTGCGAGTCCGAAAGAGATAATCGTTATATTTTTCCTGTAAAATATACATTGATATCAACGTTATGTAATAATGTCATATTTTTTTCTTGGTATATTTCCGAGGTAAGGGGGGAACGGTATTTTTTCTACATTTTCCTTCATAAATTGAAATTTGTTCACCGTAAAAAACTGTTTCAGAATTTGCAATTCATATGCCCCTTTCATATGACAACTCACTTGATATACTTAGTCAGACTTTGAATTTTTGACCCCCGTTGTATCGGTAATTATTCTTATACTGGGTTAGCCTTCTCTATAACTATTCCAAATTTCAAATCCATAGAATAAGTAGTATTCGAGATATTTAACAATGTGACAGACAGACAAAGCCGCATTATAAAAGGGTTCCTTTTTACCATCGGTGCGGAACCCTAAAAAGGTCGTATAGGTAACTCTAGACACTTACGCCCTTCTGTTTGAGTATGGACGTTTTTCAGTGACAACTGAAAAACTATTGGACTTATAGACTATCTAAAGTTTCTCCTGTAATCTATATCATCATCATCATCATCATCATTCAGCCGAATGACGTCCACTGCTGGACATAGGCCTCCCCCAAAGACTTCCACAATGACCGGTCCTGCGCCACCCGCATCCAGCGAGCACCCGCGACCCTTACCAGGTCATCAGTCCACCGTGTGGGGGGCCTGCCCACGCTACGCCTTCCGCTACGTGGTCGCCACTCGAGAACCTTTCCGCCCCAACGGCCATCGGTTCTGCGTGCTATGTGCGTGTAATCTATATGGAAAGAACTATTTTAAACATTTTTATTTTCAAAAATTTTGTACTAGTTGTTTCGGAGATAAGGTGGGAGAATAGTAAATTTTCTTAATTTAAAGACGATTTATTATATAATTATAATAGATACACATATTTGTGATTCTCACATTAAGCCCTTTCATTTGATATCACAAATTATAGTTTGTAATTTTTATTTTATTTTAGGGTTCCGCACCTTAAAAGGAAAAACGGAATACTACTACCCTATTGTGAAATTTCTCGCTCCACTCAGAATTCAATGTACATAATTTTGCTCCTTTGAGACACAATCTACTATTGTTGTGTAAATGGACTTTACGATTTTTACGTGGTTGGGAGAAACTGCGTGGCTGGCGCACGTCCAAGCGATTATCGACCGTGACAGCTTCTTCTCATTGAGGCTGTAATCCGAAACGAGAGACGCAGTAAGCTCGGGTCTCCATACAAACGTAGTTGCGGTCTCATTTTAAAACGCCATGCTAGAATAACATGAAACTTTGTATACATAATGGGATCCGGCATATCTAGGTCGGAAATTAGTTTCTGTTGCTTGAAATTATAATAGAGAAAAAATACAGCGATTATTAAGGTTTTCATACAACACGTAAAAAACTTACAATTTCTAGCAACAGATACTAATTTTTGTGTATACGAAGTTTCGTGTTATTTCAGCAAGGCGTTTTAAAATGAGAACGAAACTACGTTTGTATAGAGAATCGAGTTCAACCGAGCGTAAAGACAGGGTACACCGTACTGGACTCTTAAGGCTCGACCGACGCCAAAACTATCTTGCTCTCTTGCATACGCCCCTCGCGTTCAATAAATTCTCGGTATTAGAATGAAAACAAAAGAATATTATATGTGTTTTATTTTTATTTTTCAATATACTCCTCTGTTATGTTTATGCACTTATAAGACCGGTCAAATAGATTTTTTTAACCCCTCAAAAAATATTTTTTGTCTTTGGTGTCAAAATATAAAATATATAAAATAATTATATAAAATAGCCCTCCTAAGTTATTACGTTTCCAACATAATATAGACGGGTATATGAATCCAAAAGTAATCAATTATTTAAATATATTGTGCCTGGACCCGGGTATGTCCTAAAACTACGACCAAGACCACCGGGGAATGGGCAGCAGCATTCCTTGAGTGCGGTGGAGATACTGCGATCGCCAACCCGCATGCCAAGCGTGGCGATTATGGCATTTACCCCCCATGAAATTGGAAGAGGCCTATGTCCAGCAGTGGACGTCCTAGGGCTGATATGGTGGTGGATATGGTGGTGTCAAAATGGCTCCTCACTACTGTCTTCAATACTTCATCGTTAGAAAATTAATTTCCACGTAGATTCTTTTTGAGATTGGGAAACAAATATAGGTCACTCGGGGTCAAGTCTCGACTATACGGTGGGTATGTAATAGTTTCGAGTCCGGATTCAAGAGCAGCAGCCTTGGCAATATGAGCACTATGCACAGGGGCGTTGTCGTGAAGAAGCAGAATACCTTTGGCTAATTTTCCCCTTCTGTTATGTTTGATTGCTTCCCTTATTTGGCATATAATATTAGCGTAGTGCTCTCCTTTAATACTTGACACCCTTTTTTTCTTTATAATCGATCAGCAATATTCCATCACAATCCCAGAATTTTGTGACCATGACCTTGTTAGCTGAAGGCACGACCTTGAACTTCTTGGGATCAGGAGTTCCTTTAATGTGCCACTGCATGGACTCTTGTTTGCTCTCAGGGTCTTAATAATGAACCCACGTTTCATCTCTACTAACAAAATTTTACAGTATCTTATCAGGAATTTCACCGCACACTTCATGAAAATCGAAACAACGAGCAACACGCGTATTCTTCGGAAGCGGTGTCACGATTCGCGGTACCCATCTCGCACTGACTTTTGACATATTAAGATGTTCATGAATTATATCGTGTCTAGTACCAATAGAAGTGTCTTTACTCAACCACCTTCAGATATATTGACATTGTTCTCTTGTGTGGTGCAATAAAGCATATTTATTATTATTATTATTATATAATTTCTCCACTTTTTAAAATTTTCTTATGAAGATGCTTCGGGTGGCCGACCAACTCCTATGGTCGTCTTCGATACTCTCTCCCCCATGCTTAAATTGACTTGACCACTTCTGAATTGTTGACAAAGAAGGAGCAGACTCACGGTAAACATAATCCATTTCTTTTTATTAGCTTATTGATTTTTTACCTGTTTGTCAAGAATTTTATTACCGCTCGGTGCTCTAATTTAACCAACATTGAAAAAACGTTTATAGTGATCACGTTTGTTCGGTACTTGCAAAAAAAAACAAAAGAACATCGCCGTTTGAATTTTACTTTTTTTAAATATTAATGAATGACTTTTACCGGCCAGTATTAAAAAGTTTACCAAAGAGGTTTAAAAGATGTCAATACTGAGAATTTATTGAACACCCCTCGTAGCTCGATATGCTGCCCTCGTCGCGTCACCCGCGAGCGGAAACGTGGATTTGTTAGCTGTAGGTCTAATACGCTTTTCGTCAAAATCGCGTTTGGCAGTTCGTCCATAATATGATTGATCAATTACGCAATTCGTCCATTTCGCGATTGGTCTAATAAGCAGTTCGTCCATTTCACGATTGGTCTAACAATAATAATAATAATAACATGAAACTTTGTATACATAATGGGATCCGGCATATAAAAATAAAAATCATTTATTTCAGACCTTAGTTGATCCATAAATTTTTGTTAGTTTACATCTTACGAACTATGTTAGTTATAAATAGAAGAAAAAGAAATATGTGTGCTATTGAGAAAGCGAAGAAAGTTAATATTGCCTATTTCGCTCTCCCAATAGCCACCTCAACCCAAGACTTAGTAATAGGGCAGTCCAACCTCTCGGCCACCACCCTGAGAAGACCGTTGCTACTGCCGCGCACTCGCCTCAGCATGGACGCGACTCTTTTACGCCTTATGGCAAAAAAGTCATCCAGTCGCGCTTCTGCGAACATACTAGAAGCACTGCAGTACTTCGGCAGCCGCAACAGCATCCTCAGGATGTTGTTGTACTGCACGCGTAGCGCATTATATGCCCTCTGTGTAAACCTCACCCACAGGCTGCACGTGTAGAATGTCTGACAGTAGGCTCTAAAGAGCGTCAATTTAACTGATTCACTACAACGTGCAAACCTGCGGGCGAGCATATTACCCCTTATGGCCATCGCCCTTCTCTCCCTCTCCAAGTCCAGGTCGTCATTCAAGTCGCCTGTAAGCATCTGCCCCAGATATTTGAAGCGATCAACAACTTTAAGTGGTTCGCCGCACAGCATGATCTTAGGCTCAGTAGTCGGGTTGTACTTTCGTGCTTTGAAAATAAGCAGCTCACTTTTAGCCGTGTTGTATTTTAGACCATACTGCTCGGCATACCCCTCACAAATCCTGACTAGTTGCTGTACCGAGTCGACCGAGGGCCCCAGCAGCGCCATGTCGTCCGCGTAACTTATATTATTAAAACACACATTGCCTATATGGCAACCGACGCGTGCGCTGCCGAACCGCTCGATCAACTCATTCACGTAGAGGTTGAACAGGAGAGGCGACGTCAGCCCTCCCTGTCTCACCCCACACTGCAGCTTGTATTCGTCAGACTCCTCTGCCCCCCATCTCACCCGGTTGACCTGGCTGTTGTACCAATGCTTAAGCAACGCTACGTACTGACTAGGTACTCCTGTTTTCACTAATTTACACCACAGCTTATCGTACACAACCAGGTCAAAGGCCTTTGATAAGTCCAGAAAACACGCATAAATGGGCGTGTTTCTGTCCTTATAGTACCTGACAGCTCGCTTAAGGCACAAAATCGCACATTCTGTCGACAGCTCTGGCCTGAAACCAAATTGCGCGTCATGAAGGTTGATGTGTTTGCAAAGTTGCGCGTTAAGCAAGCTGTCAAGCACTTTCGCAAGTATAGTTGCCAGGGAGATGGGCCTGTAATTATTCGGGTCTGACAAATCACCGGTCTTGTTCTTCACAATTGGCACTACCACTGTACGTGTGAGTTGCATGGGCAGATATGTGTGACTAAGGCACAATGTGTAGAACAAGGCCAGAACGCGCGGCAAGTGTTTCCCAGCATGTTTGAGGTGCTCAATGCTGAGACCGTCGTGCCCCGGCGATTTACCCCTTTGCATACTCTTAATTATTTTAGCCACTTCCTTAGAAGTAAACCTACCAGGGCCCACCCCCAAGATCGCCTCAGCACCGCACTCCCCGGCCTCACCTGTTTTAAGGAGCGGACAGACATCAAAGGCTTGCCTGAAATTGTTGGCAATGACTTTCTGGTCATTCTCTCCGCCCACACTCACAGGGACTCCCGCCTTTACATTCCACTTGTTTGTATTCTTCCAGAAAGCTTTAAAGTCCTTGTTTTTTCTATTTGTGGCCAGAATGTCGCATTTAATTTGCTCTTGCCTGTTTTGGCACGATTTTAGCTTGGACTTAAAAAGCTTTCTGCTCTCATACATATCCCGGTAAATGGGTCCATCCTTAGGCTTATTATATTCCATCCATAATAAAAACTTACTCCTGGCATCCCTGTGAGCGTCGTGCACGTATTTGTTCCAACCCACTAACTGAAATCTGCCCCCTCCCTTCCACCGTTCTGCCCTACTTGACTTCCTGGCAGCGTCCGTCAAAATGTTAGTTATACCGATATACATGTTATCTAACACCCTTCTATGACTCGGGTCATTGCATATTCTATCAGCACATGCCGTTAGCTCTGCGGGGAAGTCAAGCAGTTTCAACTCATCCTCACAAATCGACTGATATAGCTCCACCTGCGGAGCCCCCCTTTCACCCCATATTACACCCTCTTTCCGCCTTTCAACCGGTGTATTCTTAATATGTAGTTTGTTTAAGTTGCATTCTAGAATTAGTGGTAGGTGATCGGACCAGTACACGTCATATTTAACTTTAATACTGCGAACAGTCTGCCGCGCTGCTTCAGTGACGATGCATTGGTCCAACCATCTATTACAACCGTGGGCGTCACTCGTAAAGGTATATGTTTCTGAATCGGTTCCCAACATGTCCAGATCTAAACAGTACCAGTTTTGCGACACACAAAATTGCAACATCTCCCTACAAAATAATTCATTAGGGTGTGCGTTAAAGTCCCCTAAGATGTACACTGCCTCAATGTCCGTAGTTTCTTCGCAGATAGCACATATTTCACTCATTACTTCCGTGAACAATGGTAAGTTCTCGGGTATATTTACCGGCATATATACACTAAAAACTAACACTGAAGAACCTGGTACATTAATCCTAATTGCCGCTAATCGAACACTATTTCCAAAACCTCTTTGTGTACGTTGTAAATAAATATGGGTACTTTTTCCTCCGCCGCTCTAAATCTTGTATTAGTGCTGGATTCTGCTTTCCCCGGGTTACCCACGAATTTATTTCTAAGTCTTCTATTTTGCTTAGTTCGCCATTCATTCGTACGTTCCGGCTCTTTCCAGGGCTCCCCATTCTTTAACAAGCCCGCGAACGTAGGTTTCGATACCTCTTTTGCTGGAGTTTTATCACTACCCTCCTTCTGAGGCACTTGAAATTCGACCTTATTACCAGTGGATTCGGTAGAATGTCGCTTAGTCGCCTCCACCGGCTCCCTATTGTCTAGCGGCGGCGATGTGCGAGTAGGAGACCGCTCCGCCTGTTGCATATACTCATGCGATAGAGACGGCGGACCGGTTTGCGACCCGCCGCTCTGCGCGTCCGCATCTACCTGTGATGTCAGTGTGGACTCAGCTCGATCATTGACCCGTTGCTCAGTCAATGACCCTCCGCCGGCTAGTGATAAGAAACCCATCGGTCCACTATTTTGTATGCACGCACCTCGTCTTGTATTCACATTCGCTTGTCCGCTTACAAAAGATGCATATTTGTCATAATGCCATTTTCTTTCAAGCTCTTCCACTTGTTCATTGGTGGCGTACGTACTTTTTATTTCTTGAACTTCGTGTTTTAGCCTCACTATATCTTTTAACATCGACGACGCATCTAGAAAATCAAATGTTACGGCAGGTAGCTTGTTTAAGTCACTGGCCACAAACGTCGGCAACATTTCCCTGTCAACCTCCTAAAACACCATCATAATATCTTCCAGGTCCCTCTGAGTTTTTCTTTCGTTCCTTCTCAGTATCTTTTTCCTGCCTTTTTCATTTAAAGAATCGAACAACGTAGTTTTGGCCGCCTTTATTTCTGTCTCCTTAAATGCAGTAATACAAATTCGCAGCATACTCTCATTATCCATAAGTCCCGTCTTGTTTTGCACAAAACATAACAATTCACATATCACTATATTGCAACTCGCGCATTTCAACGTTTTCGATGAAGATGACGGGGTCATTTCGTTAACGCGCGCCGTGCGCTGCGTCAATCACACACGCGCCCGATCGGTATCGCATCCGCGAGCGCACTGGTTATATCTAGGTCGGAAATTAGTAATAACTTGGTGGCCAGGATTATTCACCAGCAGCTTGCTCTTTTATACGGTCTTGTGGACTTCGAAGTGCCGTATTATAAGTACACACCTGCGGCAGTTCTCGAAAATGGTCGTGCAACGCTCTATTGGGATCGATCTGTCATCACGGACAGGACTATTGTAGCCAACAAGCCTGATATCGTGCTGACAGATCGATTGAAGCGCCAGGCAGTGCTCGTTGACATCACCATCCCCCATGACGAGAACCTCGTGAAAGCTGAGAAGGACAAAGTCAGCAAGTACCTAGACTTGGCACATGAGGTAACCGCAATGTGGGATGTTGATTCAACGATTACTGTCCCGATAGTCATCTCTGTGAACGGTCTAATAGCGAAGAGTCTCGACCAACATTTGTTCTCTTCGTTTTGTTTGTCAAGCAAGCAAGGTTTTTCCATGAGTCCATGAGGAATTGAGGGTACTTAGTCTTCTACCATTATAAACATACTTATAGCCATTTTTATTTTATTGTATGGAATCTAAGAGTGCACCATCTAAGTATAATATTCTTTCACCGGCCTCCCCCATTGAAGTCGGTTTTTTTTTCTTAAGGCCCTCTTGTCTTGCGAGAGTAGGTATTTAGCGCTGTCCTGGCGGTGCGTGAGCAAGCCTGCGCGGACGAAGCGACTGTGAACTCGGATGACCCCGCTAGCTTCATACTGGTCACAGTATAGAAATATAACTGTATTTTGACTTAAGAAATGCATTAATTATGATTAAATTTTAGTATGTAATTGATATCATTTTTTAATAAATAGGTAGTAAATAAATAATTGAAAGTCGAACTTACGGTAGGAAAAAAAAAACAGAACTCATAGTACTACCCTGAAATTCGTTATTTAATCTATGAAACCTAAGAACCAAAGAAATATGTCTTATACCTCTCTACTCGATTTGTTTAATAGGTCATCCAATTTTTTTATCTATTTGTGTTATATTTATACAGGATGTTATATTTATTTGTCGTGTGCGTGTCATCGTCATCATCATCATATCAGCTGATGGACGTCCACTGCTGGACATAGGCCTCCCCTAAAGAGTGCCACATAAATACAGATATAATATTTTTTGGCGGTTTTATTTATTCGTCAAAAGTTATTAGCTCTCAAAGCATAAAAAACATTGCGAAGTTTTTACTTTTTATTATTAAACGAAAGGTTACCGTATTTCTTAAAAATAAATACCAGAAATGATTTTCACATAAAGATGATAAAAGAATCAATATGGTATATGAAATGATACCAAACTTACCACGGTAGCTACCAGTAAATGAGTAGATCTTTTAAAAGAAGATTAGCTAGAAAGATAGATAGTGTATAAATTTAAAAAGGGTCGGCAACGCGCATGTGACACCTCTGGAGTGCAGGCGTCCATAGGCTGCGGTGACCGCTTACCATCAGGCGGGCCGTACGCTTGTTTGCCACTGACGTGGTATTAAAAAAAAGACGGCCGGAATTAATGTGTTGAAGCTCATAGTTAAAAAAAAATTCAAGTGCAAAGCAGTAGATCTCTTACTATATCTACAATTTCTGGTAATAAACATTTCATTTATAATTTTACTAACTTTGGTTCCATTTCTGGAGGGGTTCAGTTCAGTTGTTATACTGTCATTTTTATACTGTGGCACTATGACCATAATTTATTTGTTAATAATTACGACTTTTTCATTCGGGCTTTTATTGCCCTTCTTAAATAATTTGCAACAATTATATAAATTCGTCAAAAACTGCTTGTTTGGTCAACGAAACTGTCGCGGATAAAACTGACACAGGTCCGTTGTCTGTAAGCGCCAGCGCGCGACTGATCGGGCCTGCCGAGCCTCCGCGCTCGCGCATTTTGTAGGTATTTAAACATATTAATTAATACAATCATTTTATCTTTTTAAATTCTGCAAAAATGTCTAGAAATACTGAATGGCTTTAGTTTAGTTCAAAAACTTTATTTAAAACATCAATAGTTTAGTCGTCAGATTGTAAATGCTTTACAAAAAGGAGTAACTTTGGGGTCTCTTTCTATCGAGCGAAGTTCATTAGATCGTGTATCTGAGTGCAACTTTGACTCGACTAGATCCTTAAGTAAAACATATAATTTTTTCAAATTTTTAAAACCCTTTTTCTACGTTTCAGATTGTTTTTAGAAAACTCGAAAACGCTAACTCGCTTGACGACCTCCCCTTAAAAAATATTTTGGGTCGGCTCGCGACCACGGATACTGTAATACATTCGAAACGTCGGCCAAACCTCCAAAAAAGGTGAATACATTTCAGTTTACGCGATTAAGTCCGTTTTACCAATAATAAGATACGGCGATACTTTTTTTCCTCAGAATTGATTCTGAGGGCTTATTGTCCAACGCGCTTGAAATCGCCACGTGCTCGTTTTGTCAGGTTTTGTATGGGCTGACAATTAGCATCGAAAATAGTCACACTGCACAGTCATACAAAAACCCTGCTGTTTTAGACACTATTTGTGGTGATGATGAAGGAATGACTTATATTATCATCATCATTACAGCCGGAAAACGTCCACCTACTAGTATACTACAATATTTATATATTTCTAGAAAACTTTATTATGATTAAATACTTTATACTTTTTTTTTCAACTGAATGTTTGACATCTTATTAAAATACATTCATGTGTTCAATACATAGGTACCAATACAATCCTTTTCTTAAATATTAATTGTATCACAACTATCTATATTAATAATTCCGTGCAGGGGTACGGTAGACCCGAACGAGACCTGTCTCAAATGGAAGAACGTATAAAAATAACGATTTCGAGTTGAACATATGTATCCGCAAAATTCGGAATGTCGCATATTTTGCATTAAAAAGTGTTAATTTTATGACAAAAGGTCGGCCATATTAAATTCGTTGGTTGACAGCGTCTGGTCGGGTACGTTCGGAAATTGTAAACTATGTTTGCGTCCGGTGTGTTGGCCAGGTTGCTGGGCTGCGTTCTGGGTGATGGGCCATCATCGCCCATTGTGTGGATTCGGCAAGCCGCGTCTGCAGCGTTTTGTTTTTGTAGTTTTCAAGCGTTCTATACACCTATCAGCCTAGCTAGCACGATAACTTATACCGTTACGTTATATGGGCAAAATGTATTAAAAGGTAACGGTATAAGCTATCGTGCTAGCTAGGCTGATTGTCACAACAACCGCCTTCAAAGCGAATGTATGGGGCCTGTTACGTGGTTATTATTATCACGTGATACATTCATATCACGTTAATATTGTAGCAGAATCCATACAAATTTGAAAACTGCGATAATATTGACACCCCAGTATTCTGATAATATTAATCGTGTAAAGGACACCACTTGAATGTTTGCTGAGTCTGTCCGCCATCTTAAAGCTGCGTCTCTATTTTGTTGTGACAAACTACTAGGTGACTTATGGCTTTTAAACGTCTAGCAAAATTCTATCCCTATCTCGCTCTATCTCATAACTTAGTGGTACTGGGGGTCTACTCCGAAATTCGAAATCCGAACTTCGTGTGGTGCCGTCCTTTTCACTCATATAGTCTATGACAGGAGAGTGAAAGGGACGGCACCATACGAAGTTAGGATTTTGAATTTCGGAGTAGACCTCCAGCTCATGCCGTTCGCCGCGCTCGGACGTTAGAGGCGCTACCGCGAACCGAAAACAAAGTATCTGCCTCTCTCTCGCACATGTATATTCGAACGACAGAGAGGAAGATAGTTCGTTTTGGTTCGCGGTAGGCCCTCAGGCGTCAACTTTAAAACGAATAGGGTATTTTACTATATGAGAAATAAAATTCAAAATGTAAGTAAAACCGGCCAAGTGCGTCAGACTCGCGCACTGAGGGTTCCGTACAAGTAAAAAACAAATGTGATTTATCAATATATTGATATTTTTGGTAAAATATACTTCATAATAAACATAATCACCTAATTTCAAGTTCATAGGTCGATGGGAAGTTAAAAAATTATGTGTGACAGACAACACACGGAATGTTCTTTTACTTTCTTCGACCGTCCGCCGCGCTCGGACTAAAGTGCTACCAACCGAAAACTAAATATATATGCCTCTCTGTCGCACTTGCATATTCGAGCGCGAAGAGGGAAATACTTCGTTTTCAGATCGCGGTAGGCCCTCTGGTCTGACAGCTCCTATTCCTGGATGGTGCGCGTATCGAAATGTGAAATACCTTTGGCAAAACGGAACAAGTTGTTAAATAGCTTCCATTAATTGGAGAAAATATTACCAACTGTTATTATTATCACGCGAAACACTGAATATTGAAGCAACATCCATAGGGGCCTGTTACATGATTATTATTATCACGCAATATACTCATATCACGATCCGTATCACGTGCTGTTTAATGAAAATTTAAGAAAAATCCATACGATTTTTAAAACCGTGTTAATATTGACACAACAGTATTGAGATAACATTAAGCGTGTAACAGACTCCATACAATTTTGAAAATCGCGATAATATTGACACATAATATTGAGTGTAAAGGGCCCCACTGAATAGAATTTGGCGGAGAAAGAGAGCTGCTACCGCGAAACGAAAACGAACGAACATCGTGTATTTCCCTCTGTGTCGCTCGAATTTGCAAGTACGACAGAGAGGGAGATACACGAACTTCATTTGTTTTCGTTCGCGTTAGCAGCTCTGACTTTGCACCAAAAATACTGACTGGCACATCAATATTTAACAATTGCATGTCTGAACTGAATTTTAATGAACGATTAGTATTTTAGCTATACAAATCAGTACTGATTACGGTGTCAATTTTTTATGTGCTTTTAAATAATACCCGTATAAAAATGCTTAGGATTAACTTGCAAAGATACTAACTAGCCTTTGCCCGTGACGTCGTCAGCGTTATCTTTTACTCCCTATTCCATACGTCAGGTTCCAAACTACAGACTATATTTCTTTACGAAGTTTCATCATAACCCGTTGTTGTAATGTTTTTATTTTATACATTTTTGTACACTATTTCTTTCGTCGTTTGCATAAATGTCACGAATTAATGTTTACTTTATTTCTTTCTTATTTATTTCACCCGAGCGAAGCCGGGCTTTCATCTAGTGTATCTTAACGCAGAATTTCACGACTGACACAGCAATATCTAGACACGCGGCAGCGTGTCCTGCCAAGTTCACCCCAGGAACTGGCGGACAGCAGCCGTGTCTAGACACGCGGCAGCGTGTCCAGCCAAGTTCACTCCGGGAACTGACGGACAGCATCCGTGTGTTATTTTACACGAACCGTTTGGAGCCACTTTTGACCCCTCAATAACTCCAAGTCTATTTAACATAAAATAATGAAATTTTGTACATGTATTAAGATCTTTTAGAACAACTAGAACCTCAAATTTCATAAATATAGGTGAAATAATTATTGAGATATTAAAGTCCAAAACACGGCATTTTTACCACTGACTGACTGACTAGTAATCAAAAACCTAACCCACTTTCAGGTGACCTAGAAAAGTGAAATTTGGCATCCAGCTTGGTAATTGTGTACATACACATAAAAAATCAGAAAGCTCTAATTGTTTCATTAGATTTCTTATTATTATTAGTTGTCACCTCAAAACTCCGTCATTTATTAACCGATTTGGAAAATTCTTTTTATGTTTGAATTGGTATACTTTCGGGGTGCTCCCATTGTCATCAGGTCAGAGTGTAAGATTTGAGTCAGTTTTCTTAAATATCCTACAGCTTTTATGGTATTATAACATACTGCATAGAAAACTGCCAAGTTAAGGCCCAAAATGCATTAAGCCACAGTAAATTAATATTAATGTATATAATGTAGTGCCGGACTTGCCACCATTTCAGAGAATCTACGGAACTCAAATCTCTTGTCGGTGAAGAAGACAACCAAACATCGCATTTTCTTAATATTGAACTTGGCTCCCATTTTCACATTTATGTTTTTATTGGGATATCATTACGTTTAGTCAATCTTCGCCAAATGGTGCTTTTTAAGAGCGAATGCTCGAGTTACTTTACAAAATACACAAATCGCTATAGGTGCACCTCAAATATTTGAAGAGTTCCCTCGATTTCTCCTGGACCTTATGATCAGATTCTTACCTGATATCTATGGGACTACCCCTGAGTTATACCGTTTCAAACAAAAAAAGAATTTTCCAAATCGGTTAATAAATGACGGAGTTCTGAGGTAAGTAGCATAAATATTATAAATAATAATAATAAAAAAACAATCACTGTTTTCGGATTTTTTCTGGTGTACACACACAATTATCAAGCTGCATGCCAAATTTTAGCTTTCTAGGTCACCTAAAAGTGGGTTAGGTTTTTGATTACTAGTCAGTCAGTCAGTCAGTGGTTAAAATGCCGTTTTTTGGAATTTAATATCTCAATAACTATTGAACCTATATTTATGAAATTTGGGTTTCTTGTTGTTCTAAAGGATCTTAATACATGTACCAAACTTTTTTATGTTAGATAAATTTGGAGTTATTGGGTGGTGAAAAGTGGCTCCAAACGGTTCGTGTAACACACGGCTGCTGTCCGCCAGTTCCTGGGGTGAACTTGCAGCGTGTCTAGAGCATTCGCTCGTGAAAAGTACCATTTGGTGAAGTTTGACAAAAAGGAATGATATCCCATCAAAAAGATAAATGTGAAAATGATAGCCAAGTTCAATATTAAGAATATGCGACGCATGGTTGTCGTCTTCACCGACAAAAGAATTGAGATCTAAATGGGTGCCAAGTTTCATAGAATATCTAAAAAGGTGCCAAGTCTGGCACTAGATTGTTTACAGTAAAACTAATTTATTGCGGCCTAATGCATTTTGAGTTTAAACTTGGCAACTGTTGGTTTGATAAGTGGCACGTGACGTCATATTGTAGGACCCTTTTCGGAGGCCACTAGCATCGAGCTAGGTTTGTCCTTTGTTTGTTGACCAACTACAATAATGACATTTGATTGTCATCAAAAACTGGTTCAAATGGCACCATGAAAAAAAAATAGTTAACGTATTTCAATAAAAAATCTCTATTCATTCTATGTTCTAGTTCCGCTTTTTGTTTTGATAACTACACGCGCCGCACGAGCATGGCGAACGAGTGTATCTAGCGGGTGGCGGGTTGGCGCGGGAGATGGGCGGAGCAAGCGTGGGAATTATTTTAGGTTGCCTCGTCTTAATATTGGGATTAGGCATGTCAAGTGAGTGGGCAACTTGACTGTTAGAAGTTCTCATGCCGATGCCGCCTGAAGGCCTCTAACTTGGCTGAACGACTGCTAACATAGACAGCAGCCGGAATCAACGGCTTAGCGTGCCTTTCAAAGCACGATTGCGCTCTATTAGTAAACTACTCAAATTTATACTCACTGTATTATTGATAAAAGCTTGAGTAGTATAATAGCATTTTTCAATCAATAGACTCGTCAACTTTTTCTGAAAAGTTTCTATTGCCAGTTGTGTATGTCTATTGTCTACTGATATTTTATTATAAATTACCGGCGCAATTCCTCATAAATTTTAGCTTACTAATAATGCAGTTTTAAGGAAGATTCCTACTAGACCGTTTCATGTCCGAGTCAGGCCGTGCTGGGCCGAGACCGTGCTACCTCCGAGCGTCGGCCGTAGCGAGATCGGCCGTCAAAAGTTTGCGATGACCATAGAGCGGCCGGGCCGTGCCGGTAGAAAACGGGTCAGCCCGGACACGGTACAGCCTACTGTGAATCATCCTTTGCACTGTCTACTTCGAAACAAAGATTGCCACTTCCAGAATATATAAACAGGGCAAGGCAAGATAACAATGAGATACTAGAAATAAGTAGAATTGTCAGTTATTATTAAGCTACACTTGCCTCTTATGCCCCATTTTTGTGCCTTGAAGACAATTATTTGCTAACGGAATTATCCCAGACGCACTATTGTACTATTCTGTGCCAGAAGACAACACCATAGCGCAGTGTTGATGCAAAAGGCCATGGTAGGCATCAAGCAGAGTGCGTCTGTCTACTGTTTCTGAGAGTTTGCGGAGTGCGAATGCTGATTTTCCCAGTTTATTGCTGATTTCATCCTGAGGTAGGTATGTAAATATATTTTACAGTACATATGGTGCTACTTTACCGCACGACTGCGGTAATCAGCAGATTACGTGCATATGTCGAAACTTTAAAGGGCCATATGTACTGTAAAACATTGTACGATACACGTGCGAATAGGTAATTCACAACTCGTGTCAATTTAAAACACTCCCTTTGGTTGTGTTTTAATTTATCACCACTCGTTGCGAATTTCCTGATCTCTGCACTTGTATCGTAATGTACTATTACTGTACATATGGTGCTATATTACCGCACGAGTGCGGTAAGCAGCAGATTACGTGCATATGTCAAAACTTTAAAGAGCCATAAGTACTGTAAAACGTTGAACGATACACGTGTAATGTGTATGGGCGAGTGGTGTTGCGAGTGTCCATGGGCGGCGCTAATTGCTTACCATCAGGCGATTCGTCTGCTCGTTTGCCTCCTATGTCACAAAAAAAACGTGCGAACAGGTAATTCGCAACTCGTGTCGATTTAAAACACTCCCTTCGGTCTGTTTCAATTTATCACCACTCGTTGAGAATTTCCTGTCCTCTGCAGTTGTATTATGCCTTGATCCCGAGTTGACGTAAGGATTCTAACGATACCTTACACATCATCTAAATCGGTTAAGGCGTTGAGTAGTTCTGGTGGCATAAAGAATCTCACAGACATACATAGACCCTGAAAATATTATAGTCCTTTTCGCGGGGCAGTCGTGTAAAAACTGTTGCAAAGCGCGACTGGATGACTTTTTTGCCCTAAGGCGAAAAAGAGTCGCGTCCATGCTGAGGCTATAACTAAGTCTTGGGTTGAGGTGGCTATTGGGAGAGCGGAATAGACAGTACTAACTTTCTTCGCTTTCTCACACATTTTTAATTTTTAATTTATTTTCATTACTTTTTCTTCTATTTCAAACTAACATAGTTCGTAAGGTCTGAAATAAATGATTTTTATTTCTATTTCCCCTAAGTTTCACGTCGGTTTCACAAATAAAATGCCGACTCTGATTCTGATGGACGAAAACATTTATATCATACATTTAATTTCCGGAATGAAAAGCAGCTCGATTTACTTCAAACCTTTATTTATCAAAGAATATGTAAACCTTTATAAAGACAATATCGTAAATATATTAAGTTCGCACAATATTCGATCTGTTTTTGATGTCTCGATCCGTACAAGAGAAACTATATTGATGAAAATGTCTTATAATATTATTTTAAAGAATTAGATTATTTAATTCGTACCTTATTATATCTTTTAGCTTCCGTAGTCCGTGGTATTCAAAGACAAAATGTCTCATCTCGTTTACTTTGGTAAGTAATACTCGTGTATAATTAAACCCATATCTCAAATCTGACCAGAAAGGCAAATGTTATATTTAATTTCCTACCTCAATGAACATAATCATCCTACGAACAATTTATTTAAGAGTTCGCAGTTAGCTCGGTTCTCCATACAAACGTAGTTTCGCTCTCATTTTAAAACACCATGCTAGAATAACACGAAAGTTTGTATACACAATGGGATCCGGCATATCTAGGTCGTTAATTAGTTTCTATTTCTTAAAATTATAATGGAAAAAAATATAAAGGTTTTCATACAAGATGTAAAAAACTCAAAAACTCGCTGTACTTTTTTTCCATTCCAATTTCTAGCAACAGAACCTAATTTCCTACCTAGATATGGCAGATCCCATTGCGTATACAAAATTTCATGTTATTTCAGCAAGGCGTTTCAAAATCATTACGAAACTACGTTTGTATGGAGAATCGAGTTCAGCCGAGCGTACTGGGGACTCTTAAAGCAACCTCGTTATTTGGTTCATACACATGTTTAGTGCACCCCGCGATTGTCTAGATGGGTCCTATACGAACAGAAACATTTAAAATACTTCCCTGAACATACATAGGTAGGTAAGGGTGAAATCCGTTGCCACTTATGTTTGATAGATGTGAAACAGGACACCCTACATCTGTGTCCATATAATTATCATCATATATCAGGTTGGCGGTCGCGCCATCCCCGTCTTTTGTCTCTGTTACTATGGCATACCTATATACGTATTACTGTAATATTACGGATCTAGTGGATAATATATATGAGTATATCGTCTTAGGTACATCCGTGCGTATTCGAATACCACGTAACTACGGAGCGCAATTGAAAGGTAGGAGTAAAATTGACATCAAACATGCTACGAGAATTGAACACGAATTTCCATTATACGTATACCACCACCACCATATCAGCCGGAGGACGTCCACTGCTGGACACAGGCCTCCCCCAATTTCATGGGGGGTAAATGCCATATTCGCCGCGCTTGGCATGCGGGTTGGCGATCGCAGCATCTCCACCGCACTCCAGGGATTATACGTATATACTTGCTAGAAACATTAAGTTCATAATCACACCATTTGTTCGAAATACTTATCCGTGCTTTCTGTTTAACTTATTACAACACGTTTATTAACTCGTAACACTTAGATAACGACACATAATAATTCGTTCATTTTTCAATTATTTTACTCAGCAGATACCTATTACTTAATATATAGATAGATGTACAAGGAATACTTATTGACTACACGACAACTAATAAATCGTGGTAAACTTTTAAAACAATACATGTATTTCATTTTGAAGTAATTCAATTAGTTCGGATGTATAACAAAAATTTCAAGGCAATTAAAATATACCAAAATAACCAAAATAAAAAATTGAATCATATTTTAGACGAAAACACCTTCGTCTAGACTAGCCTGTCTGAAATTAAATTCCCAAGGAACTCTGCCATTTATTACTCCTCCGCGACTAAATTACTAAATTTAGCCGTAAATTCCACAAAGCCATGTAACTTGTATGGTCCAGCCATATAGACAGGCCGACGATTTCGGCGGATTCAGGACAGGGCCATAGATTGTGTGTGGAGCCGCTATAAACGGGCGGAACCAGGCCGAATTTCAGAATGTACATGGAGAGTCACGCACGACTAAGAATAATATAAAAAGAAAGGAAACTTGATGATAATTAATCTACCTATCTATAAAGCATGATTCACGGTAGGCCGTTCCATGACCGAGCCGGCCCGTTTTCTATGGCAGCAAGGCGCCGGCCGCTGCGCGGTAGGCCGTGTCCGGGTCCGTTGATGCTAATAAGCAGCCCAGCACGGCCGCTTTTTAAAAAACACGAACGTTTGACGGCCGATCTAGCGTGTGGCAGCGTGGTCTCGGCCGGACCCGGAAACAAAACGGTCTAGTGGGAATCATCCTTAACTCTATCCCAGATGGATAGCAGAAAAACGATCATTAATAGATTTAGTATGTGACATTCCTAAAATGTAAGTAAGTTGCAGACCAAATTGAAAGCATAATTTCGAAAACGTCAATACTGTCATTTATATCAATTGCTAAGAATTATAGGTACTTATTTATAGTTTTGTGTAATAAATGTCTCCTAATAAAAGCTAAATATCTCAAAAACGGCTGTACAGATTTTCATGAAACATGGCTAGGAACACTTGGGATAAAATTATCTATGACACAAAAAAAACGAAACGAAAATCGGTTCATCCGTTTGGGAGCTACGATACCACAGACAGATACGTTAAACTTATAACACCCCTCTCTTTTTGCGTCGGGGGTTAAAAATACCCAAAGACGCAGAGGTCAAAAACAATCTGCAAGGAAACGTACGTTTACCTATCTCCATTCGATGATAACGTTGTTGTGTTAATGAATGAATGTTTGAAAAGAGAAGTCCCGAATTTTGATGGACACTATCGATCAACACATTCGAATAAATAACAATTATGGTTGAAGAAGAAAAACTAATTGTCATTTTTGAATCATATAGGGACATGAAGTACCCCTCTCCCATAGGAATATGGTCAGCCACCACTTGATAAGAAATAACCTGGCTCCTCTTTTACCGTCTTATTTTTGATCTAGGAATGTTTGCCTGGGCCTTCCTACAACAGTTTCCTCCTTTCACTTATCATATATAACAAATGCATATGTGAATTTCACACACATTGTTTATTCCCCCTGCTTTATGACTAAGTTAAATTAAAATAAACAGCCAGTTACGAGTATATCGCTACAGAATAGTGTTCGAAATAATCTTTACCATCTTGTCGCAATATCCGGGCACCTTCCCCGAAATGCGACGATGCAGATTTAGTGCCTATATGACGTCACGCGGCGAGGTACACACAAGTGATGTGGCCGTAGTAGGTGGCGGAGTCAATCCAAACTACAAAATAATCTATACTAATAAAAGTACAAGATAAAAACTAATAAAAGTATTATGAAAAGTTAAAGTTGGAAGGGGCAGATCTCGGTGAATATACTCCGAACAAATCGGAGACATTCTGCAGAAAGGCCAAGTCAAGAGTTCCTTAAATCGGCGCGCATGTATGAAGAATGTTATGAGAGTTCATGAAGTGAATGTTGCATATCAGGTAGCAAATGGAAATCTGCGATCTATGTCTACCCCTCTGTGAAACAGACGTGATTGTATGTATGTACTACTATTATAAATGCGAAAGTAACTCTGTCTATTACCTCGTAGGTATGGAGATACAGTCAGCAGCATATACCTGAGCGGGCAGGGTTCCCAAAAAAACATACACACTTCAATCGTCAGAAAGATATGAACATCCAAGTTGTCATTTTCACGTAGGCTTTCAGCTCGTCACATTTATCTTAACTTTTGAGTTGTCCTATAATACATACACATTTATTTAATCACAATGACAATAACGTTTAGAACGTCAGTGGTAACTAAGCACTCAACTACGTACGTCAGCAGCCAGGGTGCCACAAGTTGCTAAGCAGTTGTTATTTCAAAGGTAACTAAGCATAAACATTTTATACGATTAACTTTTAAAAATATTGCTGCAAACTATTAAGTTTAGTATTATGGTATGTTTATATTTAAGAAGGTAGTTAATTTGAGTATGTGACACCTTCTCTAAAGAAGTATTTTGTCGTCAAGGGTCAATTTTGAGACAACAAACATGTCCCTAAGTTCTACGTCATAATCATCGTCCTAGCGTTTGTCCCACGTTTTTGCCCCAACGGGCTTCCTAATCCTGTGAATTGACGTAGAAAAAACCGGCCAAGTGCGTGTCGGACCACGCAAAACGAAAGGTTCCGTGCCTATTAAAAAGGTCGTATCGTCACAGAAATTTTATCAGTGCTTGGCCCGGTGTTGTACTCAATCTATACAGCAGATCTGCGAGTCTCTGATGAGGTGGTTACAGCGACCTATGCAGATGATACTGCCTGTCTTGCTAGTTACAAAATGCCTGAAATCGCCTCTCAGAAACTACAGGTACACTTTGAGAAAATAGACCAATGGCTTGAAAGGTGGAGGATCAAACCCAGTGTTACGAAAACAAAACAAATAACTTTCAGCCTCCGTAAAGGTGATTGCCCACCGGTGTCAATGCGAGGAGAACCACTCTCAAGTGAAACATCCGTAAAATACCTAGGTCTCCACCTAGATAGAAGGCTGACGTGGAAAAATCATATAATAATGAAAAGAAAGGAAGCGGATATCAGATCTAAGAATCTGCAATGGCTCGTAGGAATACGATCTTCCCTATCTCTCAGCAACAAACTGATGATATACAAAGCTATAATAAAACCAGTATGGACATACGGAATCCAGTTGTGGGGATCAGCCAGCAACTGGAAATACTACAAAGATTCCAAAATAGAATATTAAGACAAATCACCTGTGCTCCATGGTTTACAAGAAATAATGAGCTACACGAGTACACTGTACTACCTACCGTAAAGCAAGAAGTGAACAAATACTGCTGTAACTATAAGAATAGGTTACGAAAACACTCAAATGAACTGGCCAGGGACCTGTTAAATGAAAACGAATACACGCCAAGACTAAGAAGATGGCAGATACTAGAGCTGGACCAGAGAGACTAAGCCACACAATACGGTGATAGTGTTCAATGGAACCCACCCGAAGAAAATTTAAATACTGTGTTCTAACCATCTGATTATGGCATGTATGGCCTATTGCAGATTAATTTAAAAAAAAAAGTTATATGGCTAAAATGTACTAACACGTCCCATAATAAATCGTGACGGCATAAGCTACCGTGCTAGCATGGCAGATGGCTGTTAACAACCATCATGCTCAATTTTCACGTCAAAATATTAACTTTCAGGACTTTATCGTAAAGATCCCATAGGTTAGGTTACTCGCAGGTTACTTTCACAACATTCGTCAAGAGTCGGTTTCAGAATTAAAAAGTAAACAATCATTCCACGAAATGAATCAGTTGCGAAAATATTGTGACCAGTAACAAATATTCGAAGCATCTCCTTAGGAATTTAGCTCAGGTTAGCTAGGATCTATTTTATATATATTCATTCATTCATTCGTAGAGTCTGTTCGGGATAAGAAGAAGCATAGGATTTGACGGCGCACCAGTGCTAATTTTCGGTTCTTGTTAAGCTGACAACACTGCGATGTCATTATTGTCATTATATAGTTCGAGACTAAAAATCGTAATACTTGATTTGAAAAAAATGTAAACATATCGTTTTTATAACTTGATCAGATGATACGCTAAAAACATTTTACAACCGTATAAAACTGGTGGCTCTGTGAGCTCTAGACCTTGCAAAAAAAGGTTATTTTTTAATTCACATTTCAAAATTTCCAGAAACTGATTCGACAAAAAAGTTCTATATAATTATCGAACCTGCTCACAAAATTTCACGAGAATCGGTTGAGAAATGCGATCTGTAGAGGAGAATATCCGGACAGTCAGACAGACAGACATACGAAAGATTTTTAGTCGAAAGCTGAAACGGAGACGCTTCGCTCGCTCGGTCAATAAATAAATATTGATGTCGAAAATAATTTACTCATCATAATAAAAGTTTGAAACCAGATATTCACAAATTCGCTCATGGTTGAGCTTGCTTCGGAACCACTAGAGAGATCCAAAAAAATATCTTCATCTGAATTTGATGTGCTTGAATCTGTTAAATTGATCACAATTTCTTGTACCTATTAATACTTTCACAGCCAGCGATTTCGAAGCGCTACGAATGACCGAATGCGAAAAATCGTATGTAGTGGAAACCGCTGCCTACGCGACTAACGCTGCCGCTCGGGTTCCCAGCCCTGAAAGTGTTAAATGGTGCTGTTCCAAAAAATTTTCCACAGTAATCACATAATAGTAGATTGTACAACAAGTGCATAAACCAAGCCATTTTATCCGAGACAATTTATCGATCCGAGCCGCACGTGTGGGTCGATATAAAGAAGATGACAAAATGGGTTTTACACACTTATCTTTTCACTTCCATTGCGAGAAAATTAAACAAATATTGAATATAATTAAACTTATGTTTTCAAATTTATACTAATGTGCTCGTCGGCCGACGGCGACCGAAGGCGGGTTTTACTTTATGCCCTAGAGCATTTAGGTATATCTCTTCTTTTGAAACCTCACTAAGACTAGTGATACCACCAGCACAGGTTTACGTCTTCGTTTAACACACGATGTTACTTCTTTTAAATTGGTATCTCCTTCCTAGCGATATAAAATTGATGGGTTTTCCTCCGAATGGCACATTTAATCAAAATTCTCAAGAATAATTGTTTTTGGTCTTCTTTTGTGATTCTTTTTTTCAGGTGTGTTATCTGTAGAACCTGTTTTTTTATTCGATAAACCGTGGATCTACCCAGATCTGAAAAAATTATCCATATGCATAAAAAGTATCACTAAATGGTCAACAACGAGCTTGTCAGTCAGTTCGTTTGCCATCGAGGTATAAAAAGTATCAAAACTTTTATCAGTTGTTAACTTGTTATAGGGTTTAATAGGCACAATCCACCACATCAGCCCTAGGACGTCCACTGCTGGACATAGGCCTCCCCCAATTTCATGGGGGGTAAATGCCATAATCGCCACGCTTGGCATGCGGGTTGGCGATCGCAGTATCTCCACCGCACTCTAGGAATGCTGCTGCCCATTCCCCGGTGGTCTTGGTCGTAGTTTTAGGACATACCCGGGTCCAGGCACAATATATTTAAATAATTGATTACTTTTGGATTCATATACCCGTCTATATTATGTTGGAAACGTAATAACTTAGGAGGGCTATTTTATATAATCGTAAATACCTGTCGTAGTGGATGCACGCAGATTGATTTTTTGCAAGTCGATTATGAGGCACTTAGCGACTTTTTCTCGCTGACAAAAGCGAATAATACTTGTTAAATATGATTTCCCTTGGGGCATCGTAAACATATTTACCCATTTATATACATAAACAGCAAGAAAACTAAACAAGAAGTATTCCAAGGACGGCACGAACACAAAGTACAATATATATACTGAGATAGAGATACCAGTGAAATACTCCACATAGATCGTAGCGCCGTTGTGTATTTAGTAAGAACTAACCGCACGACCGCTGCATCCCTGTCACTTCAATATGCAAGTGCGATAGAGATAGCACCAAGTGACATCTGGTACAAATAAGTTAAAATAACATTTGCATAGAAAAAATCGTACTTCGAGCTGAAAGGCTCCCGGGCACGAAAACAAGTTTGACATATTTGACATTTAGCGGGTAACTAGGTTGGATTGCCATGTAAAAATCATAATGTTCCCTTTTCTGCCACGATTCTTCTTATCCCGAACAGACTATGTTCAAAGAGAGGAATCCGGCTAATAGTTACTCGTGGATTTTGACGTACATACAGTATTTGTACTGTGAAGGTTTGACACTATAATACAACATTAATTAGGTGAAATTCAAAGGAAATAATATATCAGCGAATACAACGATAAGAAAATGTAATGAAGGTAAACTTCGCAGCCCTTGACACTGATCTATTTCTTGACACTCCAGGTTTAGACTACGGTACTTTAGTGTAACGTGTAACATACACTGAGTCTGACACACGAGTATCTGTGTGTGAACGCCACTGTCTGCGCACCATGAATCAAGATTCAGATTCAGACTGTGTAAGGCCAGCCTTAGGCTAGGGGATAATCTGAATTCTTAGTCTGATTTCCAGTGCCGTGCCTCACACATGTCTTAAAAATTCCGACCATTCCATGTCAACACGCCACAAGTCGGCAATATCAATTGGGGCGCTACTGCGAACCGAAAACGAAATATTTGCCTCTCGGCCATATAGGTACTTGCAAATTCGACCGGCAGAGAGATACTTTGATTTTTGGTTCACCGTAAGCCCTCTGACGGATTCATAATCTGAATCCAATATGTGTGTGCTCGTCCGTAGTAATAGTATAGAAAGAGGTGCGTTCTGATAGATCAATACCCGGAATTGCATACAATTTACCTATTATCCACACTATATGTGCATTCTGAGCATTCCGTGCATTTTGAGTTAATTATATGATTTCAGATTCAGACTGTGTAAGGCCTGCCTTATTGTTGATATAATAATAATAATAATAATATTGGGGGACAATCTTACACAAATCGACCTAGTCCCAAACTAAGCAAAGCTTGTACTATGGGTACTAGACGACGATATAAATACTTATATAGATAAATACATACTTAAATACATAGAAAACATCCAAGACCCAAGAACAAATATCCGTGAAGAATGCACAAATAAATGCCCTGGCCGGGATTCGAACCCGGGACCTCTAGCTTCGGAGGCAGGGTCACTACCAACTAGGCTAAACAGGTCGTCAAATATGATTTGGGATCTCTTGTAACAGCAGCCCGGCTAGTATGATAGCAAAATTACAACTTTTACGCGAATTGTCTAATATGATACACAGGCATATAAACCATCATGCGTAAAACATGACCAAACGTAACGTAAATATATGTAGATTACTCGGGACCATACTTAAAGTTTAACAATATGTAGATTATTAACAGGTGGTTCAGAATCTGCACATAAATGATCTTAAACGAGTATTGGATCATCCTGTCTTTTGAGCACTATGAATAAATGTTTTTACAAGTTGGCAAAATTTACGTAATTTTTTTGTATGATGATAAATATATGATGTTGCAACATGTTAGCTAATTGAAATAAAATCTCCGCCGCAGGTATAATTATGACGTGTTATATGTCCGAGTATATAAGTGGTTGGGATTAGGTACCGTGCTATTCGTTTTCACAGTGTGAACATTCGCTGCGACACAGAACCCGCATTTAGCGACTTCTTGACTTAGCGGGGCGGGATCGATATGTGATAGATAAGTATTTTGTTACTAGCTTTTTCCCGCGACTCCGTCCGCGTGCAACTCGTTATATCGTCGGCTAAAAGTGTAAACCTGCTAACATCATATTATGGAAGATTACAGGAGGGACAAAAAAAACTAGTGCCTACGCCAATTCTAGGGATTAGGTAGCGGACCCCAGGCATCCTTAAGGATGCAACTGTACTGGGAATAACGCTAGGATGATGATGATAACAGGAGGGACAAAAAAAAGATTGAAATTAATATATTGAAATCCGAAAAACGGGGAAAATATCAATGGGTTTATTTTTCCCCTAATTCCAAAATAAAAGACAGGTAAAGCGATTTGATTATCTATTTTTTACGATGACTCTTGTAACGTAACTGTATTTTGCAATCAAACAACGTTTTAAATTATGGATATAGCAGTTTGCCAGAAAAAGAACGTAAATAGATTTTCATGTTAATTTTACATAATTGGGTGTTGTGCGAAAATATTCATCATCATATCAGTCGAAGGACATCCACTGCTGGACGTAGGCCTCCCCCAAATAGTGTCACAATACCCGGTCGTGCGCCATTCGCATCCAGCGGACTACAGCGTCTTTTACCAGGTCACCAGTCCATCTTGTGTGGAGCCTACCCACGCTGCGCCTTCCGGTCAGTGGTCGCCACTCGAGAACATTTCCGCCCTAACGGCCATAGGTTCTACATGCAATGTGCCCCGCCTACTACCACGTAAGTAAGAAAACTAACGATTCGGAAGGCTATGTCAGATCATCATTATCATCATCATCATGTCAGCCGAAAGAAGTCCACTGCTGGACATAAACCTCCCCCAAAGACTTCCACCTGTTTGTGTCTCTCATTATAGAGGGTAGTTGCTCATAATCGCCACGCTTGGCATGCGGGTTGGCGATTGTAGTATCTCCACCGCACTGCAGTGATGCTGCTGCCCATCCCCCGGTGGTCTCGGTCGTAGTTTTAAGGACATACTCGGGTCCAAACATACTCGATAATAATACGTACCCTATGTCAGATAATTGGGTTCTATTCTGGATGGCCTCATTTCTGATGCGATCACGCTGAGACACTCCCAGCATAGCCCTCTCCACTGCTCTTTTGGTCACTTTATGCCCTTTTATGAGGCTCATAGCACGTTTCAGTGCCAATTATGTCATCACTGGCAACACACACTGGTCAAAGAGTCTCGTCTAGAGACACGATAACAAAATTCTTTTGAGAATATGAAAAATACCTGCTAAGTACGTTTATCGCGATAGTAAGAATAAAAACTCCCATTAATTTTGATAAGAGGTTAACCCAACCCTAAAACAGTGATTGTATTGCATTTACAGCTCAAAAGCCACGAAATATTAATAAAAAACAATAATAGTACATACCTTTGCCATTTTATACTTCTTCGTACACAAAAAACACGAAACCAAGTTATCTTATGCGAGAACACACATCTAGGTGATCGAAATTCTTGCAAAAATGGCGGGTATAATGGAGTTTAGAGAGACCGATAACTTTTAAACTCGTAAAGTTGACTGTTTTACTCAATATGTGTTTTAAGCAATTTGTTAAAATAACTGCAGTAGCTGCTTTTCTCAGGCGATGCATCTTTTTTTTCTACATAATGGTGGGTAAAACGAAAAAATGTTAAGGAATGGATTTAGCGGGTTTACCCTCTTAGCAAACGATATTATAGGAATAATTGCTATTTATTTGTTGTAGGCGCTCATACAAACTGTTACCCCTCTTTTTGCCCCTTAAGGAACGATTTCCGGAATAAAAACTATCATATGTCCTTTCCCGGGACTCAAACTATCTCTATACCAAATTTCATCTAAATCGGTTTAGCGGTTTAAGCTTGAAAAGGTAACAGACAGACAGACGGGTGACTTTCGCATTTATAATATTAGTATGGAAGTATGGATTTGACGAGAGCTTACTGACGTGAGATTTCTTTACTTGAAGAAATACTGTCAGCTGACAGTTTTCTCATATCATACCGCCTTCGCGTCGACAAATCAGGAACTCGCCTTATGTGTCAAGAATACTGATGTCATACAATTCGTTTTGCAATTAATATCGTAGTATAGTACCTTATAAAGTCATAGAATTAAATTTACATTGTATACTTATACTTAAGCCATATTTGACTAAACTATCAATAATGTATGGACTAATCTTGGAATAAACTCTTTTCTTGCTAAGCCCAAACAAAACTTAGTTAACTTAACCTTGAACAGTCGAAAGGGAAGAAATAGAAAATTAATAGATAATCATGGACAAATAGATATAGAGCTTTCGTGGTAGATTATCATTGAGTGCGTAGATGGCACTTAGGTTTTTTTAACTATCGCGCTTTGTACACATACTTAGAATATTTGTCAATACTATACTACTAACTAACGCGATATTTAAGTATGTATTTACCTTTATTACCGACGTTTTGACACGAGTTGCATCGGTCATGTTCGTGGCAGAACTCAAGAAGAAGACTGTTCTGCTACAAATATGACCTAAATAAATAAATATCACGCTAGACTCGTATTAAAAAAATCTTTTGATCTGGGTTTGACTGCCAGACAAAGTACTAGTATTACCGAATTATTTTTGACAAATGTTCACTTCCCAAACAATCAACTGCCAACTGATTATTCATCAGAAACATCTTTTACAAACGAATAATAAGCAAGGCAGTCGAGGTATATTTTGTCAATTTTTATTTACCCGAATCCATCAGATTCCAATTTTCAAAAGAAACTATAGCAAACATAACACTTTACAAATACATGCTTAGACATTGTCTTATTTAGTCATGGTTTATTTCACAAACTTTCGTTTCCTCCATTTTTCTCTTGTGAGACCCACCCCATGATTTCATTATTTTGTTACTAATAATCTCATTACTAAGAAAGTATGCATTACATTTGTTGTTTTGTTGTTATGACAATGTTCGATTTCCTTGGGAAAACAACTGTGATGTTGAGCAATTCTGACCCACCAGCGAGTAACGAACAAACCAACCTGGGTCCTGGGGAAAACAACTTTAATGTCGAGCAATTCTGACTCCCCAGCAAGATGACGGAGCCCCCCAATACGGATAAGAACCTACCTAATACTTATGATTAAAAAAGCTTTGAATATAAATTTTAGTATGTGCATGTGTTTTCGAAAGAGTCGTGTCAAAATATTGACCAAACATATTTTGATAATAAATTATTTGGATAAAATTTGTTTCACTAAAAATGTTTTGCCTAACCTAAGTAACACATTTGGCAAAAGAACCATAACCCTAATGAAAATTGCTGTAGTAATATTCTGACAAGTGATCATTTGACTAAAGGTAAACAAATATATGGGAAACATTTTATTGGAAAAAAAATTGTAGACAAAGATTGGTAGGGAAATGAAACTTAGTCAAAAATATTTCGGTAAAAGAACAGGCTCCCGAATGATACAGATATAATACCTCTCTGAGTGAAACTACTTAAACTGTAAAAGTAATAATACAGGCTTAGTATTCTAAAAGAACGCAACATTCTACGTATATTTATACATAATGGAGCTCAATTTTACATATTCGTCCATGTAGTACAATAATATGTTTTCGAAGTTGCACATCTAACACCTCTTTCTTAAAGGTACTAATTGGTTTTATAACATACAATTAATTATTTACAGTCCAAGTTATACTATGTAGAAGAAATAAGAAGGAATGACTAGTTTTATAAACGATGAAATATTTACAGAAAATGTTGCATCACATGTGCTCGTTTCTCTTGTACGATCTTCCCTCACGGAACAGAAGTTTTGGCCCTGTAACAAAAGGAACATTCTGTTAATTAAGTACTTAACATAACACGTGTAAACAATCTTGAAATTGAAACATTTATAACTTCTCGGCTCCCAAACATACAGGGCACCCTTTGAAATTTACTCCTTGCGTAATGTTGCCTTCAGCTTACGCGATCGCTTGATTATCTACCTACCGCATAAACAGATTATGAATGTTATTCTTGGCAATATCCGTCTCAAGTTACAGCTATTATAAAATAAGCCTAAGTTGGCAATGTCATTCAAAATTAACGTTTAATAGTACCTTAATATAGAAGCCGGGAAACGAAGGGTTGCAGGCCAAGTAGATATAGACACGGATAGGGATACGCGGCCTGCAGCCCAACGTTTATCGCCGAGATTTTTATAGTGCTTTTCTCAAACATATGCAATGAAATACCACTCAAATAACAAATTTAACAAACCCCATGTTTGACATTAAAATTGCAAAAACAAAAACCGGCCTAGGCCTCCAATTTTGTATGAAATTTCTTTATGGTTCTCCCGAGTTGTTCCGCCTGCAACGTGGTACTTTGAAGCCTGTTATAACGCACTTAATGACGAAATTTAATTGCAAGTTTGAGAAAAATTTAAATCAAATTTACACCCTGAAAAACATGTTAAAATAGGGTGACAAAACTATATCTGGTGTATTTTTAGGGTTTCGTAGCCAAAATGGTGAAAACGGAACCCTTGTAGATTCGTCATGTCTGTCCGTCCGTCCGTATGTCACAGCCGATTTACTCGGAGAGTATGAGCACTACAATTATGAAATTTTGTAGAAAGGTGTATTCCATGAACCGGTATAGAAATATGATGTAAAATTACGAAAATGATATTAAACAGGGGAGCACCCAATGTAACACGGGGAGCAACATTTTTTTTTCAAAGTACATTAGTCGTGTGTGGTATTTATGGATAGGCCTTCAAAAATAAAATAGACGTTTCTGAATAATTTTTCCATTTAAGTCATCGGTTGGTGAGATATTAGCTGTCAAAGTCGTAAATAGTGCCCCCCTCACCCCTCTAATTTCCAAACTATGAAGTTTAAAGATCTGAAAAAAATCAAGATGATGTACATTAATGAATATTTTCAACGATTTCTGGTTTGAACAAGATAGGTCTAACGGTTTTTGAGTTACTGCTGAAAAACTGTGTTGCCCAAACAAAAGGGCGTAAGTGCCCTCAGGTATGAGGATACGACCTTTTTTGTTTTAATGTATTGTATAGTGGTTTTAAATGTATTAGCAGGTGTCGGTACGGAACCCTTCTTTGTGCGTGATCCGACAGGCACTTGGCCGGTATTAAAAAAAAAAAAAAAAAACACGCATACACGATATATACTCGTAAATCGGTATCTATAAATAATAAATACCAAGCTTAATGTGTGGTAAGTTTTATTGGGGTAAGCTTTATTTCAAGCGGCTTGAGAACTTCTAACAGTCAAATTGCCCACTCATTTGACAAGCCTAAACCAATCTAGTACTATCCGAGGGTTGGAAGGTCACATTGTAGTCGCTTCCGTAAAAACTAGTGCCTACCTAACTCTTGGGATTACAATATGATGACACAAATAAGTAATATGATATCAATTATTTGTTAGTTAATACTTACGTGGTCTGCCCATCGGAGTGGGATGCAGTTGGTGGCGGCCAGCGGTGCAAGTGCGCGCGCCACATGAGCTGGCCAAACGTCATTCGGAACTGGCGTGACATTGAGCAATACAGCACAAAGTTGATGGCGCCATTCAGCAGTGCCAGCGCGTCCATCAGCTCCCCGAACAGATCGTAGCAGCGCTTGAAAAAGCACCTTCCAAGCACGCCACTCAAGAGTCCCAAAATACCCTGCGGCACTTCAGTCACCAAGAACAGCAGCAGAACCGCCACTAGCATCTTCGTCGTCCTATCCGTCCGCTTATCTGCTTTATACTGCCTCTTCATCATCTTACTGTTAGTCGGACAGGCGGAATAAACCCTGACTTTCTTTTGGTGCTGATTCGCTCGGTATACTTCTCGAATCAGCCATAGGCTGATCACGGTCAAGATGCAGCATGGAATCAGTTTGATAACGACTGCGTGAACCCAGAAGTTTATCTGATAGAGCTTTCCTTCCTGATCAGCGTCAACGTGGTACAGAATCATAGGGCCTGTCGGTTCCAGTACAACCGCCGTGTGGATATCAAATACCTACAAGAAAATGTATTTCATGATCATAAATTCCACAACAGACATACGTATACAGAGCCAAGCATAAGAGATTTTCTTCAATGCTATTACCCGCTTCAAACGACCCAGATTTAACCATGTCTGGCATTTAATTTAATCGGATTGTTAAATTACGCGTAGAAGCATTATGAAAATTAGGCCAAAATATTCTTGACTCGCTAACCATATATGTAGGAATACAGAGTATAGGTGGTAAAATGAAACTGCTCATTATGGCTGCACTACATCTTCTCTCTGTGCAAAAAATGTGGCTTTTATCTGAGTACCTGCAGACAAAGAAAGGTTGCTAAAATTAAAGATAAAGATAAATTATTTGTAAAACAAAAATTAATAATTAAAAATTAGTAATTAATTTAATTGCTTGCCTAATATGACTTTACCCAATATTTAAATAGTATAAATATACGGACTATAATTATCGTATTAGAAAGAATCGCGCCTACGCGGTACGATACTTAATTAATCAAATTTTCACCTTAGCAGCTCGAACAACCCTATTTTGCTGCGTAAAACTCTTTTTACTCACTCTGTGAAAGTAACCTTTCATATTCGGTATGCCACGTAGATACTGCCCTTTCATAGTTCGGGGGCTATTCAAAAGTCGATATATTTGGACTTCATTCCCTCTGTCCCTTTCAATTCGTAACGAAATAAGAGAGTGCCACAAATAGGTCTATGAATCGACTTCACTTTAACATTCGACAACAGTACGATAATTTAACAACAGTACGTTTAGTTTTTAGTGTGCACACGAAAAAAACGTGTGATTGTCTCTTTCTCGCGCTACAGAAATAAGAGTTGAATATTGTTAAAATCAGCCAAAGAGCAATGGAGAGAGCTATGTTAGGAGTTTCTCTGCGTGATCGCATCAGGAATGAGGCCATCCGCAGCAGAACCAAAGTGACCGATATAGCCCTCCGAATTGCTAAACTTAAGTGGCAGTGGGCGGGGCACATAGCACGTAGAACCGATGGCCGTTGGGGCGGAAAGGTTCTCGAGTGGCGACCACGTACCGGAAGGCGTAGCGTGGGCAGGCCCCCCACACGGTGGACCGATGATCTGGTGAAGGTCGCGGGTGTCCGCTGGATGCGGGTGGCGCAGGACCGGTCATTGTGGAAGTCTTTGGGGGAGGCCTATGTCCAGCAGTGGACGTCTTTCGGCTGATATGATGATGATGATGATGATGATTGTTAAAATAACTAGGATATATGAGTGAAATCAGTGATGAAGGGGGTATTTTAAAAACAGTAGGGCTAGTAGTGTGCACGGGATCTATGGCCCGCACGAGACACTCGTACTGAAATGTGCCTTAGTGGCGCGACTAATCTCGCGTCGCGCACATCCGGGCGTCTTTGTAGCCGCAGTAAGGAGTATTTGCCTAATGAATGTTGAATTAAGTTTTAAAGTTAAATATGTTCTTACTGCTGAGGTGAAAAGTTGTAGCTATATGTCACACGAAAGCAAAGTTATTTACATCTCCTGCCCTTGAGGTCCTCGCTGCACTCAAGATTCTAACTTTGAATCACTCGCTACGCCCGTGATTCAATTTTAGAACATTTCGCTTGTTCCGGACTCAAAATCAGCTGCATTTGCAGCAAAAAACAACTTTGCTCTCTTGTTGCACAAATAAGTATTATCGTGCTACATTTGGCTGTTATTATTCGAGAACCAATCAGTTAATTTTAATGTTTATGCACCAATAATAAATCACTCGTGCTTCCCAATTTCCCTCCCCAAATGGACGCGAACGCGCATTAAAGTAGGTATCGGTTACTTATCTTACTTGATAGCAACATATCGCCATACAGCCAGAGACAATGTGAGACATATAGATGCCGTGTGGAAGATTTGAGCGAAATGCATGTGAAACAGAAGATAGGCCGCCCATTTGTACGGCATTTCCCGCTGTCCTGGCAGTACCTGGTAAACAAGTAATTAAAAAATTAATAAGATAGTAAAATGTTGGAATAATTTTACTCAAATCGACTAGTTCCCAAACTTAGCAACTACATTCCTGTACCACGTGTATTACCCGATGATGTACATGAACATATGTATATACTTAAGTACATTGAAGACATCCATTAGGGTGGTCCTTAAATGGCAAAAAAAATTTTTTTTTAATTTTTTAACGGGGCACCATTTCTTTTGATTATTTAACATGAAAATAGGTAACAGTATTTTTTTCATAATTTTTGGACAATAATTAGAGGTCGCTACCGCAGCTTGAACTTTGTGAAATAAAATTAAACAAACGTATTACATGCAAAATCATATTTATTGGAAAAAAACTCTTTCAAGTGTTAAACATTGCAGTTACAATCTCTAAAACAGATATATTTATCAACTACACAATCAGGTATCCATTACACAACAACAACACAAATAACAAATTATGATAAAAGGGTGGATTTCTGGGTGTTGGGGTACTTTTTTTGGAATTGTTTTACTATTAAAAGCAAATACTGTTTTTGGTCTTCATTAGTTGTTAATAGCTTATTGTACTCCTCCATCAATGCCACTCCTCGTTCGGCGATGTCATTTACCACCCGCATGGATTGTACTATTTTTTTTGCCGCTTTAAAGTCTTCGTCACTTTCCCAATTTTCAACATCTTTGCTCAAAAATCGTGATGAAATGCCAAGTATTTGGAAGAACCTCAAAGAGTTACTTGTCACAAAGTCTTCAATATCTTTTTCCATGATATGTCTGGCATCTAGAGTAATCTAGACTTATTTTCTTGGGACAATACTCCAGCCCCTCATTTTTTAGTGCAATGACCATTTTTTTCTTTACTTCAATCGAAAGCTTGTCGTCGAAAAATGCAAATGAAACAAGTTCTTCACATAAGTACCATAAATGACCCAAAACCTTTTTCAAAGCAAGGTTGGCCATCGCCAGATTAATATTTTTATAGGCTATGAGGTCTTTCAGCAGTTGCAAATCATTTCGTGGTGCACATTGCCCAGCAGGTGCTTGGAACCAATACTTCACGTATATGACGACAGTAAAAGTACAAATATTTTTTACTGCTTTTTCTTCTCTTTTGGTCATTTTAAATTGATGCCGAAACATAAATAATTTCAAGCAGTACATCGCTTTTGCCATCCAACGAGCACGGCGAAGCCCAGCAGGCATTCTGAATGAGACTCCACTGTCAGGAATACCTCCCAAATAAATTATTGTGAGATTTAATAGCTCTCTATAATCATCACGCGGTTGGTATTCACGCAATTGATCCTGTGCGAAAGAAATCATTTCTGAAGAGATATTTTCAACATATTTGGCAGACTCGGGATCAGAAATAACAGTCTTGTAATCCTTAGGATCAATATTGGTCCAATTCTTTTTGAACCTTTTGAATACCTAAATTTCTGGGCCACTAGATGGACCAAGGGCTTGATTTACGATGGCTTCTAACATAATTTCCATTATGTGATGTCGACAGCCGAGCCAAAGCATATCTTTTTCCATTTTTTGTTCTAAAATAACACAGCATCCGTTTCGCAGTCCAGTGTTAACTGCCGTTGTGTCAAAACATAAGCATTTAACTTTGTCACTTAATCCCCATGTCTGTACTGTTTCATGGACAGCAGAGGCACATGCTTCACCGGTTCCGCGTTCAAGTTTAGGAACTGCCAACAGCTGATCTATTCCATGCCCAGACACTAATATTGGTAAGCGATCCACCGTTTCATGCCCTGTTATATCTTCAATAAGTTTACCATCCCAGTGAATTGTTAAGGGCAAATCGGGTTTGAATTCTTTTTTTAGACTCTCTGCTAGGACTTTACGATACTTCATCCGCTGCCGGCGAATCGAAGAACGATTGACGTTGAACTTTTGAGGTTCTGTACACGTTTTTTTTAAAACAGATGTAAGACGATAGTGGCTTTTCTGTCAGTTAATTTAGCGGCATCAAGCCCCGCCGCTATGTCGGGATCAATCAAAAGTTTTCTACCTCGCTTTTGTGGTGGCGGTGTCGGAAGTGTTGAGGGCCCTGCTTCCTCGTTCATATCAGGTGTTGGCGTGGTATTTTCACTGCTAGATGTAGATGAAGACTGATGTATTCCTCGCAGAGCATGAATTCTTTGTTCTTCGCGTTCGTGGCGTTTTTGAAGGTTTGCTTCTTTCTTCAAATTCTGAGCCTCTTTCTGTAAACTTTTTTTGTCCACTGTGGTCATAATGCCTGCCCGATTAAAGGATGATTCACAGTAGACCGTTCCGTGTCCGGGCCGGCCCGTTTTCTATGACAGCAAACGCAACGGCCGGCGTATTTCTCTAGAAGAAAACGGGCCGGCCCGGACACGGAACGTCCTACTGTGAATCATCCTTAACGCGTTGTTGCAGTAAGAATTGTTTGTCTTCTTCGATAGTCATCATATCTAAGGCTTTCGCGTGCGCAATGTCGAACAATTGCTCTATTTGGTTTTGCCACTCTTGTTCTTTATTTTTTGTCACAGCGGAGCGTTTTGAAACATTTTTTTTATTTTTTTTTTAGTTTCTGCCACTCTTTGAAGTGGTATTCAATTTTGGCAATTACATGTTTCTTTAATCTTGTTGGTATTGCAGCTTTTTCCCATATGGTCAAGACGGAATGGGCGGTCGCCGTCGCAGATTCGCGTATAGTTTTTTTTCATCGGTTTTAAAGTAAAAAAACAAACTTAGCACTTCACGTATTGAGGGCAATTTTGTTTGCTTCAAATTTGGTGTTAACTGGCCTATAAGCCAGATGTTAGTTGTATTTGGCGTTGACACGCGTATTCCACTGCTTGTAGACGCCATTACAACACTTCACTACGATACGCTTGAGGATTACGTGCACACTCTCACAATAACGAAAATGGACTGAAGAACGTCCCACGCGGTCGCGTCGCGAGTAGGCATCGCGTCAGTGCATCGCTAGTAGGCAACAGCACTTGATTTCATTTAACAAGTCAAATTTTTATAACAAAAACGCACGAATAAATAGTTGGCTCGATTCATAAAATTGTTTTTTTTTCAATATTTTTCAAAACTTTGACCTTCCGTAGCGACCTCGTAAACTAGATAAAAAAAAATTAAAAAAATAGTGTGGAAATAACTCATGCTAAATAGCAGTTTGAAGAGGTGCCCCATTGACTTTTCAGAAATCGAGAAATAAGGACCACCCTAACATCCATTACTCAGGTAAAAATATTTGTGCTCATCAGACAAATAAATACCGGAATTCGACACCGGCTTCTTAGACAAGATCCAACGGGGATAAAGTGGTGGTACCTACTCTAACAAATAACAACTTCCAATCAAGTTTAATCTATACATATATCACGTTACTTTACTAACGAGCTCGCATTTCCCGATTACACACTGATAAGATAACCTATTTGGCTTCTCATAATGAAAATTTCCATAAACGTGTAATCGAAAATATGTAAACCTCAACCAAGCTATCCCAATTAAATCTTATGATATTGGTAATAAGTGTTACATTCATTGATATAGAAGTCCTAGATCAAAAGTATTTTAGCGAAGCACAAGTAGATCTAAAACTCTGAAAAGCTCTTGAGATTTTCAGCTAAAAATAGTAGACAGTGACAGCCTATAGGTCGATTTGTGTAAGATTGCCCCCAATATTTATTTATTTTATTAATTTATTTAGTATCTCAAAGGTTCGGTATTCTCAAAGGCGTTCAATATAACAATGTTTTCAGAATGCTGTTGAGACTCCCGAAATGGTGCAGCGCATCGGAGATGTTTGCAAAGGCGCACACTGATGATTTTCATGCGATAATGCGCAAAAAAATTAAATTGCTGATGGGTCGCGTCAGAGAAAGTCAAAACAGCATTCTGAAGGCAGGGTTGCCAGTAGATTTAACTGCTCCATATTGTGGCACTGGACTAAGGTTGTCAGGACTACGTTGACATATGTCAAGTAGGACCTCGAATAGTTTTAATGATATTACATTAATACTAACATTAGTTTTTAAGTTTTCTTTTTGTAACTAACAACATATGGATCGTTGGTCTGAATTAAATATTTTTTGATTTGATTTGATTTGAAAGGTGAAAAATATAAGGCAGGATAAGTTATCCGTCATGTTTCTTGGGACTTTTTGTTCATTTTATTCATAAAACATGACAGTAGAAACTACCGTGCTAGCTGAGCTGCTATTCTGAATAGAGTCATTGCTGCCCTCAAATGAGGTACGAAAAGTACAACTTCGATCCTTCTTTTGAGGGTAACAATAACTTTTTTCGGTGCGAAAATAACTTAAAATCAATAAAATATCTGTCCTATCTTATTAACAATAAAGCCGTGTGCACATATTCTTGATCACTTTGAACTTGCACACGTTTCAGATTCGACTGTACATAATTTTACGTCCCCTGACCAGGAAGTGGAATTATCCGTTCGCGTGGCGTAGAGACAGGGGGTGGTTGTCATTTTATCATTATTAATGGAATATTAATAATATTATAATACTGCATACATTAGGCAAACCAATCACAACTTAACGGGAGACCTTTCCTAAAAGTTACAGTACTGAGCTAGACGATGACAGCAAACCCAACAAACAAGGAAACCTGCTTGGAATAGAAATTATTCGCAAACAAAGGCGTTACGGATCTCAAGAGAACTTGATGGACGTGTGTGAGTGTGCTTACGGATCCTCACGCAACTGCTGAGTTGAGTCTATCCGACTAAAAGTATAAAATTTAAATCAAACTTACATTTCTTGTTGTGATAGACCGCCGGGGGATGGGCAGCAGCATCCCTGGAGTGCGGTGGAGATCTATACTGTGATCGCCAACCCGCATGCCAAGCGTGCCGATTATGCCATTTTACCACTGTGAAATTGGGGGAGGCCTATGTCTAGCAGTGCGCGTCCTGCGGCTAATATGGAGGTGGACCACCAGAAACCAAGAACGGTGGTTACATTTCTTGTGCGGAGTCGTTTTATAATCTGTTGAACTCATCATTGCGCTGTTTATGTGTGCTTGTCTTTTTCTTTGTACAACGACGGTGGGCTTACGGTGGTCTATAAGAAGCTCACAGCCTGCCCGATGGTAAACAGACACCGTATCATACGTATAGACGCATGCAATTGCAGAACGCTCACAATAAGCACGTTGCCTAGGTGTCCTTTTTAGGGTTCCGTAGTCAATCAACTAGGAACGCTTATAGTTTTGCCATGTCCGTTTGTCTGTTTGTCTGTCTGTCTGTCCGTCTGTCTGTCCGAGGCTTTGCTTTGTTAGTGCTAGAAAGCTATAATTTGGCATGGATATTTATAAAGCAATAAATCTGACAGAGTTATAAAATAAAAAATAATTATTTAATGTTACCTCCCCTACACGTGGAGATAAAATTAATTTTTAACACCCTATGGTGTGGGGTGTTGTTGGATAGGTCTTTCAAAATGAATTGAGGTCTTCATCAAATATTTTTGATATAGTGAACATTTCCAGAAATAATCACTTCAAAAGAAAAAAAATGTTTCCCCCCCTCTAACTTTTGAACTGTGAATCCAAAAATATGAATAAAATCATGAAAGTAAAACATAATAAAGACTTCCAACTGTTTTTCAGATATCGTAAAGTCTTCCCTTCTTAGTAAAAGAGGTATGAAACGCTGCGAAGGCTTTTTCTAATGAAGTTCATTGGGCAACTACGGAACTCTTCACTGAGCATGGCCCGACAAGCTCTTGGTCGATTATTTACTATTGTGTTGGTAAGTAGTGACCTAGTGGCATATGCACTGCAGGTTCTTCACTCTCAACACAGCTCAATCTCGGGGCGTCCTTACTCACACCAGGAACATGGAACATCCATGGACTCCACATAGCTAAAAAGCAAGTACATAGTGGAGTTATTATGGCTAAGGTCTTCTGTTAGGTACTTCCTTCTCAAAGTGCTTTCACTCTTGGGCTACATTCCGTTGTGCCCTACCCATCCTAAAACACAATTGAGGTACGTTAACTGGGGTCACTTTGATTCGAGGGCTGACTTTGATCAAAATCATTCTGTTTTTCTCGTAGATTGTCGTTTTTATTTTCGCGTGACCGTGGTAGTCAAAATATTATAAAATCATCTTAGCGTTTACTTCATTAAATCTACCTAATTGCTGACTGTACTGTTTTATGCTACATTCTAAATAATCTAAATGATCAAAGTAGCCCCCTTTTTTCTATACCACTACAAACCAAAACTACCTACGTTAGGGTTGAGCGGCATTGCGATAGCGGCGGGAGCGCTCGTGGCCCAGTGGCAGACTAATATTATACTGTGCCAGCGGCGCCCGCGCACCGGGTGCGGTATGCGAGGTTCTGGCGAGGTTAAGCAACGTGGGGGCAGGTCAGTTCTTGGATGGGTGACCGCTTTGAGTGGTTACTAACCGAGCGCTCCCGTGCTTTGGAAGGCACGTTAAGCCGTTGATCCCAGTTGCTGTCTACGACAGCAGTCGTTAAGCCAGGTTAGAGGCCTTCGGGCGGCTTGAGAACTTCTAACAGTCAAGTTAAAGTCGCACTACATCCGTAGGTAGTACCCACCGTTACCCTACACGTGACTCCTGGGCCACCTGTAGGGTCACGGGTGGTTGGCTAAAAGTGCAACAAAAACTGGCAGCCGTACTTGTCTTCTCGAAGACCTCACGGTTCAAAAATAAATGCCATACGATTATTATTATTATTAACGAAAAGCGAGTGCGCGCGTCACACATCAATTTTATTTCAATCCAACACATCTAGTCATACTGACCTACTTATCCAAGACGTACATAGATTGTCCTCCTTTTTCAAGACGTTTGAGAAATATATGTTTATTGGACAGATTTGATTTGCAGAGTGATTCCACGAGTATAGCATAAGTATTTGATAGAATATTGTTGAGTCTCTTAAGTCTTACTAGCTTTAAGCTGTGCATCGCTCAGAGAGGCTTTAAATTGTGTTTCCAATCCACACCTAGGTTGCTGTCTAAAAACAAAATACACAGTAACATAACAGCGGTAAAACCGAAAACATTTAAATTTTGCTACTCCTTAATTTTATATTGCCCCGTGTGGTACCGGGTTAGAATAGCACCACCCCCTTTCTTCCCTTGGGTGTCGTACGAGTAAGAGTCGACTATGGGAACCCGGTTGAAGTGTGTTGTGGGTGATGGGCTAGCAACCTGTCACTGCAATATCACATTTTCTCTATCTATAAACCTACAATTGCTAAAAGTGGCATTGAAATTAATTTTGTGTGTTCTGCCTACCCCTTTTGGGAATATAGGCGTGAGTTTATGTTACGTTTAATTTTATTTTGGTTTAGTAGACCTGTAAACATGGCTAAATACTTTCATAATTATCGCTACTCAATAACCCATTTTTTAGGGTTCCGTAGTCAACTGAACGGACTGGAACCCTTATAATTTCGCCATGTCCGTCTGTCTGTCTGTCTGTCCGTCTGTCTATCCATCTATCTGTCCGAGGCTTTGCTCTGTGATTATTAGTGCCAGAAAGCTGCAATTTGGTATGAAGACTTATATAAAACAAAACAACTAAACCTAAATAAAAAGGTCTCCAAGATCGGAGCCCTGTGGAAGGGTTCCCATAAGGCTGGCATCAGCGTTCCCCCTTTGGATAGCTATGCTGATCCGTTGGCCAAGGAACGAGCCAGCCCTACGGTCTCCTGACACCTCGGCCAGCCTTCAGGATAGTTGCCCAAAAAGTCGGTGGGCACCCGCGCTCCACGTAACTAATTTGGTATGGAAATAAATATAAATCAATAAATCTGACACAATCGTAAAATATTATCTAAAAAAATATTTTTGAATAGTACACGTATAGTATATGTATCCACCACGACCACCACCACCATATCAGCCCTAGGACGTCCACTGTTGGACATAGGCCTCCCCAAATTTCATGGGGGGTAAATGCCATAATCGCCACGCTTGGCATGCGGGTTGGCGATCGCAGTATCTCCACCGCACTCTAGGAATGCTGCTGCCCATTCCCCGGTGGTCTTGGTCGTAGTTTTAGGACATACCCCCGTGAATTTGGGGGAGGTCTATGTCCAGCAGTGGACGTCCTTGGGCTGATATGGTGGTGGTGGTGGTGGTCACTCAATTGCTCAAAGGTTAACTGGAAGAGATCCCTTAAAGGGATAAGTTCGCCTTTGTACCGATATAACCGAATTTGTCTGTATTTCTACCTGTGTTTTGTGTACAATAAAGTATTTACATACATACATACATACACGTAAAGTGGGGATGATTTTTTTTTGCTTCCACCCTATGGTGTGGTGTGTTGTTGCTATCCAACAGTTTCCAAATGAATAGAGGTCTTATTTAAACATTTTTTGGTAAAGGGAATATCCAAAAGAAAAAACACGTTTAGCTAAATGATTTCAGTGCTATATTCACTCGCTTGCTTTGAATTTTGAGTTGAACTCTATTCCCTTATTACACCAGGGTTGCCAAAAGCGAGTGAGTGGTTATGGATCATATTGTTGTTCTATCATGTGGTAGCTCGCAGAGATATAGAGCCACACAGTCAAACACTTGAGCAGCCGGTTGATGGTTAGTGTGCTCACTCACCATCAGGTACCTGTAGACGGCGAAGGGCACGTATTCCAGCATGACGAACACGTCAACCACGGCCAGCCACTTGAGCAGCCGGTTGATGGTTAGTGTGCTCACTCACCAAGTACCTGTAGACGGCGAAGGGCACGTATTCCAGCATGACGAACACGTCAACCACGGCCAGCCACTTGAGCAGCCGGTTGATGGTTAGTGTGCTCACTCACCAGGTACCTGTAGACGGCGAAGGGCACGTATTCCAGCATGACGAACACGTCAACCACGGCCAGCCACTTGAGCAGCCGGTTGATGGTTAGTGTGCTCACTCACCAAGTACCTGTAGACGGTGAAGGGCACGTATTCCAGCATGACGAACACGTCAACCACGGCCAGCCACTTGAGCAGCCGGTTGATGGTTAGTGTGCTCACTCACCAGGTACCTGTAGACGGCGAAGGGCACGTACTCCAGCATGACGAACACGTCGGCCACGGCCAGCCACTTGAGCAGCCGGTTGATAGGCGCCGCCGAAAGGTCACGCCGCGTCAGCACCGCCACGTTCAGCGCATTCGCCAAGCTACCGAAGAAACATACCTGCAAAAATAAATATATCCTCAAAACATTTACAGACTTTTATAAAAAGTACAGGCGTGAATGTAATTCATGAACACGAATAAAAATTCTCAATTGACTATCCTCAACTCACCAGCGTATCAGTGGAGTCTTCATACATATTTTATTAAATATATAAAACTAGGTAGCCGTAAGCGGGTGACGTGATCAACAGTCACAGCATTAACTGGCGTTATCAGACGGGAGATGCAAACGGTGGTAGAGTTGAGGAATGTGCCAACTCATGCGGACTATCTCTCATTGATGATCCCGAACTACCTTCATCCTTCAATAGTGGCCGCTGGAAGAGAGGTTACAATCCCAACCTTATATTTGCTAGTAACGGGGGGTAGCACAACAATGTATCAGATCTCTATGTGAGAATGATCCCGAAGATCCAACATAGACGTATAGTCTGTACAACTTTTGCAGCTGTTAGACCACGTACAATCCCCTACAGAAGACGCTATAATTTAGCTAAAGCGTATTGGGAAAGTTACGCAAAAAAATTAGATCACCTTTTGTCGGATTTTCCACCAAATCCACTAAATTATGACGAATTTGTTAAGCAGGTCAAGCTTGCGTCCAGACAACACATGTCACGCAGCTGTAGAACACAGTACATACTTGGAATATCGAATAGTCTCAACTCTAGTAGATTTAGGTAATGACAAGCTTACCTCAAGTATAGGGGAGAAAATATCATGAACTCGTGGAAAACGTTCTAATGTCACTGAAAAGTGATCTAACCTAACCCAACGAAAACGAAAGTTTCTGCTTCCCATTTTAGAACTTAACAGGCCACGAGAGAACTCAAAGGGTAGCGGCCAGGACCACACATTCACCCAAAAATACTTGGGTGTTACGTTGGACAGGACTCTTACGTTCAAACAACACTGTTGCAACACAAAACAAAAAGTAGCGGCGAGGAATAATATCATGCGACGCATTGCCGGAAGTATGTGGATGTGGAGTGTTGGATATTTTCTGTGTATTTAAGTACCTACATATCTATTAAATATATCATCGTCTAGTACACATAACACAAGCCTTACTTGCCACTTACCTTGCCTTGCGCGTCATTGAGCTTACTATACAGTATTTTTATTCAATTCCGTTAATTGCGAGGGTACAATCCTGGGATGAAATAAAGTAATCTTCTCTAAAACACTAGTACCCCAATTCGTACCATTATGAAGATATTTAAGAATTAATTTTCGTTAATTAACACCCCTAGTATAGTATAAAAGATCCTTAACAATTAAACAATGTTGACGTGTGTGTCATTCGAGTTCTGAACTGTCATACTTGACATTAACTTTTGCTTAACTCTACGTTAACTCTTTTAAGCCCGTTTTTCATTCACCCTTGGTGATATAAATAAGTTTTTGTACGAAAATGCAAAAAAAAATTCGTTTATTTTGAATATCTTAATATGTTACGTCGTTTCTATGGCTATACACGGCTATGTGCTTGAAGGAACGGAAATCAATAAAAACAGCCTGTATATGGGACTAGTTCGATTTGTGTAAAAATTGTGTCATTTCTTTTTCTTTGTAATATCCCTTGAGTTCTAAAATCTTGCCTTGTTAGCTATTCTCTTTATTCGCTGCAAGCAAAAAAGAGCATGAAACCTCATCAAAATTTACTAAGCAAGCACTTAAGTACTCTTACAACAACACCATTTCACGTGAAAGCCTTCTTTATTAAAAACATTATTAATTATGTCCGAGGTGAAGCTTTTGTTATCTGACACAGCGATTTAACTCTTGTGATATGGCGGCGGAATGCGGAAAATAAATGTAAAAATTAAACTTTGTTTCAAATTTGTTTTAAAGCCTTACTTATATAGTTGCTTTTTATTATGCTAGCTACCTATGCCCTGGTATCCACAACGGCATGCAGTATAATAATATAAGCAAAAGAAAACTCGGTTGTCTACCAGCTCCATAGGTTGACATAATGATGACGATGATGAATTCCCAACCAGTATCCGTACTTTGGCACCAACGGCGAATTGTCACTGTCAGGTGAAACTTGTCAAATCGGTCAAATATCCTGAAACACCCTTGAAATGACCCGATTATCTTATATTAAATTCAGTGCTTGTAGGCATATCAGCAGGGTTATATAATCACGTAATTATTCGAACATACGATAAGATTTTACCTTGAAAAATGACAGATATCGATCTCACGCACGCTCGATTACGTTGCGTAAGTATCCCACTGAGATACATACTGCCCGAGGGGTAATTACGTAACATTTTTGATAGTGCGTAAAGCAGATCTAAATATAAATTGCCATACAAAAAATTACAGTTAGATCTACAAATCGCATGTTCAAAAAGTTATGTGTTTACCCTGCAGGTTATAATATCTGTGCACCTGCCGCGTGACGTCATAATGGCGCTTTGCGAACGGTTGTACGGGCGCGGGCGTCGCATTCGGGCGAGATGCACAGTTGTGAAACGATTGTATTTTTTATGACGGTGGTGAATTCGGCGTGCCTGATACAAAAAGCATGCAGAAAATGTAGCCTATGGATGCTTGCGACTGCAAGCGCTGCTGACCTTTTTTAGGGTTCCGTAGTTTCGCCATATCCGTCCGTCCGCCCGTCCGTCTGTCCTCGAATTAGATCAGTAATAGTTGCTACACATAAAGCCACCTACCCTACACTTTTTGCAAAACCAATTGTGTGGGGTATCGTTGGATAGCTCGCATTAATTAATTATTCATTAATATTGGGGGACAATCTTACACAAATCGACCTAGTCCCAAACTAAGCAAAGCTTGTACTATGGGTACTAGACGACGATATACATACTTATATAGATGCATACATACTTAAATACATAGAAAACATCCAAGACCCAAGAACAAATATCCGTGAAAAATGCACAAATAAATGCCCTGGCCGGGATTCGAACCCGGGACCTCTAGCTTCGGAGGCAGAGTCACTACCAACTAGGCTAAATAGGTACATTAAGTACCTAGTGAGGATTTTCTATCATTTTTAAACAGGAATCTGTTTGTGTAATATTAAACTATAAAGAGATATTTTTATTTCAAGTGTGTTAAAAGAAAAACTATTAGATCTAAGCAGACATCACAAGTCATCATATCCTCTGGAGCTCAAGCGATCTTACTCACAGGCAGGAACACAACACCACATACTTATACAGGGTGTTTGGTAACTAGGTGCGAAGACTTGCAGGGATGATAGAGGAGGTAATTTGATATATTTTAGACACAACATGCGTTGTACAAAGTCGTTTCTTTTCCAAGATATGCACCATTTTATTTTGAAAATTGTATGTTTTCCATACTACCATACATTTGGAAAATGTTTAGATTTTTTTCAATGTTCTCTTTCTTCTGGCTTATCGCAATTTTTCAATAACTGTAGGAACTAAGGAAGTTTTTGAAATCAATTGAGTTGGAACTAATGACTTTTTACTGCTTGTATTCACATGGTATTCAGATGCGAATTTTTCTCCATACATTTTCGTAGAAACGGAAAAATAAGTAAAAAATTCAAAATCCTATCTGTGATTAGGTTCTTACTTCGAAGTAGAAGAACTTCGAAAATAAACGGGTTAATTTTTTTCGTTTCTACCATGAAAATGTATTGGAGAGGAATTCGCATCTGAATACTCAGTTATTATGGCTACGGTTTTCTGTAAGATGGAGTAATTCCCCAGTTGGGCTACTTCAAATATGAGCGAGATGACATATCAACCTATACAAATATGTTTATTTATCTGGCTAACGTGCTATTTTGTTTGCGTACTCGTCAACCCTAAACGTGTTTGTACATTATGCCCTTATCCCTCTTTCTACCATCGCATTGAGCACAGCGTGGGTGTCCACAAACGAACCATGGCGGTCAACATTAATTAGTCGTCAGCAAATTACTGCGCAACGTGACACCAAGTGTCTGAAACCCAAGTCGTGTATGTTTGCTATTCTGTTCCGAAGGGCTTTGTTTCTTTTATTTTTGTAACTAGTTAGAACTAGCCTCTTAGTGTGTTGGGTACACACACATGAACAGCAAAAATATCTGTTCTGAACTTTATTCGCACTGGCATGAAGGCGTGTAGGAATGCAACTAAAAATACTTGTGTTTGTGCTTATCTTTGTAGAAATTGGTATATGTACAGGATGTGGCTTATAATACGGAGCAAAAAATTAAAAGGACGCTTACCTAGAGCATCTCCAGTAACCTTTAGTGTCCAAAAAAAGTGCTTTCTTTTCTGAGGATTTTTGATCTAAAGTTATGACCACCAAGTAATGGATCTTGACACCACGACCTACTCGTAATAGCGCGGCAGTTAATGCTGATTTTAAGGTGGCATCAGTAATGACGCTAAACTAGAGGTCCTGGGTTCGAATCCCGGTAAGGGCATTTGTTTCTGTGGTGAGTAATAGACACATTTGTTTCTGAGACTTGGATGTTTTCTATGTATTTAAGTATATATCTATGAAATATTTCGTCGTCTATTACCTATAACACAAACCTATTGTGCTTACTATTTGACTTCGATTTGTGTTAAATATTGTCCCCTAAATAAATATGAGTTTATTGCAGTTTTTTTGTTTTAAAGTATATAATTATTAAGGATTTAGTTATTTTTTTTATATATTTTTAGTGTTTTCTAAATATCACTACAAAAGTGGTTTGAATTGGAAAAATAGTTACTTGTAGGTATCTATTCTTATGCAAATATAGCCCACGTGTAACACTTAGTAACTATTTTTTAATTCCAACCACTTTGAAATAATTGCTGGAGAGCTCCATAGTGTACCGTTTAATAATAATCATTATCCCCTTCTTTTGCTCTTATCTTTTTTTTGTAATTGACATTCAACTCTGATAGATAAACTGTATATTATTAAATAAACTAAATTAAAACCTTACAAATCTAAAAACCTAAGTCTAAAATTGGCCCCTGTGGCATGGTGCCGAGGATGCTGGCAGCATTTCCTCGCTGGATCGCAATACTTATGCGTTGGGCGAGGAAGCTGCCAGCTCTTTTGTCCCCGGTTAGATCGACCAGCCGTTTAGCTAACTCTTTAAACAGTTTCTGCGCTGCAGGGCCCCACGGACCAAGAGTCTCGACTCCAAAAGCAACGAAGTTGTAGTTGGCGTCGAGACTCTTGTATTTGCGTCTTTTGAGGGCCTCAGCCGCCTCCGCCGCCGCGCCTACTTTGTGTGTGGTACCGTGGAGATGGGAGCAGCGTGTCCACGCAGGTAGCGTCCCACACGAGCACTCGTCCCATCTTCCACGGTATAAGTGACATGCCGTCGGGCCTCTTGCCATCGTCTCTGGCAATACCGCTAGGCTCTAGTATTGCCGGTACGTTGACGGTGGCGAGAGACCGACGGATTATGTCGTTTATAGCGGCGTGACGCGAAAAGCGGCCTGCGCTACGCTGGCAAGATAATCCGTGGTGCCCCAGCCGGTCGACATCACTGCCACAGAGGCATTTATGCGGCGCGCATACTGGGACTCCTAAACGCAGCCCGACCGCCAGACGGAGAATGTTTTTATCTAAATGGGTACCTGTATTAGGCGACGGGAAAGCATTTAACCAATGTCCAGCCTCCCTGCAGCCCGCGGCCATCAGTCGCGCACGATCTGCTCCTGTTGCGTCGTCTACAAGAGAGGTGTATTTCAGTTTGCACAAAACATCATCCCAGCCCCTTTGCGTTTTGGGGTTAAATGGAAAATTTTGCCCCGGGCAGGCCAACAGCCAGGCATTTCTAGCGTCGTCCAAGTCTGAGATCTCATAGTTTGCGGGCGAGGCCCTTAAGATTTTTCCTACGAGATCACCAGAACTGTGAGCAGACGATAGAAAAGCCGGCAGTGCAACACAGGAAATTTTGCGCACCCCGAGCCCGCCGTACCGGACGGGAAGGGATGCTTGTTGCCAAGATTGTTCGGTGAGCTTTAAATTTAGAATATGTTCCAATTGGGTTTTGACTAAAGCGTCTATAGGCGCTAGTAAATTTTTATGTTTCCAGAAAGGGCTGCACCGAAGCATGTACGTTAATTTTGGGACAAAAAGACAGAATTTAAGAATGAAAAAAGCTGAATGGGGGCTAATTTCTAATAGACGATCGGAGCAGTTTTGGAATTTTGCTACTGTATTGTTTATAAAGACAGGAAGAAAATCATCAAAAATTGGAGTCCCTAGGAGGCTAAGGGAATCTTTAGTAACAGATTTAATATTTGGTGTTAAAATATTAAATTTGTTTGCTGTATCTAAATGATTTAAGGATGTATCGTGAATGTAGAGTTCGCATTTACTGTAATTTAGATCAAGGCCAATCGATTTAAATTTGGTTTTGAGGGTCGAGAGGTCGGAAAGTACGGAGTCTATGTTTCCTCCTAGGGTTCCGTCGTCCAAATACCAGATATTAAATTTGGAGGTTAAATTTTGAATAATTGGATTTATCGCCAAGCTAAAAATGGCCGGACCGAGGGGATCACCCTGCTGGCATCCAACTTCTGAAGAGAGCTCATGGTTGCGGTACATTAATTTAGTGGGATCTGCGTAGCAATGTAGAAGGTAATTATAAAGTTCTGGGATAGGATTTCTAATTTCAGCCAGCAGGGTGTCTCTGTTCACCGAATTGAATGCATTTTTTATGTCTATTTTTAATAAAACTTGGCAATCATCAGTACTGAGGAAGGTGCGGAGCGCATGAACTGCGGCTTCGCATCCACCTCTTGTACCGAAGCCTAGCTGAAAAGGTTCAAACTTGCGCTGTAATTTGGAAAATATATGTCGAACTGCTATTTTGGATGCTAGGCGTCTCAGAGTCGTGCCAACTGCTATGGGTCTTACACCGCCGTCTTTTTTTGTGAGTGCGATCAGGTTTGCTCCATAGAGAACGGGCACTATGTCTGGATTTATACTGCCACTCAACATGAGATTTATAATATTATTCAAGGAAGTGATCAATTTTATACCGGCATCACCAACGCTATGTGCAGTAAGATCTTTTAGATGCTGAGGGGAGATGCCATCTAAACCGGCTGCAGAACCGGTTTTAAAGCCGGCAATAGCATCTGCAATATGTTTCTGTTCGATATGTAGGCAGTCTTGAATAGCAGTTGGCGGATCTAGGAAAGGAGGCGTGGAGGGGGCCGAGGGATGTTTTGAGCGCAGGGCCGAGAGGGTGTCAGGAGTGTCGGGCGATAAAGTGTCACTGGAAAACAAAATGCGGGCGGCGCCTTTGAGATCTCCATCGCTGATTTTAGTTTCAACAGCTTTTGCAATATTGAAAGATGGGGCATTGTTCTTGCTGATTTTTGGTATTGGATTAGTGGATACAGAAGGAATAGAGCAGTTGTTTTTGAGTTGTTGTGTTAGTGAAATCTCTATGCCATCAGAAGCGTGTAGGGTATGGTACGCGAAAGTTAGAAGATTGCGCCACGTGTCAAAGCTGTTTACTTCCACGCATTGATCAATTAAGTAGGACAGGCGGGTAGCGACGGAAATCCTGGCGCCGCGTGGAATCCTTTTTATAACGGGGAAGTTAAGTTTAAGGTGGCTGAGTTCGAGCTGCAAGTTACTAGGCTGGGATTGGTTATTATTCGGAGGTGGAATATCGTTTGGGCCAGAGACAACAGTAGCATTTTGAGATAAGCAATTTCTGTGTTTTCTCGAATAATGTATATTAAGACCGCGGGAAGTTTCAAAAGATTTACTGCATAAATGGCATTGGTGGGCGGTCGAGATGGGTTGAGTCCCAGCGATCATCTACAAAATATGTATAAAAAAAAATTTACTAATACAATTACTTACTTTAAAATACTTAAAAATAAAGCAATACTAAATAACACTAGTAATATAAAATAACACAATAACAAATGTCTGTCACGGCAAAGTCGGCAATGCTGTCAATGGCTGGCAGGAGCACGACTGCGGTGCGCCGTCGCGGCCGGCGACACACGGCGGAATCTAGGCCTTTTGCTGATGCGCTGGGCGGCGGTGTCAGCTAAGCCTGGTTGGCCTATTATAATTGATTACGGAGAGATGCTAAATTGGGATGTAGGTAGGCATTTTGACATAAGTCAAGTCTCAGTACATTTTATTGAGCTTGATTTCCCAAACAAACTTATAATCCATGTTTTTATGGTAATAATTACTTTTTGGAGTAAAAACTGCGTCACAGGGGCTTATCTTTGTGCTTAGTAAAGCCGTTAAAAATATTTTTACGGAATTTTAAATTATAAGCGACATTTGTTGCGTGTTGACGTGCTGTCATAATAATCATTTATTTCAGACATCTGAGGCCCATATTACTAATACCATAAAGACTAACATACATATTACTTTATATCTTAAAATTATATTATAGGGGGTGTTATTATTGAATTCTGTTAATTGCGAGGGTATAATCCTAAGATGAAATAAACTAATCTTCTCTAAGACACTAGTACCCCAATTCGTATTTTGAACATATTCAAGAATTCATTTTCGTTACTTAACATCCCTAGTATTATAGTATAAAAGATCCTTAACAATTAAACAATGTTAACGTGCGTGTCTTCCGAATTGTCAGCATAATTGACATTAACTTTTGCTTAACTCCAAGTTAACTCTAAAGCCCGTTTTTCATTCACCCTTGGTGGTACTTTTTATGAAAATGAATAAAAAAAAACTTATTTTTTTTTTAAACTAAATTTGATACGTCCTTTTGATGGCTATACACGGCTATATGCTTGAAAGAACGGAAGTCAATAAAAAAACCCTGCATATTGAATTATACATTGCGATGGGACGTCGACGCGAAGCGCTTATTCGGGGTGTCGAATAACTGACCGCGAAATCGCCGGAATACAAGACCTTTCGGCGAACTCCTCCTTCATGGAGGTCGATAGCTTGTTGGTTGCCACTCTCACCACAAATGAATTGAAGTTCACATTGCGGCGGGACTCCAACAGCTCGACCCTCATGGTGGTGTTAGTTTAATTCCACTGTTTTATATAAATGACAAATGGAGATAATAGTAAAGATATACTTACAAACAGACTAAAGTATCCATGCATGCCATTGTACGCCAAGATAACATCGCGGAAGCTGCCCGAACAGTAATTGCACGGGATCTCCGGAGATTTGGTCAAGTTCAGCTTATTCCTCAGTCCGTCCACTAATTTGACTAGAACTCCAAAATCAAGATGGTCATGACTAGTATTCCGTGCTTGTACTTTCAGAGTGGACAGAAATTGGGATAGGTCAACAGTAGTACGATTAGCCACCGCGTCGTCTGTTGCGATAAACATCTCCTGTAGTAGACTGGAGAGCGTCTGCGTTATATTCGGTGATGCATCGACGTCGAGTGCCATGGTATTGACTCAAATATAAATTCAACAATCATAGCTCTCACATCATGTTTATTTTTCTTTAGAATGATGTTTCGCGTTGTAATTTCACCGCAATCGTCCTGAAACAAAAACGCAAGTATTTAGTTTATAAAGCAATATCTATTTTTTTCAATTCTCATAATTATGTACTCGTACAATGGAAATACATATTTTTGCTAAAGTGGAGCGTAACTATGCAGCGCCTGTTGGTTGCACCTGTCGTTTACAACTCGTACCCAAGTCTCATGATATATCATCTAGATAATTCATATATCATCTAGGGTCAAATTATCAAGTACTCTCAAGAAAGCTCCTAAGCCTGTGTTTATTCTAGGTCCAATTGTTCATGTCCCAGTTGTCCCATGCATCGAAATATCATTTTGTAAAAATGTTTACCTTAGTAAAACGAATGTTAAGGAACTACGAGTATCTGCCATTTAATCAAACTTAATGAAGAATTAAGTCAGATGTATTTGTCCTGTTCTAGTGCTGGTATCCAAATATTTAATCGCAAGACAGGATCAAATTTAAGACAAAGCTCAAGAAATGGCTAATAATGAAAAGTTTCTTGAATGAATATTTCAGATGTTTAAATACCTAATATTATTATTATTAAGTTTCTCTGTAAAAAATATATATTATTAATTTATTAGCTACCTATTGTACGCCCGAAATGGGCAAGCTGTTGGACTTTTTAACCGACTTCAAGATTTCAAAAGAGGAGGTTATCAATTCGGTTGTATGTTTTTTTTTAATGTTTGTTACTGCATAACTCCGTCATTTCTTAACCGATTTGGAAAATTCTTTTTTTGATTGTAAGTATATATATCCAAGTTGGTCCCGTTTTTGTCAAAACGCAATTTTGATGATGGGATCCATGAGAAATTGACGGAAGTCCTCAAATCTTTAAGGCAAACATATAGTGATTTTTGTGTTTTTATCAACAAGTCAAGCATTTTCATCCAAAAATGTGACATTGGATGAAATGGAACTGCTGATGATGATCAGAACAGAACTCTTCAACGACGAAAAGATCACGTTTGGCGATTTGTCCTCCTAGCTGTGTTTGTTAAGCAATTTCTATTTTCACGATTAATTTTTGTCATGCTTGATTTCTGATGATGGGATCCATAAGGAATTGAGGGAACTCCTCAAATCTTAAAGGCAAACATATAGTGATTTTTGTGTTTTTATCAACACATCGAGCATTATCATACAAAAATGTGACATTTGATGAAGTGAAACTGCTGATGATGATCAGAACAGAACTCTTCAACGACGAAAAGTTCACGTTTGGCGATTTGTCCTTCTAGCTGTGTTTGTTAAGCAAGTTCTATTTTCACGATTGATTTTTGTCATGCTCGAGTTCTGATGATGAGATCCATTAGGAATCGAGGGAACTACTCAAATGTGAAAAGCACACAAATAGTGATTTTAGTATTTTCATGAACTAATCAAGCATTTTCATTCATAAAAGTGACATTTGATGAAGTGGAACTGCTGATGACGATCAGAACGGAACTCTTCAACGACGCGTAGTTCACGTTTGGCGATTTGTTCTCTTCGTTTTGTTTGTCAAGCACGCAAGGTTTTTCCATGATTCCATGAGGAATTGAGGGTACTTAGTCTTCTACCATTATAAACATTCTTATAATCATTTTTATTTTATTGTATGGAATCTAAGAGTGCACCATCTAAGTATAATAATCTTTCACCGGCCTCCCCCATTGAAGTCGGTTTTTTTTTCTTAATTTTTTTTTCTATATAACATCATCTTAAGAGGGTGCAGTACGCTTGGTTCTCCATACAAACGTATTTATGCTCTCATTTTAAAACGCCATGCTAGAATAACATGAGATTTTGTATACACAATGGGATCCGGCATATCTAGGTCGGAAATTAGTTTCTGTTGCTAGGAATTGTAAAAGAAAAAAAATACACGGTTTTTTGAGTTTTTTACGGCTTGTATGAAAACCTTAATAATCGTTGTATTTTTTCTCCATTATAATTTCAAGCAACAGAAACTAATTTCCGACCTAGATATGCCGGATCCCATTGTGTATACAAAGTTTCATGTTATTCTAGCATGGCGTTTTAAAATGAGAGCACAAATACGTTTGTATGGAGAACCGAACGTACTGCGCACTCTTAATTTACACAGTTTCTAACAATAAATTATTCTTATTCTTATTTTTATTGTTATTCACCTTTCCAGGTCACCTGGAAGTGGGTTAGGTTTTTGCTTACTAGTCAGTCAGTCATTCAGTGGTAAAAATGCCGTTTTTTGGACTTTAATATCTCAATAACAATTTCACCTATATTTATGAAATTTGGGGTTCTAGTTGTTCTAAGGAATCTTAATACATGTACTAAAAGATATTATTTATAATTAGTTAATGTTTGATGTAATAAGTTTGAATTTTATACATACTTTTTGGCCTGTAATGTGTTATTACCAATAAAGGATGTCTATGTCTATAAATCCCCGTAAACAATCGGCAACTCTAGAAATTTAGCACGCTTTTGGAAATCCATCTTTCAATAGCCAGATTCTAGGAAGGTACCTCAGATCATAAGGAACGATGTCATACGAAGTTGATGTGTTCATAAGTTCCCCTTTATTTATTTATAAGTAACTAGCATTTGCCCGCGGCTTCGCCCGCGTACTAAGCGAAATTTTTGACCGTCTACAAAAAACAGGTTCGTATGTTTGTCCACGATTATCTCGCGTTTGGCTGAACCGATTTAGATGCGGTCTCCAGAAAAGTAGTTGTTACATTCTGGGGGTTTCGGTATACGAAGTTTGGTGATTGTGATTCATTAACAGATGAACAGATGAAAAGTCAGTATACATTCTGAGAACCGGCAAACTGTTGAATTTCATTTGATTTTGCCAAAAATAAGGATCGAAAACGATTATCATACATTTCCGAGAGGCCGAAGGGGAAAGGGCCGATGAAATAAAAGCATGTCTTAAATGGCCCTTAGTAAAAATACCGGTGTACTACAGTAACACCGATAGGTCTGTAAACGACCAAACAGCGCGCAGCGGTCATAAACTCTGGTCCTTTGAAGTACAGAAATACGGCTAATTCAATATCACGTGTAACATTTATTTTTCCTAAAATTAAATTTATTACGTAGGTTTTGCCAGTTCCCATTGGAGCATCCAAAAAGAAAATTTGGCCTCACTTCCATTCGCACTCCTTACTTCAGTCCGTCTGTTACAACCAAGTTGCTTTTACTGGACCGATTGAATTGCAAATTGGCACAAACTATCAAGAATTTAGAGCGCTCGTGGCCCAGCGGCACCCGCCTACCGCGTGCGGTGTGCGAGGTTAAACAATGTGGGCGCAGGTCAGTTCTTGGATGGGTGATCGCTTTGAGTGGTTACTAAATGACTCTCGTGCTTTGGAAGGCACGCTAAGCCGTTGATCCCGGCTGCAATCGTTAAGCCAAGTTAGAGGCCTTCGAGCGGCTTGCGAACTTCTAACAGTCAAGTTGCCCACTCACTTGACAAAGGGGGGTCGAAGTTGCACCACGTCCGTAGAGAGTACCCACCGTTACCCTACACGTGACCCCTGGGTGGTGCTAAAAGTGCAACAAAAACTGGCAATCGTACTTGTTGATTTAAATGGAAAAAAATATCGAAACCTCTATGTCGTTTTTAAAAGCAAGTCCATAGATACCCCACACGCCTATATAGTAACATTAAACTTTTTTTGCATACAGGCATGTATGGAGTGCCAAATTTTACCTCAGATTCGTATTCAGAGACCTCTCAGACGCTCAGATATCGATTTTGAACGAAATTGGGACGAAAAAATAGATAATCAATCTGGCCGCCACTTTCACAAATTTTACCTCTGATTCGTATTAAGAGACCTCTCGGACACACATATATCGATTTTGAACGAAATCGGGACGAAAATGAAGAAAATCAATATGGCCGCCACTTTTTCCAAATTTTACCTCGGATTCGTATTAGGGGACCTCTCGGACGCTCAGATATCGATTTTGAACGAAATCGGGTTGTAAAAGAAGAAAATCAATATGGCTGCCACTTTTTTAAAATTTTACCTCGGATTCATATTAGGGGACCTCTCGGACGCTCGGATGTCGATTTTGAACGAAATCGGGTTGAAATGAAAAAAATCAATATGGCTGCCACTTTTTCCAAATTTTACCTCGGATTTGTATTCGGGGACCTCTCGGACGCTCAGATATCGATTTTGAACGAAATCGGGACGAAAAAAAAGATAATTAATATGGCCGCCACTTTCACAAATTTTACCTCGGATTCGTATTAAGAGACCTCTCGGACACACAGATATCGATTTTGAACGAAATCGGGACGAAAATGAAGGAAATCAATATGGCCACCACTTTTTCCAAATTTTACCTCGGATTCGTATTAGGGGACATCTCGGACACATAGATATCGATTTTGAACGAAATCGGGACGAAAATGAAGGAAATCAATATGGCCACCACTATTCCCAAATTTTACCTCGGATTCGTATTAGGGGACCTCTCGGACGCTCAGATATCGATTTTGAATGAAATCGGGTTGGAAATGAAGAAAATCAATATGGCTGCCACCTTTTCCAAATTTTACCTCGGATTCGTATCAGGGGACCTCTCGGACGCTCGGATATCGATTTTGAACGAAATCGGGTTGAAATGAAGAAAATCAATATGGCTGCCACTTTTTCCAAATTTTACCTCGGATTCGTATTCGGGGACCTCTCGGACGCTCAGATATCGATTTTGAATGAAATGAGGAAGAAGATGAAAAAGTCAATATGGCTGCGACTTTTCCAAATTTTACCTCGGATTCGTATTAAGAGACCTCTCGGACGCTCAGATATCGATTTTTAACGAAATCGGGGATCGAAGGGGAAAAAATCAATATGGCCGCCACTTTTTCCAAATTTTACCTCGCATTCGTATTACGAGACCTGTCGGACGCTCAGATATCGATTTTGAACGAAATCGGGAAGAAAATGAAGAAAATCAATAAGCCTGCGACTTTTTCCAAATTTTACCTCGGATTCTTATTAAGACGCTCAGATTTCTATTTTGAATGAAATCGGGACGGAAATGAAGAAAATCAATATTGCCGCCACTTTTTTCAAATTTTACCTCGGTGTCGTATTTGGGGACCTCTCGGACGCTCAGATATCGATTTTGAACGAAATCGGGACGAAAATGAAGAAAAGCAATATGGCCGCCACTTTTGCCAAATTTTACCTAGGAGTCGTATTAAGTGTCCTCTCGGACGCTCAAATATCGATTTTTGTCGAAATCGTATCGGGCGGCACTAATCAATAAAACCACTTACAATACATTGACTCAAGAAAGGTCGTATCTTCATAGGGAATTCACGGCACATCATGCGCCTTTAGACCTTATAAGGAACCTACATGCCAAATTTGGTATCTGTCGTACCAGCAGTTTGGGCTGTGCGTTGATATGTCACTCACTCAGTCAGTCAGTTTCTTCTTGCAATTTGGCACCTACTTTTAAGTTTTCATGCCCGCAATATTAAATTTCAAAATCAACGCCATTTTCGAAATAAACGACCCAATAAATCATAAAAATCACACCCATATTAATATTTAGACATTCCAACCCCCTCGGACCTCAACAAAGGGGATGGTATTTCACGTCCTCCACGTGGGATTTTAAAATTATTGTTGTTTTCGTAATCAGCGACCCGATAAATCATAGAAACCACACCCATATCGATTTTCAGAATTTGTCACCACAATTCCCCCTTTTAGGGGTTGATTTCTCAAAAAACCTGAAACACATGTTTACTGATTTATCGTTAGAAATACTCCTGTGAAGTTTCGAATAAAATAATCTAACTAATCTTGATTTCCTATACAAACTTCGGACCCCCATTTCACCCCCTTAGGGGTTGAATTTTGAAAAATCCTTTCTTAATGCACCTCAAGACCTTATATGGAACCTACATACTATATTTGGAATCTCTAGAACCAGCAGTTTGCGCTGTGCGTTGATATGTTGGTCACTCAGTCAGTCAGTTATTTCTTGCAATTTGGCACAAACTTTCAAAAGTTTTCATGTCCACAATATTTAATTTGAAAACCGATGTTATTTTCGTAATTAACGTCCCAAAAAACCATAAAAATGACACCCATATTTAGACATTTCATCCCCCTCGCACCCCAACAGGAGGGGATGGTATTTCACGTCCTCCACGTGGGATTTTAAAATCCTTGTTATTTTCGTTATCAGCGACCTAATAAACCATAAAAACAATACCCATGTCGATTATCAGAATTTGTCACCACATTTCCCCCTTTTAGGGGTTGATTTTTCAAAAAACCTGAAACACGTGCTTACTCATTTATCGTTAGAAATACTCCTGTGAAGTTTCGAATAAAATAGTCCAGTTAATCTTGTTTCCCCATACAAACTTCAGACCCCCATTTCACCCCCTTAGGGTTTGAATTTTTAAAAATCGTTTCTTAGTGCACCTCTAGACCTTATAAGGAACCTACGTGCCAAATTTCGAATCTCTAGGACCAGCGGTTTGGGCTGTGCGTTGATATGTCAGTCAGTCAGTCAGTCAGTCAGTCAGTCAGTTTCTTCTTTTATATATTTAGATTGTAATTAATTTAGTAGGATTTTGTGTATATAAACAGTTATGTATGTGTATTAACAGTTTCAGCGACAAAAAAGATTGTTATTTGAGATTTCAACTTAATAATTTGAACTAATCCATCTTGAAAATCAATTCACTTCGTAATAAATGGCATCGATTTCCGCTGAGTATTTACGTGCAAGCTCAAAGCACACGATCGGTTCTCGTGTCAGGTTCCCTTCATGAGCACAAAGCACTATAGCGTTTACTGTCGCCTTCCAAAGAGGATTTCTAATGACGTCATTCAAAAGCGTTAACCGCTGCTCTCAGCCACATTGACCCCAAACCGTGTCAGGAAATCGGATCCGGGAACGGAATATATGTGCTGAGCCTTATGTATACCAAGTTCCAATAGAGTTGTTGCTATTGATGGAGCTTTGAAATCATACCTGTCCGAAATCCAGAGGGTATATTAAGCAGTATCATAGCATAAAAATATTATGTAGATCATAATCATCATCCTCTTGAACGTTTTTCGACCACTTTTTAGGGTTCCGTAGTCAACTGGGAACCCTTATAGTTTCGTTTTGTCCGTCTGTCTGTCCGAGGCTTTGCTCTGTTATTGTTAGTGCTAGAAAGCTGCAATTTGGTATATATATATATATATATAAATCAATAAAGTGGACCTATGGACCCTAGACGTAAAGTGGGGATGTTTTTTTTTGCTTCAACCCTATTGTGTGGAGTGTTGTTGGATAGGTCTTTCAAAATGAATAGAGGTCTTCATCAAACACTTTTTGATAAAGTGAGTATTTTCGGAAATATTTACTGCAAAAGAAAAAAAAACTATGGGTCCAAAAAATATGACAAATATCATGAAATTAAAGCTTACTTTCAACGCAAAATATAGCGGACATGATCAGTTGAGCTGTTTTTGAGTTATCGTAAAAAGTCTTCCCTTCTTAGTAAAAGACGTATGAAACGCTGCGAAGGTATTCCCTTTTGCTTGTTATTGTTTTTTTAAAGTAAGTTCATTGGGCAACTACGGAACCCTACACTGAGCATGGCCCGACATGCTCTTGGCCGTTTATTTTTCTTTTGCCTTTTGGGCTGTCACTACCCATTATTGCCCGCTACTTTTTGGAGTCCGTCCGTCCACTGGTCTTTTATTTATGTTCCCACGATATCCATTCCGGCAGAGCTTCGCACCATTAATCTTAACTCGATTTGAAATCAGACCAGTAGCAAATTAGAAATAAGTTAATGAAACGTCACATGTATCATGCGAGATTATACAAATATATTATTATTCTACACATCGACAGATTTTCCGGAATAATAGGAACAAGTCGTAGTGAATAGAATGCTCGTATATCAGAGCTTTTATCCTCTATTTCAACAACAAGTTTCGCCATTTTCCCCTTGTCTACTGTTACCTGATATTCGGAACAATAATGACAACATTAGGTAACTTCCTGATTTGTCAGTGCGTGTAGTTGTACTCGTAGTTATAGTGCACAGTGTCGGTCGATTCAGTACGGCTTCTTCATTGACTATATTTAAATGAGTGCTTTCTGACTGGAAAGCGGAATGCGCGGAAGCGGAGCGATACGGACGCAATACTGTTGTCGCTCTCGCGTATGATGACTATTCAGCAAATCAAATTGTAAAAAACTATCGACATATGCACAGTCACACGGCGTGACACACATACTCGTACGCACACTCACATACACACACACACACTCAATTATGAAACATTTTTACAAAGTATTCTTTGAAGTTCTGCGTATTTAAGTATAGTTTAAATTTTTTAAATGGCTTTCAATTTTCTACATGTCTTCATGATCATCTAATTTGTATAGCGTACTGCTAGCTCCCGTGATACAGGCTCAGCCTAGTTCGAAGTCTGCCGCATGTCCTTGTTTATTGTTATATAAGATAAAAACTTGTGGATTTCAAACAGCAGCAGCAGGAGCAGCTGGTACTCAGTTTGTTATCACTATAGGGCATTATTGAGGTACGGATTTTTTTTCTCAACTTCGTTGATTATTACTCGGTATCAGTTAGACACGGGATTCCTAAATAGTATTCTGTCTGTTCCTATATCGGATGAAGCCGAGATTTTGTACAAATTAACAAAGGTAGCTTTAAGATCTACAGTTAAAGTTTTTCTTTGATGTAATATTTTATTTTTGTTGGCCTTACGGAGCGGTATGTTCGCCTGGCAAGAAGCCCTTTTTTATCAATTTTTTTTTTTCGTTTCTCAGTTTAATCTGCGATCAGTCCAAGGACTATAAGTCGATGTGTTGGTTAGTATATATAATCTGGCAAGTCGAGTGTGCTCTCCAGCGAGAGCATCCCCTCATTTTTGGAGTCTGGTGCTTGCTGTATAACCGACCTTACCGCTTTACTGTAACGGGGTTTATAAAATGTCATTAGATTCTGTTAGCAACGACCCAACAACAACAATGTCATTACCTTAAATATATTAAATAATTTCCTTTTTACGTGCGTATTAAATACAACATTCTTGGCGACGACGGACGGAGCAATGACCGATCGCGTCGAACGTTTTCAATTTGATATTTTTGATAACAAAAACGAAGAATGGGACTACTATATACAGCGCTTCGAAATCGAATTACGATTACACGGACTTGACAGCGAAGCCTCCGCGGACAAGCGGAAACAACTTCTCCTCTCTCGGATTGGACCAGCAGCTTTCAAGGTACTCGTAGACTACTATCGGCCGATTGACGTCACTACTAAATCATACGCCGATTTGAAAAAAGTACTAAACGACTACTACGGTAAAAAGACATACGTACTATCAGAAAGGGTCAGTTTTGCTACGAGACATCGAAAAGCAGACGAGACGATGTCGCAATTCGTTCTCGAGCTAAGATCATTAGCGGGATACTGCGAATTTGGGAACACCCTAGACGAGCGCATAAGGGACCAACTCGTAATCGGCATCAATAATAGCTCTTGGCAGCAAGAACTAATAAAGGAACACCCAACAAACAGTGCTAAAGAAGTTTTCAGAAGAGCTTTCAGAAGTTATAGCTACAGCGAATAAACTTGAACAAGCAGAGTTACAAAGCCAACGCCTAAATAACAACTCCCAACTGATTACGGAACAACAAAATATTAACAAAATTAAATCGAAGAGTCAACGGCACACTCAACGACATACGCTTAAAACGAAGAAGTGTATGTTTTGTGGAAGAGAATTTCATGCTAACATGAATGAATGTCCAGCAAAGGGAAAGCGATGCAACTCCTGCGGCAAAGAAAACCATTTCTCAAGCGTCTGCATAACCAGTGGCAAGCTGAAGTTAAACCAACCCAACACAATCAGACAAATAACCAAAACGCGAACGTACAACAGCGACTCTGAAGATTCTGACGATCAAAGCATACACACCTTCGCCGTGAAGCGACACAATCTAACCTCAAAAATCATGATACCAACTCAACTCAATACCAAGACCGTTGAAATGCTGTACGACCCAGGAGCAGTCCACTCCGTGATTGAGAAAAATCTGTGGAAATCTATTGGACGCCCCCAACTGAAGAAATGTAAAAACCTTATCGCCTACACCGAAGTACAAATCGAAACATTAGGAACTTGCGAAATAACAGTAAACGCCTTTAACACCGAGAAGGTTTTAACTGCATACGTCACGCAACAAAACGACATTCCACTATTCGGATTGGATTGGTGTTTGCAATTTCAACTACCAATGCCTCCTGGAGCCAGACTTTGTAACATAAAAACACCCAAAGCGACAATTACCACCCAGCCTGATACAAATCATCACACCGAAGTTGTAAACATCCTGCACGAATTCAAGTCACTCTTTGATGGTAAACTTGGAACAATAAAGGGGCACAGCGCTAAGATTCACATATCTAATGACGTCAGACCAAAAAGATTCCGACCTCGCCCCGTACCACTCGCTCTACGAGAACAAGTGAATAGCGAACTACAGCGACTAGTCCAAGAGGGAGTCTTAGAACCCGTTGATACTATGTCGACCCCAATAGAATGGGCGTCTCCGATAGTCACAGCCATCAAAGCGAACGGAAGCATTCGTATCTGCGCAGACTTCAAAGTAACTATCAATCAGCATGTCCAAATCGATGACTATCCACTTCCGAGATTAGAGGAGATTACATCCAAGTTGTCTGGTGGGCAACTCTTCACAAAAATAGATCTGAAAGACGCCTATCTACAACTATTAATACATCCGGAATCGCGAAAATACTTAACAATATCAACACACAAGGGATATTTCCGCTATAAGCGGCTACCGTTTGGAATTTCCTTTGCACCCGCTGTTTTTCAACTAACTATGCACCAGATCCTCAGCGGCATAGATGGCGTTGTCTGCTATCTCGATGACATTCTAATAACAGCTCCCAGCTTGCAAGAACACTTAGCAAGAGTAAGAACAGTACTGCAGAGGCTACAAGACGCCGGAGTGAAGAGCCAAGTAACTAAGTGTGCCTGGCTACAGAATAGTGTCACTTTTCTCGGACATAAAGTAGACGCCAATGGTCTACACCCAACAGAAGAAAGAGTCGACGCAATAAAGAAAATGCCTCTTCCAACTAACACGACCGAACTCCGTGCTTTTCTGGGTTCATTAACATACTACGGCCGCTTTATAGATAGTCTTCACATGAGGTGTGCCCCATTATACAGACATCTGAAAAAGAACTAAAGATGGAACTGGACTCAAGAAGACACAAAGATAATAAACGAACTGAAAGACATCCTAACATCATCCGACACTTTGGTACATTATGACGAGAACAAACCCATATTTGTAAGCAGTGACGCTTCTGAAAAAGGAGTCGGAGCGGTTTTGTTTCACAAAATCGACGAGGTCATGAGACCAGTAGCTTACGCTTCTAGAACACTCTCCGATGTCGAACAGCGATATTCAACAATCGACAGGGAAGCATTAGGAATCGTATATGCAGTAACGAAGTTCCATCAATACCTTTTTGGTAGAAAATTCATTTTATTAACTGACCATAAACCTCTGGAAAGGGTTTTTAGCCAAGACCGAGAAACACCCAAAATAGCAAGCAATCGACTACTCAGATGGGCCATGATTTTGAACAGTTACGAGTACTCAATACATTATCAAGCAGCAAAGGATAACACCCCGGCTGATGCATTATCCAGGCTACCGATAGCATGCAACAACACAACAGTAGAGGAAAGAACCGGGCTACCGCAGTTTGCCCACCTCCTACATTTGAGACTCGAAAATATCCCCGTCACAAAACATGAGCTACGAAATCAGACGCTTAAAGACAAAACGCTGAACGTTGTCAAAAATTACATTACAACACACTGGCCAGATAAAAAAAAACTGCCTAACGAACTTCATACCTTTTACGAAAAAAAAGATCAGATGTCGTATGAGCAGGGAATTTTGCTATGGAATGGAAGATTAGTCATACCCAAAACATTACAACGGCAAATCTTAGAGATGTTGCATGACGGTCATAATGGAATTACCGCAATGCAATCTCTAGCACGTCTTCATGTGTATTGGCCAAACATTGACAAAGATATTTTATCGTTCTCAAAACAATGCAACCTATGCCAACAATCAAGGAGCAACACAAATGAAGCACCAGTATACCCCTGGGGAATACCAGTAGAGCCGTGGCACAGATTACATGTCGACTATGCTGGACTATTTTTAAACCACATGTGGTTAATAGTCGTCGACGCCTACACAAAATGGCTAGAAGTGGTACCGATGAAGATAACAACATCCTGGGCGACAGTACAAAGACTAAACAACATATTCACGACATACGGAATACCCAGATACATCGTTAGTGACAACGGGCCTCGATTTACATCAGAAGAATTTAGTCGTTTTTGTCGAGTTTCAGGCATCACCCATATAAAAACAACGCCTTATCACCCAAAAACAAACGGATTAGCTGAGCGCGCAGTGCGCACATTCAAGGAACGTATGTCAGCCTGTGATAGAAACATCGATCTACACGAACGCCTAAACAGTTTCCTTCGGGGATATCGAAACACCCCTCGACGATCAACAGACCGATCCCCATACGAAATGATGTTCGGAAGGCCTATACGAACAACTTTTGACTTGTTGAAGCCTAACGTGAGGGATAATTTAGAAAAGACACGCCTACAACAAATATTGAAACCTTCCAACAAAGTGGTCGTGCCTCCAGCTTACAGACCAGGAGATATGGTTTGGGTAAACAAGCCGACAGAAAAAGGGGCTGATCCTGGAACAATTATTAAAAACAACGGACCATACTCATATGACGTAGAGATGGTAAACGGAGTACATAAACGCAAACATGTAGAGCAGCTTCGACCGAGGCACGCACAAATACCGATGGAAACAACTGAAAACAAACATGAAACATTTGAACGTACACGAGGAAGAACACAACAGCCTAAGTCCGGAGAAATTTCCAAAGCAACGCCCAAGATGAAAGGTTTTACTTACTATAGACGATACCCGAACCGTGAACAGAGCGGTGATTACAATGAACAACCGGCACCAGTGCCACCGGTAGCTTCCACTAGCAGGGGTGTCCCAAGTGGCGACGTGGAACTACCGCCACAACCAGCCGCGCCACCAGTCTTCCCCAACAGGCAGCACCTGGGCGGCGCCGTGGCATCATCGCCACAACCAATTGATCCATCGATACCTGTTTCCCCGCCATCGCCGCGACGGTCGGGACGGAAGACGAAGCTTCCAGCAAGATTTGGATTTTTCGGGCTGTAGGTAGGCAAACGAGCTTCTTCGTGGAAGAGGGAGTAATGCTGTATAACCGACCTTACCGCTTTACTGTAACGGGGTTTATAAAATGTCATTAGATTCTGTTAGCAACGACCCAACAACAACAATGTTATTACCTTAAATATATTAAATAATTTCCTTTTTACGTGCGTATTAAATACAACAGTGCTATTCTCTGTTTTGTAGCTCCAAGATGTTATGTCTTTTAAGTCGTCTTAAGTGGTTCTGGACGGTAAGTTGGCGTGCTAATTTATTGGTATGCTTAATTAGTGACTCCTTATTTTTCCCCGATATGTCTCGGATTTCTTCCTTTACCGTCGCCAGATCAATAATTTTTTTTAAATATATATTCGGTAACTAGTAATGCTGTTTGTTTCTTTTAAATTCATTATTAATTTATTATGTTTTTTCTGTCTGTAAGGTGTTCCATTGCTGGTGAAATAAGCAGTCTTGGGCTGGTCGTTTAGCGTCTAGGTCGTCCCGCCTCTCCACCTCGGCCTGCCACGTCTTTGCCTCCCATCTATCGGTACCCACACCGGACCTAAATTAGCCTACCTCTGTGGATGCATGCGGCAGACGTGACTGGCCCAGGACCATTTCAGCCTGGCGGTCTTAGCTCCGACATTCGGTCGATCCCCGGTCAATCAGTTTTATTCCTAGCAGGGAGCGCTGCATTACTCGTCGGCAAACCTTCAATTTGGTTTCTTTCGTGCCTCGATGAGCGACCAGGTTTGTGCATCATAGGTTAGGACAGTTAGAATGCACAATCGCACATGTCAATGAGTAACCATTTTTGGAGCTAACGGAAGGTCCATAATCGACCTAGTCCCAAAGTAAGCAAAGCTTGTACGTGTAAGCTGTACGCTTAAAAAAACTGCAATTCGATGTATAGTTTAGCCGTTTGGCACACTCATACTAGAGGTCAAAACAAAATTTTTGATGACCCGCAGTTCCTAAAAAAATTTCCCTTAGGGGGGGAGTAATGAGACATTTTACTTTTTGTATGGAAAAAAAAGTTTTCAGAAACCTATCGTGTGTAGTATCATATGAAAGGGCTTTTTAAGGCGATTCTAAAAATATACCACATCATTACATTTCAGCCATATTTTTTTAATTAAAACAAAAATATTATTCGGAACATACCAAGTTTGGGCTCATCCAGACACGATATAGCTGATTTTTTTAAAGTACAATATACCACAAATGATACGTGATATCCTCATATCTAACCTCAAAAAAGCAATTTTGAAAATAATTTAACTAAGTTTTTTTTTCAATATTACAAAGTGACACAGTTCTACTCGAATTGTATTAAACTGTGCTGTATTGTTGTTATGTAAGTGATACTCGTAATAACGACCGAAACGATAAATTCTTCCCCCGACCGTCCCTCAAGATCTGAGTTCCGAGCGCGAGCTGCATTTAGTTAGGTGCCAAAGAGAATATAACCACTACGATTTAGCTGCCTGCAGTTATAGCGTTCGGTCGATCACAGCGGTTACTTCTGACGTGTAGGTATATTACAGTCGGCAGTGCATCACGTGTTCGTAACTTCGTATTATACACATAAATAAATAAATAAAAAATAAAAAAGCCTTTTATTTCCCGCATTTTTACAGAAAAAAAGTTACATGATTGAGAAAAAAAATTTTGCAGTAATAGAAGTGTAAAAAAATATATATAAAAAAGTTGTACAATTATAAGTAAGGTAAATCTATTGACTAATAAATAAATAACTAAATATATGATGCGAGAACCCCTCTCATAAAAGGGTAAAGGCCTCCTCCAGTCCATTATACACATAGCAAGTTTTAAATTGTAAGGTATGTATCAATTTTCTCCATACCTGCCTACTAATGCACAGGGTTAGGTATAAGTATTTAGTCTTTTTACGATTCATGTTGTACGTCCAAGTACCTAGCACATTTACTGTTGCTAAGTTACTTTTTTAATTTAAATGAATGGTTGGTTTAACGCTGAGCGGAAGAATACCTGCGAACCTTTGATACCTAAGTACCTACATTTGTGACCATGGGCGCCAGCGGGTGGCGGGCGAGATCAAAGCACTCCCTCCCTAAGTCTCTAATGTCTCAGCACTCCCGTAAGTCGTAAGTGATTTTTTTTTAGGAACTGCGGTTCACAAGTTTTGTTTTGACCTCTATGCGTGTACCAAACGGCTAAACTGTACATCGATTTGCGGTTTTTTTAATCGTACGGCTTACACTATGTGTCACTAAGTAGTATTGAAAAATAAAAAAATAAATACTTCATGAAATTATTTTTAAAATTGGTTTTTGGAGGTTAGATATGAGGATATCACGTATCATTTATGGTATATTGTATTTAAAAAAAATCAGCCATATGGTGTCTGGAGGATGTTTCGAAAATTATTTTTGTTTTAATGTTCTTGGTATGTTTCGAAAATTATTTTTGTTTTAATTAAAAAAATATGGTAGAAATGTAATGATGTGGTATATTTTTAGAATCGCCTCAAAAAGCCCTTTTTTATGTTACTACACACGATAGGTTTCTGAAAACTTTTTTTAACACGTTAAAAAGTGGTAGACAGAGCTTTTTTTTATTATATCACAGTTCGTTATTCCGAGACTATTTATATGTGTAATATTCTATTCAAGATATGAACTGATAACACTCGGAATTCTCAAACACGGATTTTGCAAACAAACCTTCAGGGAAAAGCTCTTTTAGTCTAGTACACACGGGTTTGGGGTTAACTGTCAGTTGTGTTCATTCTCCTTTAGTTTTTGCGTTAGATGTCTCGTCTCATTTAATGTGCTTTATATAAATATTTTTAGATAAGCGTTTATTGCATTTTTCTATACTGCCTTAAATTACTCATCGAGTTCAAACATATAATATAACGAACTATCAATAACAGACATGAGCAGCATGTTACTCGTTTAATACTATAGGATAATTAGGATATAGGTATCATTTGTGCGAGTACGTCGTAAGCTAAATAGTAAGAAAATACACTAGCACCAAGGAACAAAAGCTTCGCACTCCTTAAACTTCAAAGCGTTTTGATTTCAAAGCCACAAGCACGTCATCGGTGCCATTGAAAACACCCAACAAAGCGTTGACTAAGCTTTGTAAGACTCGATTGAAAAAACCGGTCAAGTGCGAGTCCGACTTTTACATCGACAGTTCCGTACAACGATCGCGTGCCCGTCCCGATCCGAGAAATTATACGCCATCTCAACGCCATCGATAAAAAATTAAAAAAAAAAAAAAAAAAATATTTATTTGGTATCATGCTGGTTGTAACAAATGAATGTGGCCGACCCCTCCAGGTAAGTATGACAATACTTGTGTTAGGAGAAGCCGCTTCTTCCATCCGGAGTTATAAGCCTAGTTGATACACAAGACTGAGAATAATTGTTACATGACACATTAATTTCGAATAAAGTATAACAATACGAGTAATAGCTCTACAGAAAACCTTAAACAAAACATAACGTGCGTAACATACAGCACCATCTATCGGAGCATTATGAAACCTTTTTATATAAATGTTCTTGATGATAAAAAAATATATAATCTAAATAGAGATATAATTATATTTTTCCTGTATGTTGTGATATTTTTTCCCTCTTCAAAAAAAATATAATTTATGGATATAACAATCTTAGTACCAACAGCATAATTAAAAAATAAAATAACATATATTAATATTTTTTCCTGTAATATTTATATCGATATCAAGTTTGTGTAAGTAATAATTTCATTTCTTTTTTTCTTGATAAACTATGGAGATCAGGGGAACGGTATTTTTTACATTTCTTTATAAATCGAAATTTATTCACGATAAAAAAGGGTAAAAAACTGTTTTAGATTGTGTAAATTGTCCTTTTATATTACACCCCATTTGATATAGGCACTAATCTTTAAAATTTTGGCCCCTTCCTTGTATCGGTATTTTTTTACAGAATGTAAAAAAAACAAGTTCATTGCATCAAGGTTAGCCTTCCTTATAATTATTCCAAATTTCAAATTGATAGCATAAGTAGTTCATGAGATATTTAGTAATGTGACAGACAAAGTGGGACCATAAGGGTTCTTTTTTACCGTTTTGGTTACGGAACCCTAAAAATGGAAAAAGAGAGCCTTAAATTTTCTTTTTAATTTATATGTAGTAATGCTTGGTAAGGTGTTGTTGAAGATATCATTTTTATTTATTTAATCATTGTAACACAAAACAATACCTTAGAGTACAAAAGGCGGGCTTACTGCTATAAGGTACGAGTACCTACTCAGGTTGTTGTAGGCTTTTGTATTTCCTGCCTACAATTTGCTACAATGTAAATACCGTTAAAGAGAGAATAATGATAGACGAAACCATTGCTTTCATAAACTATAATGCTATGTCATTTTACAGTGTCAATACTTACGAATAGGTATTGCAATTTAGTTAAAGAATACAATGTTAACATTTTTAGTATGACACCCGTTTGAATCTAAAAAGATTGCGTATCGCGCTCAGGATTATTTTTTGCTTATTTTGTCATTCTTATTGTTGGAATGCGTTTATTGATAGATTATTAATTTATGCAGTGAACTAGCAAAACGTGTGCTTCTAATTATTGAAAATTAACCTGGTAACTCGTATTATTTCGACAACACCAGGCAGTCGCCTATTCGGCCGCCGATTTCTTTGTAAGGACAGCTAGGTTACAAGAAGCACGACCCCGACAGTTCACTGAACAAATCACGACTCTGAAGTCTAAATGGTCTACTGGATAACGCCGCTTTATAAGTTTTGAATTAAAAATTTCGTTTATTTAATGAAAAGACCTTTTTTTTTAATTAATTCTGATGATTTATAAAACATAGCAAAAGCAGGAGATTAAATAAATAAAAAAACCTTTCAACAAAAAAGTTTACCGACTTCAAAATTAATAACATAAAAGCAATGAGAGAGTGATAAATAAGAGAATTACAGACTTCATTAAAATGACATATACGTGTTAGAAAAATAAAAGTAAAGTTATTCCAATTTTCATTCTAACCACCATACCACCATATCAGCCCTAGGACGTCCACTGCTGGACATAGGCCTCCCCCAATTTCATGGGGGGTAAATGCCATAATCGCCACGCTTGGCATGCGGGTTGGCGATCGCAGTATCTCCACCGCACTCAAGGAATGCTGCTGCCCATTCCCCGGTGGTATTGGTCGTAGTTTAAGGACATACCCGGGTCCATTCTAACAGTATAATATATTCCGAGCCTTACTTATTAATTAATGGTTGAATTATTAAAAAGGTATCAAAAAGTACAAATAAAATAAAAATACTTAGTGAAATTATTTTCAAAATTGCTTTTTTGAGGTTAGATATGAGGATATTACGTATCATTTGTGGTATATTGTATTTAAAAAAAATCTGCTATATCGTGTCCGGATGAGCCCAAACTTGGTATGTTTCGAAAATTATTTAAGTTTTAATTAAAAAACTTGGCTGAAATGTAATGATGTGGTATATTTTTAGGATCGCCTTAAAAATCCCTTTCATATGATACTACACACGATAGGTTTCTGAAAAAAAATTTTTTTTCCATACAAAAAGTAAAATGTCTTATTACTAAGGGATTTTTTTAGGAACTGCGGGTCAAAAATTTATATACCTCTAGTATGCGTGTGCGAAACGGCTAAACTGTACATCGATTTGCAGTTTTTTTAAGCGTACAGCTTACACTATACGGCTAATGACAGGATCTTAACGATAATTCTATTCAATTGTAACTTCCGGCTCGACCTATTTCATACTTTTCTCTTGAATAAGTATCTCATCATGTCAGCTGAATGACGTCCACTGCTGGACATATAGGCCTCCCCAAAAGACTTCCACAGTGACCGGTCCTGCGCCACCCGCATCCAGCGGACACCCGCGACCCTTTAGAATAAGGCTGGGTTGCACAAAACCGTCTGTCATCGGTTTGACATGGTTCTATGGTATGACAGCTGCAGGCGCCATATTTAACGTTGATCAGTCTGTGATCGTAAGTCGGTGCAACTCGCCCTAAGTATTTACAAGGATAGTAAGGCTGGGTTGCATCGACTTACGATCACAGACCGATTAAATATGGCGTCGGCAGCTGATGGCATCCCATAGAAACTTGTCAAACTCTCCATACATTCAAATTTTAACGAACACAGGTTACGATTACAGACGGTTTGGTGCAACCCAGCCTAAGTATGTAATACTTATTGTGTATAACATAAATCTATTTCGCGCCGTAAAAATGTCGCCCTCGGACATTCATTTGGCTTGTTGTGGCTGCATGTTTTGATAAATAACGTTTATGGAATTAAATTATATAATCTGTAATTGTGTTGTTTCAATATATGTGTGCGACTTTTTATTCAGTTTTGTTCCATTTCGTTTAAAATTATGTGGTTAGTTTACTACTATATTTTTAGTTTAAGTTAGAACCTAAATAAATCGAAGGTTTTACTTACTATTTATGACTAAATCTTGCGTTTATCTCAATTCTCTATAACATAAAATAAAATTAAAAATTTTGAAAAACCCACGACGGTTTTACCTAATTGCAAAATAATAAAATAAAACAATTAAAAGACCGACCATATACGAAGTAAGTACATAAAGATAAAAGTAGATTTAAAAAACGGTTGTATGATTGCGAGGTATAGTTACAAACCCAGAAAAATCCGTCGGGGGCTGCCATTGCCATGTCTGTTCTTAATTTCATACAGCAACTTAAATCGAGGTGCCTATTACACAGACCACATAATCTTACTTCATTTCAGGGCAGGCAATGGCAGCCCCTGACGGATTTTTCTGGGTTTGTAACTATACCTCGCAATCATAAATATAGGTAAAACCGTAGTGGGTTTTAAAAAAAAAAAAATATTTTATTGTATTATTTTTATAGAATAATGTATATACACTCCTCCCTAACACGCTTCAGTTGTGGAATGAGTGTATACATTTTTAAAGAGTCGGCAACGCGCATTAACACCCCTGAAATAACAAAATGGACGCTTACTGTAGTCCCTTGGGAAAACCTCGGTAGGGAACTCATTCCACAACTGGAGGTTGCGGAAATCGCTTACCACCAAGCGGACCGTATATCACCGATGTGGTATAAAAATATATAGTTGTTTCTCACCTAACGCTATATATTCCGGCAAAAGGGGCATAGTAGACCGAAAGTCGAGCTCAGCGTAGGGCCAAAGTTCCGAAATATTCCATCGGAGAGCACTCTCTACGTGAGCCCGAGGGCCGGAGGTCTAAGGGCGAGCCCACGTGTAAAGGATGATTCGAATTAGAGCGTTCCGTTTCCGGGCTAGGCCCAGACCGAGCTGCTTCTGAGGGCCTACGCCGAACTTCGAAAATCGAACTTGTCATAGAAAACGGGCCGGCCCGGACACGGAGCGGCCTACCGTGAATCATCCTTAATCTTCCTACCCCCGAGTGACTTACAATAGAACCACGGGCCGAAGGCGAAGCTTCCTTTGAGAGAGTTCACTACGCGAGCCCGAAGGTCAAAAGGGCGAGCCCACGCGAACAACACTCACTATCTGAGTTCTTACAAATAGAATTTGAGAGCCCAAAGGTAAGTGGCGAGGCACGTCAAACCAAAGGCAGAGCCTGACCAAAGGCAGAGGTCAGAAGGCCCGAAGTGCCTAAAAGCCCAAATGTGGAAGGTCACGCTCGCTGCGCGAGCCTACGCGGATTCTCACTATCGCTGAGTGTTCAAAGGGGAGTGTCGAGGCTAGTGGGACTGAAAGACCGAAGTGTCTCACCAGGGCACTTTCTACGCCAGCCGGCGAGCTAAAGGTTTGAAGGTCGAGCCCACGCGTGAGCAGCAAGGCACGTAAGGGTAAGTACTGCGACTACCGCGAGGCCCAAAGTGTCCCAGTATCCCTTCAGTACGCGCTTACTATGCGAGCCATAGCTATAAGACCGAAGGCCTGAAGGGCGTGCCCACATGGATACTTTCTATCCCAAAATGTCTTAAAAGAGAATCTGAGGACCGCAGGCCCAAAGATGTGTGAGGAGGCACACGAAGGCGGAGGCCGAGTTCTGCGTAGGGCCGAAGGTCCGAACCTTTTCCCTTCAGAAAGTGCACTACGAGTAAATGCGAACCCACTATAAATGCGAACCCACTAGAAGCTCGTACTCATATGACCCTTTCTCAAGAACAAGAAAAAATAATTTTAAAAAAAGAAATACATTTCAAAGTCAAAGTCAAAGTCAAAATATTCTTTGTTCAAATAGGCCTAGCAACAAACACTTTCGAATCGTTTTTTTAAAAGATTTTTTTTTAATTTAAGGTATATTAGTTAATTGGACCATTCATTTTAAACTTCAACTAGTGGCAAAGTGGAAATAATTAAGTATACCGTACATCTAAATTAGTTAAGCCGTTTTGATCCTGAAATTTATTTTATACAGCATAACACGATGGTTTACTAGTGCCCCGTGGCATATTTACGTCATGTATAGCCGATAAATCACAAACCCTATAATAATACTGAAATCAAAACCATAATATGATTATGTATTTAAATCGGCAGATGTGTTTGGGGGACATACAGCTTACACGTAACCTTCCATTGGGGAAAATTCTACTTTTAGCAGTCCTTGTAGAGAAGCTACTCACTAAACACCTTTAAAAGAGCCATATTACGGTATTCTATCTGTGAGCCTTCACAAAGTTATACGATTTCAAGCTAACATGGTCACTAACACTAGAATTACTGTTAAAACGGGATATTTACCATGTATGTTCCCATGTATGTGTGTGTGTGTGTATGTGTCTTCACAAAGTTCCTTACTACATTATTCTGTTTCATCATACCTGAAGCCCTCAGCAGTTCGTGCACAGAAGCTCACGAGAAAACAATATCAAAATAATCACAACACGGTCGGTAATACACTTATGTGTATTCGCAAAGTTCCCTAGGGTGCTGTTCTGCTCCATTATCAGGCCTTCAGCATTTCAGGAGAAGAGGCTTCTTAATAAATACTATCAAAAGAGTCAAAACACGGTTTACTAAATAATTACCTGAACAAGATTCCCTGCAATATTGTTCTGATCCATCATCAGACGCTCAGCAGATCATGTACAGAAGCTACTCAGCAAACACGATGAAATGAGCCCAAACACGGTGAAGTACCTAGCTATATGCCTTCGAAAGGTTCTGTGTGATGTTGTTCTACTCCATCATCAGACCCTCAGAAGTTCGTTTACAACGGCTGCTAAGCAAACATAAACAAAAGCGCCCAAAAACAGACATAAAGATATCTAACCCCTTAACAGTTCCTTATCATGTTTTCTGTTCCAACATGATCCTCAGAGTTTAATTACATGTACTCCTCACCAAGCGCTATCGAAATTTTCTATGCTGGTCAAGCAGAGTTCCGTAGAAAATTCGTTCAAACGCAGTAAAATGTTAACTGCAGCGCCCCCTGGCCAGTTATGGTCGTAATTTTTTTGGGGGTTCGTCCTGAATAAACCACAAACCCATTGCAGAAAACCGTATTCATATCGGTCAAACCGTTTTGGAGATATTGAGGTGCACACACAAACAAACAAACAGACAACCTCTCACCCTAAACGCATATACCTTCTCCGTTCCGTCGTGGGTAATAAATAATAAACTAAAATAGCTTGTTTGATTTTTGATTTGTCGGCCTGTTCAAGCCTAGTTGCTAGTGACACTGCCTCCGAAGCTAGAGGTCCCGGGTTCGAATGCTGGTAAGGGCATTTGTTCCTGAGACTTGGACGTTTTCTATGTATTTAAGTATACAGGATGTTTTTATTGATTTCCGTTCCTTCAAGCATATAACTGTGACAGCTGTGTACATAGAAATGACGTAGCATATTTAGTTTTTCAAAATTCAAGAAATATATATTTTTCTTATTTTTATACGAAATAATTAATTATATCACCAAGGGTGAACAAAAAACGGCCTTAAGAGTTAACGTGGAGTTATGCGAAAATTAATGTCAAGTCTGACACACAAAATATGAAAAGGTTACTTAACTAAATTGCATGCATTCTTAAATAAAAAATTATAATATTAATAATATATGATAGTAATGGCTAAAAATAAAACATTTGTTCGATTCGTTGTACAATTCGTTAATGCTGTAGAAAACTAAATTGATGAGTGTTTTTTCTAGCAACTTAATTTCGATGGGTAATTTATTAAAAACTCGCAGAGCCGCAATGTAAGAGTTTATTGTTGTTTATTTGTTGTGTTATGTAGTGCTTCCTAACTAGCGTGGGATGCACAAAACGACTACGGATTTATTACTGCCACGCTTCCGATAGTACTAGTACTGCGTAAATGTAAAACTGATGCTATACCGACAAGTGAGGAAATCTGCCCGAAAGGAGTAACCTCACGTCAAAGTACAATATACCAACATACGGACTATACCCCGCCAAATCAGGATATAGCTTTCCTTCACGAAGTCTAACTGATCTTAATAAAGCCGGCCCTATTTGTTTTACTAATCTTACTCTAGAGCCCCAGAAATTACCACACCCGTGGGTTGGCTTTGAACGCGTATAAATCCTAGTAAATGGGTGAGGTTTAGATGTCGATTTGGTTCTGCACTTCGTATTACAATCACATTTTAATTTATTTCGCACGTTACGTCCCGAGCTGGATTAGGCACCAAAGAATACATTATATTTAGGCACCTTCCTGATTTGTCGATGCGGAGGCAGTACGATATGAGAGAATTTTCAGCTGTCAGTGTCAATTTCTATTATTAGGCAAGTGAAACTGACTCCGTTTCAGCTTTCGTATGTCCGGCGGATTTCCGGCTGTTCTCGTCTGCAGTTACATAAGTGAGAGCCTGTAATTGCCTGACGTACTAAATTGCCTGAATTGCCTGAATAACGTTATTAATAATAATAGGCAACATACAATACTTGAGGAAAACTTTTCCCTTAAGGGGATACTACTCTTACACACATCTTCCTAAAAAGTAACATTCCATCAACTATTAGTACAAAGGTGGCAGCAAGATATGTACAGTCAGCTGCAGAGAAACGTGACACCCCCCCCCCCCTGCATATAAAACTTCTATGCGGGGGGGGGGGGGTGTCACGTTTCTAGACTTTCATCTCATAGGAAGACACTACGTTTGAACGTAGCTAAAATCTGAGCAGATGTCTGTGTAATTTGAATTTCTAAAATGATTTTATTTTGATTTCATCATCTGATTACAAAACTTTATATAACTACATATAGATAAAACAAAAAACGTAATGTATAATTTTATATCACGTCAAGAAGAAATAGTGAAATATGCTTATATTTGAGCCATATGTTACCCGTGAGTACCTACTTAAGAACATGCATAGGTGATGAATTTTTTTCTTCGCGGTGGTGAGGCGAAAAGTTAAACGTTATGCTCGGCAGCATAAAAAATGTGTTCAGTTCAGCTTTTCACTCTTACTATCCCTTCGCTAGCTCGGCTCGGCTCTCAATATAAGCTCTCGCACCAAGCAAGAACTTTGCAGCCTTGCATACCAAATAACTATTACCCTTAGTGCTAACAGCCCGACAACTGTACATTGAACGTACTTGTCTAAAACAACATAAAGTTCCAGACCAACAAAGCGCAAACACACGTAAACGTTTAGTTAGGCGAAGAAAATACAAAGTGTTCAATTCAGTCGTACACAACACCGCCTTTTATCGACGACAATTCGACTTTCTGGCACCTTTTCTTTATAATAAAATCAACCAGTCTTAAACATCCGATGTTGTAATAAATATATATTATTAAAATCTGTTCGAAAATGGGCCATGACCCTCGATTACATAGAAACGGAAAAAGTTCTAGAAATAATAAGATAATAATACCTACACGCCTTTAACTCTACAAGTATTAAAATATCTTGAACACAAATTATTACAAAACTATTGATAATTCCAATAAACTGATTGAAGGATACGATGCTTTCATCAAATTTAACGTAATGAAGCCATCTAGAAGGTTCTCAAAAAATTCATCAACTCCTTCACACACACTCAATCACATACCACACATACCCACTCAAGCATAATTAGTTTGTACAAACATAAATAAACTAAATAATTATGTAACGACCTTAAGATACAAATAAATATAAGTTCCTCTAGGTTAATAAATACTACAATAGGATAAAAATTTATTCTACTCATCCTATACTTTATTTTTATTTTGTTTTGTAATCTGATACAACTAGGCCGATGATTGTAAAGATCCATCAGACCAAATGTTAAATCAAATTGTTTAACTTAGTACATTTTATCTTTAATTTATTTACTTACTGTCTTCCTTTAAGTGATCTTTAGTAATCCAAGATGTCTGTCCTAGTTTCTTAAGTTAAAAGCTATTACTAAATGTATTTCGCTTCTGTATCAAATAGGTAACAATGTAGCATTTAGCGATCTCAAAATGAGCATTACAATACCTTGTACCCTATAAGACAGGTTTACCTAGTTTAGGGCACAGGACACCGTTCTTAGGCTTATTTAAATATCTATAAGTGCACTATCTGTACTTCACATCCATTTAAGCTGATATATTGATACCCAATAAATATAATTTTCATTTTTTCATTTAGTACAGTCAACTGCAAAAATATGGGTGCATACAACTTGCTCAAAAATATGTCCTATAGCTTTTGTCGGCGGATTAAGGTTGCAGTAGGTATTTATGAGAGGATTAAATCGATACAGATTTTTGCAGTTGACCGTCCCATATCCTCTTTGCTAGTAGTGACGATCTCAGGATTTTAAAGAGGTATAGTTATTTACTTTTATACTTATTTCCGACCAAATCGGAGACATTCTGCAGAAAGGCCAGGTCAGGAGTACCCTAAATCGGCGCACATGCATGAAGAATGTTATGAAAGTTCATGAAGCGAAAGTTGTATGTCAGGATCGTAGCAAGTGGAAATCCGTGATCTCTGTCTACCCCTCTGGGAAATAGGTGTGATTGTATATATGTATACTTACTTAGGTATTCATAAACCTTGACCAAACCTGCTTTACCTAAAATGCCGTTAAAATCCGTTTGTCTTTAAATATGTTTGTTGTTTACCGAGCGAGCGAAGCGAGTGGTCTCCATTTCAGCTTGGGCAAAAACGCCTTCGTATATCCGGCAGATGCTTGGATGTCCGGATGTCCAGCTCCTTAGCTTATGTTGTTATTAGCTTAAGTTGTTATTGGGATTTTATCATTATGTATATTTATTTACAATCGCGGAATGAAAAGGTTCGTCGCTTTTCAACTCTTAGCATTAGCTTTTATCGTTGAAGCATTAGCCTTTAATGTCGAAAAGTGAAGAACGAAGTTGACTTGAGTAGAAGTGATAGAGATTCCATGACATTTAATTATAACCTTTCGGTTTTTGTACGTGTTAAAGATCTAGTTGATTTGGTTGTATTTCAGCAATATGCAAAGCGTTGTAACAATATGACCAGTATTTATGGAGTCTTTACCAATTAATCTCTGCTGATTTCTCACCGTTGTAAGTTTTCAGCAATTATGCTTAATTAGTTCAGTAATTATTAGCTTATAGGACTAAACTTCAAAATAACGTACAAGTAACTATAAGCTATAACGCAATTTGATATTTTGGAAATAATCAAATCCCTTTGAACTTAATCAGTTATATGCTTTCATTAGAAATTTGATTTGTAGATTTTTTGTCAGATCCAAAAGACATTTTACCTATATTATCTCATTTATCTTTAAATATCGGGGAGAGGGTTATGACACTAATATATCGCGACACACACGGACGGACTCGGAACATTTCCCTGAGGACACTAAATGTATCAATTCGACCAAACCGAAATAGAGTTAATTCCAAGATTAGCCTAAGATACAAGTTTGAAGTTAAGTATCTACCTCAGATGCGCTGTGGGAATAAACTTATAAACAATATTGAATATTAATAATTTGTAACATCTAAAGTAACTCTAGACAAAATAAAATATATTTTATTTGAAAAAATCATTATTCTGCAGCAATAATTACAGGAGCTTGATGTGATCCTCAGAGGAATTGATAAATAAATAAATAAAATAAAATATTATGGGACAATTTTTACACAAATCGAACTAGTCCCATAGTAAGCTCAATAAGGCTTGTGTTATGGGTACTAGACGACGATATATTTAATAGATATATACTTAAATACATAGAAAAACATCCAAGTCTCAGGAACAAATGATTCTGCTCACCACAGAAACAAATGCCCTTACCGGGATTCGAACCCGGGACCTCTAGCTTCGGAGGCAGTGGCACTACCAACTAGGCTAAACAGGCCGACGAACTTTTGACTTGTTACAGTCACTGCTTTTAACAACCTCGGTTTATTATAAATATTACTAATAGCGGAACTTTGATAGCTACAGTTTTTTTCTCAGTGACACTTAACCACTGATTGGACTCTTTACAGCTGACATAAAATCAAAGTGAAAAATTTAGCCAATTAAATTATACACTCAATATTACTTACATGATCAAAATATTTACTCGAACTTTGTTTTTGTTTTGCTTGCACGTTATTTCGCGGATAATTTTATTTTCGTTATACACCTTAAAACTATACAGTTGTACATATTTGAAAGTTAATAATATCCACCTGTTGAATAAGCAAGGTAACTAACTTGTCATTTACTTAGATTGGGCAGTATGGAGGGGAGTGAGCCACTACCGATACGCCCGCAAGCCCGCGCGAAACTGAGAATATCAACTTTCTATGACGGCACACCGCCATCACGGCAACGCTTTTATTTCACCACTCATGACCGCAGTAATCATAATTGTGCTATAAGAATGAAATGGTTGCCTGTTCTCGAGTCTCGAGTGCCAATAACTAAAGCTTACAATAAAAGGGTGGCAACAACTAGCACATTGGAAGATCAGCCTAGGTATGTGTACTCGTATTATAAGGACTAGGTAAAGAACGAGTTGTCACTTCTACAAGCCTTATGCCGTTATTTTGGAACGGTATTTTAAAATAAAAGCAATAATAAAGCAATAATAATAAGTAAAAAGTGGCTAAGTGCGTGTCGGGCCACGCGCAATGTAGGGTTCCCTAGCTGTCCACCTGTGACATTAATCGAAAAATTTATATTTACTCTTTATTTGGCAATTGCTATAACTAACAACATATTTAAGTAATCGATGGAATTTGTACGTAGGTTTAATTATTCCAAGAACATTTCTTAGGATCGGCTAAGCTAATACTCGTCAACTAGTAATGTCTATTTAGCTGTATTTTTCCTTTTATATTCATTGTATGTACCTATTGCTACCATGATTTTCTCACATTCCCAGTTGCAACCGTTTGGCTGGTAGAGGGGTGGACGGGGGAACAATGGACTCCAACAAAAATTATATCTTTAAAAATTTATGTCACAGAAACAAATAACTAAATCAAAGTTAGTAGAGATTACTAGTTGACTAGTAATAGCCGATCCTAGGAAATGTACTTGGAAAAATCCAACCTACTTACAATTTCCATCAATTACTTAGACATGTTGTTAGTTATTATGTTAATATAAGTTTTTGATGTTTTAAAACCGCATAATGTCACGGGTGGACTGCTACAGATTACAGATCTCTACATTGCGCGTTGCCCGATACGCACTTGGCCGCTTTTTACTGTTGCTATATTTTATAATAAAATTGGGCAAAAACCGACCTGATTCCTATAATTATATTATTTATACAAACTCTATATTTATGGACAAGCTTTTTTAATCTGGAGTATAGTAGATTATTCCGGAGTATGAACACCGCAATATTGTAGATACCTGTAGATACAGTGATCCAACTTAAAGCCATTTATTATTTAATACAAAGTAGATTAAAGGTCGATGAATCCGTTGGTTGGTTATCTTGTTAAACATAGTTTTTCCTTAGATATTTTCCGTAAATCTCTCAGCGATTAGATCGCATCACAAGCGCAGCACATGTCTTTAGGTCGATTAATGGGTAGTTCGTGAACACAATACATAACAAACTAATACGCAGCATTCAGGAACTTTTTACCTGAAGATTCGTTACTTTGTAGTATAGGTACATACCAAAGTATACTGTATCAAAGCGACAATCATAATAAATAACGTAGCAGATGCGCAATTATAATAGGATTATTACGTACTCAAAAGCAATTAATGAATATAACATGCATGTTAAAACAATAGGAAATTCGCACTCGCTATTGCTAAATGGGCGTTTTCACTTAAAATTACCTTTTTCTTTTTTACCGACTTCAAGATTTCAAAAGAGGAGGTTCTAAATTCGGTTGTATGTTTTTGACATTGAAAATGTCTTTTCGTTCGCTCCAGTATAGGGTCCCATTTCACGAAATAGTGCGATCCCCTTATATTTCAGAGAGTTGTGAAGGTATGATATTCAAATTAGGCTCAAAAGACGCGTATTTACGAGATGTGTAAGATGCAAAGAGAATTATTTGAGAAAGTCCAGAACGAAAAAAGTTTTGGCCGAAATAGTGAAAAAAAAAATCAATTTCCTCCGATTTTTTCATTTTGGCACTCGATATTTTGGAAACGAAGAATGATATCAAAATTTTGATCAAAACACCTCTGGACAACTTGAGCTACAATTTGAGCCTAAAACAAAGACGATCGGGTCAAGGGTTTGCGCTGTAGCCTAACCTTTTTGAAAGAAGTCAAAAAGTCAGAACGACTATTAGTAGGTAATATATATTTTTTTAAATCAACACAATTGTACAATTGTAGTTAGTTTTAGTTTTATATTTCAAATTGTTTAAATTAAACATGTATTGTTTCTATAATAAATTATTATTAATTATAGTTCGAGACAACAATAGCACATTATTGCAGTGCCCGGGAAATAGCAATTCGTGGATAAGTCAATGATGTTTTGGAAGACCAATATCTTCCAAAACCTTGGCAAATAAAATAGTTGATTGAGATTGCATAAATCAAGCCATTTTATCCGAGACAATTTATCGAACCGAGCCGCAGGCAAGGGTCGATATAAAGTAGAGGATAAAATGAGTTTTATACATGAGTTATACATCTGCTTTTCACTTCGATTGCGAGAAAATTAAACAAATAATCAAGGTTATGATATCATATAATTTGGCCTTCTCCTGGGGCCTAGGGTGTCATGTTGAATTCGACTTTGAAAATTCTTGTTATAGTTATAGTTATAGTCGGAGTTTGGAGGTCGAGTTAATTTGAAGTCGCCGTTATCTTGCGTGAATATTAGTAAAGTGGCAAATGCCTTTTTATGTGGTTATCATTAGCTGTTCCACTTCATCAAATGTCACATTTTTGTATGAAAACGCTTGATTTGTTGATAAAAACACAAAAATCACTATATGTTTGCCTTTAAGATTTGAGGAGTTCCGTCGATTTCTCATGGATCCCATCATCAGAACTGCGTTTTGACAAAAACGGGACCAACTTGGATATATATACTTAAAATCAAAAAAATAAATTTCAAAATCGGTTCAGACATGACGGAGTTCTGGAGTAACAACCATTAGAAAAAATTCACAGATCTCGTGCACTACACGACCATCAAGGTACATTGAAAATGAACTCAACAAAATAAAAAAATGCATTACATTTGCTAACGTTATGCCAATTTGGTTGATATATAATATATTAACATAGCTCACATACAAAATGGCAATTTTTTAAAGCGCAGCCAAGTTACGGGTATACGGGTAGTATACTTCAGGTGAACCAGTATCAGTCTGACCTGTATTTACAAATTGCTCCTGCAAACCGTGAGCTCGGCTCAAATTAGAACGAGCGCTGGTTGCGATAATCATCGGATATTTCCGTAGAAATCCTTGCAACCCCGGAACAATCCCCTTACAAATCCCGGACGTTGCCGTTTAGAGATATTATTAGTATGTTCACCGGAGTTCCCTCCGCAAAATCCATGATGCCCTATTTCCACTAATTTCAGATTTGACGGTGTCGTAACTGATTATCGCTTTCGACATTTTATTATTTCAAAAGGGAATACCTATTGGATACAATGTTTTCCTATGTTAACGTCTTTCAGTTGGTAAATAAACTGTGTTGCTTAAAACATAGCATTTATTTTCAGTGCCAATTGGCGTCATAAGGGAATTAGCGTACCTGAGTTCACGAAACGAAAATCAAAAGTGCGTCAATAAGGTATGTATTCCACTATTCATACTACCTTAGTTTTCGTACAATATTGTGACGCATGCTTAATATGATTTCCTTCACTATCACGCTACATTTGATCCTCGAATTACAAATTGTACCAAACGGAAAATTTTCCTTAATAACCTATATTTGACTTGTACCGACATAGGGGGCATTAACACAGCTTGAATAGTAGGCACTAATATATTAGTGAGTGATTTACACACGCTTACAATCAATTCATTATTGGCGAGGTGTTAGCACGATATTTGAGTGTGACGCAAATAGTCAACCCTACTTTACCCACTGCAGTACAGGTAAATTACTTTCGAGACGTTTTTTGCATTTGTAGTTGTGACTTCTGTAGCCAGCCTCACACACACGTTGACGTGTGTCTGTGCACGGCAACGTGTACGTGTGTCCCTGTAAATATACAAATACTACTACAGATTCAAAAACGTCTCGAATAGTAATTTACCTTACCTGGCAGTACTCATAACTGCTACGTTTGCTTTTCTTATTTTAATGAATGGCAATGCAGCAATTAATTTAAGAAGGTTCCTTTTCCTACCTCATTAGCACATGTAGAGAAGAAAACAATCGACGTCTAACAGGAATTCAACTGTCATTCGAAAAAAAATTACTTATTTATTTATGCCTCAGACATCAGAGGAGTATGCCTCTCACAGACTGGCGCGGCCTGGCCGCGGCGGCCAATAGTAAACTTGTCATTAGCTGTCAACTTTACTATTGACCGCCACCGCAGGCCGCGCCAGTGTGATTCAGACCTAAAGCAGATCCGCGCATTAAAGCTGAACTATTTCTGTATATCTCATCTATTCTCACTAACGCATAAATCAGTAAGTTTGAGAGAAAAGAAGAGAGGAGATAACTGATATATCTGACACGTCTTGAACCTGTCAGTGTCTCCGTTTTCATAACTGCAAGTTGTAGTGACGTTTGCAACGTTTTGGTATTTATGTGGCCTTTGACATTTTAGTAATCCTTCAAACGGAGATAGTTCGCAAAAGTTGAATAAAGGTCGCACTATTTGCCCCATCCTAACTCATTTTAGATAACCATAAAAACCTATAGACTTTTTTAACACTACGGATCTGTTAGTATTATTAATGTAATCTAAGATACATGCTGAAGATTTTTTTGTCGTTTAATAATGCAAATATAGTCTTTATTCGATTAACACAACAAGCTTAACTTTAAAACTATTCAAATTGTATGCAGGTGGTTAGGTTCATACCCCAACTAGGTATAAAGGGAACCACTTTGACCACCCCTTTGGCTTGTTGGTAGTGATTCTGCCTACGATGCCGGAAGTCCCCGGGTTAGATTCCCGGTCAGGGATTTATTTAAGTGGTGAGCACGAATATTTGTTCCTGGGTCATGGATATTTTCTATGTATTTAAGTATTTTTTATTTCTACAAATATGTATGTATGTATATCGTCATCTATAAGCCATAGTGCAAGCTTAGTTTAGTTTGGGACTAGGTCGATTTGTCCCCCAATATTTATCTATTTTAATTTAATAAGTCCGTCTGCGGCATGATCGCCATAACGCTGGTCGCGTTACCTCGTTGTATGGCCGGAGAAATTCTCTGCGAGAATTAAACGCCGGCCTTCGGGTCCCCGAGATGTAACCAGCCGGAGCGACTAGAAATGAAGAACTGTTATTTTCGTGGCTAATTAATTAGTACATTGTTTAATGAGGGGCGTAAGCGGAATCTGAGTCTCTTCAGGACAAGAGACTGACTGAAGAGGTGAGACTAAGGACAACCACTGGTCAGTCATCCATAAAAAAAAATGCAAAAATAGTATCAGAATCTATTGATGTCTCGATCTGATCTGCAATATTCTTATGCGCATGTTATACACAATGTTTTTCATCATATTTGCATGGAAATAAATCACTACAAAGGCTGTGACAAAAGGCTGAAAAATCTATGGTTCATATAATCACACCAATAAGATATTGACAAAATTGACAACTTCACCTCCAGTATCACCGGCATGATCACCGGGGCGCAGCTGCGAGAGAAGCGCGCAGCTTCGATATTTCAACAAATCACAGAGCAGTATTCATGTGGCGCGCGGCCAACATTTTTTTTTAAACTAATTGTTACGAAAATCCGTAACTCCCCCGGAAGGTAAATCAGCTATAACTGCTCTATACGCCTGAGTACAACAAGACATTTTGAGAGCAAGTGTGATAAAAAAAAACATTTATTAAATCATTATTGAAAGTACTGTTGCAAGCACCATTTTCAAAGATTAACTCCGAACAGTGCCGAAATATCGGGAACTCGCAAAAAGTAATATACATGGTAAATACCCCGTTTTTAACAGTAATAAAGCTATCCGCGTAAATAATTGTTAACTTGAAATCTTATATTGTTACTATTAATATTTTCAATCGCACAACTTGAAATGAAAGTTACAGGGGGAGGACTAAACCAGATTCCTTCTACTTTAGGAGCGCTAGATTAGGTTTTTTATTTTACAAACTTACTTATTAATTGAGGTTATCGGTATATCTACGTGTTGAAACAAATCGTATTTTTGACACCAATGTAAACCCATGGATGCAATAATAATATGTTTCACGACCTACAAGCATACTCTAGTTGGCCTGTTTAGCCTAGTTGGTAGTGAGACTGCCTCCGAAGATAAAGGTCCCGGATTCGAATCCTGATACGGGCATTTGTTTCTGTGGTGACCAGAAACATTTGTTCTTGTGACTTGGATGTTTTCTACGTATTTAAGTATATATCTATAAAATGTATCGTCGTCTAGTACCCATAACAAAAGCCTTATTAAGCTTACTATGGGACTAGTTCGATTTATGTAAAAAATGTTCCTATAATATTTAATTATTTTATTTACACTCGTACAAGCAGCCAGCAAATCTGACTAACCATATTCAATCTACTAATCACGTTGGTGCTTAGCACTCGCTAAGGAGACAATGCACAATCCCGAGGATCGCATTATCCGATTATGAGTTATGAGACGTGAAATTAGTTTAAATCAATTAATATGGAAATGTAGAGCCAATTCAAGAAGCGAAATAATTGCAGCTGAAGCGTTGGTGTTGTAGTACCTACGAGTATGCTAACCCCCCCTAGATAAAAATTGATTCCTTGCAATCAGGTGTGAACGTGAAATGTATACACAGATATGCAACAATTGGTTCACAAGAGGCTAAAATCGTAAAAGGAGGACGGAATTGCAGTCCATAGATATATCTATACTAATATTATAAAGCTGAAGAGTTTGTTTGTTTGTTTGAATCTCAGGAGCTACTGATTCGAATTAAAAAAATCTTTTTGTGTTGGATAGTCCATTTATCGAGCAAGGCTTTAGGCTATATAACATTACGCTGCGACCAATAGAAGCGAAGACGCGGACAAAGTCGCAGGCAACAGCTAGTATACACTATACAGGGTGGTCCAAATAGAGTGACCCAATTTTTTTTAGATTCCTTGCACCTAAGTGTTGCTGAAAATACCCCATACATGGCGTATTTTCGGATATAATTAAGCGATTTTTGGTAGTTCCGAAGTTTCAATATTTTAAAGACGTAATTTCTAATTTTCTACCCAGGCGGTTTAAAATAATCATAACTTTTTTTAAAAGATTTCTTAAATATCGTTCTTGCAACATGATGGCCTTGAATTATTTTCTTATACCTAAAATAATTAATTGCCTGAATTTCATAAAAAAAAAGAAAAAAGGGGCGCAAAGGAAAATTTAGGGTTTGGGTTAAACAGAGCCAAAAATCTTAATAAAATAAAAAAGCGGTTTCATGCGTTTACAATAATTTCAAAAACTTTTAATATTCTTCAGCTTGCCAAGTAATACAAAAAATGAGTCCTTAATAGGCCATTTTTTGCTGAAATCAGCGTTCCAAATTGATAAGGGAAAAGATTATAAAGAAAATCGTCCGTGAAACATTGTTTTAAAGACAAAGACAAAGTTATTTATTTTGCTTAAAACGTGGTACAGAAGGTGATATACATTTATCATAGAGACACACACATTTCAACAGTAAATAGCATGCAAAATTTGAATGAAACTAAATATAAAATAATAGAATGTCAACCAGACCATGGAGGATTTAAGTACAATGCTCAATGACCTCAGTAAAGCCTCCGAGCGAGTTGGTCTAAGGATGAACATGGACAAGACGAAGATTAGATTTATTTTAATTTTATTTAGTATTAGTTTTTAGGGTTCCGTAGTCAACTAGGAACCCTTATAGTTTCGCCATGTCTGTCCGTCCGTCTGTCCGTCCGTCCGCGGATAATCTCAGTGACCGTTAGCACTAGAAAGCTGAAATTTGGTACTAATATGTATATCAATTACGCCGACAAAGTGGTAAAATAAAAAGTGGAAAAAAATATTTTATTAGGGTACCTCCCCTATACGTAAAAAGGGGAGTGTTTTTTTTTCATTTTAACCCTAACGTGTGATATATTGTTAGATAGGTATTTAAAAATAAATAGGGGTTTACTAAAATCATTTTTTGATAATGTTAATATTTTCGGAAATAATCGCTCCAGAAGTAAAAAAAAATGTGTCCTCCCCCCCCCCTCTAACTTTTGAACCATAAGTTTTAAAAATATGAAAAAAATCTCAAAAGTAGAACTTTATAAAAACTTTGTAGGAAAATTATTTTGAACTTGATAGGTTGAATAGTTTTTGTAATTTAAAAAAAAAAAAATGTGACGGACGGAAAACTACGGAACCCTACACTGAGCGTGGCCCGACACGCTCTTGGCCGGTTTTTTTAGGGTTTTAGTTTTATTTTAGGTCTAGTTTAAGTTGTTTAATATTTTTAAATATAATACTTTTATTGATAGAGAATTACATTATTATTACAAGACGAAGATTATATCAAATGCCCATGTAGCACCAACTCCCGTAACAATCGGACACTTTACGCTCGAAGTTGTAGACGATTACAGTCATATACCTAGGACAGACTGTCCAGTTAGGTAAGTCCAACTTCGAGAAAGAGGTTAATCGTCGAATCCGACTCGGCTGGGCAGCGTTCGGGAAGCTACGGCACATCTTTTCGTTCAATATTCCGCAGTGTCTCAAGACGAAAGTCTTTGACCAGTGTGTGTTCCCAGTGATGACATATATGGTACTGAAACGTGGTCGCTTACTATGGGCCTCATAAGAAAGCTCAAAATCACCCAAAGAGCAATGGAGAGGGCTATGCTGGGAGTATCTCTGCGTGATCGCATCAGGAATGAAGTTATCCGCAGCAGAACCAAAGTGACCGATATAGCCCTTCGAATCGCTAAACTTAAGTGGCAGTGGGCGGGACACATAGCACGAAGAATCGATGGCCGTTTTAATTTACTACTGAGCGCGCTTGCATGCGAGCTAATAGATACAAGAAACATAATGTACTGTAACATCCTTAGGTATACTTGTGTCTATGCAAATAAATAATTTCTGATTCAGCAGTGGACGTCTTTCGGCTGACATGATGATGATGATGATGAGAATGTCAACCAATAAAATTCAATAACTTAAGACTAAATACAACATTATTCAAGTTTTATGAAAGTTAAAATATTCGTTAAAAGAGTAAAAAGATTCCTGTATTAAAAATTGTTTCAATTTTGACTTAAATATGTTTAGTGGCAATTCTTTAAAGTCATCATGCAACCTACATATTATAAATATTAATTGCGATACTGGTATCAAATCTTCCTTTTGCCCGTAAAAGGGATGGGTTTCGACTCCCGGATGCACTGGGTCTAAAGATTTAAAATTTCTCCCTGTTTCGCCATCGCGGTTACCGGAGTGCCTATAAGTTGTGTGATAATGAAATATATATGTATATAGCTAAACTCACCCCAAATTATTCACTTTTTTCACAATTAACCGGCCGGTAACTTAATATTTTGCAGTAGTAATTTCACGAGAATTCCAACTGAGTTCTCTGTATGGCGGCGGATTACTAGTTCGCCGCCGACGAAACCCGAAGACGTCCGAATGTCTCCGAATGCGTTTTTCCCAACCCAGTGCGCGATAAATATATAAAATAATGTGTGTATGAGTGGGATGGTGAGTGATATGACAGAATTTAAGGATTGCATACTGGTAACATAAATAACGCTCAGAAAACGATACAAATTTGGCAATAAAATGGAACAGATATAATAAGCGTTTTTGCCGTATTTTTTTTGGCGGAATAACAAGCCGATTTGAGTACCTACCTACCTAGTATTAAATGTGCATATGTCACTTTTTTTATTAAAAACTTCTAGATGAAGTCTGACAAATAGGCAAACTTTTTTTAAATGTATAAATAAAGGCTTACACGACGTCCTAATATCTAAGTTGCAAATAGCTCTTATGCATTGTTTGCGTGATATCAGCCCTGGTTTTGCATGGCTCGAATTACCCCAAAAAAGGATGTCATATCACAGAAGAGAACCAACATATCCGTGGTAGGCCTGTATTGCAGTTTCTTTTGAGCTAACCTTTGGTAATTTCCATAAAGCATAGGCAAACGAATTATTTTATTACATAATTTCTTAATGTATCACTTCAAGAACATTCATCGTCCATCCATATGCCTAAAAATTTTGTGTGACATGATTCTGTTAATTTCTGATCTGCAAAAGTTACAGTTAGAGGACGTTTATTGGCAACTATGTTTTTAATTCTTGAGATCATCAGTATTAAGAAATCATCAATAGTATTATAATAAAAAGTCAACTGTGTTTTAGGTGCATGGGGTATTTTCAGATACACCTAGATGCTAGGAATGAGTTGCTCTATTTGGACCAACCTTTATATAAAAACATATTTATATCAACGATAACGAAGAAGATATATCTCCGGATTACGGAATTTCGAGTACTGGTAAAAGGCAGTTTGATGTAGCTATATTAGTATGGAACCCTAGTTTGGAGATCTACCTGTAATAAAATATATATTTTTAAGAAGCCACTTTGTACTGTAACACCCCTGTTAATAGCAAGCCTGGCCTGGCATATAGCATTTGCTAGTCACTCCGGTTCCAAAAAATTATACCTACCCTGGAACTTATTTTGTGAGGTAAGGGATAAGATTCACGATATAGACTTAGATATTCTGATTATATTAGAAGTAGCGATTTAAGCGGAATAGTGCCCTCTTTCCGACTCGTGATCCCTCAAGCAATACGAGTGTTAGTATCCACTAACACTAAGAACACAAATACTGACGCTGGACTTATATAACATAGATGATTGCCATTTAGAAAGTTTAAAATAAATCTCAATTTCAACTTTCATTAGCCGAGTTTCGCAACTACCCCGCAGTTGTCAAAAACAAGCAGGCACAAACTGATTCATTCACTCTCCATTTCATCTACCAACACCTTTGAGTAGTTCAGTAAAAATAGATGGCTGTAGTCAATATTTATCGTTTAAACACTATGATTTTTGTTTACTTCGGCTTCGGTCGAATAGACCTTGATGTGGTTGCCAAAAGAAATATAGGTACACTAACATTTGTCATTAATTTCTAAACATTTTTAAGTGCTTCACAGTATACTGAATTCACGGGTAGGTTAATAATCCAATAGTCTGAACATTAATGCTGGGGTATATTGATTGAATCGTATGCCATTTAATCGCTACTTGACAATCTTTTATTTATAATGCCAATCGATAGGTACCATACACGTTTCAGAGAGGATTTTTAAATGTTTATATGGACCAACCAACTATAATTAAAGCACCTCACCAGACAGCAGTAAGGAACTAACAGAGCTCGTTGCTGGGAGTAACGGCTATAACATAGTTATGACGTTACAACAGATAATTAGAACCAAGCGTTTTACGGTAAAATAAGTAAATTGCTGTTGTGCAATGCTGCCTTTAGGTACAATATTGAGGTGCACACACAAACAAACAAACAAACAAACAACCTCTCACCCTAAACGCATATACCTTCTCCGTTCCGTCGTGGGTAATAAAGCAAATAAAAATTCTAAATTTGAAAAAACACAGCGAGCGTGCCACGCGAATAACTGCAAAATTTTGAGACTTAGGGACAACCCTATTTTACAATAATTAAAAAAGTGTTTAAATCGTTTAAGCAACGCTTTGAAGCGCTCAATAGAAGGCCAGTGGCATTTATTCTCGGTATCTTTATCTACTCAAAGCGGTGTATATAATTTGTATGTGTAAGAGCAGTTTCGAAAAAAAAGATGGCGCCACTGCCGCTGCCGCCAAATTATACGTTTCTTCGCTGTGGAATTTATCATTTAGGTATTTTGCAAGGAAAATCTTTATTTATTTTCTCGCAATCGTAGTGAAAAGTAGAGTGTATAATTCCGTGTATATAATATTTACCTACCCCTGTAACTATTTTCCCGAACGAAGCCATAATATGGCATGTTATAGAGCGCAAGGGCGTAGCTAGGATTTTGTGAGGGGGGGGGGGCAGGCGTAGACAAACCAATAATACATCTAAGGTAAAAATGCTTCATGAGCAATGGGACAGGTAACGTTAAAAATGACATATTAATATAATAATAATAATCAAAATTTTATTTTACAAATAAAAAATTAGCCAAGAGCGTGTCGGGCCATGATCAGTGTAGGGATCCGTAGTTGTCCAATGAACTTAATAAATAAAAAGGAACACCTTCGCAGCGTTTCATACGTCTTTTACTAAGAAGGGAAGAATTTTTACGATAACTCAAAAACAGCTTAACTGATCATGTCTGCTATAGTTTTCGTTGATAGTCTTTATTAAGCTTTAATTTCATGATCTTTTTCATATTTTTGGACCCATAGCTCAAAAGTTAGAGGGGGACACATTTTTTTTAAGTGATTATTTGCGAAAATATTCACTTTATCAAAAAAACTTTCAGGAAGACCTATATTCATTTTGAAAGACCTACCCAACAACACCACACACCATAGGGTTGAAGCAAAAAAATATACATCCCCACTTTATGTGGCGAACGTACCCTTTCAGCAAACATTTTTTTACTACTCAGATTTATTGATTTATATATCCATACCATATTGAAGCTTTCTAGCACTAACAATCATCATCAAAGCCTCAAGGTCGAAACGCACAGAGCGGGCGCGGTGCGGAGGCGGTTTTGCATTATTGATCTTTCCGGAACTATCGTCTACTGTCATTACTGCTTCATATGTCACACACCGGTCAGACCACCGGGGGATGGGCAGCAGCATCCCTGGAGTGCGGTGGAGATACTGCGATCGCCAACCCGCATGCCAAGCGTGGCGATTATGGCATATACCTCCTGCGAATTTGGGGGAGGCCCATGTCCAGCAGTGGACGTCCTTTGGCTGATATGGTGGTGGTGGTGGATGTCACACACACCGCCTCCGCTTTACCGTGCTACTGAATACTGAGCGGATTTTTTTTTGGTTCGATGTCCTCCGGACCGCTTTCATTTCACCAAAAAAACCTCCGCCACGCAACGACGCTGCGCCGCGCTCTGTGTCTTTCAAGCTTCAGACAGACAGACTGAAAAAAATAGTCGGCGAGGTTCTTCACAAAATCGTTTTAACACCTCAGATTCAATTGTATCCTTAGTTTTTGTACCATGGTTAGGTGTACACTGAGCATACACAGGCCGTTGAAACGGTTTTCTTTTCAGTCATCGTTTATCTCAGGCATGTTTTAACACGAGGCAGTGTAGAAAAGGATGTCTCTATGTCACTTGTAGTGCAAGGTTGTGTCAAAGAAATGAGTATTGTTTTTTTTTGTTGCGGGAAAGAAAATGCTCGCCTCCTCAACACTTCAGTAAATCTAGTTTTTCGAGATCTTCTTGATCGGCTTCTTGATTAATATTAAGTAAATCGTGGGAAAGTCAGAAACTTTGTGCTTTTTCTTTGAAATTATTTGACGACATATTCAACTTTGTACTGGGATGTAGCGACGGTATCAGTGTTATTCGTCCCATTCGTTTTTCGTTTAATTCGTATGTCGTATCATTCTGGATTCGTCACACATTCTTTATTCGTCGTGTTCGCTATATGTCTTAATCTTCCTAAGTCTAATTCCGTAACTTGTCTCATTCTTATTAAATCTCAATCGTATTTCGTCACGTCTTCCTAGGACTCATTCTTCATTCTTCCTTTTCGATTTAGGTCTCATTCAATTATTCGCCTAAATTATTTGGACACGTTCGATGTTGATCACATTCGTAATTAGTTTCATTCGTTTTCAATCCAATTCTAAGTTCGTTTCATTCGTTTTGCGTCTTGTTCGCTATTTGTAACTGACTTTTCCCGTCAATCTAAAATTACCATTATTAAATCATTTTTTGGCATAAGAGTTCTAAAAATAGCGGTCATATCTTGGTAGAGGACATGGGTATATAGACAAAGAAACGTCGCTTCATAAATAGGCAAAATTAAAAATAATCAAAAGCCGTAAATTACTAATTTTTAATTTGTTTATTAAACTATGAATAGACGATCTGGCAAAAAAGATATGAATATAACGACTAAGAAGTACGTCGTACGGGACGAGTACCGAACGTGCCCAAAAAAGAACGAGACGAGTTGCCAATAACGAAAAAAAAAGCGAGAGACCAATAACAAATGTGTCGAAAGATAAATGCGAATGATACTAAAAACGAGAGAGACAAATGAAGAATGAGTCCTAGGAAGACCGTGACTAAATACGATTAGGATTTATTAAGAATGAGACAAGTTACAGAATTAGACTTAGGAAGACATATAGCGAACAAGACGAATAAAGAATGTGTGTCGAATCCAGAATGACACGACATACGAATTGAACGAAAAACGAATGGGACGAATAACGCTGATACCGTAGCGACATTAATCCGAAAGCAGGCAAATTTTGGTCACCAAAACGCTGCTCCACCCGTGCAGAATCGTGCAGATCAGGGAATCTAAATAAGGAATGATAATCGATCGCTTCCAAAAATCGCATGGAGCCTCAGCAGGGTGATTGGACCAATGTTGTTTGCGAGATACAAAGCGTGGACTTGTATATCAGTTCCAAAAGCATCTGCGTTGCTTCGATGATCATTTATAGCAAAAATTATACGTAATGCGATGTTGACTGGTATCAGCGGTGGCGGTCGAGAAAACAGTTTAGCGCGTAAAAAAGCGAATCTAGATTCAACCATTCATAGCACAATCTTATAAAATTCGCCTGTCAATAGAATCAACTTTGTTTTTGTTTATTAATAGGCTGCCTATGTAACATTACTGCATTAATTTGAACTAACTGCCAGTCCCCGTCTCGGTAGGAAAGGTTGTATAACCACCTAAAGGTACTTTACTATTCTGTAGATTCAGAGCTTGTTCATTATAATAATATAGAGTAGAGTTCAAAATTTTGGACCACAATAAGGTATAGGTAAATAACTTAAGAAAATGACCTGTTGTATGTACTTCTAGCGTGTTCGAATAGACATTACATATTTAAGCCTAGTGAGAGAGGAAAATAAGCCTAGTGTTGATCGTAGTTCCTTTAAGTTGGTTGGTGGTTTCGCGTCTTTCATCGCTTTGACTTTTTCCTCATCTGGTTCAATTAATTCCTTGTTATGAATTTTTGATACTAAGTGGCCAAGGATAGTTAGTTTTTCAAATTCAATATGACATTTCGTGGGCTTTAAAGTTAGGTTTGCCTTGTGGAACTTTCTTAGGACTTGTTCTAAGGCCATTAAAAATTCTTTATATGTCTTGCCGTAGACGATCACGTTGTCAACATAGACTAGGACATTCTTGTACTTTAATTTGGCCAGAACCGTATCCATTTCTCGCTGAAAGACAGCTTGTGAAGTTCTGAGCCCAAATGGAAGAACATTAAACGAATATAGGCCAGATGTCGTGACGAAACTGGTCTTTTGTTTACCTTTTCCAAGCAGTAATTTCCAATATCCTGAATTCAATTCCAGTTCAGCGAAGTATCGTGCCCCTTCTAGACATGCCAATAAGTCTTCAACTCTTGGTATTGGATATGCGTCTGGTTTAATTTTTTTGTTATCGCTCTGAAATCTATGCAAAAGCGTGGCTTCCCATCAGCTTTTTCCAAAATCACAACTAATGAGGAATAGGGGCTTTGTAACCGTTCAATTACCTTATTCTTCAACATTTCTTGAACCTGTTCTTCTATTAATTCGTTTTGTTTCGCCGAGGTTCTGTATGGAGGCTGGTGCACAGGTATTTCATCTGTTGTTTCAATGTCTATAAGATAACCTGTGTAGGCTCCAAGGTTTGATGCACTATATGCAAACCGATCATCGTATTTATGAAGTAAACACTTTAACTGTCTTTTTTGTTCGTCGGTTAAATTTTTATTAATTTTTATATCTGTAACACTTTCTTCCATTGTAAATAATTCATTGACCTGTGATTGAACTTCTTTTGATATATGACAAACTTTGCTTTGGTTTGTGACGTCTGTTTGTTCTTTTTTCACACTGTCACTTCTTGCTACGTCACTTTTTTTCATTTAAAAAATTTCGTTTTCTTTTGACATTGCCACACTTGCTTTCAGTTTTAAATATTTTGACATATCTTGTTTGACGCTCGTTATTTCATTTTTCTTTGAGGGTTTTTCATGCACAGAACTTACTTGCTTGTCAATAACTCCGCGGGGAAGTCATTGCATAATGTAATACTGCCTTTCTGAAAATCGATCGCAGCTATATAACATGTCAGAAAATCTTTACCAATTATGAACTGATGTCCCTGTGAACTTATTACATAGAACGTAAATGTGCACCGAAATGCTGCAACAGTTATATTCAATTCTACGGTTCCTAGCGTATTTATTATTTCAGTGCCTACGGTCTGCAATGGGATTGTTTTGTCTCGATTATATTTAATACCAAACTTATTTCATACTGCTACATTTACACATGATACAATGGAACCTGTATCCACTAACGCTAGATAATTATTACTATACAATTCTATTTTTATATACGAAGTAATGTTGTCTTTTGTTACTAAATCCTCGGAGCGCAGAATCTTCAACGGCGCGGCGCTTCGTCTCCGTGTCGTAAATTGTAGTTTGGGGATCCGTTGTCACTGCTCCTGCTGAAATTTCTTGGGGTGAACCTGCCTCTCAGAGCTGGCGAGTACTGCCGAGATTTTTCTTGACCTCCGTAGTTTCTATATTGATGCTGCGGTCTTTCTCTGTGTGTCCAGTGCGACTCTGTACCCACGTTGACATTTTTCCTGGCCACCGCTATTGGCATGAGATTAGGCACAGGTGTTGTATATGCGGACATGGGCGCTCTCGAGCTGCAAGGTGACTGGTCGAACAATTGAGGTATTACATTTTGCTTAGGCAAGATGGGTGTTAATGGTTCTGAGACCGGAATATTTAATTGTGGCATAACTTTGCTTGGGCGCAAATACATCCATATACTGCCATATTGCTTTTCGTAACTCCTCCTTCGTTTGAAGATGAAAGGATATGAAACGAGTTTTATATTTTTCAGACAGTGCTCTCATAAAATGTTTTACAAACTGTTCGTCATTGATCCCATCTATTTTATTAGACAAGGTGTCCAGGGCATAATAAAAGTCAAGGAGGGATTCATTTGCTGATTGCACTCTATAGTAAAATGCCTGAATATAATTTATGCACGACGGAAATTCTTTTTTTAGACTGTCCGTAACGTCTTTGTAAGAATTGACTGAGCTGAATGAGCCTTGTAAAATTGCAGCGGTGGCCCACCCCACTCAAATAAGACGCTATGGCATATTTATTTTGGTCATCGGAAAACCCTTTTATTTTGCTAATTATGTCATAATGTAGAATGAAATCTTCCACATCCGTGGTGCCTGTAAATTTTTCTACATCCATGACGCGCGTGTATAGTATATGATACTAGGATGAAATATGATTAAAATTAGAACAATATCACCAGGAAATCCTTTTGGTCACTCCTTTCGTAGAAGGACACGCTTCTTTTTACTTTTAGGTATGCACTCGCTTGGCTTTCTTAGGTACGGTTTCCACTGCGTTTTTGTCCTGAAAACGCGCCTAACCTCCACGATGTAGGGAGACTGAGCTACGGGGTAGAATTAACACTTCTTAAACGTATTTCGCTTCTATATTTATATTCACAATACAATAAATCGACCTCTCTTCAGGGCGGACTCGCTTAGTCTCACCTCACGCCTTCAACTATTATTCCACTAGACAGAAACAGTTGATATTCTAAATTTAATTTGAACTAACTGCCAGTCCCCGTCTTGGCAGGAGATCTGTAAAGGTGGTTATACAACCTTTACACTGCACTACTATTCTGTAGATTCAGAACTTTTTCATTATTGGCTATGTGCGAAGTAGGTGGTGGGAGTAAGCTAGGCGATCGTAGCGCACACCATGGCAGAAATGTGTACTTACCGGGGACCACTGTCAAATTTACTTTCACGTTTTCTATTGGTTTCTTAACGGTTTCCTACGATTCGTTTCGTTTGTATGTATTTATTTATTCTCTTATTTATTTCAGTAAAATCTCCAATACAGGGTCTTTCTTGTTTACTAAAGTAAATAAAATATTCATGTGTCATTATTTGACATCTCTGAAATTTGACATTGTCTCGGGACCTTTGACGTTTGACGTTTCAGACGTGCACATAGCCAATATTAATATAGAGTAGAGTTCAAAATTTTGGACCACAATAAGGCACAATAAGGTAAATAACTTAAGAAAATGACCTGTTGTATATACTTCTAGCGTGTTCGAATAGACATTACATATTTAAAATGTGCAATACAAACAAAACAATCGCCTATTCGAACACATCACAACAACAGGTCATTTTCTTAAATTTTTCACATATAAGGCTTAATGTAACTATATAAAATTACTTGAAATACTTTTGTATCGAAAATGACCCGAAACGTTCACCTTCAAATTACTTAAGGCGGACAGGTACATTGGGTACTCAAACTTTCCGACCGCATCTTGGTAAATAACAGTCGTTAACCTGCTCGCTTCAGTTACAATACAAATCGAGAGATAAGTTCAAGGCGATGGAAGCTAGGGCGGGTTCTAATTTAACTAACAACTGTCCTTGCATAATATAATACATAAAATGAGCAACCGAAGTTTGTCAATATTAGAAAATTGGAATACTTACTTACTGATAGCATGAGTAAGCAGACTTGGCGGGGTGGAAGCGATACGTAATAGGTATTTTGCTCTTTGACGTAAGCGTACTGATGTGAGATTTCCTCACTTGACGAAGTACTGACAGTATTTCGTTTGTGCAGAAGTAATACCAAGCGCTGAAGTGGGGCAGTACTGCATTCGTATCGGTTGACACTGACAGCTGATAGTTTCCTCATACGAGGGGCGTTCAATAAATTCTCGGTATTAGAATGAAAACAAAAGAATATTATAGGTCTTTTATTTTTATTTTTCAATATACTCCTCTCCTTTGTTTATGCACTTATAAGTCCGGTCAAATAGTTTTTTAACCCCTCATAAAAATATTTTTTTGTCTTTGGTGTCAAAATGCTCCTACACTACTGTCTTCAATGCTTCATCGTTAGAAAATTAATTTACACTTAGATTCTTTTTGAGATTGGGAATCAAACATAAGTCACTCGGGGTCAAGTCTCGACTATACGGTGGGTATGTAATAGTTTCGAGTCCAGATTCAAGAGCAGCAGCCTTGGCAATATGAGCACTATGCACAGGGGCGTCGTCGTGAAGAAGCAGAACACCTTTGGCTAATTTTCCCCTTCTATTATGTTTGATTGCTTCCCTTATTTGGCATATAATATTAGCGTAGTGCTCTCCTTTAATACTTAGACCCTTTTCTTTATAATCGATCAGCAATATTTCATCACAATCCCAGAATATTGTCACCATGACCTTGCTAGCTGAAGGCACGACCTTGAACTTCTTGGGATGAGGAGTTCCTTTAATGTGCCACTCACTGCATGGACTGTTGTTTGCTCTCAGGGTCATAATGATGAACCCACGTTTCATCTCTACTAACAAAATTTTGCAGTATCTTATCAGGAATTTCACCGCACACCTCAAGAAATTCGGAACAACGAGCAACACGCGTATTCTTCTGAAGCGGTGTTAGGATTCGCGGTACCCATCTCGCACTGACTTTTGACATATTAAGATGGTCATGATTATATCGTGTCTAGTACCAATAGAAAGGTTGGTTCTTTGAGCTATTGCTTTCGCCTTTACTCAACCATCTTCAGATATAATTATCTCCACTTTTTTTAATTTTTCTTATGAAGAATCTTCGACGGGCCGACCAGCTCTAAGGTCGTCTTCGATACTCTCTCTCCCATGCGTAAAAGAGTTGACCACTTCTGAATTGTTGATAAAGAAGGAGCAGACTCACGGTAAACATAATCCATTTCTATTTATATAGCTTATTGATTTTTTACCTGTTTGGTCAAGAATTTTATTAGCTAGGTGCTCTAATTTAACCAACATTGAAAAAACGTTCATAGTGATCACGTTTGTTCGGTACTTGCAAAAAAACAAAAGAACATCGCCGTTTGAATTTTGCTTTTTTTTAATATTAATTGAATTGAATTTATTTATTTCAGACAAGAGTCCATAATAATAATTAATAATAGCTACATAAATTAAATTAAATAATACATTAAAAAATACATTATGAATTATTAAATATTTATACTTATTACATAATACTATTATGCGCCTGCAGGTGCGTGTAATTGCACCCAGTGTTGCAGCAACGGTGTGTCCCACCGGTCGGCCAACACGCGCAGGAACGGTTTAATGAATCACTTTTACCGGCCAGTATTAAAAAGTTTACCAAAGAGGTTTAAAAGATGTCAATACCGAGAATTTATTGAACACCCCTCGTATCCTACCGTCTCCGCATTGACAAATCAGGTTGGCGCCTTAAATTAACTATTTCAGAAGTGATAATAAATGGCGGAGACCGGGCTCCTTCGGGTTGCAAACCTATTTTGTCATTACAAAATTAAAGGTCATTTCTACGAAACCGACGCGAGCGCGACGCGTGTGCACATAATATTTTCTTCTTCTTCAGTATTACTTTAACAAAATCAGACCTATTAACCCAGCTCAAATAAATACAGCGTGATTCAGGAGACTTGAGTAGGACCAACAGTACATGCTTAGTATATGACAATGAATCGTTCACCATTGTATTTAAGTGAAACACACTATAAGTACCTTTTTCCTGTATTTTAATTGTTGTTAAGCTAAAGTTTAATTCTCTACAATCATGGTCACCCTACAATAACTGGTTTATAAAGATTAAACCTCTAACTGTTATGACAGCACTTAGATTACGAAGAAAGTAAATTGTCACATTGAGTGAGATACGATATTTCAAAAGTAATCGGACTCCGATGACATTCAATTTGACACGTATCACTTGACTGAAGTATTCTGATTGTAGAGTGACCATGAATTTCGTAAATAATTTAAAAAACATTTTGTTTTCAACACCAAAGACAAATGAACGTTAATTTCACTAATAGTGGCACGAAGCAGTAGTTTATGATCTACTGAATCCGTAGTGTTGAGCTTGCTCACGTCTCCCGAATCACCCTGTATGAATACATAAGTATTCTTACCGACGGTTGGTCTCCATTGACAACAACGCCGGCCAAATCAAAACAGTCGACACAATTTTCCCCAGTGCTGCCCTGAACAAAGTCCTGACTTTTTTACTGTACCATATATTAAATCACAATTTGAAACTTGCACTTGTGCAACTTCCTGATTATTTCCTATTCCAAGATAAATACAACCGGTTCAAAGGGAATGTCAAACATAAAATTGCGACGCAAATATGACATGCTTTTGAACTAGATAGTCGAGATAGCCTTTCAGATACATTCTGAATGCAAAAATAAAACACGCGGACGAATTGAGAATGTTCTCTTTTTTGCAGCAAGTTGGTGAAATGATGGAGGTATAATGTCACACCGGGCCCTCGTTCGTTACAACCGGGCTTAAGTAAAAGCACATAGTAAAAGCAGAAATCAAAGTGGCTAAATACGTATCACTTTAATGCGTTTTATGTTTTTAATATACTTATAAATTCGACCAAACGAGATTTTTCTTGTTGTTTCACAAATTAAAATGTCAGGTTTTACGTATCTAAATACTGTGTTGACTAATTTGAGAATAAGTAACCTCTTTTTAGGGTTACGTAGTCAACTAGGAACCCTTATAGTTTCGCCATGTCCGTCTGTCTGTCTGTCTGTCTGTACGAGGCTGTGCTCTGTGATTGTTAGTGTTAGAAAGCTGCAATTTGGTATGGATATATAAATCAATAAAACTGTCAAACTCGTAAATTAAAATCTAAGAATTTTTTTTATGACGGGAGGCAAACGAGCAGACGAATCGCCTGATGGTAAGCGATTAGCGCCGCCCATGGACACTCGCAACACCAGAGTTGCCGGCCTTTACGATGGGAGTACGCTCTTTTCTTGAAGGTTTAAAGGTAAAGTGGGGATGAATTTTTTTTTCGCTTCAATATTATGTTGTGGGTTGTTGTTGGATAGGTCTTTCAAAATGAATAAAGTGAATATTTTCGGAAATATTCACTCCAAAAGAAAAAAATATGTGTCCCCTTCCCCCACTGTAACTTTTGAACTATGGGTCTAAAAATATGAAAAAAATCATGAAAGTAAAGCTTAACAAAGACTTTTAACGAAAACTATAGCGGACATGATCAGTTAAACTGTTTTTGAGTTATCGTAAAAAGATTGATTTTTTAACCGACTTCAATAGAAGGAAGTAGGTTCTCCTCAGTTCATCTGCACGTTTGCTTTTTTATGTATATACTAGCATTTGCCCGCGGCTTCGCCCGCATACTAAGCGAAATTTTTAACCGTCTACAAAATACAGGTTTTGTATGTTTGTCCACGATTATCTCGCGTTTGGCTGAACCGATTTAGATGCGCTCTCCAGAAAAGTAGTTGTTACATTCTGGGGGTTTCTGTATACGAAGTTTGGTGATTGTGATTCATTAACAGATGAACAGATGAAAAGTCAGTATACATTCTGAGAACCGGCAAACTGTTGAATTTCATTTGATTTTGGCAAAAATAAGGATCGAAAACTATTATCATACATTTCCGAGAGGCCGAAGGGGAAAGGGCCGATCAAATAAAAGCATCTCTTAAATGGCCCTTAGTAAAAGTATCTGTGTACTACAGTAACACTAATAGGTCTGTAAACGACCAAGACGCGCGCAGCGGTCATAAACGCGGGTCCTTTGAAGTACAGAAATATGGCTAATTCAATATCACGTGTAACATTTATACAGAGATTAAGAGACTCAGATATCGATTTTGAACGAAATCGGGACGAAAATGAAGAAAATCAATATGGCCGCTACTTTTTTCAAATTTTACCTCAAATTCGTATTAGGAGACCTCTCGGATGCTCAGATATCGATTTTGAACGAAATCGGGTTGGAAATGAAGAAAATCTGTATGGATGCCACTTTTTCCAAATTTTACCTCGGATTCGTATTAGGGGATCTCTCGGACGCTCGGATATCGATTTTGAACGAAATCGGGTTGAAATGAAGAAAATCAATGTGGCTGCCACTTTTTCCAAATTTTACCTCGGATTCGTATTAAGAATTCTCACGGACGCTCAGATATCGATTTTGAACGAAATCGGGTTGAAATGAAGAAAATAAATAAGGCAGCCACTTTTTCCAAATTTTACCTCGGATTCGTATTAAGAATTCTCTCGGACGCTCAGATATCGATATTGAACGAAATCGGGACGGAAATGATAAAAATGAATATGGCCGCCAGTTTTTCTAAATTTTACCTCGGATTCGTATTACGAGACCTCTCGGACGCTCAGATATCGATTTTGGACGAAATCGGGACGAAAAAAACAGAAAATCAATATGACTGCGACTTTTTCCAAATTTTACCTCGGAGTCGTACTAGGGGAGCTCTCGGAGGCTCAGATATCGATTTTGAACGAAATCGGGACGGAAATGAAGAAAAGTAATATGGCCGCCACTTTTTCCATATTTTACTTCGGAGTCGTATTAGGGGACTTCTCGGACGCTCAGATATCGATGTTGAATGAAATCGGGGACGGAAATGAAGAAAAACAATACAAAAAATCATAAAAATCACACCTATATTAATATTTAGACATTCCAACTCCAACCCCCTCGGACCCCAACAGAGGGGATGGTATTTCACGTCCTCCACGTGGGATTTAAAAATCATTGTTGTTTTCGTAATCAGCGACCCGATAAACCATAGAAACAGCACCCATATCGATTTTCAGAATTTGTCACCAGATTTCCCCCTTTTAGGGGTTGATTTCTCAAAAAACCTGAAACACATGTTTACTCATTTATCGTTAGAAATACTCCTGTGAAGTTTCGAATAAAATAATCCAACTAATCTTGATTCCCCATACAAACTTCGGACCCCCATTTCACCCCCTTAGGGGTTGAATATTGAAAAATCCTTTCTTAATGCACCACAAGACGTTATATGGAACCTATATACTAAATTTGGAATCTCCGGAACCCGCAGTTTGCGCTGTGCGTTGATATGTCAGTCACTCTGTCAGTCAGTTATTTTTTTTTAATTTAGCACAAACTTTCAAAAATTTTCATTTCCACAATATTAAATTTCAAAACTGATGCCTTTTTCGTAATTAACGTCCCAAAAAAACATAAAAACGACACCCATATTAATAGTTAGACATTTCATCCCCCTCGCACCCCAACAGGGGGGATGGTATTTCACGTCCTCCACGTGAGATTTTAAAATCATTGCTGTTTTCGTTATCAGCGACCCGGTATATCATAAATACAATACCCAAATCGATTTTCAGAATTTGTCACCACCTTTCCCCCTTTTAGGGGTTGATTTTTCAAAAAAACCTGAAACACGTATTTACTCATTTATCGTTAGAAATACTTCTGTGAAGTTTCGAAGAAAATAGTCCAACTAATCTTGTTTCCCCATACAAACTTCGGACCCCCATTTCACCCCCTTAGGGGTTGAATTTTGAAAAATCCTTTCTTAGTGCACCCCTAGACCTTATAAGGAACCTACGTGCCAAACTTGGAATCTCTAGGACCAGCGGTTTGCGCTGTGCGTTGATATGTCAGTCAGTCAGTCAGTTTCTTCTTTTATATATTTAGATGTTCCCCGATAACTCTTGACCACGTCGGCAGATATTGATAATTCTTTTTTTATTTTAAAGCAGGTACCCCCAAATTGGTCCCATAAAAATTTGGTGAAGGGCTGATGATGGGATCTAGGAGGAATCGAGGGAACTCCTCGAATTTGACAGGCACGCATATGCCGATTTCGGTATTTTCTGTAGGTAACCAAAGTTTTCTGTAGGTTTCGTTTTCACCCTTTGGGTCCGGAACCCTAAAATGTTGATCTTCTAAAACATGTCATGTAATAGCATTGCGTGACGTGCGCGCGTGCTTGCATGCGTGCGTGCGTGCGTGCGTGCGTGTGTGTGTGTGTGTCTGTAGGTGGTTTTATTGATGTACGTATGCCATTCGAATTTCAAATTTGCCAAACTTGACATTAACTTTTGCTTAACTCCTCTCCTTAAGTTAACTTTTAAGGCCCTTTTTCATTCAATTCACCCTTGGTGATATTATAATAATTAATAATTTTATTTATTTAAACTTTATTGAACAAAATATAATTTTACAAACGGCGGGCTTAATGCCAAATGGAATTCGCTACAAGCCAACCATTGGGCTAAACAGAGATTTATAAAAGGTGCAAAGAAAAAAAGTATTAAGTAAGTAAGTAATTTGTATGAATTATGAAATAAAATTGTATTTTCAAATACGCTACGTCGTTTCTATGAGTATACACGTATACCTGAAGGTACGCGAATCGATAAAAATGCCCAGTATAAAGAGTTTCATAATTAGGAGCTTTTTCCAAAGTAAGATACTTGAGTATTTGATATAAATTCCAGCTTGATACCTCTACGTGCTCCTGAGAAAAAGGGTCTTGACAGACAGGCAGACGGGCAACAAAGTGATCCTATAATGGTTCCGTTTTTTTCCTTTCGAGGTACGGAACCCATTAACAGTCCGTAAGATTTATTATCCGCATAAAATAACTCCTATCTGCGAAGACTTCAAGATAAGCTGGACAAGTATTAGCTTAATCTATAATTGACTACTTCGTGCTCTTTAACTAGATCCAAACACAAACTTAATTATTAGAACTCCGTGAAGTTTTATTTTACTTTGGAAAAAGCTCCTAATTATGAAACTCTTTATACTGGGCATTTTTATCGATTCGCGTACCTTCAGGTATACGTGTATACTCATAGAAACGACGTAGCGTATTTGAAAATACAATTTTATTTCATAATTCATACAAATTACTTACTTACTTAATACTTTTTTCTTTGCACCTTTTATAAATCTCTGTTTAGCCCAATGGTTGGCTTGTAGCGAATTCCATTTGGCATTAAGCCCGCCGTTTGTAAAATTACATTTTTTCAATAAAGTTTAAATAAATAAAATTATTAATTATTATAATATCACCAAGGGTGAATTGAATGAAAAAGGGCCTTAAAAGTTAACTTAAGGAGAGGAGTTAAGCAAAAGTTAATGTCAAGTTTGGCAAATTTGAAATTCGAATGGCATACGTACATCAATAAAACCACCTACACACACACACACACGCACGCACGCACGCACGCACGCATGCAAGCACGCGCGCACGTCACGCAATGCTATTACATGACATGTTTTAGAAGATCAACATTTTAGGGTTCCGGACCCAAAGGGTGAAAACGGAACCCTATTATTAAGACTCTGCTGTCCGTCCGTCTGTCACCACGCTGTATCTTATGAACCGTGCTAGTTAGTCACTTGAAATTTTGAAATTAAAAATAAATTAAGTATTTAATGGGGCTGCCATAGAAAAAAACTTTATTAAGTTGGTCGTTGTGTTCATCAAGTGCTGGCTCTCAAAATGTAGGTAAAAACTAAGATCCGACTCGCACTTGACCAAAACTTTACTTGATATTATTTAACGTTCTTATTACTGATAAAATGCGTACCGGAAGGCGTAGCGTGGGCAGGCCCCCAACACGGTGGACCGATGACCTGGTGAAGGTCGCGGGTGTCCGCTGGATGCGGGTGGCGCAGGACCGGTCATTGTGGAAGTCTTTGGGGGAGGCCTATGTCCAGCAGTGGACGTCTTTCGGCTGACATGATGATGATGATGATGATGATTACTGATAATAAAACTTAAAAAATATGAATTTTAAAATTATGTTAAAAAAGGTTATAATACAGTGCTTAATGTTGCATAGATTTATTTCTAAGTCATCACACTACGGATCTGTTGATATTATTAATCTAAGGTAATAGTGTAAGCTGTACGCTTAAAAAACTGCAAATCGATGTACAGTTTAGCCGTTTGGCACACGCATACTAGAGGGCAAAACAAAATTTTTGACCCGCAGTTCCTAAAAAAAAATTCTGTGAAAATGGCAACCAAGTTCACCGACAAAAGAATTGAGATCTAAATGGGCGCCAAGTTCCGTAGATTATCTGAAAAGTTTCCAAGTTTGGCACTAGATTGTTTACAGTAAAACTAATTTACTGCGGCTTAATGCATTTTGAGCCTTAACTTGGCAGTTTTCTATGCAGTATGTTATAATACCATAAAAGCTGTTGGATATTTAAGAAAACTGCCAAGTTAAAGCCTAAAATGCATTAAGCCGCAGTAAATTAGTTTTACTGGCAGTTTTCTATGCAGTATGTTATAATACCATAAAAGCTGTTGGATATTTAAGAAAACTGCCAAGTTAAAGCCTAAAATGCATTAAGCCGCAGTAAATTAGTTTAACTGTAAACAATCTTGCGCCAAACTTGGAAACTTTTCAGATAATCTACGGAAATTGGCGCCCATTTAGATCTCAATTCTTTTGTCGGTGAACTTGGCTGCCATTTTCACATTTATGTTTTTGATGGGATATCATTACTTTTTGTCAAACTTCATCCAATGGTGCTTTCCCAGAACGAATGCACGAGTTACTATACAAAATACCCAAACCGCTATAGGTGCACCTAAAATATTTAAAGAGTTCCCTCGATTTCCCCAGGACCCTATGATCAGATTCTGACCCGATGACAATGGGACTACCCCGGAAGTATACCGTTTCAAACAAAAAAAGAATTTTCCAAATCGGTTAATAATTGACGGAGTTCTGAGGTAACTAGCATAAATAATAATAATAATAATAAAATCACTGTTTTCTGTTTTTTTCTGGTGTATACATATAATTACCGAGCTGCATGCCAAATTTCAGCTTTCTAGGTCATCTGGAAGTGGGTTAGGTTTTTGATTACTAGTCAGTCAGTCAGTGTTAAAAATGCCGTTTTTTGGAATTTAATATCTCAATAACTATTAAACCTATATTTATGAAATTTGGGGTTCTAGTTGTTCTAAAGGATCTTAATATATGTACTAAATTTCATGTTTTTATGTTAGATAGATTTGGTGTTATTGGGGGGTCAAAAGTGGCTCCAAACGGTTCGTGTAATATAACACACGGCTGCTGTCCGCCAGTTCGTGGGATGAACTTGGCTGGACACGCTGCCGCGTGTCTAGATAAAGAACGTCATGGTTTTGGATCATAAGAAGCTTCTTTTAAAAATATTGTTAAAAATAAATATATTGTACAGAACAGCCCTTAAACACTGTCAGTACAGTAATATCATCGACCTTATATATAAACCTGTGTGCTGTTTTTTTATGCGCTAAACACCGTGCAAACACCTAATTATGTAAACCGACTAAATGCAAGGTTAAATAGACTCCCATATTTCACATCTAAATATATAAAAGAAGAAACTGACTGACTGACTGACTGACTGACTGACTGACTGACTGACTGACTGACTGACTGACTGACTGACTGACTGACTGACTGACTGACTGACATATCAACGCACAGCCCAAACCGCTGGTCCTAGAGATTCCAAATTTGGCATATAGGTTCTTTATAAGGTCTAGGGGTGCACTAAGAAAGGATTTTTCAAAATTCAACCCCTAAAGGGGTGAAATGGGGGTCCAAAGTCTGTATGGGGAAACAAGATTAGTTGGACTATTTTATTCGAAACTTCACAGGAGTATTTCTAACGATAAATGAGTAAACACGTATTTCAGTTTTTTTGAAAAATCAACCCCTAAATTTGGTGACAAATTCTAAAAATCGACATGGGTGTTGTTTTTTAGGTTTATCGGGTCGCTAATAACGAAAACAACAATGAATCTTAAGTCCTACGCGTGGAGGACATGAAATATCATCCCCCCTGTTGGGGTGCGAGGGGGATGAAATGTCTAAATATTAATATAGGTGTCGTTTCTATGGTTTTTTGGGACGTTAATAACGAAAATGGCATCAATTTTGAAGTTTAATATTGTGGCCATGATAACTTTTGAAAGTTTGTGCCAAATTGCAAGAAATAACTGACTGACTGAGTGAGTGACATATCAACGCACAGCCCAAATTGCTGGTTCTAGAGATTCAGAATTGAGTATGTAGGTTCCATATAAGGTCTAGAGGTGCATTAAGAAAGGATTTTTCCAAATTCAACCCCTGGGGGCGGGGGTGGAATGGGGGTCCGAAGTTTGTATGGGGAATCAAGATTAGTTGGACTATTTTATTCGAAACTTCACAGGAGTATTTCTAACGATAAATGAGTAAATATGTGTTTCAGGTTTTTTGAGAAATCAACCCCTAACAGGGGGAAAAGTGGTGACAATTCTGAAAATCGATATGGGTATTGTTTCTATGGTTTATCGGGTCGCTCATTACGAAAACAAAAATGATTATAAAATCCCACGTAGAGGACGTAAAATACCATCCCCTCTGTTAGGGTGCGAGGGGGTTGGAATGTCTAAATATTAATATGGATGTCGTTTTTATGGTTTTTTGGGTCGTTAATTTCGAAAATGGCATTGATTTTGAAAGTTAATACTGCAGACATGAAAACTTTTAAGAGTTTGTGCGAAATTGTAAGTAGAAACTGACTGACTGAGTGAGTGACATCAACGCACAGCCCAAACTGCTGATTCGAGAGATATCAAATTGGGTATGTAGGTTCCTTATAAGGTCTAAAGGCGCATGAAGTGCCGTGAATTCCCTATGAATATACGACCTTTCTTGAATCAATGTATTGTAAGTGGTTTTATTAATCAGTGCCGTCCGATACGATTTCGACAAAAATCGATATTTAGGCGTCCGAGAGTACTCTTATTACGACTCCTAGGTAAATATTGGAAAAACTGGCGGCCATATTGCTTTTCTTCATTTTCGTCCCGATTTCGTTCAAAATAGAAATCTGAGCGTCCGAGATGTCTCTTAATACGAATCCGAGGCAAAATATGGAAAAAGTCGCAGCCATATTGATTTTCTTCATTTTCTTCCCAATTTCGTTCAAAATCGATATCTGAGCGTCCGAGAGGTCCCCGAATACGAATCCGAGGTAAAATTTGGAAAAAGTGGCGGCCATATTGATTTTCTTCAATTCCGTCTCGATTTCGTTCAAAAGCGATATCTGAGCGTCCGAGAGAATTCTTAATACGAATCCGAGGTAAAATTTGGAAAAACTGGCGGCCATATTGCTGTTCGTCATTTTCGTCCCGATTTCATTCAAAATCGATATCTGAGCGTCCGAGAGGTCCCCCTAATACAACACCGAGGTAAAATTTGAAAAAAGTGGCGGCCATATTGATTTTCTTCATTTCCGTCCCGATTTCGTTTAAAATAGAAATCTGAGCGTCCGAGATGTCTCTTAATACGAATCCGAGGTAAAATATGGAAAAAGTCGCAGCCATATTGATTTTCTTCATCTTCTTCCCAATTTCGTTCAAAATCGATATCTGAGCGTCCGAGAGGTCCCCAAATACGAATCCGAGGTAAAATTTGGAAAAAGTGGCGGCCATATTGATTTTATTCAATGCCGTCTCGATTTCGTTCAAAATCGATATCTGAGCATCCGAGAGAATTCTTAATACGAATCCGAGGTAAAATTTGGATAAACTGGCGGCCCTATTGCTTTTCTTAATTTCCGTCCCTATTGCGTTCAAAATCGATATCTGAGTATCCGAGAGGTTTCTTAATACGAATCCGATGTAAAATTTGTGAAAGTGGCGGCCACATAGATTTTCTTTTTTCCGCCCCGATTTCGTTCAAAATCGATATCTGAGCTTCCGAGAGGTCTCTTAATACGAATCCAAGGTAAAATTAGGCACTCCATACATGCCAGGGATTATAAAAAAAGGATTGACTTTTAAAAACGACATAGAGGTTTCTATATTTTTTTCCATTTAAATCAACCTTTAGATTAGTATTACATACTTGCAGCCCGGCCCATACAAATAATTAACAAATATTTGTTATAAAATTAGGAACTCCATACATGCCAGGAATTGTAAAAAAAGGATTGGCTTTTAAAAACGACATAGAGGTTTCTATATTTTTTTCCATTTAAATAAACCTTTAGATTAGTTATACATACTAGCACCCCGGCCCATACAAATAATTAACAAATATTTATTCTATCATCAATAGTTTTCTTAGCGCACGCGATGTAAAGAATATTTTAGTTACTCTTTTTTTACAATATTACGAGTACATTATTGGAGTTTTAGTAAAAATCCTTACTTTTTGAAAATATAATATAGCCCATGTCAACGTCACCCAAGAATAGTGTAGCTATTCAATGCAAACTTACAATCAAATCTTTCCTTTTTATAATATTAGTATAGATTAGCTGTCTAAGTCGTAAAAATTGTGTCCCCTCACTGTATATAATTTCCAAACTTTGAAGTTTAAGATTCTGAAAAACATTGAGATGGTGCATATTAATTAAATACTTTCAGCGACTTTTGGTTTCAACAAGAGATGTTTACCATTTTTCGAGATATTGTTGAAAAACAGTCTTGCCCAAACAAAAGGACTCAAGTGCCATGAGTTGGCACGGAACCCTTCTTTGTGCGTAATCCGACACTTGGCCGGTTTTAATTTAATATTATGGACATGAAAATTTTTGATAGTTTGTGCCAAATTACAATTCTATCGGTCCAGTAGTTTTAAAGCAAATCGGTTGTAACAGATGGACTGACGGACAGCCACACGTGAATAAGGAATAAGGGTCTCTTTTTGCTTTTGAGGTACGGAACGAGCCCCGCGTATCCTAACAGAGTTTTGGGTATGATTCATTAACAGATGAACAAAAGTCAGTATAAGTACGACCAAATAGTAAGGAGTGCGAAAGGAAGTGAGGCCAAATTTTCTTTTTGGATGCTCAAACGGAAACTGGCATAATCTACCAATTTAATTTAAATTTAGGAAAAATAAGGGTTACACCTAGATATTGAATTAGCCGTATTTCTGTACTTCAGAGGACCAGAGTTTATGACTGCTGCTTGGTCGTTACCAGACCTTCTATTGGTGTTATTGTAGTACACAGATACTTTTACTAAGGGCCCTTTAAGACAGCCCGACCCTTTCCCCCTCGGCCTCTCGAAAATGTACCTATGATAATAGTTTTCGATCCTTATTATTGCCAAAATCAAATGAAATTCTACAGTTTGCCGGTTCTCAGAATGTATACTGACTGTTCATCTGTTTATGAATCACAATCACCAAACTTCGTATACCGAAACCCCCAAAATGTAACAACTACTTTTCTGGAAACTGCATCTAAATCGGTTCAGCCAAACGCGAGATAATCGTGGACAAACATACAACCTACATACGTACATACATCTGTTATGAATCACAATCACCATACTTCGTATACCGAAACCCCCAAAATGTAACAACTACTTTTCTGGAAACTGCATCTAAATCGGTTCAGCCAAACGCGAGATAATCGTGGACAAACATACATACCTACACACGTACATACATACATACGGGTCAAACAGAGAACCTCTTTTTTGAAGACGGTTAAAAATTATGCTTAAAGTACGCGGGCGAAGCCGCGGGCAAACGCTAGTATTGATATATGACAGTTGACAACCTACATGTTTTTAAGGTTACATACTTATATGCCCGAGCCGTCCGTGGCGAGCCCGGCCTGCGGGCATCGGAGCGTTGTTTTAGCTCAACGTGCCGAGTCCGGGCCGGGTCGGGACCGAACTGCTTCCGAGCCCCGGCCGTAACTAGATAGACCGTCAATCGTTCGCGTCGACAGATGTTTTACTTAACTTTTTGTCCTCTATTTGATTTCATCGGAAAAAAGCCTTCTTAAAAAATGAAATGTTGTCAGGACCGAAGTATGCAGTATGGTTTTTTTTAATTCCGTTAATTGCGAGGGCACATTTTTGACATGAAATGAAGGAATCTAAGATATTTACGTTTCAAATGTCAGTACCATGCTCGCAGATCGACAGCCAGCGAAATAGTCAATCTCAGGATGAATTCGTAAAATGCCCCCACTGTATACATCCAAAATTCTTAAAAGGGAATCGAGGTCTACAAATACACATGGGTAAGTGCCACAAACCCGTAAACAGCCAAACATCTACCTCCGCTATACATCAGTCACCATCCCCTTCTACTCCCCGTCACGTTCCAGCTCCGCTTTCCTCCAACCTAAGCGACCACAAGAGGTCTTTTCCCGTAATCAAACGAATTCCCAGAGGTGCCAGGTTTACCGTCGCTACCAGCCTCTCGAAAGCTATTAATGAATGTGTTAGTAAGAATTCACCCTCTAGCTGGGAAACCCTTCTTCTATTCGCATTTAAAACCCTGTACGTACCTAAAAAAGACCCCCGTCGTTCACTGACCTCCAAAATAAAGTTTAACTGCTCCCACCCAAATGTTTTGGATGCTACACAAGGCACATTTGTCCACTCGTCCAGAACACGTGATCGTGACTTAACCGAGGTTGTCGAGGCTAAAGTGAATGATGGAGATCTTAAAGGTGCAGCGCAAATCCTATTTTCTACTGACACTTCCGCGCCAGACACGCCCGAAACCCTCTCAACGCTACAAAATAAGCACCCGGCGGCACCCTCAACACCTAACTTTCCTGACCCACCCGACCCAGCCCTCCCATGTCTACAAGCCACCGAAGATGCAGTCATGACTGCCATCATGTCTTTCAAGAACGGTTCAGCTGGCGGACTGGATGGACTAACACCCCAGCACTTGAAAGATTTGATATTCGGTAGTCCCGGCGGCAGGAACGACGACTTACTTTCGAGTATTACTCGTCTCGTAAATCTTATGCTTTCAGGCAAAGTTAATGCAGAAGTTGTTCCTACGCTTTATGGAGCCAATTTGTGCGCACTACGAAAAAAAGATGGCGGTATTCGCCCAATCGCCATAGGTTCAACCCTCAGAAGGCTAACATCAAAAGTCGGCTGCAAATACATCGCCCAAGATTTGGAGCCTACTTTCCAGCCAACCCAGCTTGGATTTGGCTCGAAGGGCGGTTGTGAAGCCGCTGTCCATGCTTGCCGAACTTTCCTATACAATTACAAGGAGCAAGTACTTCTCAAGGTGGATATAAAAAACGCGTTCAATTCCGTAAACCGCAGCGCCTTGTTGACAGAAATACAAAAGAATATCCCCGGTCTATATCCCTACCTCTGGCAGTGTTACAGACACCCGTCCAACCTAATGTACAGACACCAGTGACACCACCAAATTTCCTCCGCAGTCGGCTGTCAACAAGGTGATCCGCTTGGTCCGGCCAGATGCCTCTGCTAGATGGGCCCCTATAAATAGTGACATTAAAAAATGGCCTAAGGGCAACACCGGTGCAGAGCCAGAGAGCAAAATTATTTTTTTATAAAAAAAATTATAAAATATATTTTCGGGTTTCTTGTGAACAAATTAACGAAATGAGTTAAGATTTCATACTACTTAAAATTTGAAATGTTGTCAATTGTTATTAAAAGGAATATGTTAAATTCCTGATTTTAAAAATATATATTACACCGCCAAGTATAGAAATTTTAAATAATTGTTCATCATGTCAGCCGAAAGACGTCCACTGCTGGACATAGGCCTCCCCCAAAGACTTCCACAATGACCGGTCTGAGCCACCCGCATCCAGCGGACACCCGCGACCTTCACCAGGTCATCAGTCCACCGTGTGGGGGGCCTGCCCACGCTACGCCTTCCGGTACGTGGTCGCCACTCGAGAACCTTTCCGCCCCAACGGCCATCGGTTCTACGTGCTATGTGCCCCGCCCACTGCCACTTAAGTTTAGCGATTCGGAGGTCTATATCGGTCACTTTGGTTCTGCTGCGGATGGCCTCATTCCTGATGCGATCACGCAGAGAAACTCCCAACATAGCTCTCTCCATTGCCCTTTGGGTGACTTTGAGTCTTCTTATGAGGCCCATAGTAAGCGACCACGTTTCAATGCCATATGTCAACACTGGCAACACATACTGGTCAAAGACTTTCGTCTTGAGACACTGCGGAATATTGGACGAATAGGTGTGCCGTAGCTTCCCGAACGCTGCCCAGCCGAGTCGGATTCGACGATTAACCTCTTTCTCGAAGTTGTACCTACCTAACTGCACAGTCTGTCCTAGGTGTATGTAATCGTCTACAACTTCGAGCGTTAAGTGTCCGATTGTTAAGGGAGTTGGTGCGACATGGACATTTGACATGATCTTCGTCTTGTCCATGTTCATCCTTAGACCAACTCGCTCGGAGGCTTTACTGAGGTCATTGAGCATTGAACTTAAATCCTCCATGGTCTCAGCCAAGACTACTATATCGTCAGCAAACCGAAGGTGAGTGAGGCAGTCGCCATTTATGTTGACGCCTAGCCCTTCTCCAGTCCAGAGTCTTGAAAACATCCTCCAGTGCAGCGGAGAACAGTTTAGGAAAAATAACATCTCCTTGCCTGACTCCCCACTGCAACGGAATAGGCTTTGAGTTCTGGTCCTGGAGTCGGACTGACATAGTGGCGTTCTCGTACAAACACTTCAGCACTTCGATATAGCGGTAGTCCACTTGGCACCGTTGGAGAGATTGTAGTACAGCCCACGTTTCATAGAATCGAAAACTTTCTCGTAGTCCACGAACGCTAAACAGAGGGGCAGGTTATACTCGTCAGTCTTCTGTATAACCAGACGGAGCGTATGGATGTGGTCTACGGTGCTAAAGCCTCTTCGGAAACCGGCTTGTTCGGGGGGCTGGAAGTCATCTAGCCTGCGTGCGAGAAGGTTCGTAATGACTCTTGAAAACAGCTAAATAATTCTATGCTTCTACAAATCATTTATTGCAAATGTCGGCAACGCGCATGTGACACCCCTGGAGTTGCAAGCGTCCATAGGTTGTGGTGACCGCGTACCATAAGGTGGCCCGTACGCCTGTTTGCCACCGTCTTGGTATAAAAACAAGTTCACGATTGTATGTGCCTAAAATGCAATGCCAACCGTACTTTTCGTATCTACCGTAAACCGGGGTTACTTTGATTTGCAGGTCGACTTTGATAACAACTTCCATGCACTGCTAAAGTCCTTGTTTTAACGAGTTGAAAAACGTCTTAGCAGTATTTTTTTTGTTGGCAACACTGATAGTTGCTCCACCGCATACTCTTTGACCGAGTGCGCGTGTATGTTATTTCGGATAGAAAAAAAAATGCTAAGTACGCTTTTAATCCTGATTTTATTGCGTGAAAAGCTACCGTACTTGTGTTAATAATAAATACGTGTCATTTTTATGTTGTCTTACGTTAAACAACACAAGAACAGAAACAAGTAAAACAAAATGTTTTAAATTTATTTACGAAATTCATGGTCACTCTACAATCAGAATACTTCAGTCAAGTGATACGTGTCAAATTGAATGTCATCTGAGTCCGATTACTTTTGAAATATCGTATCTCACTCAATGTGACAATTTACTTTCTTCGTAATCAAAGTGCTGTCAGAACAGTTAGAGGTTTAGGCTGGGTTGCACCAAACCGTCTGTAATCGTAAACTGTGTTCGTTAAAATTTCAATGTATGGAAAGTTTGACAAGTTTCTATGGGATGACAGCTACCGGCGCCATATTTAACGTTGATCGGTCTGTGATCGTAAGTTGGTGCAACCCAGCCTAAGGCTGAGTTGCACCAACTTACGATCACAGACTGATCAACGTTAAATATGGCGCCGACAGCTGTCATCCCATAGAAACTTGGTGCAACCCAGCCTAAGGCTGAGTTGCACCAACTTACGATCACAGACCGATCAACGTTAAATATGGCGCCGGTAGCTGTCATCCCATAGAAACTTGTCAAACTTGCCATACATTCAAATTTTAACGAACACAGCTTACGATTACAGATGGTTTGGTGCAACCCAGCCTTTATCTTTATAAACCAGTTGTTGTAGGGTGACCATGATTGTAGAGAATTAAACTTTAACTTAACAAAAATTTAAATACAGGAAAAAGGAATGGGTGTTTCACTTAAATACAATGGCGAACGATTCATTGCCATTTACTATGTATGTCGTGTTGGTCCTGCTCACGTCTCCTGAATCATCCTGTATATAATTTAATGCACCCTTTTTAATTGATATAAACTAAGTTTTTAATAAAATAAAATCTCTTTTCAACCCATAATTAAAAAAGGTTTTATTCTTTTTTTACTCCATAATAGGTAGTTGCGTCATTTATTTGTCAAAATTGATTTATGTGTGACTTCCGAAGTCTGTTGTAAAAAATCATTACCAGTAAAATAAATTAGTTCCACTGAAAATCCGCAACATGGCCAGGTCCAAATAGACACTAGTCAGGCTATACATTACTTAAAAAGTACTTTAGCCATTTATCTTTTTGAATTTTTTATAAGCTTTTTAGCGGCACTTTAGATTGGCAGCAAAAAATGTAGTGGTTTCAATATAAGTATAACTTTGGTCGCGCTGTTTTTTTTTGTAAAAACTATAAAACCATGTTTTTTTATATTTGGCAGGTTGGAAGAAGAGAAAAACCCGATTATTATATTTTAATTTTATATTTTTACATTTATTAGGATCGTCAAAAAATGGTGTCAAAGTCTAAAATTGTTGATCAAAGTAACGTAAGTTGACCCCGGTTTACGGTACAGTAAAGGGTTTCCAATTTGACCTAAAAGGTCTTCCCTTTTACTTTTGCACCACATTACAGCCTTTTATTTCAAGGTGATGTTACGCAAAAAGGTTATTTCAACTGTTCGGACCCTCTTAAGAAGATTTCATTGATTACCTTCGTCGATAAACCGAATCTTTAATACAGTGAATTGAAAGGTTATATACAGCTGATCAATTATATAATCAAATAAAAAGCTTCTGAAGTGAAATGAAATTATCTTCATATTAATTTCGGCTTTTGATTCGATTTTCCCGAACTCGATAAAATTTTTAGGCCACACTAGTAAACGAGCATCTTCAGCGCAACCACCTCAAAGACAAGGTTTGTTCCACAGACCAGTTTGTTCAGCTAAAAACCAGCCAAGCGCGAGTCGGACTCGCGCACCGAGGGTTCCGTAAAAAAATGTATTATATGATGTAACTAAAAATTTACGGTTTTCGCAATTTTTCCTTTCTCTGGGCGTTGCTTCGTAACAAATTTCAAGATTCTGAGTTCACGAGAAGTACCCTGTAGGTTTTGATTCCCTTGCGAGTGTCGAAAATTTGCGGCATAAACGGCTGTATCTTTTGATTGCGTTGGCTTAAAAGTTTGATTTTTTTTCACAGCTTCAAGGGACAGTGGAGTTGATATAAATTCCAGCTTGATACCTCCACGTGTTCCTGAGAAAAAGGGTCTTGACCGACAGACAGACGAACGGACGGACAACAAAGTGATCCTATAAGGGTTCCGTACCTCTAAAAGGAAAAAACGGAACCCGAATAAAAATCATACCGAAACGAACAAACTTTCTAGGACACTCAAGTTCCTTGCCTGTTTATTGGTCGTAGGTCAATTGCGTAACGTTCCTTTGAGCGTCAGGTAGATCTAAAGTAAATATCATTTTTGTAAGGGATAGGATACAATCGTTTGGAAAGTTGCGCAATTACTCGTAAAAGACTGTTAAGGGTCCTTTCTTACTTTTGGATGATTTTCAAAACCGTTTACAACTAATAGCCAGTAATTGCCTCGTTCCATGTCTAGACAATAATCTAATCATCCTAGCGTTATTCCCAGTACGGTTGCATCCTGATGGATGCCTTGGGGTCCACTAGCTAATCCCAAGAATTGACGTAGGTACTAGTTTTTACGGCAACTGCCATCTGACCTTCCAACCCAGGGGGAAACTAGACCTTATTGGGATTAGGCTTGTCAAGTGAGTGGGCAATTTAACTGTTAGAAGTTCTCAAGCCGCCCGAAAGCCTCTAACTTGGCTTAACGACTGCTGTCATAGACAGCAGCCGGGATCAACGGCTTAATGTACCTTCCAAAGCACGGGAGCGCTCAGTTAGTAACCGCTCAAAGCGGTCATCCATCCAAGGACTGACCCCGCCCGACATTGCTTAACCTCGCATACCGCATACGCAGGCGCCGCTGGGCCACGAGCGCTCCGCATACAATAATGTAGTACTCTAGGGGTCGAAAAAACAAGGCTACGTGGAAGTGGGGTGCTGTGATTCGGCTATCGGTACAAAGATTTTTTTTAGGGTTCCGTAGCCAAAATGGCAAAAACGGAACCCTTATAGATTCGTCATGTCTGTCCGTCCGTCCGTCCGTATGTCACAGCCGATTTACTCGGAAACTATGACCACTACAATTATGAAATTTGGTGTGAAGGTGTACGTTATGAACCGCTATAGCCGCACTTGGCCGGTTTTTATTATTTTCATTCTTAATTTGACGTGAATTAGATTAATATGCCTACATATTATAGAAATCTTGGTGGTTTAACTGGTATCAGCGTTATTCGTCCCATTCGTTTTTCGTTCAATTCATAAATAAATAAATAAATAAATAAATATTAGGGGACATTTTTTTTTTACACAATTCGAACTAGTCCCACGGTAAGCTCAATAAGGCTTGTGTTATGGGTACTAGACGACGATGTATTTAATAGATAAATACTTAAATACATAGAAAACATCCAAGTCTCAGGAACAAATGTCTCTGCTCACCACAGAAACAAATGCCCTTACCGGGATTCGAACCCGGAACCTCTAGCTTCGGAGGCAATGGCACTACCAACTAGGCTAAACAGGCCGACCGTCGAAATTCATAGGACGTGTCATTCTGATCTGTTGTTTGTCATTCTGATTTTTTTTCCATCCTGTATGTAATGTATATGTCCCCGGAGTTGCACAAAGAAACGTCGCTTCATAAATAGGCAAAATTCAAAATAATCAAAAGCCGTTAAAAGAGGGGGTACCACGCCAAATTGCAGTTCGCAGATTGAATATTTACCTATCATAATAAAGTCTAAATGCCAAAAAAACCAATTACACGAAAACTAGATCATATTTGCTATTTTTGAGTTTGAACAAAACCATTAAAGACTAAAGTTGGCTCGATAGAAAAAAATCGTCAAAACATGTCTAATTTTCACCTAATTTCAATTGTGTGACGTTACCTTGCATACTATTGAAGTAAAAAAATTACATAAAATACCTTACGACATAATAAATTTTTGCTATTAGCGATTTATCAAAATGTTGTAATATTTCTGAGTTATTGAGGTAAAACATATTTGGCGCATAAGCCCTTTTTCTTCCGCGCGATACCGTCTCTTCCGTCGCACGTTCCGCGCGGCGCAGTATATCTGCTGTTGCTGTTCACGGGCGGAGCCAGTCCCGATCGCTCCACTGAGACGAGAGGACTGTGTAGGGAGCGCTCAAGACTGCGAAGTAAATATAATAGTATCAACAAGAGTGTGTCCCAAATAAAACGTAGAGTTTATAAAACCCAACACTATAGTTTATGAATTGCAGGTAAAAGTTTACTTACGGAGCCATGCGCTTACGGCGTCCAACTCAGACACGACGCGTACACTTAGGCTTTCCCGCCGGCGGGGACGTCCACCGCGCGATCGCGACAACACAGACACATATAGTCCCTATTCGTCCCGGTACCGCCGCATACCGGGTAGAGTCAGTCCGACGCAGGTCGGGCCTAGCTGAGTTTCTTGCTGGACTCTTCTCAGCTAGGCTAGGTTTAGTGAACCAGCGACAAAACTCCCAGTAGCTCGATTCCACTCACACCCCAGATTTGGTTGAAACCGTTCAACCAATCTCACTGGAGCGCAAACTCTTAGAGTATTCCAGTGTTTAAAACCGCCCACGCGGTCGTGTCGGAGGTTTTCCCCTGGATTTTCCCCAGGCAACTCTCCCACCGCGTATTCCTATCGCTTTAATGGGCTCGGCCTATAAAGCCACAGTCAGGTCAAAAAAAAAAAAAAAAAAAAAAAAAGGGCGGAGCCAGTCCCGATCGCTCCACTGAGACGAGAGGACTGTGTAGGGAGCGCTCAAGACTGCGAAGTAAATATAATAGTATCAACAAGAGTGTGTCCCAAATAAAACGTAGAGTTTATAAAACCCAACACTATAGTTTATGAATTGCAGGTAAAAGTTTGATGAAAACTTCTCAACAAAAAATCTAATATCTACCTTATGTAACAAACTTTACAGTTCAAATTACAACGTTATCATTGCGCGGCAGTCAACCTCGGTTAAACGATTGTGTGTAGTATATGCAAAAATAGACGATAAATTTCTCTTACGTATGAGTCTTACTCCAAGTCAAATTATTACACTAAATTTAAGGGTTCCGTAGTCAACTAGGAACCCTTGTAGTTTCGCCATGTCCGTCTGTCTGTTTGTATGTCCGTCTGTCTGTCCGAGGCTTTGCTCTTTCATTGTTGGTGCTAGAAAACTGCAATTTGGCATGGATTTATAAAGCATTAATCTGACAAAATGGTAAAACGAAATCTAAAAATTTTTTTTAAGTGTACCTCTCCTGCATTTAAACTGGGGATGACAATTTTTTTTGCTTCAACATTACGGTGTGGTTTGTTGTCTAATAGGTCTTTTAAAATGAATAGAGGTCTTCATCAAACATTTTTTGATAAAGTGAACATTTTCGGAAACACTCCAAAAAACCGGCCAAGTGCGTGTCGGATTACCCACAAAGAAGGGTTCCCTACCGACACCTACCATATACCACACCACACACACTACCAGTCCACATTTAAAACCACTAATCTAGTAGCTCTGTGAGCTGCGTAGACCTTGTGAGTGTGTTTATTTTACTTTTCAAAACTTTACATGACAAACAAAGAATAGTACATTACTGCAGAGGCCGTGAAGTAAGTTTTTAGTTTTTAGATTTTTTTACATTGTAGTTTTTGCAGGTCTCGTTTTATATGGCCTCATCTACGACTCGGCCGTTTATCCCAAACTCGTCCAGCAATCCCTGTTCCGGCCGAGGATTGTATAGTACTTTTCTCAAAAATGTTAAAAAAAAAACAATTACAAACTACAATGTAAAAAAATCTAAAAACTAAAAAATACAAAACGTCCCAAAAATACCAAAGCATTCACGAAAAATAACAAATAATAACGGAAATTAAATAAAAACACGAAAATTGCTACAAAAAAATCCATAAAACACGAAAAACCAAAAATATCAATATAATTTAACATAAAAAGCAAAAGAACACGAATAATACTACAAAAAATACCAAAAAACGAGAAAATGAAAAAAACAAAAAACTGATGAAAAGTACAAAAAAACACGAAAAAACTTTTAAAAATCCAGAAAGCTCAAAAAAGCTAAAAATAACACGAAAAAACTAAAAAAAATACCTTAAATACACGAAAAACTCGAGAGAAACAACAAAAAAACACGAAAAATACTACAAAAATACAAGCACGACTTAAAAAAACACGAAAGGAGTAAAAAAATACCAAAAAACACGTTAAAACTTATAAAAAAAACCAAAAACAAAAAACCTGATGAAAAGTAAAAAAAAATCAAAAAAACTTTTAAAAAGTCCAAAAACATCAAAAAAAAAAACAAAATAACAAGAAAGAACTAAAAAAATACCAAAAAAAACGTAAAAACTAAAAGAATATCAAAAAACAAGAAAAACTGACGAAAAGTACAAAAAAATAACGCAAAAACATCAAAAAACACATAAAACGCTTCCGAATAAAAAAGAAAAAATACCAAAATTCACAAAAAAAAACAAAAAAATAACTAAAAATGCCACAAAATACAAGCACGATAAAAAAAACACGCAAGAACTATAAAAAAAAAACAAAAACCACGTAAAAACTAAAATAAGTACTAAAATTCACAAAACAAAAACGAATAAAACCCAAAAATACATAAAAAAAAAAAAAAAACCATGAAAAAACAAAGAAACCTGAAGAAAAGTACAAAAAATAGTCCAAAAACATCAAAAAACGCTTTAAAATAACGAGTAAAAACAAAAAAAATACCAAAATTCCCAAAAAAACAACTAAAAATGCTACAAAATACAAGCACGATTAAAAAGAAAACACGCAAGAACTATAAAAATTCCAAAAACCACGTAAAATCTAAAAAAAATATATTAAAAAACATGAGAAAGCAAAAATGTTGTCGAAAAGTACAAAAAAAAATTAAAAAACTTTTAAAAGTCCAAAAATATCAAAAAACAAAAAACTTCCTTTGTCAGTTGTTTTTGGTAAGCAAATTTAAAAAATTAGAGCAACGGACAATAATGTTAGTTTCATACATTCTCCATAAAAGCCGGAGAGCCATAAACAGGTAACTTCATGTGCTCTATTCGTGACATTAATGCATACATTTAGGCGCATGTTTGAGAAAAGGATATTTCACGAGAATCAGTGGAAAAATGCGCCCTGAAGAGGCATAAAAATGCAACGATGGCAAAAAAAATGTTCAAGGTACTTTAACGCTCTTTGTACCTGATAAAGTATTTGAACATATTTCGGTGGACACCAACTTTTTAACTTTTCATATCGTAGGTTAGTATAAGTAACTTCATTCTCTCTATCACTATGCCTTTGCGTTATATTTTCTCGCCGCTGAGGTGAAAAGTTGTATGTATCACACGAGAGCAAAGATATTTGCATCTCGTGTTTTTGAGTCCCTCGCTACGCTCAAGATTCTAATTTTTTAAATTGTAGAGTCTTTCGCTTGCTCGGGACTCAACATCAACACTCGCAGCAAAAATTTACTTTGCTCTCTTGTTGAACAAATAACTATTGTTCGGCTCGCGGGCGATGTCAACGGAACGGCGCGCAACGAGCGCTCGTGGGTCGCGCCTGTGTGCGTGCGCTCACACATAGACAGCTCCCGCTCCCGCCCACAGCAGCGCGACAGAAATATTGCTTCAAAAATTCGACATTTGGAAAGTTGCTCAGCTAGGCATTTCTCTTAATAACCATTTTTTAATATCATCCACAAAAACTTTCTCAAGAATGTGACAAATACTTTTCTAAAAACCGCATCAAGATCGATGTAGCCGAACGCGAGATAATTGTGGACAACGAAACGTAAATACAAACATACGGGTCAAACTGAGAACCTCCTTTTTTATGAAGTCGGTTAAAAACAAATGTTCACATAATGTCGAATAAAAAAACTGCAGTATTTGAAAAAAAAAACTACGGTATTAGAAAAAAAAACTTATATCTATTATTTATCAACTAGGTCAAAAACTACACAAATAAATGTGAAGATTAATATAACTAACATGTGCATCTAATACAGAACCTTATATTTTGAAGTCGGTTACTTTTGGGGACGATTAAAACACGAGGACGATTGAAACGTTTCAATCGTCCACAAGCAAGTTGTTTCTATCGTCCCCACACTACGTTTTTCACTTCAATGACAACTATTATATATAAAAAAAAACCCGAACGCTGATCAACGGCCATTAAAAACATTTGTTTATTCCTAACTATGACACCAAAATAATTCGATTAGTCAAAATACAAGAGTAAAAGGATTCAATCATGACCGACCGCATGTTCTCAGTGTTGCGTCACACGCGTATAGTACGCGCCAGTTGAAAACGAAAATAATGTAAACACCTGTTTACATTATTTTCGTTTTCAACTGGCGCGTACTATAGGTATTATAGTTTTCGAGAAATTTGACTTGTTTCAATCATGACGTGTTTATATTGTCCCCAGTCTACCCTACTGTTCATGCCTTTACTAAGTAAGTGGGCGCTTTTTTTTTTGCTTCAACCCTATATGGATAGGTCTTTCAAAATAAATAGAGGTCTTCATCAAACACTTTTTGATAAGTAAATATTTTTGGAAATATATCTAACTTTTGAACTATGGGACAAAAAATAAGAAAAAAAAAACATGAAAGTAAAATTTAATAAAGACTGAATGAAAACTATAGCGGACATGATCAGTTGAGCTGTTTTTCAGATATCGTAAAAAGTCTTCCCTTCTTAGTAAAAGACGTATGAAACGCTGTGAAAGTATTCTCTTTTGTTTGTTATTGATTTTTTTAAAGCAAGTTCATTGGGAATATACCGAACGAAACCTTACACTGAGTATGACCCGACATGCTCTTGGCCGATTTTATTGTAGCCATATAATAGGTCGATTCATTAAAGCTGGCGCGGATTTTGTATGAAACTGTCATATTTTTCACAGACATTTTGCGCTAGCTTTTGTCAATTAACTTATACTTCATTTACATTTGTATATGTATAAGAATAATTCGCTAGATTCCGGGGTGGGTTACTAGTTAAAAACGATTGTTAGTCTGTACGTACTATTTCCTAAAAGCATTTATAAATTTACTTACCTACTTGTAAGTAATAACTTTTATGATGACTTCAAAAGTATAACATTTTTAAAAGAGGTTGAAATCGTTTCATCTAGAATATGGCTGCTACACATCAGAATATGGATGTCCGGGTTGCGGAAGGAAATGCAAAAGGCTGCGAGCGCTTACGTCACGAGAGATAAAGACTTCAATATCCCAATCGAATACCTAACGCGGCCGCGCGGCTGACAGGGAGACTTCTCTTAATGCCCAATTGACACCGTAGGCCATGGACGTTCTTAATTTCTAATTAACACCGTAGTCTATGGACGTTCTTAATTTCCAATTGTAATTAACAAATAAACATTACTATCGGTTATTAAATAATCATGTTTCATCTGTCTGGATGGGCATATACTATGCGGAGTGAGCGAGGCAGCAACAGACGCATCGCCTTTACGCACAGCGGGCCAGTCGCGGGACGCGCGGGTGATTTCTACTTTTTTCCTGGCGTTATGCCCCCTCTTAAACTATGAACAGACGAGCTGGCAAAAAAGATATGAATATAGCGACTAAGACGTACGTCGTACGGGACGAGTAGCGTAGTGCCCAAAAAAGAACGAGACGAGTTGCCAATAACGACAAAAAAAGAGAGAGACAAATGAAGAATGAGTCCTAGGAAGACCTTGACTAAATACGATTAGGATTTATTAAGAATGAGACAAGTTACAGAATTAGACTTAGGAAGATTAAGACATATAGCGAACAAGACGAATAAAGAATGTGTGTCGAATCCAGAATGACACAACATACGAATTGAACGAAAAACGAATGGGACGAATAACGCTGATACCGTTTAACTTAGTACCAGCACAATAACTTGGTGATAAATTACTATGTAGGTACAAATGGTTCGACGGCCTGTTTAGCCTAGTTGGTAGTGTTACTGCCTCCAAAGCTAGAGGTCCCGGGTTCGAATCCCGGTAAGGGCATTTGTTTTTGTAGTGACCAGAGACATTTGTTCCTGAGACTTGGATGTTTTCTATGTATTTGAGTATATATTAAATATATTGTCGTCTAGTACCCATCCCATAACACAAGCTTATTGAGCTTACTATGGAACTATAGTTCGATTTGTGCAAAAATTGACCCGTAATGTTTATTATTAAACATTGTTAAATTTCCATTGCAAAACTATGTGTAATCACTAATCAGTGTCGGAGTGAGAAACACTAATAATAAGCAGCCAATCGATAGTATAGATGGGTATTGGATACCTACATATAGTAACCATTTAGCGATTACAATTATTAACTAAAGATAATAAATATCTAATTTCGCTGTACACACTTTGGGATTGACGGCGCACACAGGTGTGGCACGATCGAATTAAGGGGTAGATAATTAATTGCCACAAAATGGCGGCCGTTTGTATTCCTAGAATCTCTCTTATGCCCGAGACAAAAGGAGAGTAATCCTTCGACATTTTAAATGTGCTCCCTAATTTTAATTTCCCTATTAATTTCAGATTTTCAGCTGCACAGGCTTAAAACGATTTTAGGGTGTTGGTCACAGGTAAATTGCGTTTAATATTTTTCCTCTTCTTGTATCCATACTCAGATTTACTTATATTATCCCGCAATACTTACCAGGTCATCAGTCCACCGTGTTGTGGTGCACTCGAGCACCTTTCCGCCCTAACGGCCATCAGTTCTACGTGCTTGTGCCCCGCCCACTGCCACTTCAGTTAGCGATTCAGAGGGCTAATATATCGGTTACTTTGGTTCTGCTGCGGACGGCCTCATTCCTGATGCGATCACGCAGATATACCTACTCCCAGCATAGCCCTCTCCATTGCTCTTTGGGTGACTTTGAGCCTTCTTATGAAGCCCATAGTAAGCGACCACGTTTCAGTGCCATATGGATATGTCATCACTGGCACCACAGACTGGTCAAAGACTCTCGTCTTGCGACACTGCGGAATAGTTCAGTAGTTGCCATACGTCACACTGCTAAAGTCTGAGATGGAATTAGAGATCAAAAATGTAAACAAACAACTGTCAATCTGACATGACTTTCCTTTTTAAAACCTTTTGTAATTACTAGTAGCATAATCATATCTCCACATATTTTATCATAATAACACCAATACGTTATAGAAAACGCTATTTAATTCAGAGTGGTTATTTTTTGTATTAATTCAAATTTATTTCGCTTTGAGCGCGGTAATTTTTGTCAAGTATTCCAATGATTTTTAATTAGCCTTGTTCAGACCTGTTTAGCCTAGTTGGTAGTAAAACTGCCTCCGAAGCTGGAGGTCCCGGGTTCGAATCCCGGCCAGGGCAATTATTTGTGCCTTTAGCATGGATATTTGTTCTTGGGTTATGGATGTTTTATTTATTTATTTATTTTGTGTAAACCTTATTGCACATGTTAGCTACGCACCTTACACACAGCACCACCGCACGGCTACGTCATCGGTATACCGTCAGCATACGTCACCGCGCAACGTCATCAGCACCACGTCGTGTCTACGTATACGCCTACGTTACTCCATTACGTTGTCCGCGCCGCAGCGCATCATCAATATTGGGCAATCACACTGATCGCCTTAATAAAACGGAAGCACACGCTCGCCGCGCGCCTTTGAGATACCTAACATCGGGTCTTAGGACAACACGAAATTGTTCGTGTTAGATTAAGTTAATTATTGTAACTTTTATATTAATTAAAACTTCATTTATTCGCCATCTGAATATAATTTATCTCCTCCACTGCTGCCTCCCTATATAATTCACATATTCAAAAGGTGAACTTAATGCCGTTACTTAGGCATTTTCTATTGTTTTCTATGTATTTAAGTATGCATTTATCCATATAAGTATGTATAATCATCGTCTAGTACCCATAGTACAAGCTTCGCTTAGTTTGGGACTAGGTCGATGTGTGTAATATTTATTTAATTATAGCTGTACTGTGTAGTCACGGAAATCAAAACACGTACCTTCTTCGCTCTTGTCAAAATAACAATAAGGTTAAAAAGTTACGTGTTAACATTTCCTTTCATCATAACCGTTATCATTATATCAGCCGGGAGACGTCCACTGCTGGACAAAAGCCGCCCCCAAAGATCTCCACAATTAACGGTCCTGCGCCGCCCTCCTTCAAAGGCCTCCCGCGATCTTGACCAGATCATCGGTCCACCTTGTTGGGGGCCTTCCCACGCTGCGTCTACCGATGCATGCTCGCCACTTAAGAACCTTTCTGTCCCAACGGCCATCGGTTCTAAGAGCAATGTGCCCCGCTCATTGCCACTTGAGTCTTGCAACTTGCTAACATTTAAATTCCTTTACTGTACATATATTATTGACGACCTGTTTAGCCTAGTTGGTAGTGACACTGCCTCCGAAGCTAGTACCCATCCCGTGTCGTGGTCCTGGGTTCGAATCCCGGCCAGGGCAATTATTTGTTCATTTAACACGGATAATGTTCTTGGGTCTTGGATGTTTTCTATGTATTTATCTATATAAGTATGTATATCGTCGTCTAGTACCCATACTACCCATAGTACAAGCTTTGCTTAGTTTGGGACTAGGTCGATTTGTGTAAGATTGTCCCCCAATATTTATTTAATATATATATTTGAAAAAAATAATAATATTTATTTGAAATACGAACTGAGAACAGTCATGAGAACCTACTTCTTTCTAAAAAAATCATGCAGCGATCAGCCGGTTATGTCATAGACAGCAGCCGGGATCAACGGCTTAATGTGCCTTCCAAAGCACGGGACCGCTCAGTTAGTAACCACTCAAAGCGATCACCCATCCAAGGACTGACCTCGTCCGACATTGCTTAACCTCGCATACCGCACGCGGTACGCGGGCGCCGCTGGGCCACGAACACTCCTCATAAGCGTCTTTCATAATATATACTAAAAACAGGATGGGCCTAAAATAGATCCCTGAGGAACTCCTAGCCTAATCTCAACCATTTCCGATTGCGTTTTATTAATATCTACGGTTTGCGTACTTTTTTCGAGAAAGCTCGAAATAAGGTTTAGGGTGATTTCAGATAACCCATAATGTCTCCATAATTAATTTTTCATGACCAACACAGTCAAAAGTATTTGACGAGTCACAAAGAGCTTTTGAAGAGTCTTGTGTTACCCACTATTTAAAAATCATAATTGTAAAACCATTAGTACCCACATTTTAGTAGTTGTCTATTATTATTAATATTAATAAGTACTTAAGATGATTATCTCTGCATGTAACTACCTATAGTAAGGTACATATAAATTGGCATGAAAATGAGTGCTATCTCGCCAATAAACGTAAAGTTTGGCGATCTTATTGTATAAACAAATGTACCATAAAACATTTAAGAAATAAATTAAATTAATTAATTAAAATATTCCCGGTGCATCACAAAAGTCTACTGAGATATTATAAATGTGCTTATTGAGCATGGAAGCAGCATCACTAGTAGATCGCCCTCTTGTGAAGCCGTACTGTGAAACAGTTTATTTTAAGCCAAGTGTAAGTACTAGCAACTGGGTAAACATAATTTTCTCAAAAATGTTTATATTTTGAATAGACTGTATTCGCGAAGCGTTTAAACTTGTACACGATATTTCCTGTAGTAAAAGATCATAACTCTAAGCTAGTAATTTAAAAACGTGTATGACGTTTGTTTTTAAAATATTTAACCGAGGTATTTGTACGAGTAATATACGTAACAGAACTACACTGTCTCAGCATGGAGATTGGAAATGTAAATGTGACGTTTGTTCATCCTAATTTTGGTGTTCGAGATGCGCCTTTACGCTGTAAAAACAATGCTTTGATAGCCAGTCTAAACTGCGTTTAAAGGCGTTTCCCACTAGCAGGTTGTTCGTATAAGTTATCTCTACTTTCTCAATTTATTGTTTATCTTATGACGTTTTTACCATCAGTCCTGTTAAATTATTTACACATTGTACTCGGAAGCATTTTGAATTGAACATTCAGATCATTTGATGAGCTTCACGACCCGAACGAATTCCCTTCACTATGCTTCTGTCTCGATCTAGATGAAGATAGTTTAACCAAATATTATCTATACAAGAACAGAAAAGGCAGTCGGTCTAGTAGGCACATCAAAATAAGTAGTCGAAATTGATCGATTTAAAATGAGTGATGTGCTTATCTTTTTCAACTGATTGTGATAAAATATCAATATTAAAGTCACCGCAGACCACTACTGGTCTTATACCACTCGTTGCTTTACTAAGTACACCTCCACAATTTCTAAAATGTATGTAACGCTGGATGCGGGTGGCGCAGGACCGGTCATTGTGGAAGTCTTTGGGGGAGGCCTATGTCCAGCAGTGGACGTCATTCGGCTAAAATGATGATGATGATGATGTAACGGTGTATCTCGGATGCTCGTCTCCACGCTTAACCGGCTGAATTAATTTAGATGAAATTTGGTATAGAGATAGTTTGAGTCCCGGGAAAGAACATAGGATAGTTTTTATCCCGGAAATCATGCCTAAAGGGAGCGTGAAGGGCGGGGGGTGTAAATTTGTATGGAGATACGATATAAACGAATTCCAAGCAGACAAAGTCGCGGAAAAAAGTTTGTAGAGATATGAAATATAGACACCCCAAAAACACGCCAATGATCGTCTATTTAGCGCTTTAAAACGTTGCAAAAACTATATAATCATTTTCTTAATAATTGTAAAATAGGCATCTAATGTTTTAAGAAATGAATTCTGTTTCCCGATTGGTCGACATTATATAGCTGTTTTCTTGTTGATTGATAACAAATACAAAGATTTTGTTTAAAAAGGGTGAATTAATTAAACGATATATGTACCATAAAATAACCCAACTTTTCTATTGACTGTCGATGAGGTGTATGATGATTGCTGGATTCCATATGGTGAAGTATTCTTATTGGTGAAATTAAAGTTTTATTAATCTTCTATATGTATTTGTATTTTCACTGTGACAAAAGTTCGATTTTAGTTTCGCTTGATAACTTGACATTTAGAGCATGTAAAGTAGTCTAAATTATACTAAATACCCAGCGTTTGACTACGGTACCTTTAAGAACCTAATATATGAAGAGAGAAACAAGCAAAAGGGAACCATTCCTTTTTTATTCTCAAATACAAATTAGTACAAGCAAATGTCGCAACTCGAACGAGAATTTAACATCATTAAAATAAGCTCTTCCACCAAGGCACTCTGTTAACGTTGTGACGTGTGTCATGTTGAATAGAAAATATTTAATAATGAAGATGCCAGGGGGCCCTGAACTGTTCAGTTAGAGCTGGAAAATGTTGCAAACGTGAATTTATGATAGTGATAACTGTCCTTTTTTATGGCCCATGAATTGTGGGTAACAATGCGCTTCTTCGTACAACAATGTTCTACCCTTTATAAAGTTAAACAGAAATCTTGCGACGGAAAATATCTCGTAAACCTTCTATCCGTTTCTATGTGGGTCATAATTACATTATTCCATCCGTATGTAACAGTTACAGGGATCCGGGTATGTCCTAAAACTACGACGTGGAGATACTGCGATCACCAACCCGCATGCCAAGAGTGGCGAATATGGCATTCCCCCCAATTCGGGGAGGCATATGTCCAGCAGTGGACGTCCTGATCAGTAAACTTAATAAAGACAGCATGCAGGTACCTACGGTCCACATCGCAAGTGGCGTAACACCTTTGTACCGTGTCGCATTAACGTAATAAATTGTCATACTAACTAAGTTTCCAACGGATGAAGGCGACAAAAAGCCAAAGTGTACAGTACATCTACTCGTAAGTTCGACTGTGGGTAAATACTGCCATCGATAGCCGTCATGTCATTCGTTATTAATTACGGTCATTAGCGAGAAGACTCACCCCGAACCAACGTGTTACCCTGCGTTTCACATTCCGGAGATCTATTTTGTTCGAAATTCACATCGCGTCCGTGCTTACCTACGTTACGTGTGCTCACTACATACCACTCACGAGCGAGTAAAACGGATGCAGAACACATTGAAAATAGAAACACATTGTTTATCCCCCAGTCAAAATTATCAGTAGTTGCTAAGAGTAGTTATATAATGTGTCAACGGTTAGTCCTGTCAGTGCCGCTTTGTACTGCGTCCCTACATTTAAATGAGTGCTTCTTGGCGCGGGATGCGCGGAATCGTGACGTTACGTATTATGCATACTAGCTTTTGCCCGCGACTTCGTCCGCGTAGAACTCGTATATTATGCTGTTGGTATTATTTATCGACGATAATTATTAGCCTCCTAGCAAGGACAGGTTTCCCTCCGTGTCGTGCCGAGGGGTTCTCAACGTGGATTAAGTAGTAAGTACCCATTAAAATCTATTATAGGTAGGGCACAGCGGAATATTATCTCGCTGAAATTTGGAACATCCCTACTGGGGAAGTACCTCCACCTTACAGAAGATGACAGCCATAATAACACCACTACTTACTCTGTAGGTACGTGTTTTTGTTTACCTGCTCCCGAGGATACGACCTGTATTTGTCCCTAGATCTCAATATAACGGCCTTCTATCCTCATATAACACAAACTACAAGCCGATTTTAATAATTTACTAAAGTGGGCTCACGATAACGGTATTCTTCTCAATGTATCAAAAACAAAATGTATGCTTATAAACTCTCCACATATGACAACGCGAAAAGGAAGTGTAACAATCATTGGACATACATATGAATGCCTGCATATAACGGTTTAGCATTATGTCATTGTAATCCCCTAGAATTCGTAAACAGCTATAGGTACCTAGGACTTACCATAGACCGCAACTTTAACTGGAAACTTCATATAGATGTTTTGTGTAATAAACTCAGAGCTATACTATGTAAATTCAATAATTTAAAACATATAATTAATAAAACGACATTACATACTTTATACCATGCTTTGGCAGATTCAGTCATAAGTTACGGACTTGTTGCATATGTGCGCACTTTCAAAACTTATTTAAGCAGAATCTATAACTTACAACTTAGACTAATTAAAAATATTGTAGGTAAAAAAACGAGGCAAAACTGCAAGAGAAAGTACCATATCTTGTTTAAAAAATGTAATGTATTACCTGAACATGTTAAGTTTAAATATTTATTAGCCGTAGACCAGTATAAATGCCCAACATATAAGATAGGTAAAACCTATAATCGTAACTTTAGAAAAACATCGTCACGTAAAATGTTTGTTGAACCGAGATCACTTAATAATTATTACGGACAAAGAACAAGAGGGTACCTGATACCGCGCATTTACAATAGAATAATAATTTTTAAGAAAAAAAAACCGACTTCAATGGGGGAGTCCGGTGAAAGATTATTAATCTTAGATGGTGCACTCTTAGATTCCATACAATAAAATACAAAAATGGCTATAAGTACGTTTATAATGGTAGAAGACTAAGTACCCTCAATTCCTCATGAAATCATGGAAAAACCTTGCTTGCTTGACAAACAAAACGAAGAGAACAAATCGCCAAACGTGAACTACGCGTCGTTGAAGAGTTCCGTTCTGATCATCATCAGCAGTTCCACTTCATCAAATGTCACTTTTATGAATGAAAATGCTTGATTAGTTCATGAAAATACTAAAATCACTATTTGTGTGCCTTTCGCATTTGAGGAGTTCCCTCAATTCCTCATGGATCCCATCATCAGAACTCGAGCATGACAAAAATTAATCGTGAAAATAGAACTTGCTTAACAAACTCAGCTAGGAGGACAAATCGCCAAACGTGAACTTTTCGTCGTTGAAGAGTTCTGTTCTGACCATCATCAGCAGTTCCACTTCATCCAATGTCACATTTTTGGATGCAAATGCTTGACTTGTTGATAAAAACACAAAAATCACTATATGTTTGCCTTAAAGATTTGAGGAGTTCCCTCAATTCCTCATGGATCCCATCATCAGAACTGCCTTTTGACAAAAACAAGACCAACTTGGATATATATACATACAATCAAAAAAAGAATTTTTCAAATCGGTTAAGAAATGACGGAGTTATGGAGTAACAAACATTAAAAAAAAAAAAAAAAAAAAAAAAAAAAAAAAAAAAACATACAACCGAATTGATAACCTCCTCTTTTGAAATCTTGAAGTCGGTTAATAAAAGAGAACGAGTGTGAAACGAAAAATATATTTAAGTCTAAAGTAAAGGCGTGTTTGATGAATACCTTCATTAAAGAAAGTGCAAGTAGTTAAGTCGCACAAATAAATATCTAGTGTTTATGTTTATCTTTCTTCATGTAAGGTAAATGTCTCAGTGTTTGTCATCGCTTTAATAGTTGACACTCAATTGTCGGTCACCTCTGTTTTTCTTAGGGAATTAAGATTGTAGTGCCGTCTGTTGGTGCGTTGAGGGGCACTGGGACAGTTAGCAAGAGTAGGTATTAGATTAGATATTAGTTCATAGCATAGTTTAATCGGTTAAATGTAAAAAAGAGTGCTGTCTTCGCCAACAAACTGCTGAGCAGTTTGGCGAAAATATATATTTTTTTGTTAAAATTTCATTTGAATTAATAAATTTAAAAAAAAAGGCTGCCAGGTGCGTGTCGGACCACGCGCAATGTAGGGTTCCGTAGCTGTCAACCCGTGACATTATGCGCAACTAAAGAATCACAAACTTATATTTACCATATATTTAACAACCCTTAATCTATAACTACATCTGGCAGTGCTACCACCAACCCACGCACCTCCTTTTCAAAACCCATCGCCTTTCATCAGCTGTTGGCTGTCAGCAGGGCGATCCGCTTGGACCCGCCATTTTCAGCCTAGCCATTCATCCAGTGATTTCAAATCTAAATTCCAAATTTAACTCATGGTATCTCGACGATGGCACATTAGGGGGGGATTGGAAAACTGTTTTGGACGACCTTAGAAGCCTGAGTGATGCATTTAGCGCAATAGGACTAGAATTAAACTTCTCCAAGTGCGAATTATTTATCAATAAATCACTTCCTACAACTAACCTTCAAAGCATCATCTCTATTTTTAATTCTTTAGCCCCTAACATCAAAATTATTGACAGATCTTCCTTCAGACTTTTAGGCGCTCCCATCTTCCCGGAATCCATACCATCACTCATCAGCGAACATCTCAATACCCACAAAGCCTATTCGGACCGTCTTTTAAAAATCAGTGCACATATGGCATTAGTCATCATAAAGTTTTGTCTGTTTGTCCCAAAATTTACATACATATTAAGATGTAGCCCTATTTGGAAATTCCCTCATATAATAGAACCTCTAGACATCGCCCTAAAGACCACCCTCACATCCATTCTAAATATCCACTTGGATAGCCGCGCCTGGATCCAGGCATCACTGCCAATCCGTCACGGTGGCCTGGGCATCCGGCAGGTTATTAGTGTCGCCCTCCCAGCATTTTTGTCCTCATCCTTCAGCACACAGGATCTCGCCTCCAAAATATTCACCCCGGCTAACAACAACGACTCAATTTCTTGTTTAAACGAAGCCAAAGATGCATGGATGCAGGCCTGTCCAGATGAACCGCTTCCGGTCTCCAAGAAATCCCAAAGGCTATGGGACGAGCCGCTCTGCCATTCAACCCTAAAAGATCTTGTTAACACCGCCCAAAGTACAGCAGATCGTGCTCGTCTCCTTGCTGTAGCTGAGCCGGAAGCGGGCCTCTGGCTTCATGCTATGCCGTCTCCTAATATTGGCACACTGCTTGATAAACCTACTCTAACTTTAGCAACTTGTCTGCGACTGGGATCCAAAACTAATGAGCCGCACCGCTGCCGGTGTGGTGCCAATGTCGACTCCCTAGGTCACCATGGCTTGTCGTGTCAAAGGAGTGCTGGCCGCATCTCCCGCCACGCTTCCCTGAATGACGTCATCCGTAGGGCCCTTGCTTCCGTTAGCGCGCCGGCTGTATTAGAGCCGAACGGTATCGCACGTGACGATGGCAAGCGCCCTGACGGTATGACGCTCATTCCTTGGAAGCTAGGGAGGACGCTTGTGTGGGACGCAACCTGCGTTGATACGCTCGCGCCGTCCCACCTCCAAGCGACCTCCTCTAAGGCTGGGGCTGCGGCTGCCACGGCAGAGCAACACAAGCGGCGCAAATATGCCGTCCTCAGCGAGGGCGACATGTTTGCGCCGTTTGGTGTGGAAACACTGGGGCCGTGGGGACCGGGCGCGAAAGCACTCTATAAAGAGATTGCGGACCGTCTCATTGAGACGTCAGGTGACCAGAGGGCTGGCAGTTATTTTGGCCAGAGGATAAGTTTATCTATCCAAAGGGGCAACGCTGCCAGCCTTCTGGGCACCATAGCGGGTGATGGAGACCTGGGGGGCATTTACTTTTTATACTTAGGTATAGTTATTAATTTAGATTTAGGCCTTAGTTAGTAATCATATTTATTTTTGTTTCTTTGAACCTGTCATGTATATTTTGTGTTTTATGTGTTATTAATAAAGATTATGTAGGTCCCTAATATTTCACTACGAGTAATAACAACATATCTAAGTAATCAATGGAAATTGTAAGAAATTATGTTTTTCCAAGTAAGTACATTTCTTAAGTTCAGCTATTATACATGAAATAATTTTTAAGAAAAAAAACTGACTTCAATGGAGGAGGCCGGTGAAAGATTATTATACTTAGATGGTGCACTCTTAGATTCCATACAATAAAATAAAAATGGCTATAAGTAAGTATATTTATAATGGTACTAAGTACCCTCAATTACTCATGGAATCATGGAAAAACCTTGCTTGCTTGACAAACAAAACGAAGAGAACAAATCGCCAAACTTTAACTACGCGTCCTTGAAGAGTTCCTATCTGATCATCATCAGCAGTTCCACTTCATCAAATGTCACTTTTATGAATGAAAATGCTTGATTAGTTCATGAAAATACTAAAATTACTATTTGTGTGCCTTTCACATTTAAGGAGTTCCCTCGATTCCTAATGGATCCCATCATCAGAACTCGAGCATGAAAAAAATCAATCGTGAAAATAGAACTTGCTTAACAAACACAGCTAGAAGGACAAATCGCCAAACGTGAACTTTTCGTCGTTGAAGAGTTCTGTTCTGATCATCATCAGCAGTTCCACTTCATCAAATGTCACATTTTGGTATGATAATGCTCGATTTGTTGATAAAAACACAAAAATCACTATATGTTTGCCTTTAAGATTTGAGGAGTTCCCTCAATTCCTCATGGATCCCATCATCAGAAATCGAGCATGACAAAAATTAATCGTGAAAATAGAAATTCCTTAACAAACACAGCTAGAAGGACAAATCGCCAAACGTGAACTTTTCGTCGTTGAAGAGTTCTGTTCTGATCATCATCAGCAGTTCCACTTCATCAAATGTCACATTTTTGGATGAAAATGCTCGACTTGTTGATAAAAACACAAAAATCACTATATGTTTGCCTTTAAGATTTGAGGAGTTCCCTCAATTTCTCATGGATTCCTTCATCAGAACTGCGTTTTGACAAAAACGGGACCAATTTGAATATATATACTTACAATCAAAAAAAGAATTTTCCAAATCGGTTAATAAATGACGGAGTTATGGACTAATAAACATTAAAAAACAAAAAAAAAACATACAACCGAATTGATAACCTCGTCTTTTGAAATCTTGAAGTCGGTTAAAAAAAAGATTTTTACAACTACACTGCCAGAATGTTAAGTAAACGAAATTTTGTTATCCTAACATATTTTACTGTAGAACCAAACAACTTTACGTTATTACAATGTATTTAATAATTAGAAGTAAGTACAGTAATTTTATCCTAAGAAATAATTCTAATATCTCAATTATCTAAATATATAAAAGAAGAAACTGACTGACTCACTGACTGACTGACTGACATATCAACGCACAGCCCAAACCGCTGGTCCTAGAGATTCCAAATTTGGCACGTAGGTTCCTTATAAGGGTGCACTAAGAAAGGATTTTTCAAAATTCAACCCCTAAGGGGGTGAAATGGGGGTCCGAAGTTTGTATGGGGAAACAAGATTAGCTGGACTATTTTATTCGAAACTTCACAGGAGTATTTCTAACGATAAATGAGTAAACACGTGTTTCAGGTTTTTTGAAAAATCAACCCCTAAAAGGGGGAAATGTGGTGACAAATTCTGATAATCGACATGGGTATTGTTTTTATGGTTTATCAGGTCGCTGATAACGAAAATAACAAGGATTTTAAAATCCCATGTGGAAGACGTGAAATACCATCCCCTCCTGTTGGGGTGCGAGGGGGATGAAATGTCTAAATATTAATATGGGTGTCGTTTTAATGGTTTTTTGGGACGTTAATTACGAAAATGGCATCGGTTTTGAAATTAAATATTGATTGTGGACATGAAAACTTTTGAAAGTTTGTGCCAAATTGCAAGAAATAACTGACTGACTGAGTGACCAACATATCAACGCACAGCGCAAACTGCTGGTTCTAGAGATTCCAAATTTAGTATGTAGGTTCCATATAAGGTCTTGAGGGGCATTAAGAAAGGATTTTTCAAAATTCAACACCTAAGGGGGTGAAATGGGGGTCCGAAGTTTGTATAGGAAATCAAGATTAGTTAGATTATTTTATTCGAAACTTCACAGGAGTATTTCTAACGATAAATCAGTAAACATGTGTTTCAGATTTTTTGAGAAATCGACCCCTAAAAGGGGGAAATCTGGTGACAAATTCTGAAAATCGATATTTGTGTGGTTTCTATGGTTTATCGGGTCGCTGATTACGAAAACAACATTAATTTTAAAATCCCACGTGGAGGACGTGAAATACTATCCCCGTTGTTGGGGTCCGAGGGGGTTGGAATGTCTAAATATTAATATGGGTGTGATTTTTATGATTTATTGGGTCGTTAATTTCGAAAATGGCGTTGATTTTGAAATTTAATATTGCGGGCATGAAAACTTAAAAGTAGGTGCCAAATTGCAAGAAGAAACTGACTGACTGAGTGAGTGACATATCAACGCACAGCCCAAACTGCTGGTTCGAGACTCGAGAGATAACAAATTTGGCATGTAGGTTCCTTATAAGGTCTAAAGGCGCAGATCGAGAGATAACAAATTTGGCATGTAGGTTCCTTATAAGGTCTAAAGGCGCAATTTAATTCTAGTTGGTGGAAATTTAGTACGTGTTACTGTCTAAATGTTATAGGAACAACAGTTAAGTAAGAGTTACAATAGTATCGTTGTGTTTACGACATTTAATCCTAATATTTACTATATGGATTGTTATTCTCACTATAATATAGTGAGCATAGCAATTTGTATATTTGTCTTTATTATTTTTTAATGTGCATATTTTTAAATGAACCGTAGAGTTTACTATTTGTATAGTTGTCATATATGCAACTAAAAAACATAGTTACCGAAACCAAATTCTGGTTTCGGTTACCAGAATTTTTTTTCCGTGTACTCGTTAACTAGTAATGTCTAATTAGCTGTCATAGTTTTCCTTTTAAATAAATTTTGGATACTACTACCTTTTTTTCACGTACCCAGTCAGTAGCCACCGTTTATCTGGCAGAGGCTGGGTTATACTTGACTCCAACAAGCTATCACTACAAAAGTTTAATATCACGCAAATGGATTCCTCAATCAAAAAATAAGAAAACATAGGTTAATAACTTTTAAACGAGATATCCAATGATACGCGGTATTTTGCAAAAAAAAAAAGATAGATTAGACTATTAATTCATGATAAACAATTACAGTATATGCATAGATGTCAAAATTACAAGAATTATTATCATGATCGTCAAAATATGGAAAATATAAAATAATAATAATAATAATAGCAGCACAATGTCAACAAATGTAAATGAACAATACGATGCCTTAGTTCACAATCGTACTAATTACGAGAAAAAAGGTAGCGAAATTAAGACTTTGTGATTAGTGCACAATAGTTCTAATTACAACAAATTTTTCCTCTTAATTAGTACGATTGTGAGCTAGGGTATCGAATAGAAAACAATAAAACCAAATATATCTCCCACAAGAAATCGTCATTCAACTCAAATACGAGTATGTATGTCTATTAAAAAAAAGCATCCCCACTTGGAGGGGAAGTACCTCCCTAAAACTTATTGTAGAGTGTTGTCGGCGTGATTGTCGTAGGCGTCGTATAAAAAAATATGTCAGTACAAATAAATATGTAAAAAAAGTAATTTATTTTTTCATCTCTTCTGTTGAGGAAATGAAACATTATGTCCGCATAATAAGTAATTTTGCTTGCTAAATTATATTTATTTCCAATTAGGCACCTACGTACTTTATTTTCCTGTTTAATTTGCAAAAGGTATTTCTAAGACGTTTGCAAGCAGAGAGCATGCTCGTTTTGTTTTGCTTCCGTAAGTAGTAAACATACATATAGATTTATTTTAAATTTGTTTAATAGGTATAGCTCTCCTACACGTAAAGTGGGGATGCAATTTTTTATCTTGTAATTGCTTACAAAAGCAACCGTCACCAAAACGTTGTAACCCGTCGTATGCGTGATATTAAACTTTAAGGTACGTAAGTTTTGTTGGAGTCAACTATGCCCCTCCCACTCCTCCATATGTGCAAAAATCATGATACTAGTATATAAAATGGAAAACTTTACCTCTTTATTATATTCTTTAGAATAAATAATGCGATAGAACGCAGGTATTTGCCGATAAGCAAATGCAGCACGGCTAGGACAAGACGGCGCGCGAGCTATATCGCGCGCGAGATAGACTATCCGTCTCTACCTAATGGGTGCACACGAAAGACGAATAGCCTATGTCGCGCGCGATGTAGCTCGCGCGCCGTCTTGTGCTAGCAGTGTTGAGAGCTGGATTTGCTGTGAGCGTAGCAAGCGTTTAATAATGCGCTGCCGACGACCATGTAAATAACTATGAAACCAATCAATCACCACAGGAGATATGTTAAGAGAACGTAATATACTAAGCAAAATTTCAAAATCAACGGTGTTGAAAGCATTGCTAAAGTCTAACAAGGATAACACGGTGACTTTCCGGCTGTCCATGCCTGCGCGGATATCGTCGGTTATTTTTACGAGAGCAGTAGCCGTACTATGACCTGATCGGAAGCCGGTTTTTAAGTGTACCTCTCCTACACGTAAAGTGGGGATGACAATTTTTTTTTGCTTCAACATTATGGTGTGGGTTGTTGTTGGATAGGTCTTTTAAAATGAATAGAAGTCTTCATCAAACATTTTTTGATAAAGTGAACATTTTCGGAAACACTCCAAAAGAAAAAAAACCGGCCAAGTGCGTGTCGAATCACCCACAAAGAAGGGTTCCGTACCGACACCTACCATATACCAGTCCACATTTAAAACCACTAATCTAGTAGCTCTGTGAGCTGTGTAGACCTCGTGAGTGTGTTTATTTTACTTTTCAAAATTTTACATCTATTTAATCGTATGGCATATAAATGTAGGAGATTAAATCTATAAATTAAATTATAAGTCAACATCCAGGTTGCACAGCCAGTCAACAGCGTCAGGTGTCACATTCATATAGAGGTCCTCCGGGTCGCCCTGGTAGCGCCGTTTCGGGCAGCGCTCCACAATATGCTGCGCCGTTTGGTCTTCAACGCTACAGTCGCATAACGGGCTTTCGTTCCATCCCCACTTGTACTTTAAAATTTTACATGACAAACAAAGAAAGGATATTTCACGAGAATGAGTGGAAAAATGCGCCCTGAAGAGGCATAAAAATGCAACGATGGCAAAAAAATGTTCAAGATACTTTAACGCTCTTTGTACCTGATAAAGTATTTGAACATATTTCGGTCGACACCAACTTTTTAAGTTTTCATATCGTAAATAGATTAGTTTAAGTAACTTCATTCTCTCTATCACTATGCCTTTGCGTTATATATTCTCGCCGCTGAGGTGAAAAGTTGTATGTATCACACGAGAGCAAAGATATTACGCTCAAGATTCTAATTTTGAATCAAATGTAGAATCTTTCGCTTGCACGGGACTCAACATCAACACTCGCAGAAAAAAATTACTTTGCTCTCTTGTTGAACAAATAACTATTGTTCGGCTCGCGGGCTATGTCAACGGAACGGCGCGCAACGAGCGCTCGCGGGTCGAGCCTGTGTGCGTGCGCTCACACATAGACAGCTCCCGCTCCCGCCCACAGCAGCGCGACAGAAATATTTATGAGGAAATTAATGAGCCTACAGTACGATTGACTACAGTCACTGCGGAAAATACGCAATTATTGCCAATAGAAGATGTCGTTACGGGTACAAAACTGAATGAAAAAGAACGTGAAGAATTTCATACGCTCTTATCAAAGTACCGTGACTGTTTCGCACTAGACTTGTCTGAACTAGGTAAAACTGATTTGGTCGAGATGGTTATTAAGCTTAAAGATGATAATCCCGTAGTTTACAATCCGTACCGTATGTCCATTAAAGAAAAAGAACAATTGTCCGTGATTATAGATGATCTCCTTCGGAATGGTATTATCAGGGAAAGTTCATCATCTTACGCAAGTCCTGTGCTGTTGGTCAGCAAGAAAGATGGAAAGAAACGCTTATGTGTCGATTATCGTGCGTTGAACCGGAAGACCCTCAAAGATAAGTACCCATTACCTCGCATTGAGGATAAATTAGATTGTCTTGGTGGTAATAATTTCTTCACCAGCCTCGATTTAGCTAGCGGTTATTACCAAGTACCAGTATCTGAGTGCAGTAAGCGCCTAACGGCGTTTGTCACCCCGGATGGGCTCTACGAGTTTAATCGGATGCCATTCGGGCTGGCGAACGCTCCAAGCGTCTTTCAGCGCGCTATAAACTCGATGATCAATGGCGTTGGTCAAAAGCTGGTTCTTGCATATATGGACGATCTTTTAGTCCCGTCAAGATCTGTTGAAGAGGGCCTTGAAAAACTTGAGAAGGTCTTCATAATGCTCCGCAACGCTAAACTCACGCTAAATTTAAAAAAATGTGTGTTCTTTCAAGAGAAAATTGAATATCTCGGATATGAAATATCTAGAGAAGGTATAAGACCGCGATCCTTTAAAACTGACGCCGTCAAGAAATTTCCCACTCCCAAAAACGTACATGAGGTCCGTCAGTTTGTAGGATTGGCGAGTTACTTCCGAAAGTTACTTCGCAATTTCTCTTTGATAGCTAGACCCCTTACTGTGCTTACAAAAAAGAACGAGCCCTGGAGGTTTGAAGCTGAACAGGTAGCTGCATTTAATAAACTGAAGGAAATATTGATTAGCAGGCCCGTTTTAGCTTTGTACGAGCCTCATGCGCAATTGGAGGTTCACACAGATGCGAGCAAAATGGGATTAGGAGCGATTTTGTTGCAAGATGCTGGTCGGGGTCTCCAACCCATCGCGTTTTATAGTCGGCAAACCTCACCTGAGGAACAAAAATTCTCCGCTTATGAGTTAGAAACTCTGGCCGTGGTAACTGCCCTAAATCGATTTAGAGTTTATTTGCTTGGTTGTCCATTTAAAATAGTAACGGACTGTCGTGCAATTCGTAGCACTATGACGAAGAGAGACTTAGTTCCAAGAGTGGCGAGATGGTGGATGGCAATGCAAGAATTTGTTGATTTCGATGTAGAGTATCGACCAGGCACGAAGATGACTCATGTAGATGCTCTGAGTCGAAACGCTATAGTAGCGACAAATCCACCATGTCGCGACGACGACTGTCACGTCTTCCATATAGATACTGCGGATTCGAATGTCGTAACTGATGATAAATGGTTACAAACCATTCAACAATCTGACCCTGAACTACAAAGAATAGTGCAAATTTTGAAAGACCCTGAAACCAAGGCAATGATAGATATAAAAAACAATTTTGTATATAAGAATGATAGGCTGTATCGTTTGGTTAAAAAGAACGAGGATGTGACTTTGTTATGGGTTGTTCCAAAATCCATAAGATGGCAGATACTTAAAAGCCATCATGATGATGTTGGGCACTTTGGGTATGAAAAGACATACGAAAGAATACGCAAAGTATATTGGTTCAAAAAGATGCGGCGGTTTATTAAAAAATATTGTAATGCTTGCTTGCATTGTGCATATAATAAAGTGCCCGGCGGTCCTAAGGAAGGTATGCTACATCCAATTCCAAAACCTGACAGACCGTTTCACACCTTACATGCGGATCATTGTGGTCCATTTCCTATAAGCAAAAAACGAAATTCATACATACTGGCAATAATTGACTCCTTTACTAAATTTATATACATAAAACCTGTTAAAAACTGTAAGACCAGCACCACAATAAACGTCTTTGAAGAATATTTCAGCTTATTTGCCGTACCTAGACGATTAATTACGGATAGAGGGACTAGCTTTACTAGTCATTCTTTCGAAAAATATATTAAGGATAAGGGATCTATTCATATATTGAACGCGGTTGCTAGCCCTCGCGCCAACGGTCAGATTGAGCGTTATAATCGCTCCATTTTAGACGCACTTACGTCAATGAACTATGGCAAACCTGATAATGAGTGGGACGTTTGTGTGCCAAAGGTCCAATGGGGTCTTAACAATACCGTCAACAAGGCCACTAATAAAACACCAGCTCAGCTTTTATTTAGCCTAAACCCCACAGGTAGTTCTGACGGTGTAATGAACGCGATAGTTTCAGAAGCTCAGGAGTATGAAAATCCCATCATTATGAGTGCTGAGGCCAGTGAAAGGATGCGTACAGAACAAGAAAAACAAAAGGAACGTTTTGACAGTAAGAGAAAGTATCCACGTATGTATAATATTGGAGATCTTGTGCGTATTGAAAGGGATATAGGTAAGCCCACCGGTCAAAGTAGGAAGTTGCAGCCTAAATGTAGCGGACCGTACAAAATTACGAAGGTTTTAGGTAACGACAGGTACGAGGTTGAAGACACGCCTATTACAAAAAAGAATGGTAAACCTATGTACAGATCGGTATTTGCAGTAGATAAGATTCACCCTTGGTTGGTGTTTGGTAATGATCCCATGGAGAGCGACTCTGACACCTAGTGCGCTTTAGCATAAACATAGTGATAGCGCGTATTTACATTGAATGTATTAAGATAAAATTGATGTTTTTTCATTTAAGATTGTATTTTTGATTTGTGCAAATATGTGTTTATTTGAAACTAGCCCTGCGTGGCGTCATTCTAGCCCTTGTGGCGTTACCAGTGCCTTGTGGCGTTACCAGCCCCTTCTGGCGTTACCAGCCCTTTGTGGCGTTACTAGCCCCTTGTGGCGTTACCAGCCCCTTGTGGCGTTATTAGCCCTTGTGGCGTTACCAGCCCCTTGTGGCGTTACTAGCCCCTTGTGGCGTTACCAGCCCCTTGTGGCGTTATTAGCCCTTGTGGCGTTACCAGCCCCTTGTGGCGTTACTAGCCCCTTGTGGCGTTGCTAACAATTGCGGCGTTTCTAGCCCTTTGTAGCGTAATCAGGTAAGTATTAGCTCTTTGTGGCGTAACCAGGTAAGTACTAGCCCTTGTGGCGTAACCAGGTAGGTACTAGCCCTTTGTGGCGTTGCTAGCCCTAGTGGCGTTACTAGCCCTTTGTGGCGTTACTAGTAAAGTATCAGAGATATCTTGTGTTAGTTGCAAAGGCACGTAAATTATATTAACTATTGATTAAGACTATGTTCGATTTCAAATAATGTGATAATCATTTACGTATGTATTGCTGTTGAAATAATCTTATGACATGTAAACTGTTGTAATGTGTGGATTGTTAGGTAATGGTATTTTCCTTTATATAATACCTTAGCTCGAGGACGCTTGAGTTGTCAGAAAAGGCCGAATGTTAGCAAATATGTTGATAAGAGACAAAAACTTAGCACGTTCAGTTAAGGGTAAAAGTGAAACACCACCGTGATATTATATGTACTAAATTGAATGTGCTTGTATAATTTTTGTATATCTCAAATTAATGATTAACCAGTAAATAACTTTAAAACGACAATATGAAATGTAAAATTAATATTAAGAACTTTAATATGAGTAATGTTATCTTCTTGGCAACATTGGTTGCGTGTAGTCGAAGTTTAAAAAAAAAAGGGTAGATTCATTCCTTACCGAGCATTAAAAACACTCACAACTTACATTTAAGTGATAATTAATAAATTCATATGTAACTACTAGTGAAAGTGTTATTATTCACGGCTCCTGTAGTTCCCGAAATACGCGTTCGCCAACAATACTATACAAAATATTAAACCTAAATAAAACTAAATTTAAAGTATAAAATAAAGCTACCTACCTCGTTCACAGCCCGCCCCGCATCGCTCCTGGCGGAAAGGTGCCCTGGTGTAATAATGAATACATTTTTTTAGTAATTATTACAATTCATTTAGTAGTGGATAATATTTAATTCTAGTTGGTGGAAATTTAGTACGTGTTACTGTCTAAATGTTATAGGAACAACAGTTAAGTAAGAGTTACAATAGTATCGTTGTATTTACGACATTTAATCCTAATATTTACTATATGGATTGTTATTCTCACTATAATATAGTGAGCATAGCAATTTGCATATTTGTCTTTACTATTTTTTAATGTGCATATTTTTAAATGAACCGTAGAGTTTACTATTTGTATAGTTGTCATATATGCAACTAAAAAACATAGTTACCGAAACCAAATTCTGGTTTCGGTTACCAGAATTTTTTTTCCGTGTACTCGTTAACTAGTAATGTCTAATTAGCTGTCATAGTTTTCCTTTTAAATAAATTTTGGATACTACTACCTTTTTTTCACGTACCCAGTCAGTAGCCACCGTTTATCTGGCAGAGGCTGGGTTATACTTGACTCCAACAAGCTATCACTACAAAAGTTTAATATCACGCAAATGGATTCCTCAATCAAAAAATAAGAAAACATAGGTAAATAACTTTTAAACGAGATATCCAATGATACGCGGTATTTTGCAAAAAAAAAAAGATAGATTAGACTATTAATTCATGATAAACAATTACAGTATATGCATAGATGTCAAAATTACAAGAATTATTATCATGATCGTCAAAATATGGAAAATATAAAATAATAATAATAATAATAGCAGCACAATGTCAACAAATGTAAATGAACAATACGATGCCTTAGTTCACAATCGTACTAATTACGAGAAAAAAGGTAGCGAAATTAAGACTTTGTGATTAGTGCACCATAGTTCTAATTACAACAAATTTTTCCTCTTAATTAGTACGATTGTGAGCTAGGGTATCGAATAGAAAACAATAAAACCAAATATATCTCCCACAAGAAATCGTCATTCAACTCAAATACGAGTATGTATGTCTATTAAAAAAAAGCATCCCCACTTGGAGGGGAAGTACCTCCCTAAAACTTATTGTAGAGTGTTGTCGGCGTGATTGTCGTAGGCGTCGTATAAAAAAATATGTCAGTACAAATAAATATGTAAAAAAAGTAATTTATTTTTTCATCTCTTCTGTTGAGGAAATGAAACATTATGTCCGCGTAATAAGTAATTTTGCTTGCTAAATTATATTTATTTCCAATTAGGCACCTACGTACTTTATTTTCCTGTTTAATTTGCAAAAGGTATTTCTAAAACGTTTGCAAGCAGAGAGCATGCTCGTTTTGTTTTGCTTCCGTAAGTAGTAAACATACATATAGATTTATTTTAAATTTGTTTAATAGGTATAGCTCTCCTACACGTAAAGTGGGGATGCAATTTTTTATCTTGTAATTGCTTACAAAAGCAACCGTCACCAAAACGTTGTAACCCGTCGTATGCGTGATATTAAACTTTAAGGTACGTAAGTTTTGTTGGAGTCAACTATGCCCCTCCCACTCCTCCATATGTGCAAAAATCATGATACTAGTATATAAAATGGAAAACTTTACCTCTTTATTATATTCTTTAGAATAAATAATGCGATAGAACGCAGGTATTTGCCGATAAGCAAATGCAGCACGGCTAGGACAAGACGGCGCGCGAGCTATATCGCGCGCGAGATAGACTATCCGTCTCTACCTAATGGGTGCACACGAAAGACGAATAGCCTATGTCGCGCGCGATGTAGCTCGCGCGCCGTCTTGTGCTAGCAGTGTTGAGAGCTGGATTTGCTGTGAGCGTAGCAAGAGTTTAATAATGCGCTGCCGACGACCATGTAAATAACTATGAAACCAATCAATCACCACAGGAGATATGTTAAGAGAACGTAATATACTAAGCAAAATTTCAAAATCAACGGTGTTGAAAGCATTGCTAAAGTCTAACAAGGATAACACGGTGACTTTCCGGCTGTCCATGCCTGCGCGGATATCGTCGGTTATTTTTACGAGAGCAGTAGCCGTACTATGACCTGATCGGAAGCCGGTTTTTAAGTGTACCTCTCCTACACGTAAAGTGGGGATGACAATTTTTTTTTTTGCTTCAACATTATGGTGTGGGTTGTTGTTGTATAGGTCTCTTAAAATGAATAGAAGTCTTCATCAAACATTTTTTGATAAAGTGAACATTTTCGGAAACACTCCAAAAGAAAAAAAACCGGCCAAGTGCGTGTCGGATCACCCACAAAGAAGGGTTCCGTACCGACACCTACCATATACCAGTCCACATTTAAAACCACTAATCTAGTAGCTCTGTGAGCTGTGTAGACCTCGTGAGTGTGTTTATTTTACTTTTCAAAATTTTACATTTATTTAATCGTATGGCATATAAATGTAGGAGATTAAATCTATAAATTAAATTATAAGTCAACATCCAGGTTGCACAGCCAGTCAACAGCGTCAGGTGTCACATTCATATAGAGGTCCTCCGGGTCGCCCTGGTAGCGCCGTTTCGGGCAGCGCTCCACAATATGCTGCGCCGTTTGGTCTTCAACGCTACAGTCGCATAACGGGCTTTCGTTCCATCCCCACTTGTACTTTAAAATTTTACATGACAAACAAAGAAAGGATATTTCACGAGAATCAGTGGAAAAATGCGCCCTGAAGAGGCATAAAAATGCAACGATGGCAAAAAAATGTTCAAGATACTTTAACGCTCTTTGTACCTGATAAAGTATTTGAACATATTTCGGTCGACACCAACTTTTTAAGTTTTCATATCGTAAATAGATTAGTTTAAGTAACTTCATTCTCTCTATCACTATGCCTTTGCGTTATATATTCTCGCCGCCGAGGTGAAAAGTTGTATGTATCACACGAGAGCAAAGATATTACGCTCAAGATTCTAATTTTGAATCAAATGTAGAATCTTTCGCTTGCACGGGACTCAACATCAACACTCGCAGAAAAAAATTACTTTGCTCTCTTGTTGAACAAATAACTATTGTTCGGCTCGCGGGCGATGTCAACGGAACGGCGCGCAACGAGCGCTCGCGGGTCGAGCCTGTGTGCGTGCGCTCACACATAGACAGCTCCCGCTCCCGCCCACAGCAGCGCGACAGAAATATTGCTTCAAAAATTCGAGATTTGTAAAGTTGCTCAGCTAGGCATTCTTCTTAATAACCATTTGTTAATATCATGCACAAAACTTTCTCAAGAATGTGAGAAATACTTTAAAAACCGCATCAAGATCGGTGTAGCCGAACGCGAGATAATTGTGGACAAACAAATGTAAATACAAACATACGGGTCAAAATGAGAACCTCCTTTTTTATGAAGTCGGTTAAAAACAAATGTTCACATAATGTCAAATAAAAAAACTGCAGTATTTGAAAAAAAAACTTATATCCATTATTTATTAACTAGGTCAAAAACTACACAAATAAATGTGAAGATTAATATAACAAACATGTGCATCTAATACAGAACCTTATATTTTGAAGTTGGTTACTTTTGGGGAAGATTAAAGCACGAGGACGATTGAAACGTTTCAATCGTCCACAAGCAAGTTGTTTCTATCGTCCCCACACCACGTTTTTCACTTCAATGACAAATATTATATATAAAGAAAGACCCGAACGCTGATCAACGGCCATTAAAAACATTCGTTTATTCCTAACTATAACACCAAAATAATTTGATTAGACAAAATACAAGAGTAAACGAAGTTATAAGAGAATGTACGAGAGCACAAATACTTGCTTTTTACCCGCGAAGAACTGGTTTGGCTCGTGGACACTCCCGTCTCGCACCGGCGCTTGAGCGCTCCGGCCAAGGATTCAATCATGACCGACCGCATGTTCTCAGTGTTGCGTCAGACGCGTATAGTACGCGCCAGTTGAAAACGAAAATAATGTAAACAATGTATTGAATTTGACATTTCAATACTTTGTTTGTTTACATTATTTTCGTTTTCAACTGGCGCGTACTAAAGGTATTATAGTTTTCGAGAAATTTGACTTGTTTCAATCATGACGTGTTTCTATTGTCCCAGGTCTACCCTACTGTTCATGCCTTTACTAAGTAAGTGGCCCTTTTTTTGCTTCAACCCTATATGGATAGGTCTTTTAAAATAAATAGAGGTCTTCATCAAACACTTTTTGATAAGTGAATATTATTGGAAATATATCTTCCAAGAGAAAAAATACTGTTTCCTCCTCTAACTTTTGAACTATGGGTCCAAAAAATATGAAAGAAATCATGAACGTAAAATTTAATAAAGACTGAACGAAAACTATAGCGAACATGATCAGTTGAGCTGTTTTTCAGCTATCGTAAAAAGTCTTCCCTCCTTAGTAAAAGACGTATGAAACGCTGTGAAGGTATTTTTTAAAGCAAGTTCATTGGGAATATACCGAACGGAACCCTACACTGAGTATGGCCTGACATGCTCTTGGCCGATTTTATTGTAGCCATATAATAGGTCGATTCATAAAAGCTGGCGCGGATTTTGTATGAAACTGTCATATTTTTCACAGACTTTTGCGCGTGCTTTTGTCAATTAACTTATACTTCATGTACCTTTGTATATGTATAAGCATAATCCGCTAGATTCCGGGGTGGGTTGCTAATTAAAAACCATTGTTAGTCTGTACGTACTATTTCTTAAAAGCATTTATAAATTTACTTACCTACTCGTAAGTAATAACTTTTTTGATGACTTTAAAAGTCTAGAATATGACTACTACACGTCAGAATATGGACGTCCGGGTTGCGGAAGGACATGCAAAAGGCTGCGAGCGCTTACGTCACGAGAGATAAAGACTTCAATATCCCAATCGAATACCTAAGGCGGCCGCGTGGCTGACAGGGAGACTTCTCTAAATGCCCAATTGACACCGTAGTCCATGGACGTTCTTAATTTCTAATTAACACCGTAGTCTATGGACGTTCTTAATTTCCAATTGTAATTAACAAATAAACATAACTGTCGGTTATTAAATAATCATGTTTCATCTGTCTGGATGGGCATATACTATGCGGAGTGAGCGAGGCAGCAACAGACGCATCGCCTTTACGCACAGCGGGCCAGGCGCGGGACGCGCGGGTGATTTCTACTTTTTTCCTGGCGTTATGCCCCCTCTTAATGAATACCAACTTGGTCTTAATATCAAACCGTTATCCAGTCAGACGTGTGCGCAAACAATATTCGAATATTCATATTCCTTTCCTACTGCATAGTTATTAAATTTAACGAGCTAGTGTGTATGTACGCGGAGTCCGTACCTACGTGACAGAAGCACTAAAAGTCAAAGAAACTCAGAAGGAACTAGGTAACTGCTACTCAAGAACCTAATTAACATCAGACTTGTTAAAGAAAACGTGAATCAAACACGAAAACACGTGGTGGTACAGTGGAGGCCATAACTATGTATGCATTTTTAGATCTTATTTCAATGAAAAATGTATACATATTACATACTCGTATTGGGGAGCCGCTGCTGTAATACACCGTACCAAGCCCGGGCCGTGCCCGGCTCGAATCCAAGCAAATAATCCGCCTAAATAAAGTGTGTCTACGTAAAATGCACATATTGCGACGCCTACTACTGACTTCAATCATTGATTAACCCTTTTCCAGGCGTAGTAGGTTTCATCGACCACATACGGGTCAACAGAATTTCAATCCTAGTTCTCTAATTTAAGGCTCAAATTACATTGCGTTTTCGTAAAAAGTGACTCTTCTTGAAATGAATCACCATAACGTAACTGTTTTGGGTATATATGTATTTTGTTTTTTGGAAAGCCTTCTAGATTGGCGCGGCCTGGAAAAGGTTTAACTTCAATAGAACGAAAGGGCTTCTAAGTAATCTAAGTTCATCTTCATATTTGTTTTAAAGTTTATTCAGCGATAATTGCTTTAGAAAACTATTAATTTACTCACGAGAAACTGATGATGATGACGATGACCTATGGAAATAGCTCTCCTCAAATATGTAGGTAATTCACAGTTTCTGTTGAAATTTAAATGTGAAAACATGCATCTGTGGGGATTTAGTGAAGTCATGCGATATTAATATTTATACTAATTAAAAAAAAATAAAGTATAGATCTTTGGTATATTTCTCGATAAATATTGCAATTGAAAACCTGATAAAATTGATCAGCTCTGTAATAAAATAAACAGCAGCATCTATCCTCTTAGAAAGTTGGTAAATTAGTTAATAAAGAAATTGCAATTATAGCCTGACCAGTGCCTATTTGGACCTGAGATAATGACGCTGCAATCAGCATGTTATATGGCAATAATATACAATATACATACGTCATGTAGAGTCGGGACAGTGTGTATTGGCTTTTTTAGTAATTACCTTTTTTTAAATGTTGTATTGGGTAGAAATCTGCAATTTGGCATGGATATATAAAGCAATAAAGTTGACAAAGTCGTAAAATAATGTCTAAAAAAAAATTTTAAGTGTACCTCCCCTACACGTAAAGTGGGAATGATTTTTTGCTGCAACACTATGGTGTGGGGTTTTGTTGGATAGGTCGTTCAAAATGAATTAAGGTCTTCATCACAAAAACTTTGATAAACTGAATATTTTCGAAAATAATGACTCCAAAAGAAAAACAATTGTGTCCCTCCCCTCTCTAACTTCTGAACTGGGTCCAAAAAATATAAAAAAAAGCTTAATAAAGACTTTCAATGAAAACTCCGCTATGGACATGATCAGTTAAGCTGTTTTTTTTAATTATCATAAAGTGTATTTTCTTAGTAAACGTCGTATGAAACGCCGCGAAAGTATTTCCTTTTGCTTGTTATTGATTTTTTTAAATTAAGAGGACTCCATGGCCCTGCCGGCCTTGAGAATTGAACGCCGCTTCACCGCCGGCCAAGTTTCCCCTGATCTAAACATCGCGGTGACTCGCTACACGATTTCGCTTTGTTCGATATAGCGTGAGGTCCTTACGCCGAGCACGAAGTTGTTATATTAGTGTTATTTAATTGAAACGACACTCAAATGAAACGGATTCACTTCGTATCGAATTTTCATACAATGCAGTTTCATTTCGTATGCACTATACGTTGGCATTACAATATTATATATCAATAATTGATATGTTATATTGTATACGTAAATTAATGAAATATTATAGTACCTATACTTACTGAAAACATCAATATACTACTTCCAAAGCATTTACTAACTAGTAAATACTTTACTAAGTATACTTAACTAAGTATGTTAGTCACTAAATGGGAAATCCAATTATGAACTATATTTCTTTGTTTTTCAAATACTTCTCGTAATACGTACAGTACGCACGTAATATTAAATTGAATTTAGCGAAGATTTATTTTACTACCATATATCTTGGCTCTAAAGTAGTTACTTCCGTGTAATGCATGACGCAGCTAAAACTTCGTTTAAAGTTGAACTCTAACGTACGGCAATTAGAGTCGCGAATCGTATCGGCCATATATGGCTTCGTATGCACTAGAGCCCTATTGGGGTTTAAATTGCCATTTGTAACACTAGAATTCAAATATCAACCTAAGCAAGAAGGTTCAAATGGAAATGCTCGTCATTATTTGTTTTGTTGTGCGTGGGAAGCGACTCGACGAGAGCTATAGGCGCATAAAATTAGCGAAACCTGGACATAATTCGATAACTTTAATTTTCTTTTTATATGATTTAAAGTATTGTTAGTTATAGTTGAAATAAAAAGAATTAAACATTTTAAGGCTCCGCGTCAATGTTAAAAAAAAAAGAAAACAAAAATATATTTTTCAACACATTTTGATTTCGTAAGTGAACCATAATAAATAACTTTGTAAAAGTACCTGTATTATGATAAGAAAAAATATAATTTAATCAATTATCATGGATATTTTTTGTTTAAATTGTTGCTTATAGTACTAAAAAAGTTGACGGTCTGTTTAGCCTAGTTAGTAGTGACAGTGCCTCCGAAACTAGAGGTCCCGGGTTCGAATCCCGGTCAAGATTTTGTTCCTGGGTCTTGGATGTTTTCTATGTATTTATCTATATAAGTATGTATATCGTCGTCTAGTACCCATAGTACAATCTTTGCTTAGTTTGGGACTAGGTCGATTTGTGTAATATTGTCCCCCAATATTTATTTATTATTTATTTATATTAAACAAAAAATATTCTCGATAATTGATTAAATGATATTGATTCATATCATTATACACGTCCGAAATCAAAATATGTTAAAAATTTAGTTTTTATGTTTTTTAACATTGACGCGGATCCTTAAAATGTTCTATTCTTTATATTTTAAGTATAACTAACTATACTCTAAATCATAGAAAAAGAAAATTACAGTTATCGAATTATGTCCAGGTTTTGCTAATTTTATGCGCCTACCAGTGCAATGCTGACATTTGATCAAAGCAGTCGGCCCGCGCACTGAGATGTTTTGTTCGTAAAATGTTACGTATGTATTTGAGTCACTGATAAAAATTGTGTGAAAAAGACTTTTATTTCATGTAGTTTTTATGTGCGAAAGGACGCTATTTGAATGAATTTTTATGCGCGATAGGACCTCGTTAAAATCTGTTTCTATAACTATATAATGTAACTTAGTCAAAAAAATATTGTGTTCGCGCAAATGGACGCTTGAATAAAGGTAATTATTACTCGTATTTCTACGCGAGAACACAAAGAGAAAAATAATGCCTCGGAAGAAAAATAATGCTCAATCACGGTGTAAACAGGCTCAGAAAATGAATGAATTGATATGTTTTAACGTTCTTATTACTGATAAATAAATTAATATATGTGTTATTAGTGAAATTAATAAATTAAAAAAGATTTAATAAAATGTCTAATGTTGTATAGATAATAGTACGGAACCCTTCGTGCTCCTACTCGCACTAGGCCGGTTTTTTTTTAGAATTTTAATCTTCATAGTTTGGAAATTAGAGGGGTGGGGGACACACTTTTTACAACTTTGACAGCTAATATCTCACCAACGGTTGACTTAAATGAAAAGGTTTTTTAGAAACCGGTTTGTCATTTTTGAAGGCCTATCCATAGATAAGACACACGCTTATGTGCATCGAAAAAAAATTATGACCCCCTAATAAATGTTTAATATTATTTTAGTAACTTGACATCATATTTCTATAGGGGTTCATAGCATACACCTTCCTATCAAATTTCATAATTGTAGTGCTCATATCTCCGAGTAAATCGGCTGTGACATACGGACGGACGGACGGACAGATATGACGAATCTATAAGGTTTCCGTTTTCACCATTTTGGCTAAGGAAACCTTAAAAGTAATTAATTTCGTGTTTGTAACTATTAGGTCACAATTTTTTTCTTTTAAGTTAATATTTCCAAAAATATTCACTTTTGAAGTATGGGTCCAAAAAAGTGAAAAAAAAAACATGAAAGTATAGCTTAATAAAGACCTTCCACGCAAACTATAGCGGACATGATCAGTTAAGCTGTTTCTGAGTTATCGTAAAAAGTCTTCCCTTCATAGTAAAAGACGTATGAGACGCTGCGAAGGTACTTATTTCCTTTTGCTTGTTATTGATTTTTTTTAAGTAAGTTTATTGACCAACTACGGAACCCTACATTGAGCATGGGCCGACATGCTCTTGGCGGATTTTTTTTAATGACATCATTTTATAAGGTAGGGGGGGAGGGTCATTCGATTATGATGCCGGGATGGTTTTAGGGGGGAGTGGTCAAAAATCGACCAAAACTGATGACGTAATTTATGAACGCCGCCTAGGTGTCGGTACGGAACCCTTCTTTGTACGTGATCCGACACGCACTTGGCTTGATGGATATATGGTGGTTGGATAACTCGTTTGTGTGTGGGTTTTCTGTTGTGATTCAACAGTTTGCGTGATATTTAACTTTAAAGTGCTAATTTATGCTAGAACCAAGTGCCCCCCCCCCCTCCCCCCCACCACTCCTCTCTACCAGTTAAACGGTTGCTACCAGTTATGTGCAAAAATTCATGGTAGTAAATATAGTGGATTTAAAAGTAACAGCTAAGTAGTGATTAATTACTAGTTACCGAGTAATAGCCGAAATTAATAAAAAAAACTTGAAAAAACATTTTTTCGTACAATTTCCATTGATTACCTGCTGAAGTATGAGGTTAGTTGTAACTAATATACTATATACCTAAACATAACTTTGTGAACCTTTAAGTCCGCATAATGTAACGGATGGCCAACTACGGAACCCTACATTGCGCGTGGCCTCACACGCACTTGGCCGGTACTAAAACGCAACTTAACACCGCGGAATAATATAAAGCATGTGTCCAATATGTCCATTCCGAAGATTTGTTCTAGTAAATTAATTAGATTGATCCGAGGCAGTATTGTTACTTCGCGCTATGAAGAAGATGGTGGCGGCAAAGATAGTTAGAAATCCAGTCGTATCTTACACTATTTCACTTTATTGTAAATAAACAGATCCTGACAGCAAGCGACACAGCCTCCCCGTTCGAAGGTCAGTGCTAGACTGAGCGCATGTACCTTTTCGCGACATTTTGAATAAAAATTCATATTATCAAAACGAATGATCGTATCGAAATTTCAAACGTTCACATTGTAGATAAATCAATTACCAATCTTTTTCCGAAAAAACGTGTAAATATGACTTGTAGTTTAGAAGGAGTAGTGAATTTTATGTTAAAAACAGCCTTTTTTAAAGATTGATTTTGACATAGAATTTAAAGTCATACAAAAAATTCAAAAGTTCAGATTGTTAATAAAGGATCAAAACATATTATATATTTTTGCCAGATTTTTTCACTGGGCAGTTTCAGAGCCTTAGCGTTTCAAAGTCTATAGTTTAGGGCATATCCGCGTTCATTGGGCTACTACGGAACCTACACTGAGCATGGCCCGACTTGCTCCTGGCCAATTTTTTTTTCATTTGCGGCAACGACGGTAACGTTTTTTTCTTTTTATATTATTTTTATTATTTTTAACCGTATACAAAAAAGAGGTTCTCTGTTTGACCCGTATGTATGTATGAACGTATGTAACTATGTATGTTTGTCCACGATTATCTCGCGTTTGGCTTAACCGATTTAAATGCGGTTTCCAGGAAAGTAGTTGTTACATTCTGGGGGTTTCGGTATACGACGTTTGGTGATTGTGATGAACGCATGAAAAGTCATTATACATTCTGAAAACCGGAAAACTGTAGAATTTTATATAATTTTGGCAAAAATAAAGATCGAAAACTACTATCATACTTTTCCGAGAGGCCCAAGGGGAAAGGGCCGATGAAATAAAAGCATGTCTTAAATGGCCCTTAGTAAAAGTATCTGTGCACTACAGTAACACCAATGGAAGGTCTGATAACGACCGAGCAACGGTGATAAACTCTGGTCCTTTGAAGTACAGAAATACGGTGGTATAAATAAACTTTCCACGTTTGGAAAAGCTTGTCATGTTGCTATTTATCTAAATTCACAACATCTAAGTATTATGTAGATGCAAACAGTGTTTATACCGCGTATTCCGTTCGCTTCCAAGTTTGTTTTATATGAAGTAAATATATAGCAGGGCAACTTGTGCAGTTTCCATTGGAGCATCCAAAAAGAAAATTTTGCCTCACTTCTATTCGCACTTCTTACTATTTGCTCGTATACTGACTTTTGTTCATCTGTTAATGAATCTTAGTTATTCCTGACTAACCCCTCTAAAGCTATCACATCTTACATAAAAATCTTTTAGGATACGCGGGACTCGTTCCGTACCTCAAAAGCAAAAAGAGACCCTTATAGATTCACGTGTGGCTCTCTGTCAGTGCGTCTGTTACAACCGATTTGCTTTAATACTACTGGACCTGATGAATTGCAATTTGGCACAAACTATCAAGAATTTTCATGTCCACAATATTAAATTTAAATGCCATTTTCGTAATATATGACCGCCAAGGAGATGAATTTTGAAAAATCCTTTCTTAATGCACCTTTAGATCTTATAAGGAACCTACATGCCAAATTTGGAATCTCTCGAACCAGCAGTTTGGGCTGTGCGTTGATATGTCACTTACTTAATCAGTCAGTTTCTTCTTGCAATTTGACACAAACTTTCATAATTTTTCATGTCCGCAATATTAAATTTCAAAATCGATGCCATTTTCGTAAATAACGTCCCAAAAAACCATAAAAACGACACCCATATTAATATTTAGACATTTCAACCCCCTCGCACCCCAACAGGGAGGATAGTATTTTAAGTCCTCTACGTGGGATTCTAAAATCATTGTTATTTTCGTAATCAGGGACCCGATAAACCATAGAAACGATACCCATGTCGATTTTCAGAATTTGTCACCACATTTCCCCCTTTAAGGGGTTCATATCTCAAAAAACCTGAAACACGGTTTTACTCATTTATCGTTAGAAATACTCCTGCGAAGTTTCGAATAAAATAGTCCAACTAATCTTGTTTCCCTATATAAACTTCGTACCCCCAATTTATCCTCGTAGGGGTTGAATTCTGAAAAATCCTTTCTTAATGCACCTTTGGACCTTATATGGAACCTACATGCCAAATTTGGAATCCCTAGAATCAGTTGACAATAACTCGGCTATTGCCTAACCGGAGGATACTCGTTCACGGTAGTTCCGGAGTTAACTCTCGGTTTACATTTGCTTTCTTTCTTTAATACATGTTACATATTTCACGTGCATCATCATCATTGTAATTTATTTCATTCGTGCTATTTTTCATTATTTAGGTTTACCAACTTGATTTTCAATGTAATATGTTGTAATAGAGTAAAAAATCCCTGAAAAGTTCGGATTTACAATTGCGTAGTTTATGGCCTGTGGAGGTTTAAAGACAATAATTATTATTTTCTTCGAGTTTACTTCAGCTTAGTTCGACGCACCGCAGCGGAAAACAGTTCGAAAACAAACTACGAGTAGGAATTGTTTTCGGATGATGCCATTGCAAACACATTGCAAAGTATGTAAGTACCTACGGTTCTTTTCAACGATAAAATGAAAACTCTGTCGCTCGAATATGCAAGTGCGACAGAGAGGGAGATATTCGAACTTCGTCCGTTTGCGTTTCGCGGTAGCAGCTCAGTCAACCAATGAGGGCTCAAGGGACCCATGAGAAGACGTCAAATAATAATTGCCTCAATGTCATGTCCACTTCATGTCAAATAGTTTGAGGCAAATAAACGATTACCCGCCCAAATTAAAAAGCGTGTTTATGTTAAGCCGCCAGACGTTAAAGACCAGTTCTCAATTTAGCTGCGTAAGAGCTTTTTTTGGTGGTACTAGTATATCTCTATAGAAATCCTAACTCTGGAGCTACCGCATATTAATTCGCCGCTAGACGCATTAGTGTAGCGTGAGGTCTCCGAATTGTCAAATGTCCCGGTTTATAGGTGGAAATTGGAATACGCGAGTTTTATTTCGAATTAGAACAATGTGGTGAATATTTTGCGATACGTACCTGAGATTATGATAAATTGTGGCAAATATGAGTCACGGGTCAATGAAAGTGACCGGCGTGAAGGGATTTGAGACAGTTTTATCTTTCGGAAACTTATATCCTCTTTTTAACCGACTTCAAAATTTCAAAAGAGGAGGTTATCAATTTGTTTGTTTTTTTTTTTTTTTTTTTTTTTTTTTTTGTTTTTTTTTTTTGTTTTTTTTTTTTTTTTAATGTTTGTTAGTCCATAACTCCGTCATTTCATAACCGATTTGGAAAATTCTTTTTTTGATTGTAAGTATATATATCCAAGTTGGTCCCGTTTTTGTCAAAACGCAGTTCTGATGGTGGGATCCATGAGGAATTGAGGGAACTCCTCAAATCTTTAAGGCAAACATATAGTGATTTTTGTGTTTTTATCAACAAGTCAAGCATTTTCATCCAAAAATGTGACATTGGATGAAGTGGAACTGCTCATGATGATCAGAACAGAACTCTTTAACGACGAAAAGTTCACGTTTGGCGATTTGTCCTCCTAGCTGTGTTTGTTAAGCAATTTCTATTTTCACGATTAATTTTTGTCATGCTTGATTTCTGATGATGGGATCCATGAGGAATTGAGGGAACTCCTCAAATCTTAAAGGCAAACATATAGTGATTTTTGTGTTTTTATCAACAAATCGAGCATTATCATACAAAAATGTGACATTTGATGAAGCGGAACTGCTGATGATGATCAGAACAGAACTCTGCAACGACAAAAAGTTCACGTTTGGCGATTTGTCCTTCTAGCTGTGTTTGTTAAGCAAGTTCTATTTTCACGATTGATTTTTGTCATGCTCGAGTTCTGATGACGGGATCCATTAGGAATCGAGGGAACTCCTCAAATGTGAAAGGCACACAAATAGTGATTTTAGTATTTTCATGAACTAATCAAGCATTTTCATTCATAAAAGTGACATTTGATGAAGTGGAACTGCTGATGATGATCAGAACGAAACTCTTCAACGACGCGTAGTTCACGATTGGCGATTTGTTCTCTTCGTTTTGTTTGTCAAGCAAGCAAGGTTTTTTCATGATTCCATGAGGAATTAAGGGTACTTAGTCTTCTACCATTATAAACATATATTGTAGCCATTTTTATTTTATTGTATATCTATCTAAGAGTGCACTATCTAAGTATAATAATCTTTTACCGGCCTCCCCCATTGAAGTCGGTTTTTTTTTCTTAAAAATTATTTTTCTAACAAAACGCGACTGCGTAACACTGCGGGCATGCTCGATATTTTTACGGCACGGTTTTATGGGATCAAATTAGTTTTTAATGTAAGTGTAAACTTTGTTTTGACACTCATAATATCTAATAACAGAGTTTGACAGCTGGACCTTACTCGACTGTGGCAGTGGCACTGGCACCAACTGGCGAGTACAATCACAGCAAGATAAAAGATGCATTTAACGTTCTTTGCTCTTAACGTCATTGTGAGAAAGTTCAACGCTACTTATTAATTCATACTTACCTATTACTCAGCCATACCTCACCTCATTAGGACACCGAAAAGGTTGACTGGTAGTAGAGAATGCCTTATGGCATTAAGTTCGCCTTTTTTATCTGTAACTTGTTACTGTGCAATAAAGTTTAAATAAATAAATAAATAATTTCATATGCGTTTAATAATAATAAAAAATAAATTGGATTCCTTACAAGCTTCTTAAATAAAAATACTTTCTCCTATTAAAACTATTAATCTAATTGAAGATATTTTCAATGTGCTGACCGTTTGCCTGCCTGCAAGCTTCGTAACGTAACAACGTATTTCTGTGTACTGCGTCAAGATTCTGTTGCCGAATAGTATCAAATGCCTCGATAATCCTATATCTTAGCATTTCGACTGAATCGACTTCAGCTGAATACACATGATTTTTAATCGCTCCCCAAAGGAAAAAGTCCAAACATGTTAGATCCGGAGATCTCGGCGGCCATCGTCTAGGGCCATACCGTCCAATCCATTTATCGCCGAATATTTGTGATAGTCTTTCACGTACTGCCACAACGGAATGAGCTCCGTCCAGTTGATACCATGTTAAATTTTTTATGTTTTCTGGCAAATTATTATAATATTCTACCACGGTGTCATTTATTAATTCCAAAAAACGTATGGTATTTAACGTACCATTAATGAAAACAGGTCCTATTATTACGTTTCCATGAATAGCTAGCTGCCCACACATTTACTGAAAAGCGATATTAATGGGCTGTTTGTCTCATCACGTGAGGGTTATTGCTGCTCCAATAGTGAGTATTTTTTCTGTTCCATTGGCCATTGTTGGTGAATGTGGACTCGTCTGTCCATATGACATTTCGCACAAAGTTATTTTGTTCATGGCACTGTAATAAAAACCACTCACAATAAGCTAGTCTTACGGGGTAATCTCGTGGCAACATGGCCTGGACTTTTAAAAATTTGTAGGGATGTTTTTTCCTGTGTTTTAAAACTTTGTGTACAGTTTTATTATTGATTTGAAAGACAAGCCCTGCTTTTCGGGTACTTGTCATTGGACGTTCACTAAAATGCCGTAGGATTCGCCGTTCCAGTGGTAAACGAACATTAACTGCCGCAGCCGGACCAGGTTCGGGCTGCACCCGGGCGCCGGTCACGGGTAGATTGTCCCGCACGCGTTGCACTGCGTTTATAATAACGCGGCCGTTTGCTGGATGCCTCCGATTTGGATACCGATCGCGATATAATCTTAAGGCTCTATTCGCGTTTCCTCTGGCTTCTCCATAAAGTAAAATCATATCGCACAGTTCAAGAGCGTCGTAATAAATTCGTGGCATTTTGAATCAGTGACGGATTTGATTTTTGATTTGTCAACCTACATTGTCAATGTCGTTACATTGTTTTCAAATAAGATAAGAATGTTAGATCAATAAAGTTTGAATAAAAGTGGTTTGCAGAGAACATTACTTTAAAATTAAATTGGTTGTCAAAAGAAAACGTGCAAATAATCAAACACGGAATACCGATCTCTCGCGAATTAATAGTTTCTAGTGCGTGAGGATAAGAACTAGTTTGGATCGTTATAGAAATATGTTTTGTTGCGTAGATATTTATTAAGAAATGTCACCTCAGTACCAAGGAAATCCTCGGTACCAAGACATCTAATAACGACCGATAACTGACAATTTAGCAATGATGAGATTCATTGATTATGGATAAAAACTTTCAATGACCATATCTCTGAGTTTAAGTAATTTGGAACATTAGGATCAGATCAAGGTAACTACGGACACTCTATAGAATGAATGTTTAAATTTATTGCTTCTATTACAGGCCACACCCTAGTACCACTAAAAATCCGCAGCATGGCCAGCTCCAAATAGACACTGGTCAAGCTACTGCCTACTATGCTCATGTTCAGTCACTAATAAATAACCTATAGTATTATATTTATTCTGGGGTAACCACTAACTGGCGCCATGTTTTTAAGATGCAAAAAAGATGTATTCGAGCTATAGTTGGTATAGGTACGAACTTGGGAAAGCCGCGAACCTCTTTTCGAAAACTTGGGAAAATTAACGATTCCCTCTTTATATACATTAACATGTGAAATGTTTATCAATGATATGACACACGTTTCCAAAAGAAACAGCCCAACATAAACGCAATCTTCGCCAAAGAAACACTTTCTCAAATCCACGTACATACTGTGCGCTATTCAGGAAAAACAAGCAATAATACTCTTCCACAAGCTCTTATAATCAATTACCGATATTACCCATTCATAAATTCCGGACCACTCTACTCTAAAAAAAATATAATAAACAATATTAAGAAAAAAATATGATGACATTCACGAATACTTAAATGATAATAATCTAATTTGATGCATGCTATATTATAATTCTTATTCATCGGCTTAACATTGTACTCGTAATAATATAATTTTATTAACATAACAAGTCCTATTCCTGAATACATTTTACAACACAGGACCTATTGTAAAATAAAATTTATAAGTGTATTAATAAAAACCCCCGTTTCTACTTAAAATCTACTTAATCATAATGACGCTAGAATTTACGAAATATTTATTTGTATGCAATGTATGCCATATGGCAAGAAGTGGAGTAGGTACTTAAATAAGGTTCCTGTATTAACATTACCTGCTTTTAGACAAATAAATTACATTATTATTGTAATAAAAATGGGATATCTATGTATTTCAAAGAGTATGTCCGGCCATGCTCAGTGTATGGTTCCGTAGTTGCCCAATGAACTGAATTAAAAAAATCAATAAATATAAAAATAAATAAATATTGGGGGACAATCTTACACAAATCGACCTAGTCCCAAACTAAGCAAAGCTTGTACTATGGGTACTAGACGACGATATACATAATTATATAGATAAATACATACTTAAATACATAGAAAACATCCAAGACCCAAGAACAAATATCCGTGAAAAATGCACAAATAAATGCCGTGGCCGGGATTCGAACCCGGGACCTCTAGCTTCGGAGGCAGAGTCACTACCAACTAGGCTAAACAGGTAGTCAATAAGAAGCAAAAGGGAATACCTCCGCAGCGTTTCATACGTCTTTTACTAGGAATTAAAGACTTTTTACGATAACTCAAAAACAACTTAACTGATCACGTCCGCTATAGTTTTTTGTTGTAAGTCTTTATTAAGCTTTACTTTCACGATTTTTTCCTATTTTTGGACCAATAGTTCAATTATCAAAAATGTTTAATGAAGACCTCTATTCATTTTGAAAAACCTATCCAAAAACACTCCACACCATAGGGTTGAAGCAAAAAAAAAACATCCCCACTTGAGGTGTAGGGAAGGTACCCTAAAAAAAATGTTTTTTAGATTGTATTCTACGACTTTCTCAGATTTATTGATTTATATATCCATACCAAATTGCAGCTTTCTAGCATTAACAATCACAGAGCAAAGCCTCGGACAGACGTCTGTTTGCCTGACAAACAGACAGATAGACGGACATGGCGAAACTATAAGGGTTCCTAGTTGACTACGGAACCCTAAAAAGATCTTAAACCCGAGCAAAACGTTGCCCACAAATATTCTGGGTAAAATGGTAAACAGTTTTGATTTAACACCTTTGTATACTGATTCAAAACACCTTGTCTTGCATGAATGAAGTGAATCAAGGTTATGATAATATTTGTTCACTAATTCACAAGTTATTACGCTCTGATCATTAAAATGTCAACAACGTGTTTAACAGCTTTCAATGACCGTCAAAATAAGCATTTAAAATAGATACGTAGGTATATTATCTACCTAGGTCTTCTAGATTACCTACTGAAAGTATAATAAATACGGACGCCTGGGCGGATTTGAGGTTGGTATCCATACTATCCATACTCCATACTTATTAATATTATAAATGCGAAAGTCACCCGTCTGTCTGTCTGTTACCTCTTCCCGCTTAAACCGCTTAACCGATTTAGATGAAATTTGGTATAGAGATAGTTTGAGTCCCGGGAAAGGACTTAGGATAGTTTTTATTCCCGAAATCGTTCTTTAGGGGGTGAAAAGGGGGTAAAAGTTTGTATAGGCGCCTACTAGAAATTTAATAGCAATTATTTCTACAATATCGTTTGTTAAGAGTGTACACTCGCTAAATCCATTTCTTAACATTTTTTTCGTTTTACCCACCATTATGTAGCAAAAAAAGATGCATCACCTGAGAAACAGCTACTGCCAATTATTTTAACAAATTGCTTAAATCACATGATGAGTAAAACTCCACGAGTTTAAAAGTTATCGGCCAACACCAATATACCCGCCATTTTCGTAAGAATTTTGATCGCTTGGATGTGTGTTCTCACAAAAGATAACTGTGCTTCGTGTTATTGGTGTAAACGAAGAAGTATAATATCGCAAAGGTATGTACTATTATTGTTTTTATGAATTCTTATCTACTGCATTTCGATCTGGGGAGGCGCCACTAAAACTAAATTTCTTCAATTAGAGAGAACCCAACGGGCATTACTTAAGGTCATGTACTCCAAACCATTCATGTTCCCCACCAACAAGTTGTATCAACTTAGCAACCTCTTATCAGTAAGGAAATTGTATGTGTGGAACGTGATATTGCGGAGACATAAATACACTAGTTTTAGACGAGAGGCTACCACTGCACGGAGAAAGAAACAAAATGTCATTCCTATCCCAACAACCAAGTCTGCGTTTGCTGCGTAAACAACGCCATTGATATATCCACCTGCAATAATTGCAATAAATTATTAAACTGGCTCCACAGACACACACACACACACACACATATATATATATATATATATATATATATATATATATATAGTAAGTTTGGCTTTACATTAATAATATTTTATAGTTGTAATTATAATGGATGAGAGCATAATAGATTAGAAACATAATTTTAAAGACTGTTTGTGTGAAAAATATGCCCTCTCCTTTCTTATGCTTGCTAACTTTAATTTTATTTTATTTAGATTTAATGTTACAGACCTGCACCCTAGTTGTTGTTTTGTGAACTTAGTTAACCTTTAAAGAAGAGCGGTGTCTCTTGACACAGGTATATTAAATACTTAAAAAGAGGCACCAAACTGTTATACTGTTAAGTTCTGTTTGTTAACGAATAAATCATTTTTCATTTCCATTTTCATGAATAATTCGTGGCTTTGAGCTGTAAATCCAATAAAAACACTGTTTTGGGGTTAGGATAACCTCTTTTCAAAATTAATGGGAGTTTTTATTCTTATTATCGCGATTAACGTACTTAGCAGGTATTTTTCATGTTCTCAAAAGAATTTTGTAACAGTGTCTCAAGACGAGAGTCTTTGACCAGTGTGTGTTGGCAGTGATGACATAATGGGCACTGAAACGTAGTCGCTTACTATGGGCCTCAAGCCAAAAGACTTTTGGATGGTTTTTGGGCTTGAAGTCATCCAAAAAGCAATGGAGAGGGCTATGCTGGGAATATCTCAGCGTGATCGCATCAGAAATCCGCAGTAGAACCCAAGTATCTGACATAGACCTCCGAATCGCTAAACTTAAGTGGCAGTGGGCGGGGCACATCGCACGTAGACCCGATGGCCGTTAGGGCGCTCGAGTGGCGACCACTTACCGAAAGGCGCAGCGTGGGTAGGCCCCACACAAGATGGACTGATGACCTGGTCGCTGTAGTCCGCTGGATGCGGGTGGCACAGGACCGGGCATTATGGCACTCTGTGGGGGAGGCCTACGTCCAGCAGTCGTGGATGTCCTTCGGCTAATATGATGATGATGAATATATTCGCACAACACCTAACATTTCTTTATTTCAGAAGATTTATTTTAGTTTCTTTGTATATTAAGTCAATACCTTTTGATTTACATGAAGATCTATTTACTTTATTTTCTCGACACACTGCTCAATCCATAATTTAAAACGTTATTTGATTGCAAAATACAGTTACAAAAGTCATCGTAAAATAGATAACCAAAACGCTTTAACTCTCTTTTATTTTGGAACTAGCATTTGCCCGCGGCTTCGCCCGCGTACTAAGCGTAATTGTTAACCGTCTACAAAAAAGAGGTTTACTGTTTGACCAGTATATATGTATGTAGGTATGTATGTATGTTTGTCCACGATTATCTCGCGTTTGGCTGAACCGATTTAGATGCGGTTTCCATAATAGTAGTCGTTACATTCTGGGGGTTTCGGTATACGAAGTTTGGTGATTGTGATTCATTAAAAGGAGCATCCAAAAAGAAAATTTGGCTTCACTTTCATTCGCACTCCTTACTGTTAGTCCGTCTGTTACAACCGAGTTGCTTTTACTGGACCGATTGAATTGAAATTTGGCACAAACTATCAAGAATTCAGAGCGCTCGTGGCCCAGCGGCACCCGCCTACCGCGTGCGGTATGCGAGGTTAAGCAATGTGGGTGCAGGTCAGGTCTTGGATGGGTGACCGCTTTGAGTAGTTACTAACTGAGCGCTCTCGTGCTTTGGAAGGCACGTTAAGCCGTTGATCCCGGCTGCTGTTTACGACAGCAGTCCTTAAGCCAAGTTAGAGGCCTTCGGGCGGCTTGAGAACTTTTAACAGTCAAGTTGCCCACTCACTTGACAAAGGGGGGTCGAAGTTGCACTACGTCCGTAGGGAGTACCCCCCGTTACCCTACACGTGACCCCTGGGTGGTGCTAAAAGTGCAACAAAAACTGGCAACCGTACTTGTCTTCCCGAAGATCTCACGGTTCGTAAATAAATGCTATACAATTAAAAAAAAATTAAGGTTGATTTAAATGAAAAAAATATCGAAAACTCTATGTCGTTTTTAAAAGCCAATCCACAGATACCCCACATGCCTATACAGTAACATTAAACTTTTTTTTACAATCCCTGGCATGCATGGAGTGCCAAATTTTACCTCAGATTCGTATTAAGAGACCTCTCGGACGCTCAGATCCCGATTTTGAACGAAATCGGAACGAAAAAAAAAACAATATGGCCACCACTTATACAAATTTTACCTGGGATTCGTATTAAGAGACCTCTCGGGCAATCAGATATCGATTTTTAACGAAATCAGGACGGAAATGAAGAAAATCAATATGGCCGCCACTTTTTCCAAATTTTACCTCTAATTCGTATTACGAGACCTGTCGGACGCCCAGATATCGATTTTGAAGGAAATCGTTTTGGAAATGAAGAAAATCAATATGGCTGCCACTTTTTCTAAATTTTACCTCGGATTTGTATTAGGGGACCTGTCGGACGCTCGGATATTGATTTTCAACGAAATCGGGTTGGAAATAAAGAAATTCAATATGGCTGCCACTTTTTCCAAATTTTACCTCGGATTCGTATTAAAAATTCTCTCGGACGCTCCGATATCGATTTTGAACGAAATCGTGACGGAAATGATAAAAATGAATATAGCTGCCACTTTTTCTAAATTTTACCTCGGATTCGTATTACGAGACCTCTCGGACGCTCAGATATCGATTATGAACGAAATTGGGAAGGAAACGAAAAAAATCAATATGGCTGCGACTTTTTCAAAATTTTACCTCAGAGTCGTATTAAGAAACCTCTCGGATGCTCAGATATCGATTTTTAACGAAATCGTTAAATAAAAGAAGAAAATCAATATGGCCGCCACTTTTTCCAAATTTTACCTCGGAGTCGTATTAGGGGACCTCTCGGACGCTCAGATATCGATTTTGAACTAAATCGGGACGGATATGAAGAAAAGCAATATGGCCCCCACTTTTCCCAAATTTAACCTCGGAGTCGTATTAGGGGACCCCTCGGACGCTCAGATATCGATTTTGAACGAAATCGGGACGGAAATGAAGAAAAGTAATATGGCCGCCACTTTTTCCTAAATTTTACCTCAGAGTCGTATTAGGGGACCTCTCGGACGTTCAGATATCGATTGTGAACGAAATCGGGACGGAAATGAAGAAAATCAATATGGCCGCCACTTTTTCCAAATTTCACCTCGGATTCGTATTACGAGGCCTCTCAGACGCTCAGATATCGATTTTGAACGAAATCGGTTTGGAAATGAAGAAAATCAATATGGCTGCCACTTTTTCCAAATTTTACCTCTGATTCGTATTAAGAGACCTTGTGGACGCTAAGATATCGATTTTTAACAAAATCGGGACGGAAATGAAGAAAATTAATATGGCCGCCACTATTTCCAAATTTTACCTCGCATTCGTATTACGAGACCTGTCAGACGTTCAGATATCGATTTTGTACGAAATCGGGAAGGAAATGAAGAAAATCAATATGGCTGCGACTATTTTCAAATTTTACCTTGGATTCGTAATAAGAGACATCTCGGACGCTCAGATATCTATTTTGAACGAAATTGGGACGGAAATTAAGAAAATCAATATGGCTGCCACTTATCCCAATTGTACCTCGGAGTCGTATTAGGGAACCTCTCGGACGCTCAGATATCAATTTTGAACGAAATCGCAACGGAAATGAAGAAAATTAATATGGCCGTTACTTTATTCAAAGTTTACCTCGGATTCCTATTAAGAGTCCTCGCGGACGCTCAAATATCGATTTTTATCGAAATCGTATCGGACGGCACTGATTAATAAAACCACTTACTTATAATACATTGAATCAAAAAAGGTCGTCTCTTCATTGGGCATTCACGGCATTTCATGCACCTTAAGATCTTATAAGGAACCTACATGCCAAATTTGGTATCTCTCGAGCCAGTAGTGTGGGCTGTGCGTTGATTTGTCACTCACTCAGTCAGTCAGTTTCTTCTTGCACTTTGGCAAAAACTTTTAAAAGTTTTCATGTCCGTAATATAAAATTTTGAAATCAATGCGATTTTCAAAATTAACGACCCAAAAAACCATAAAAACGACACCCATGTTAATATTTAGACATTCCAACCCCCTTGGAACCCAACAGAGGGAATGGTATTTCACGTCCTCCTCGTGGGATTTTAAAATCATTGTTGTTTTCGTAATCAGCGATCCGATAAACTATAGAAACAACACCTACCCATATCGATTTTCAGAATTTGTCACCACATTTCCCCCTTTTAGGGTTTGATTTCTCATAAAACCTGTAACACATGTTTACTCATTTATCGTTATAAATACTCCTGCGAAGTTTCGAATAAAATAGTTCAACTAATCTTGATTCCCCACACACACTTCGAACCCCCATTTTACCCCCTTAGGGGTTGAGTTTTGAAAAGTCCTTTCTTAATGCACCTCTAGACCTTATATGGAACCTATATACTAAATTTAGAATCTCTTGAACCAGCAGTTTGGGCTGTGCGATGATATTTCACTCACTCAGTCAGTCAGTTATTTCTTGCAATTTGGCACAAACTTTCAAAAGTTTTCATGTCCACAACATTAAATTTCAAAATTGATGCCATTTTCGTAATGAACGTCCCAAAAAAACCATAAAAACGACACCCATATTAATATTTAGACATTTCATCCCCCTCGCACCCCAACAGGGGGGATGGTATTTCAAGTCCTCCACGTGGGATTTTAAAATCATTGTTGTTTTCATTATCAGCGACCCGATAAACTATAAAAACAATACCCATGTCGATTTTCAGAATTTGTCACCACATTTACCCCTTTTAGGGGTTGATTTCTCAAAAAACCTGCAACACGTGTTTACTCATTTATCAGTAGAAATACTCCTGTGAAGTTTCGAATAAAATAGTCCAACTAATCTTGATTCCCAACAAACACTTCGGACCCCCATTTAACCCCCTTAGGGGTTGAATTTTGAAAAGTAATTTCTTAATGCACCTCTAGACCTTATATGGAACTTACATAATAAATTTGGAATCTCTAGAACCAGCAGTTTGGGCTGTGCTATGATATGCCACTTGCTCAGTCAGTCAGTTACTTCTTGCAATTTGGCACAAACTTTCAAAAGTTTTCATGTCCACTACATTAAATTTCAAAATCGATGCCATTTTCGTAATGAACGTTCCAAAAAACCATAAAAACGACACCCATATTAATATTTAGACATTTCATCCCCCTCGCACCCCAACAGGGGGGATGGTATTTCACGTCCTCCACGTGGGATTTCAAAATCATTGTTGTTTTCGTTATCAGCGACCCGATAAACCCAAAAAACAATACCCATGTCGATTTTCAGAATTTTTCACCACATTTCCCCCTTTTTCTTTGTGAAATTTTTGATTTTTCAGAAAACCTGAAACACGTGTTTACTCATTTATCGTTAGAAATACTTCTGTGAAGTTTCGAATAAAATAGTCCAGCCAATCTTGTTTCCCCATACAAACTTCGGACCCCCATTTCACCCCCTTAGGGGTTGAATTTTGAAAAATCCTTTCTTAGTGCACCCTAGACCTTATAAGGAACCTACGTGCCAAATTCGGAATCTCTAGGACCAGCGGTTTGGGCTGTGCGTTGATATGTCAGTCAGTCAGTCAGTCAGTCAGTCAGTCAGTCAGTCAGTCAGTCAGTCAGTTTCTTCTTTTATATATTTAGATAAGGTGAAAAAAATAACCCAATCATATTTTCCCCGTTTTTCGGGGTTTAATATTTTAATTTCAATCAAGTTTTTTGCCTCTCCTGTAATCTTCCATAATATGACGGTAGCAGGTTTACACTATTAGCCGACGATATATTACGAGTTACACGCGAACGGAGTCGCGGGAAAAAGCTAGTTTTAAATAAATTATATTAATTACCGAAAGATAAAAGGACAAGTTAGAAGAATTTGCAAAATATCCAGGTCTAAAAAAATATATTTTTATTCCCAAATGAACAAAACTATAAAAAAGTAGTCTTCAAACATTCACAATCAAGTTTCATGATACACAGCAAAACTTAAACATCATCACGTGTAGATACACCTGCACTGAAACCAAAACAAAACACACACGGCTTGTATATGTCGCCATAAATTACAATAATGAAAAGTACCAGGGGCTCGGAATCCAAAGGGCAGTGACTCTTTTACCTCCATCAGCGTACCTATCTAGTAATCCTATTAGAGCGACCGGTCACAAATCTGTGGTGATATCAGTACTTGCTCTCGCTGCAATTTCAGGAAACAAATTTGCTGCAATGAAAATCATAATTTCCTTCTGCACTCTACCATATTATTAGTACCTACTAGCTTTTCCCCGTAACTTTCGTCCGCGCAGAACTCGTAATTGCATGAGGGAAATAATTGCTATAAAATTATTTAAGGTATTAACAGGCTTAATTAGAGGTTTCCTATACAAATGTTCACCCCATTTTTCACCCCTTTAAAGGATGATATCCGGAATAGGGACTACTTATATACTATTAATATTTTAATATTTAGTCACCTAAATGTCTGTAAACGAAGTTTCAAATTTATCATTTTAAAAACACTTGCTCCTCCAACATACTTTCAACTTATTTTTCGCCCTTTCAGAGAGGGAGTTTTTAAAAACGTTGAAATATTTTTTCTTATACTTTATTTCTAGGTCAATAAACGCAGTTTCAAGTTATTCATTTAAAAAAATATTTGCATCCCAAATAAAATTCCTTTCACCTTTCACCCCTTTTGAGTTATCGTAAAATGTCTTCCCTTCTTCGTAAAAGACATGTGAAACGCTGCGAAGCTATTCCCTTTTGCTTGTTATTTATTTTTTTAGGCAACTACGGAACTCTACACTGAGCATGTAGCCCGAGAGCTATACGGTTTCATTGTATGAAAAAACAACAATATATCGGTATCAGCAAATTTTGTGCATCAAAAATTTGGTTAAGTAATTATACTAAGTATTCTTTTATAATACACCTACATTTATTAACGCGACGGTAGAAAATATTAAAAACAAATCTATAAAAAATCCGTAAAAATCTAGCGAAAACACTATAAGAATTATTTTCTTTATGATATACTACTTCTATTTATGTTCTTTGTAATATATGAAAATCAACTTATTTTTGTTACGGTAACTTAATAATACAATCAATTATTAATATCGTAAAACATAAAAATGCATTACGCTAATGGCATATAAGGTATCATTACAGTTAGGGTTTTTATATGCCTTTATTATATTTCTTGACACTTTTTATACTGAATCAACCCAAAACACCTGAAGCTGTAATAACTTTTGGAATTAATGTGGCAGCCAAATGCACTCTGTAGACTATTCATGAAGGTCAAATTGACTACTACTACTACCTATTAGATTTTTTTTTTTCATTTCCCGTTGCATATATTGTTCGATTCTGGTCGTAAGTATTAAAATAAACATAAACATAGAAGTACTCATCATAAAAATACTGATACCCTGTTTGCTGCAAAAATTCACCAGTTTTCGGGCACATAATTTTTTTTCCAACTTCCGGTCTTGAGATTCGGAAATTTTAAAAATATAGGTTATTAAAATCACATACTAGGACCGTATAACAAAAATTGGCCTGTTATTGAATTATTTCCAAAAAAACCGTATCTTTCTCGGGCTAATGGCCTGCATGTGTTTTTGGCCGATTATTTGTTTATATATTTTTCTTGCTGATTTATGATTCATGTTGAATTAGAGTCCAAAGCTTTAACTTCATCGTGGATGATATGTTGGTCGCTTTCGACTATCAACTTTGTAGAATTTTATTTATTATCCCGCGACTTTGTCAAACGTGACGACTTATAATTTTGCCAAAATTGAATTAGAATTTTAATGTTCGTGAGGAAACATTTGCCGATATTCAAACGTGTTAAGGTCACAGGCAAACTACTCCGATCTATTGAGAAGCTCATAACGGTTATGTGGCACTTTCAGAAAAAAACCTTCGAGTTGTAGGTCCCACGAATTATGAGCGCCTACCCGCTGAATTACGAACTGAGCCATCTGACAAAGCATTTGAACGCCAATTGAGAATTATTTTATTGAAAAATCATTAATGTAAATACGAGTAAATATATTGGACGTAACTAAATGAAAATTGATTTAGCTGTTTGACAATTATAAAGTTTTACATTAATGTTATTGTTTTTTTTTGCCACAAAATGGTTTATTATTATTATAACTAAGCAGCGGGTAACATTAATTATATTATTTGTGTTTTTTTTTTATTAAAAATGGGATTGCTCTTGGCCAGCATCTAGCCAGGTCGATGAAGCGAGCTCACCCAGAAGATGCCTATTCACTCGTGCCTTAAAAAGGTCAAGGTTATACGAACTCGGAAATACAGAATTTAGCATTTAATTTGACGATTTTTTGATATATCTATAATTTATGTAAAATAATTTTAAATTACTTATAATTAATTCGCCTTTGTACTTTTACTTTTTGTGTTTTTGAAATTAAGTGCCATTACGAAAAGTGTATGTATATTGAGATTGGGGCGTTCTGGGAATAGATTGTTCCGGGTTTCGTTGATTATGCGATAAGGTCTTTTTGATATTATAGCGTTTTGAATAAAGGTGTATTTTGAAATTAGTGCCTAACAGACCGGACCGCTGGCTCTTCGGCGTAGAGGGAGTCCGGTGAGTGGTTCCGGGCGTATCCTGCACCAAACACCGGAACCTTCCTCACGCCAGACACATTCCGCATCGCGACCTGTATTCGGCTTGGAGTCCGCATCTGTGCTCCACACAGGTGCCCTGCGGCAGTGAAGTCGACGAATTAGGACACCACGGCGTGTTATCCTAGACATTACATAATCTATATCATAATCTCATAATATTTTTCTAGACATTACATAATCCGCCAGACTCTTGCATCCGCACTGAAAAAAAACCGGCCAAGAGCGTGTCGGGCCACGCTCAGTGTAGGGTTCCGTAGTTTTCCGTCCGTCACTTTTTTTTTTTTGAAAAAATTACAAAAACTATTCAACCTATCAAGTTCAAAATAATTTTCCTACAAAGTTTTTATAAACTTTGGACTTTTGAGATTTTTTTCATATTTTTAAAACTTATGGTTCAAAAGTTAGAGGGGGGGGACACATTTTTTTTTACTTCTGGAGCGATTATTTCCGAAAATATTAACATTATCAATTTATTTTTAAATACCTATCTAACAATATATCACACGTTAGGGTTAAAATGAAAAAAAAAAACACTCCCCACTTTACGTATAGGGGAGGTACCCTAATAAAATATTTTTTCCACTTTTTATTTTACCACTTTGTCGGCGTAATTGATATACATATTAGTACCAAATTTCAGCTTTCTAGTGCTAACGGTCACTGAGATTATCCGCGGACGGACGGACAGACGGACGGACAGACATGGCGAAACTATAAGGGTTCCTAGTTGACTACGGAACCCTAAAAAGTGATCCAATCAAGCTGACTTCTTGCTTGATTAGAAAAAATATAATTGTTTTTATTATTTAATTAATACAATTCATAAATTATACTTTGTAAGTACAAAAAATTTCAAATAATCGAAAGGTTTAATGAAGTTACATATTATATTTGATCAGCTTCTTAATTGACTTTTCATTTAATCATTCACGTGACACATGGAATTATGAAATTGTTTGAACCTATTAAGTATATTTTACTAATACTATCATTAAACTTAACCACACGAATCATGTTAAATCATTAATTAATTTAAAAGCAACTGATTACATCAAACATAAAGAGATTTGATTAAACAATCGACTTATTTCTATTAGGTTTGTACGTAATAAAATTGAACAATGTACTTGACTAAAGATATCAAGTAAACTTATTGCCGGTAAACATTACAAATTTAATATTGCGTGTGCAAAAGGCGCCACTGTCGATATACCGGTACAGACGAACTATTAATCTATATAGTTATTTTTTTTGCCACATACAACAATAACTTTGTCGGATCGCCCCACAAAATAGTAAACTGTTATACTGGTTTCTTTTCAAGTTGCACACTGACCATGTTTGACGTTTTGCTACAGCAGTGAAAGTGAAAATCAAAATAAATACGTTTTGTGTTGTATCTTGTAAGTGAGGCCTGGCACAGTGAAATATGTAGGCTGGGAGTCGGAGGATTCGAGAGAAACCAAGAATAGCAAACTTAATTCCTTTTAATGATGGAATTACAAAAATTAAAATAAATCAATTAAAATTAATTAAATGTAAGAGGTGCCTAATGGTCGATGTGAGAACCAAGAGTGACGGATCATTCAGTATTTTTGGGAAACGGGGCGGCGATGTTGCGATACGCTGAGTCGACGCCACCTGGGTGGCTGCTTGGGCGGTCGCTGGTTATGCAAGCATATAACACCTCCATCCCCAGCTAGGCAACTATTCGACAATCTTGGAGAATATTGCCGAGTCATGATTTACTTGTATATTCCTGGGGTGCAGCTTCGGTTTTTCTGGTGTCTGGTCGATAGTTTCTGGAGCGTCGATTTTGCCTGTTTCTACTCGTAATGAGTTCCTTCGGCATCGTTTTGCGAATAGGCGACGACCGGTGGTTCCGGCAACGAGTGCGCACGCGCACAGTATGAGTATGTAGACTGGTATTGTAGTATGATACAGGCTTAAACGGTCGCTCTGTTTTATATTCACAGGAAGTTGCGAGAATATCTTCTTATCGCTGGCGTGCAAATTTTCCAGTTTAATAGAGTTCAGGGTCAGTGAAGGAGATGAGTCTCGAGCTTGCAGTTCGTCTGTCGGATTCGTGTGTGGTAGTTCCATGATTTTTATGGCATGACCTTCAACCTGGTCATTAGAGTTAGTGATGGAGTAATCTGGGGTTTTCAGAACGCATTTGTGCGGGATTCTAACAAGGTAGCTTCCTTGGATTGTTTTAAATTGTTCTTGGCCACAGGAGGTTTGTACTTTAGTCGGCTCCGGTAGACTTATAATGTACTGCGTGCTGTCGAGCTGTTGTACCGCAGGTCTGGTCAGGAACACTCTCGTAAGTTGGCAGGACGAGCTGAGCTGCTGCGAGGTGATGAGCTGGTATGTGCAGTCAAGTTGGTTTTGTATCTTCTGGTTAAGTGGTTCCTCGCAGAGATGCCATGATTTGACCTTCGGACATTCTGTCTCCATGTACATAGAATCCTGTTCATGAATCGCTATGTAAGGAGAGGGAGGTATTAAGACCTGATGATTTTTATTAGGTATTACTGCTAGCTTATATAAATCGTAGACTCTATCTACCGTAATCGGCACCTTAAAGACTAAGACTACTTGTTTATCTATATAGTATGACCCAACTTTAATTAGGTCATAGTATTCCCTAAGATCTACTTCAAGGATCTCTTCCTTAGGATAGAGGACCTTTATTTTATCTAACATGCTTTTAAGAGTGGGAAAACTAAGTATCGCGTGAGGCATACTCGACGCGCGAATAAGAGCTAGTGCATTTCCTAGCTTATCTAGCTCTTCGGACAGGTTTTCTACATTGTCACTCAAAATGACCAAGTATTGTGCCAAGTGTGCAAATCTTATTAATTCTGTCTCACTGTTCTTTTCACCTTGTATCGCTAGTGTGACGGCCTGGGCTATTTTTTTTTGGTTTTGAACTATGTTATCTAATATTTTGGAGTGTTGCATCATCCAATTTTTAGATAGACTAATATGGTTATTAAATTCGGACTGTAATAGGTTCTCATTATTTTGAAGGGTTTTAATTGCAGCATTATATCTTATAGCGTCTGTGTAATCTAGATTTCCGGAAATGCTTTTAATGATAGATCCGAGACCGTCTATGAGTCCCCTTTTTACACGGTCGGGTTCGAAAGTCCTCACCTGTTCCGAAACCCTTTCGAGTTTTGCGCTGAGAAATGATACGTGCGGTTCGTATAGCGAAAAAGTTCTATTATTAAGTTGAGGTCTGAGGTTAAGTAATTGGGTCCGTACTGTATCAATTTTATGGTCAATGTCATTCAGGTCCACATGTTGCAAGAAAGCGTGGTAATGGGATATAAGTCTTGTCAGTCCAAGTTTGAAAGGCAGTAGTCCAGGTCCATTGTCGAGGCTTTCAAGTGTTACTTCTTCCGCCAGAGTCGTTTGTAGGAGGAATGTCAGTAGTATTCTGTAACAATTTTGAATTGTTAGCGACTCGCTTAAGACGCGACTTTGCTACGGCGCCTCTTTGCTTTTTAGTGTAAATATGGATAGGGAGGTCGGCCATTACAACGTCCTGCGTATATCGAGGAGCTAGTTTTTGCCTACTGGCCATGGGGTTCTTAATAAAAACTTGTTGGTCGGCAGAGTATTCAATTTCAGGATCTCTGTTCCTATTCCTAGCTTCTGTGAGTTCGATTCGGTGTTCGAGGGTGGCGTATGTATTCTTGTAATAAATGCTGTGATAAGTCTATGTCGAAAGGGTCGCGTGGGTCAAAATGTCCTGTAATTACATCTAAGGGCCTGCATTTAGTGAAACTGTGAATGGAACTATTGTACCCTAATAAAGCGTACGGCATAAGTTGTGAAGTAGGTTCCTTTGATCGTTCTAATTTCAATATTCTCAAGTGTTCAAGAATGGTTGAATGGAATCGTTCTACGATTACGATTCCATTATCATTAGGAGCGTGTGCCAGGACCTTATGGTGCTGAATTTTATGGAGTTTTGTAAATTCTGCGAAAACTTGGTTCGAGAATTCGGGACCTTGGTCTGAGACTACGGTAAGCGGTACGCGATGATGTGTAAAGTAAATCATAAGTGCCTGTATTACACTGATAGCGGTGCCATCTTTTAGGGGGTATGCTTGCGCGTATTTAGAGAAAGCATCTACTAAGGTAAGATATTTTTCATTTTGTACTGTAAAAAGGTCTATGTGAACTATTTCGAATGGCTTGGTAGGAGGTGGGACAATGCGAAATTGTTGCTTAATAGGATTCCGGTCATATTTTGCTTGGCCACAAATGCCGCATTCACTTACAAATTTGGCAATTTGCTCCTTCATCTTTGGCCAGAAATACCTGTGGGACAAAGCCAGGTAGCATTCGTTAATTCCTCGGTGATTAGTTTTTCCTATATGGTATTTCTGAATAATTTCCTGCTGTTGCAAATAGTCCTTTACATTCTCAACTTCTTTCTTTGTTAAATATATATTCATAGATGAGTTTCTGAATCGGTCTTGTAAGATGGGGATGATTTTGTACATAGCCAAAGGGGGGTAAATTATAATTCCCGTTTTAACCTTAGGGTTAACATGCTCCTTTATAGCGTTGACCAAATCTTCCTCAAGATTGTCCTCTGATATCTGGATTGTGGTCCGTGTGTGAGTGTCGAAAGGCTTCATAACTACTGCTCGTTTCTTAATGTCACCTACGATCGCAATTCGGAGCTGCCTATTAAATTTATTCAGGGGATCATCTGTGATTGGTATTTCTAATATAGGATTTTCCGCGCTTGTGTGGGCCGTGAGAGTAGATGATCCTGTCTCAGACGGGGTTGTGCGGGCAGTAAGGGTGGACGACCCAGACTCGGATGGAGCTTTTTCGGAGGGATTCACTATCATAGAGCAAAGGGAACAAGTATCTTCATTATGAATTTCTACCCGGGATAGAGCGTCCGCATTCCGATTATATTTACCTTGTTTATAGACTACGTCATAGGTATACTCACTCAACTTTAATCGCCATCGAGTAAGTCTGGAGTTAAGCTCTTTTAGATTCCTTAACCATTGTAAGGGTTTATGGTCGGTGACAATCGTAAACTTGCGGCCATACAGATATGGACGGAAATATTTCGTTGCAAAAACGATTGCCAAAAGCTCTTTTTCTATTGTACTATAGTTGAGTTCGCTGTCGTTCAATGTTCTCGATGCGTAAGCAATCGGCCTATCAGATCCTATTGGTCCTTGAGAGAGCACCGAACCAATAGCGACATTGGAGGCATCTGTAGTCAAAATAAATGGCTTATTGAAGTCGGGGTACTTCAATATCGGGTCATTGACAAGTAAAGTCTTACATTTTTCAAAGCAATTGATAAAGTCATGGTTTTTGTATGTTATTTTTGATCCTTTCTTCAGGCACTGTGTCATAGGTTTGGTGATTCGGGCGAAATCGGGTATAAACTTCCTGTAATATCCTACTAAACCAAGGAATCGTTTTATCTCAGTGTGAGTTTTAGGCAATGGAAATTTCTGAATGGCGGCAATTTTATCTGGGTTGGGTTTTATCCCATCTTTACTGATTACATGACCTAAATACGCGGTTTCTAATTTTAGAAATTCCGATTTGTCCATTTGGATTTTGAAGTTTGACTCACGAAGGCGTTTGAATACCTTTTCTAAGTTTACCATATGTTCCTGAAGCGAAGTGCTAAAAACTATAATGTCATCTAGATATACAAGACAGACAGTATTTTGTAAATCTTTTAAAACATTGTCCATGACGCGCTGAAAGGTGCAGGGGGAGTTTTTGAGACCCATGGGCATACGGAGAAACTCAAAATGGCCGTGCTCTACATTAAATGCTGTCTTGGGGATGTCCTTTGGGTCCATCTCCACTTGATAAAAGCCGCTGGCAAGATCAAGTGTTGTGAAATATTGACAGTTACCAAGTTTGTCCAGGACATCAGTTATATTGGGGATCGGGTATTTATCGTCCAGGGTTTTCTCATTAAGTTTTCTGAAATCCACAACTAACCGCCATTTTGTCGAACCTGATGCGTCAGCCTTCTTTGGGACTACCCAGATAGGGGAGCTCCATGCAGATGCCGAAGGCCGTATGATATTTTGTTCCAGCATCTTAGCAATTTGTTCTTTTACCTCATTACGGTGTACGAAAGGATAACGATAGTTTTTACTATAAACTGGTAATTCATCTGTGGTTCTTATGCTATGTCTTATCTTATTAGTGAAACTAAGCGGTTCGCCTTCTATATAAAATACGTCAGCGTATCGTGAGCATAGGGCTTCTAAATTAGCGCGTTCCTCTATGTTCAAATGATCGGTGCGCAAGCGCGATAATACGTGGTGAGCGCGATCTGAGATCGGCTGTTTAGTTCGGCTGCACTCAATGTTTAATATTTCAGCCTGTACAGGACGATCCATGGAAAAAATTACGTCATTCGGGCTTGTGTTCGTAACTTCTAATATCCCCCGGCTATTGTGTATCGTCGTAATACATTCAGCTATGAGGCAATTAGATATAAATTGACGTGGGATAAGCGCATCTCCCTCCTGACCGTTAATCGGGACCTTAACGAGTCGTGATGAATGGGCAGGTATTATATCTTCGTATAGATTACAGTTCCTAGAATTATACATCCTTATAGGATTCGTCGCGTTTTTTGTAACTAAAACGTTATTTTTTAAATCAATATTGGATTCCCATTTGTTAAGTAAGTCTAAGCCAATTAAGCCATCGAAATAGTTGTGAAATTTATAGACGAAAAAAGTTACGTCGTTGTTATTGTTAAATTCCGAGAAGCACGGTAACGTTACCGAGTAATCGTTCCGGCTCGTGGCATGCACATTCGTCACCTCGAAGGGATCGTATTTCCATTGTGCGCTGGGAAAGTGTTTCCTAACCGAGTCGGGATTTATAAAAGACTGATTGGCGCCGGTATCTATGAGCAGTTTAAGTGGTGGGTTAGCTATTTGTATATACGGCAATTGCCGTTGTGTCTGCAAGTTCAGTTCTATTTTTGTCTTCCTAACTTCGGAGATTTCCGAAAATCCTGGGGCTGTGTAGGAGAAGCTTCATTTTTATAAGGTTCTCCTGCGGAGTTCGGGTACGAAATCTCTAGATATTGAGGTTGGTGCACGGACTCGACATAGTAAGCATCATCAGTAGGGAACTCGCCATAGTTGCCGTCCTGGTAATATTCACTATAATCGTCGCCATAAGGTTCATAGTCTAATGTATAGTCGTTGCATTCATTAACATTCATCTCCCTAGTTCTGGGATAGTTATTGGATGGTGGGTTCCTGGAATTGGACCAATTCTGAGTAGGTGGCAATGGTCTAGCCACATAGTGACTGACACCGCTCATGGGGCGCACGGTATTATTTCCATTATTTTGAGAATTATATCTAGGCCTAAATGAATTTTCCTGTGGGTTGTAGTTAGGTGGTCGTGCTGCAAACATTTGCTGAGTGCGGGTAGGGCCTTGAGGAGGCTGGTCTAGATTTGGTCTCCATACAGGTCGGGGTTGTTGAGGCAAAAATATAGGGTTTGGTCGGGATGGACCGGGAAAATTAAAGGCAGGTTGTCTGGATGGTGCACTGAAAAATGGTGGCATAGGGCCAATAGATAATTTGGATGGCTGAAAATCCGCTGGTTTCTTTTCTAGGCGATCATTACGTTGCTGTAAATACTGTGTATTCATCTCTTCGTGCACAAATTCTAGGGCCTTCTCTATAGTTTCGGGCCGCATACAGCGAATACGCGAACCTAGGGGATCCTTAAGTCCCCGCACATATGCCTGGAGGGTCAACTTTTTATATAAATCACGTTTCGAGTCAATTGTAGTCTGCACGGTTTCATGTAAAGTTATGTACGTCATAAGGGTACTGAACAGGTTTTGACATTTTTCATAGAATTCCTGAGGGGTCGTGTTCCCCTGAGATAATAGCGCGAGATCGTTGTATAAAGAGGTCTCATCGCGTTGGTCCGCGAAATTATTAATAAGTGCACTGCGAATTCCAGCCCAGCTTTCTGGGACCCCGTTCGCATTGATTAAGCGGGCGGCTGGCCCGGTAACTTTATTAAGTATACCATTTATAAGTGCGAAATTGGTCAATTCTTGATCGGGACGAATAAACTCTTGTACTAATTGGTCACTTAATTTAATAAACCTCGTAAGTACATTAGGGTTACCATCAAACTCGGGTAACAGGCGGAGGGCCTTAAAAATTGAATCTAAATCTGCCATACTAACTACTTCCGTTTCCGAATCCGATTCCGAACTTAAATCAGAATTAATATTCCTAAAGCCGTCTAGTAAAACGATTCTATGATTACTGCCTAACCTAGGGGTGCTCGATCGCCGTGGATAGGAAATCTTTGAGTTTAAAAAAAACTACGACTATGAAAGTACCTCCTTTCCTAACATAAGCAACTCTAGAACGATTCTAAAGTACTCACATGCGCATTTCTGGCTCTCTGCAGTATCGATGGTTGGATACTCCTCCGTCCAGCTCGTAGGTTCCGCCCTCGACGTGATGACCGGATAGCTGCCCGGGCGCTGAGCGAGCGCGAAGTTTCGATATTAGAAATTCGGTGACCGCTCGCGAACCGGCCCGCGAGGAACGTCTCTCGACTGCGCCAAATATGTAGGCTGGGAGTCGGAGGATTCGAGAGAAACCAAGAATAGCAAACTTAATTCCTTTTAATGATGGAATTACAAAAATTAAAATAAATCAATTAAAATTAATTAAATATAAGAGGTGCCTAATGGTCGATGTGAGAACCAAGAGTGACGGATCATTCAGTATTTTTGGGAAACGGGGCGGCGATGTTGCGATATGCTGAGTCGACGCCACCTGGGTGGCTGCTTGGGCGGTCGCTGGTTATGCAAGCATATAACAAGTGTGTACATAATTGTGTATTTACTAATGCTTGTGTATTTTTAATTGTGTATTTCTCAGGATGTTATTGTGAAACAATTGGAAAAACTACTTTTATTTTCGTAAAACCTAAGAACACCTAATATAACCCGTTAAATGCGGTCCTTCAGACCTTACACTTTTAAAATAGAGTTTCTAAATACAGTATTTTACGTCTAAATTTGGAATTATCTACTATTTTTGTGTTCCTACTGTGGAGGCATGGCAGAAAAGGATTATGGTAAATTAATTAAGAATGTGACAAATACTGTTGTTTTGTAAAGTTAGACTAAATTAAGTACAGAGTAAGGTTTAAATAGATTATCATCAGACATAAAAGTTTTCATGTTAGGAATAACATTGACCCAGGACCTTTCTGCCGATATGAATCTATACTTCTATACTATACTATACTACGAGTATATGCTATATACTATATTACTATATAATACTATAAGGCTGAAGAGTTTGTTTGATTGAACACGCTAATCTCAGGAACTGTAGGTTAGAATTGAAAAATTATTTTTGTTTTGGATAGTCCATTTATAGAGGAAGGCTAGGCTATATACCATCATGCTGCGACCAATAGGAGCGAAGACGCGGGCGAAGTCGCGAGCAACAGCTACTTTTTCGATAACTGCTTAGGACGAATGATGTCTTAAGCAGTTATTGACAAATTAATTAATATGTGATCACTGGTCATCAGATTATCTCAATATTCACTACGAAATTTCAGATGTATACAGCAGTTGTCAATAAATTAATGTCATTCGCGTTACTCAAACTTCTGTCTTATCATCATATTATTTCAAAAAATGTGTAGAAATAGGTACATGTTTTTTTTTTCATAGCAATTCCCACTAGCTGAGAAGAATATCCCAGGGTGGGAACTACTGTTAAATACCCCATAAGTAACGTTTTAAATTTTGAACTTTATGTACCTAGGCGTAAAATGTCTATAATAAAGCAAATATGGTTTAAAAGTGACTTCATTCATTTATGCCACACAAGTTATGGGATATCCAAGCTGCCTTAATTTTGCATTCCAAAATTAAATATTGTTCTTTAAATCTATTGTATTATTGTGTTTTGTATATTTGTATAGCCACTTGCTATTATTGCCAGAGTCAGTGCAGTATGGCAAGCTCAGATGCATTTTCTATCATCGAAACGTTTGCTTCTTTCGATAACTTACGAAACAATGAAAATTATCGAAAGAAGAAACAAGCGTCTCGCTATTAGAAAATGCATCGTGGTTATCAATACTAGAGCTGGTTAAACATACTAACAGTAATTGATTGAAATAAATAAGGCCAGTGCTTGGATTGAACATTACCCTTCTACCATTCAATTAGGTTTAATAATCATAGCAATAAAGTGATATATTAATTTAATCGTGAACTATATATATTTACATGAATACATTAAACGAATTATTTATAAATCTGATCAAAGTTCGTTTATTAAACCAAACTATTACTTTATTGACACGATAAACCTACTTGATTATAACGCTAAGAAACTTAATACTGGGTATGATGTACATACATTCAATCAATTATATTAGTTTTTTGCATCGAGCATTTAACTTGATTGAATCAATGCGGTTGTTTATTGCGTCAATTATTGGGCCTTAATAACACTATTTAAGTAGCTTAATACAGGGTATAACACACATTAATCAATTTGTTTATTTTACTTGATTACATCAAACACTTCCAATAATTGTGTCTGTAAAGACGTTGATGGCATCAATTGTATATTCCTTGATTATATTAGTCAATAAACATATTTCGTACATTCAAACCATGGCTGGAATTATAAAGTTACTTTGTTACCTATTCCAATAATTTCAACTTGATTGCTGCAATTAGCCGACTTAATCTGCTCGCTATACATCAAGTTACTTTGTTATCACTATCAAAATTCTGATTTAATTAATCAACTTTTTTTCTCAGTGCGTCAATGCCAGCTCTACTGGAGCCAACTGGCATAGCCAGAGACGACGGCAGGAGACCGGACGGTGCGTCCCTGGTTCCTTCGGGTTTGGGAAGGGTGCTAGTGCGGAACGCTACCTGTGTTGACACACTGGCCCCTTCCAACTACACCGGAACCAGCAGTAACCAAGCAGGTGCGGCGGCTAAAGCGGCTGACAAGCTTAAAGTCCAGAAGTACAGGGGTCTCGGCCCCGAGTATATTTTTATGCCATTTGGGGTTGAGACCGTTTAACCGCTGCGGACGCTTGCGCTCGGCGCGGGCGCGAGCGAGGGACGGGATCGTTACTTGTATCGCCGTTAGGTGGCGGTGTCGGCTCGCTTTTAGACATATAGACGCTTCCCCCTTACGAATTACAATATATGTATTGAAATTTTATTGACGATCATAATATATATTCGTGTAGTGTGCTAGCTTTCATTTGTATTGTAATCATATAAGTATAATAAAATAAAAAAATCTAAATCGAACAATTTACAATACAATAAAAGAAGTTACAATAAACGCTTATTATTACTATTATTTATTAATCCGCATTATTTCGATTATCGCATTCAAGAAAATGACAATCATAGTAATAGTACATTACCAACACAACTAGGGTGGTAAAGCAAAGAAAGGCTGAGATCGCAGATTTTGCGGCCCGAGCTGTAAGCGAGGGACGTATATATATGCGCTTTATTTATTACCTCCTGTGTTGTGTACATCATTTTATTACTACACTTGGCCAGAAAGCGGGTCGAATGCTTGTCTGCGCAGGATTAGTATTTGGACAATTCACATAATGTCTTTATAAATTGTAGCCTATGTGTTATTCTGATGTATACGCTATATTATTGTAAAGTTTAATATATTATATTGTAAAGTAAAATGGAAGCAGATTTATTTATTTATTTATTTATTAGGAAGGTACACTTTACAGACATCATACAACACATGGTTCAGTTAGCTCGCGCGCGTTCAGTAGCTTATAAACTAGCATGATATCCAAAACTAAGTGCTACACATCTATTAGATTTTAACTATTTATAATTATATTGTGTACCATTGTAAGACATTCAAAAACACCCAAGGCCCAGAATAACAGTAAAACCCAAGCGGCCAATTGAAGAATAAATTATAATCGACTAATGTAAATGAACGGTTTGGTTTGTTTGCAATGCACGGTTTTTTGAGTGTTGAGATATTTTGACGCTAAGTATGAAAGAGGAAGGAAGTAGTCATTGACACACTTTTCGAGCATGAGAAGTGAAAATTTATTTTTGTTATGAATGTTATGACTGTTGTGAGACATACCTAATAGTAAAGGAAACGAGCACAATAAATTATAACGAAATAAAAATCAGTTTTTCTGTCGTTCCGGATGAAGTTTCACCATTTGTCAACACTGATGATCCGAAACATTTGTATTACTTACGTCCATTTGGGCCGTGTATTCGTGAAGTCTGTTCAATCAAACTCTTCCGAACGGAACGAAGAAATAATTATTAAAGTAGGTATTGGTTATATATAGGTATACAATATCAAGCCGTACAATTAATTTTATAAGTTATTAATATATTTTTAGGATTAAAGTAAAAAATATCTACAATACAAAATCGAAATAGAATGCGAAATATTTTGTTTCAGATTGGCCGGCCCCTAGGTCATACGGACTCTAAAACAAGTAGGTAATTAGTGTAAAATGAATTGGCATAAGGGAGACACACTGGAACGGTAGTAGTCACTTTGATACGGAGAAACACAGCATATACTTTACAGTTACTCTGGAGTGGCAATTATTATTCCCAAGAAACTAAATCGGACTGTCTTGGGATGTAACCCAATTAGTGACAGGATAGACCTGGATGATGTGTTAAGTGTGTGGCTTGGTGTGTTCTCCCAAGGATAAGACTTCTATAATGCACTTAGGGGTCGTCATGTTATCGTCAGTGCCACGTCGTGGTACAAAGTGGTACATCGCTGGCCGCAGTAGGTACGATATCGATAATGGTCACTGTCTCGTCCGTCAGTCACGTCACTGCGTCAAACGTGTGCGGGTGATTTGCACCCACTTTACACCTCGGTGAGTAAAAGCCGAGTTTAGCCGAAGGCGTAATAGAAACAGGCTTGTGAATAGAGAAAAATTATCAAAATTTGTCGGCCTGTTTAGCCTAGTTGGTCACTACCAACTGTCACTACACTGCCTCCGAAGCTAGAGGTCCCGGGTTCGAATCCCGGCCGGGGCATTATTTGTACAATTAGCACGGATATAGTCTCGGATGTTTTCTATGTATTTATTTATATACGTAGAAGTATGTATTTCGTCGTCTAGTACCAATAGTACAAGCTTTGCTTAGTATGGGTTTGGGACTAGGTCGATTTGTGTAAGATTGTCCCCCAACATTTAAATGTCGACTTATACATATCTGATACGCTACAAATAGAGTCGTGTCCGATATTTTAGAGCTTCTTGCTCGGATCAGATAAGTAGGCGGTGACTATACTAGCATTTTCAAACAAACAAGACATGATTGATGTTTGTTTTTTATACGTTTCCTTTCACTGAAACGAGAAAATAGTTTAAATAAGAAAACTTGCAAACCAATGCTCCAGGCACAACTTTTTAATAAAATGATGGCTAATGTTTTCGATACCGTCGTCTACGAAAAGATTTATTACTTATTAAGACTGTATTGTAAACGCATTAAAATTAATATATGCATATATATTTTGGCAGTCAACTGTACTTGCTAAAGAAGTTATGAAGCCTACCCATTGTCCGTACCCCTACAATGATTTGCACATTGAACATTTTTCCACTCCACCGATGTTATACGGGGTCGAAGAATCCATAATTTAAGGTCGGAACGAAACGCACAGAGCGGGCGCGGCGCGGTGCGGCGCGGAGGCGGTTTTGCATTTTTGATCTTTCCGAAACTTTCGACTGTCATTACATTACTGCTTCACACGTTGGCTACGCTCTACCGTGCTACCGTATACCGCGCGGGTTTTTTGGTACGATGTCTACCGGTCCGCGTTCGCTTCACCTCAACACCGCCTCCGCCCCGTAACGACGCTGCGCCGCGGCTTAAGATATACCGGAAATCATTCACTAAATAAATGAGTGGAAGTTTATAAGGTATATAAGATTGTGTGATTAAGTATGTGCCTTAAATTAGAACCTTTATAGTTTCGCCATGTCCGTCTGTCTGTCTGTCTGTCCGTCTGTCTGTCCGAGGCTTTGCTCTGTGATTGTTAGTGCTAGAAAGCTGCAATTTGGTATAGATATTATTTAATTATTTATTTATTTATAATGTTATAGCTCTTGGCTAGCATCTAGCCAGCCGGTCAGAGCTCACCCAGAAGATGCCTATTCACTCGTGCGTGGATATATAAATCAATAAATCTGACTAAGTCGTAAAATAATCTAAAAAAAATTTTAATGGTAAGTATCTAAATACACGTAAAGTGGGGATGATGTTTTTTTTTCTTCGACCCTATGGTGTGGGGTGTTGTTGGATAGGTCTTTCAAAATGAATAAATGTCAACATTAATAATTTTTTGATAATGTGAATATTTTCGGAAATAAGCACTCCAAAAGAAAAAAAAGTGAACTATGGGTCTAAAAATATGAAAAAAAAATGTGAATGTAAAGCTTAATAAAGATCAGTTATCGTAAAAAGTATTTCCTTCTTAGTAAAAGACGTAATGAAACGCTGCGAAGGTATTCCCGTTTGCTTGTTATTGATTGTTTTTTAATTGAGTTTATTGGGCAACTACAGAACCCTACACTGAGCATGGCCCGACATACTCTTGGCCGAATTTATTCCCAATTTTTGAGCTTCGGCGCAGCATACAGCATTCACATCTTTCCTATTCATATCATCTCTCACACAATCCATCCACCTTTTCTTTGGTCTACTTTACTTACGGTTTTTTTCATCCATCCACAATCGTATCAAATAATTTTCTTGTTAAATGGCTTTCATCCCTCATTACATGCCCGTACCACTCTTACCGAATGGGATCTTTTGTGCAAATATATTATACTAGCTTTTGCCCGCGACTTCGTCCGCGTAGAATTTGTAATCGCTAATCGCCTTAGAGAAATAATTGCTATTAAATTGGGCGCAGTCTTAATAATTGTTTCGTCTTCACTTCACGTTCGCCTCTTTAAGGCATAATTTCTGGGATAAAAACTATATTGTCCTTCCCGGGGTCTCAAACTACGAGTGCGGTTTGATAAGTCAGTGACTTTTAGTAAAAAAAAACCGGCAAAGTGCCAGTCGGACTCGCGCACGAAGGGTTCCGTGCCAGAAAAAAAGGCTAAAAGCCGGTGCCATTAAACACTTGTTTTATTGAGTTTTTTTTTGTATTTGTTGTTTTAGCGGCAACTACTCTGTTGTATGGGAGCCCCTCTTAATGATTATTACTATTTTGATTTTAGTATTTTTTGTTGTAGCCACAATAAAAATACATAATCTGTGCAAATTTCAACTGTCTAGCTATTACGGTTCTTGAGATCTAGCTCGGCGAGTGGTAGCCATGAAAAAGGGCTAAAATATCACGTTTTTTGTATGGGAGCCCCCCTTGATTATTATTAGTATTTTGTTTTTAGTATTTGTTGTTATAGCGGCAACAGAAATACACATCTGTGAAAATTTCAACTGTCTAGCTATTACGGTTCTTGAGATACAGCCTGATGACAGACGGACGGACGGACGGACAGCGAAGTCTTAGTAATAAGGTCCCATTTTTACCCCTTGGGTACGGAACCCTAAAAAGACTTTTTACTAACAAACTTTTTTATTCTAATTTTTAACTCTTTGGTTACTGGCTGTTATTACTTTTTTATTATATTGCGAAAATAAAAAATAAATCGAGTCATATGTCAGATTAGAACGGGAAAATGGAGAAAAATGAATTTCGTGTGCTATTATTTTTTACGTGGCAAAACTATCAAAGAGACTGAAGACCGGTTAAAAAAATATTATGGGGAATCTGCTCCATCTCATGGAATGGTACACAAGTGGTTTACAGAATTTCGTTGTGGACGTATCACCACCAATGACTCAGTACGCTCTGGAACAATGACTAAGTAAACTCTGGACGCGAACTGTCAACATTACGAGCGTGTCCATTTTGCGGCCATATTGGAACTAAACATGGCGGATATAGCGCTGTCCCGATAATCAACATTTTTATCGATATTATAGACAGATCTTAGAACGTATTGGTTTCCTAGGATGTTATTATATACTGTAGTATGTCCCCACCGCAATCATTATTCTTAGGTCCCACGGACGAAACCGAGGTAGTATCCGTAATAAACGGTCTAAAAACTGGCGGTGCTCCGGGTCTCGATGGGGTTTCAAATGGTTTGCTTAAGGCAATAAAAGGACTAATTTCAATACCTCTCACCCACATAGTCAATTTAAGCCTATTAGAAGGAGTATTTCCAAAAGAGTGGAAAACATCTGCCGTCATTCCAATATATAAATCAGGTGACAAATCCAATCCCAGTAATTACAGACCTATTTATTTGCTAGGCGCCTTTTCAAAGATATTAGAAAAAATTGTGAGTAAACGTTTAGTTGCCTTCCTAGAAAAGAATAACATTCTCTCAGAACGCCAATATGGTTTTCGAGCTAACAGATCAACTGGAGACGCTGTTGAACTAATGACCAAATTAATCTCAAAACATCTGGATGACGGTAAAGCTTGTGTAGGAGTGTTCTTGGACCTTTCCAAAGCGTTCGACACCGTCTCTATCCCTATCCTATTGAGAAAGTTGGAGCTCTACGGAATCAGGGGAAATGCCTTGAGCTGGTTTAGGAGCTATCTGACAGGTCGATCTCAGAGGGTAAAGATTGGAAAGCATACAAGTAACGAGAGGGATACTGATTTTGGAGTTCCGCAGGGCAGTATATTGGGTCCAACGCTCTTTACATTATGCGTTAACGATATAGCTAACCTTAACCTTAAAATTAATCATGCGGATATAATTTGCTACGCAGATGACACTGCCATTGTCTTTCGTGAAGAGTCATGGAGAAAGGTGGTCGACCGCAGAAAATGGCATGGCATCGCAGAAAGTGCTGCAGCCCACCCTATTCTCCAGATTTGGCACCGTGTTATTTTTTTATTCCCAAATATGAAGAAATGGCTCGGTGGGAAAAGATTTTCATCCAATGAGGAAGTCATAGCTGAAACTGAAGCTTATTTTTCAGGGTTTGACAAAAAGTATTTTTTCTAGGGGTTACAAAAACTGGAACTTCGTTGGACGAAATGTATCGAATTGGACGGAGATTATGTAGAAAAAAAATTAAAAAAATTGAAAAACCTTTTTTTTACTACAAGTCACTGACTTATCAAACCGCCCTCGTACATCCATGCCAAATATCATCGAAATCCGTTCAGCAATTTAATCGTGAAGTGATAATCTTTCGAGAACCTTTCCGCCTCAACGACCATCGGTTCTACGTGCAATATGCCCCGCCGACTGCCACTTAACTTTAGCGATTCGGAGGGCTATGTCAGTTACTTTTTTTTTACTGCGAATGGTCTCGTTTCTGATGCGTTCAGGCAGCGATACTCCCAGCATAGTCCTCTCCATTGCTCTTTGGGTGACTTGGACCCTTGACTTTGAGATTTACAATACTGGGTGTATTACGGTGAAAAATTAAGCTAGGTCTATTCTGAGAAAACTTGTTCCCTGTGTGTTCACAGAGCAAAACTCGTTCTAACAGTACAGGTACTATGTTATAATATATTTATGTGAAATTAACTCGAATAGAAACGAGGTGAGAATAGGAAAGGATAATAGTAATTGTCAAATGGCATAGAATACTAGTTGAGTTCGAAAATATGTTGTGTACGAGCAGTGAGTTAGTGAAAAATATGTGACCTCGCATTTATGTTAATAAAGGACACAAGGTTGCTCAGATATTAACGAACCTTTGGAATAGCACGTATATTTTTAACCGACTTCAAGATTTCAAAAGAGGAGGTTATCAATTCGGTTGTATGTTTTTTTTTTTTATTGTTTGTTACTCCATAACTCCGTCATTTGTTAACCGATTTGAAAAAATCTTTTTTTGATTGTATGTATATATATCCAAGTTGGTCCAGTTTTTGTCAAAAGGCAGTTCTGATGATGGGATCCATGAGGAATTGAAGGAACTCCTCAAATCTTTAAGGCAAACATATAGTGATTTTTGTGTTTTTATCAAGAAGTCAAGCATTTGCATCCAAAAATGTGACATTGGGTGAAGTGGAACTGCTGATGATGATCAGAACAGAACTCTTCAACGACGAAAAGTTCACGTTTGGCGATTTGTCCTCCTAGCTGTGTTTGTTAAGCAAGTTCTATTTTCACGATTGATTTTTGTCATGCTCGAGTTCTGATGATGGGCTCCATTAGGAATCGAGGAAACTCCTCAAATGTGAAAGGCACACAAATAGTGATTTTAGTATTTGCATGAACTAATCAAGCATTTTCATTCATAAAAGTGACATTTGATGAAGTGGAACTGCTGATGATGATCAGAACGGAACTCTTCAACGACGCGTAGTTCACGTTTGGCGATTTGTTCTCTCCGTTTTGTTTGTCAAGCAAGCAAGGTTTTTCCATGATTTCATGAGGAATTGAGGGTACTTAGTCTTCTACCATTATAAACATACTTATAGCCATTTTTGTATTTTATTGTATGGAATCTAAGAGTGCACCATCTAAGATTAATAATCTTTCACCGGACTCCCCCATTGAAGTCGGTTTTTTTTTCTTAAAAATTATATGAACTCAGGTGAACCATATGTTAGCATCATTCTATGTATATATTGGTAATAGATCTGTTTGTTCCAGTAATAAAAATGCAAGCTTACTAATAATTCAATAGATTTATTTTTAAATTTATGGCAAATAACAAAGATGGCGCAATTTCACTCAGTGTAAAACAACAATATCTAATAAAAATACACAGTAAGCTAAAAATAATCATGAATAAATTACATGGTGCACAATAACGAAATTAATGAAGCAAGCTGCAGCCGCTTTGCATCCAATGGGTCAATTGTTGTATTCACAATTCATATTATCATAAGTATTCTTATATCAATAATTATAATGAGTTGTCACCTATTTAGACAGTGCGAAATTCTGTACACGTTTCACACAACAACAGTCAATGATAAAAAATGTTAAGGATGATTTATTAATTACATTTAAAACATGAAACAATTGATTGAACAACATACAAATTCATTTTTACAACATCTACTTTAAAAATTAGTTTGGTAAGTATAACAATAGTCACTTCAGTAAAATAAGAGATCTAATAAGTTTGGGCGGAACATGGCGGAATCGGATGTAAGTTGTGTTAAAACTCTCTTCTCTCTTACGGGTTTTTGCGGTCGTTTAGTTCCACCCTAATAAAATTATTATGTGAGATTTAATATAAATTATCTAAGCTTTTCGCTATTTTACACTGATGGAAACTTCTCCGCCTTCTTATCACTTAAAAATAGAACGGTTTTACACATATCATTAACAGCAAACACAGGCCTCAAATGTGCACTGATCGCATTGTTAAACATCCAAAAACATTGAATTACGTATTTACAAGTATATTCGTTCAAACATTTTACAATTAGACACAAGTTCCTAAAACAATCACGACCTTAAGTTGCTTTTCGTTGATTTTAGTTTTTCAACTATATATATAATTTGCAGATTTAATTAAAACCCCTTTAATAAAACATCATTCCATACAATTGCAAGACACTCAAATTAAAGCCAAATATATTCACTAATTTTCATACAATTGCACTTCCATTAACGCAATATTGCAAACGTGAATTATAAAAAGCGTTTTCGCTTAGCACACTTGAAGGGTTGAGACGTTCGGTGCCGGTAAGACAAAACAATGTTCATAGTAATATTCCCAGGGAGCATGACTCAGCACCAGGGGTGTTATTCACAAACCGACTCATCCTCACCTCTCACCTAACCCGTTATTATATGATATCCGTCAAAATTTTACAAATGACATTTGACAGTTTCCACATAAAAACGGGTGAGACACTTGTTCCCGGATTTATAAATCATTCTAGTTTTACTCGTGAAGAATTTTGCATTTTACTACGACTTATTGTTATTGTGATTCTTAATGTCATGCTCCCTGCCAACTCCACTGTCTGTATTCAATAATACGTAACTAAATTATACTCAATGTGTATTGTGTACTGAATTTGTACTTAAAAACAAATGTAGTCATAGTTAGTCATAGTTTTGTATCTCAATAGTTTCGAGCGTAACATTTTATACGGTCTTTAAAGCTAGTTACGAGTAAATTACCAAACATTGTCTTCAGGGTGTGAGTGCCTACGTAACACGGAAAACACGTAGGTACTTCATATCTTATTATACATATATTATATATGGGGTGGCCAGGGAGCATGACATGATTATTTATCAATGGATACTAGGCCGCAATTTCACTTCAAACTTACTAGTTGTTGCCTCTGCCTAACTACTAAAAGTAGCAAGTGATATTTTATAATTTAACAGTATCTAACACGCTTGACTATAAAACATCGCCTGCACTCGTAAATACTCCACCGCATTATTGCGACACTAAACCTTGTAACGATCAACAAGATAATATAAGGCCCAATTTCCACTACTATAGCACCGTTATTCGTAATTTTTCAGTCAGCGAAACCACTATCTAATCCTGATCACATTTTTTGAAGTTTCTCCAAGTACTTTTAACCAACCAATCCAGTGAAGGTCATACAAATTGCGACACAATATACTTATCATTAATGATTACTTAAAAAGCTTACCTAACATGCAATAAGCTCTCACAACAGCAAATCGCAGCATCAACTTAACTGTAGTATTAACATATACTTAATATCATTCTAAAAATAAATTGTTCTATATTTGTAACTAAACGATCTTTTTAACAACATCTTTGGTATAATTATTTTTCTTTCATATACAGTGCGACCAGTCTGACTTTTGCTAGATGACTATATCAATGCCTTCAATGGGTTGAATTCGTAATTACAAGCTCAATTTTATAATTACACTAATGATGTAAATCCGACGTTTATCTTGAAACTACCGACCATACACATGTAAAATACCTCTATAACACCGATATCAAAATACTTACTGCCAAAATACATAATCACGTTGCGCAGGTTTAAGGAGCCTTTCCACCAGAGATGTGCTATGCAGCTATGCTGCGAGCATGTGTAAGCTACGCTACGAAAACCCATTTCCACCAGCGTTATGCTATATGGACCTACGAATATGATTGGTGGATCCAAACGCATCCATACCACAACATAGCATAGCACACCTCCGGTAGAAAGGCAAACTTACGTGTGCAGTAGTGCAGTTCAGTAAACGAACTATGAACGTCACATTTAATTTACCATTCGTGAGCCTTATTGCAACGAGATAAGGTTTGGCAATGATCAGTTACCTGTGATGCTGATAGAACATAGCTTTTGAAATAATATTATAACACCAAGAAAAGTCAGACACATCGCGCTATGAGGGTAAAAAGTTGTGTAAAATATTTTTTGACTGCAGAGATTTTCTAGTACAGTTTGGACTAGCAAAATTAAATAAGTAGATATATATTGCTAACTCAAGAAACTTTCCATAGACTAGCTACTTCGATAGATAAGCGCACTTTATCTTAGCGTTCCGCTCATTTACAAGAGGAGGCCTATGTCCAGCAGTGGGCCGTATATAGGCTGATGACAATGATGATCTGAGCATTCCTTTATTTTCGAATATTGGTATCTAAAATCCCAATTATGTACCAATTAAAAAATTATCAGTTTTTGTGTTATCTCTAGTCTATGATAAGTCACTCCAAAACAATCGTTTATTAAAGGTTTACTTATACCTATTTGTTTAATATTTCATAATTTGTACAGGTCTAAAATTCTTTAGCAAAAAAGTTTAGTTAGCTTTAGGTACTTTCATTTACACCACGACACAGAAAAAGACGTGAAATTACACGCCCAGTATAAAATGCAAGGTCTGATTCATAAGAAAAAAATATTAAGCCTGAGCAGGTCATCTGAGAAATTAATTTTAAATCACTAGATCTCTGCCCTCCTTTAAAGTTTCAGCCAGTGAACTCTACCTACATATACAATAAAACACTTTCACTAAAAAAACATCTTAGAATGAGCAAAATATACATATAACAATAATCAGAAAATCGCTCATATAGCTGGTAATTATAAAATTGACAGGCGGCGAGTGAAGTCTGCAAATTTAATCTAATCCTATATTATTAAACAATGAATGAATGAAATGAATGAATGAAATTTACAATATAGAGGTTTACGAGGGCGAAATATCGATCTAGCTTGGTCTCATCTTCGAGAAAACTCGTATTCTCCGGGAAAACACGAGCAAGGCTCGGTCGCCCAGGTACTGTTACATGAAACGCATAGCACAACTTGTAGCTTTGTAAGTGCATTGGGGTGTTGTGTTTAAACGATCATTAAACGTCCCTCCACCTGTCAAGTTTCATACATTCAGGCACTGCTAACTGACTAATTGTAAACTTTATCAGAAAGACTAACTAATCACGCTCTATTGCTATCACGACTACATTGATTCCCATTTCAAATTCATAGTCATAATTTGATTGACATCAGCGTATGAGGGATGAAGACAAAGATGAATAATCGCCGTATGCATGCATGTACTAAGTATACAGGTTGTTTGCTAGCTAATTGCAAAGACTTTCAGAGATGATAGACGAGGTAATTTTAGACCACACTTCGAGCTCTTTTAGTTTCAAGATATATACACTACCGCTCATAAGTATTTAGGAACCCATACCTTTTTCTATACATACAAACACACTACACTTTTCTATGAACCAGCAATTAGTGGTTATTTAAGTCATTGCAAAAAGAAAACTACCATTTTAAAAGGGGGGTCTCTAGCACCGATTTAAGGCTCAATAAGTCGGCTAAATAAAAAATGAAAAATGCACGCAAAACTGTCAAGGGACTTTGACTTGGCAGTGTATTTCTGAAAGTCATTTTTGTATACAAATGTATGGAAAAAGGTATGGGTGACTAAATACTTATGAGCGGTAGAGCATATAAAGTCATTAGTCCAAATTTCTTAGTTTTCAGAATTTTCCTTAGTTGTAAAGATAAATTACGATAACCCAGAAAAACAGAGCATAAAAAAAAACATTTATCGATTAAATGGTAGTATGGGAAATAAAATGGCGCATATCTTAGCATATCTAAAAGACTTCGTACTCTTTATAATCAGTGTGGTCTAAAATTACCTCTTCTGTCATCCCTGAAAGTCTTTGAACCTAGCTATCATTATCAAACATCCGGTATATATTTGTCCAAGATATTGCAAATTAACGGCACTGATAGTCGATAACCACTCAGTTTTAGACCTAGACAAGACTTAAGGTACCACATGGTACAAAATATGATGAACTTATCTATTTAAAACGGGTAAAAATGGGTGGTAAAAGTGTATAAAATTACACTAAGGACTAACTAAACAAGCAACTCTGCTCACTAAATCGAAATAAAGTGAGCTTCTGTTTCATTTCCACTACTCTTTAGTGTCAACCACAAAACTGTTCAAGCAGAACCTATCTACGGACGTAAATACACATTACAAATTACATTAACAAATAGATCTCATTACATTAAAATTATATTGCAATCAAAGTCTCACCAACTCACTCTAATTATATCAATAAAACAATATGAGTAAAATCACTTACAAATAAATAAGACTATAAAATGAAACTATGAAAAAGTTACAGATGAAAATGCTTTCAGGAACTATAAAATGATAATCATAAAAAAATATGATTAGAACACGCAACAACCGTGCAACTAAGAAAACATGATTTGCGTCATTATCTCAATAAATCATATTATACAAATTAATTAAATGATAATATTTACCCGTTGACGAGTCAGTCTTTCAAGCGACACAGTAATAAGATTCACGAATACATATCTCCGTCCACTCAACCACGAAGTAAAACTTCTATTCCCAAATGATTACGTCCTCGCGATACGACCTTTTCGATCTACAAATTCTACATATTATATCGTTATCAATATATGAACTATTTGATTATATGTACATACGTGGGACTGCATACACTACATAATGTATCTGTATGTATGTATAATAATAGGTGCACTCAGTATCACACAGAGACGAGCTGGATGTAAATCTTCCCACACAAGTTCTTTTCTCTTTAGCTTACCGTTGCGCCTGTGTCGCTTTTCTGAACCACACGTCTTATTTGTCCATTATAAAACTTTCATAATATTTATTATTTTTCATTCTAAATAGGCAAGCACTTAAAAGCCGACTGAATTTGTAAAAACCGACAGCGCAGAACACAAGAACCTAGCAAGATTGAAAAGGTAATTAAGTTATTGGTGCAACTAGATTATAATATTTTTACATAGTGGACTTTGTTTACAACAAACAACGTCCAAAGTCTCTTTCTTTACATCCATTATAAAATTGCACATTTCCTTCTGCACACAATAATAAGAAAACCAAAAGATCTTCCAAAGGCAAGAAAGCAACACACTCATTAAAAAAAACGCTTCGAAGAGGTCCGTCGAGCATTCGACAGTGCCATCACGAAAGTCGCGATGTCAACCATCTAGTTCCACAACGCAGTTATTACCTGGCCGCCATTAGAACAGGATTAGAGGTTACAGTCTATCCATGGACAGAGTGTCAGTTTCCATATACAGAAGTCAGAGTGTATACGAATTGAGAGCCATTTCTAAACTAATCGCGGTTTTATTAGCTTATTAGCTAAAATTTGTAGCGTCACGACAAGGTCGAGTAGTGACCATTAAACACGTCGCTAGCGTTTTAGTTTGACGAAACATTATTACCTTTGTTCTTTGCATGAAAATGATAAACGTTCGGTATGACACGAGCTCATTTGTACTCTTCCATGAAGCGCTTGCAGTTGTGCACGAGATTGATGAACTTCGGCCGCTGCTTCGGGTCCAGCTTCCAGCAAGCCTTCATGAGGTACTCGTAGATCTCGAAGTGGCAGTCTTTCGGGTTAGGAAAGCTGTGGCAAATAGATAAAGTTGATTGTATTATTGCTACCTCCAGGATATTAAGAATGAAAGGCTAATCATTTATTTATTTATTTAGGTTTTCGATCAGTCAATATATGTCCCACTGCTGGCCACAGGTCTCCTATAGATGAGAGTGCGAAAAAGCTATTCCATAATACGTAGTTTATGTCGTAAATCAGTCATTAGACTCCCAAAAACGCTTATTTCGAAATTTTGCTACTGCTTTTGTGTTTTGGCGCGAAGGTCATGTGAACTCAAGTGGTCAGCTAATTGATTTTGACTCTCGTTATGTGTTATAATTGTAAATTTCAGTTGTATTTGTAAATTTCAGTTGTATTTGCAAGATACCATCTAGTATTCATAATAGCTACTAAGAAAAAATAAAGTATACGTAGAGTAAAAATATGTATATAAAATCATCTTTCCCATTACATATAAAGATATCAACCGTCGAAAAGCTCAAAAGCTTAGTGCTATAAACCTTTTTGTGCCTTGTGTATAGTTTAGTAGCATATTTACCTTTATTTATATCCTTTTTTTACTAAAGTTTTTTTTTTGTTTTTACTTAAAGAAATTGGCTGGCTTGGTAAATATAATCACCCGCCAATTTGTTAAACCAGTTGTCATTAGCTGAACTGAAAACCAGCGCTGTGTGCAGCTAGTCTATCGCAACAAACGCCGAGTTCACTCATATTGTCACACTAATGTGCGTGATTTTATTTTGTTGAGTAAATTAAGTAGTGTCCGACCGAAGTTTCGGTTTCGGTTTCCGCCGGTTTCGGCCTAAAAATCATGTTTCGGCCGAAGGTTCGGTTTCGGCCAAAAAAGTGCCGAACCTTTCGGTCGTGCCGAAACTTAAAAAATTGTACCTACTTTCGGATCGTGAATTCTAATTAGTCTTTCGAAGCTGGCTGATTGTGCTCGGTTAAAATTAAAAATCAAAATATTATATTAGTTATTTTTATATCTAGTTTAGAAGCTGTTAGATTTAGTCATTCTGAAAGGCATGGGACAGGAGTTTAGTTGTTCTTCTTCAAAACTGAGACCATGGAGAACTTAAGTACTCGATGATCTAAGGTGGGCCTCTGAAGAAGTTGGTCTTAAGATGAACATGGACCAAACGAAGATCATAACTAACGTCCATGTATCTAGTACATACTCCAATTAAAATCAGAGACTACTCTCAAAGTCGTCAACAAATTTGTGTACTGTCCCTGAGCCTAGGACAAACGGTTCAGTTGGGCAGGTGCAGTTTCGAGAAGGATATCAATTGTCAAAAATGTCTTGGCTGGGCGGCGTTCGGGAGACGCAATATCTTTTCGTCATGTATCGATTATCCTCTTGTCAATACTTAAAAGTCTTTGACCAGTGCGTGTTGCCATTTATGACCTATGGCTCCGAAAAAGGAGGGTCAAAGTCACTCAACGAGCGATGGAGAGGGTATGGCATATGCTCCAAGTTACTCTGCGAAATCTAAAAAATGACGATGCCCGCAGAGGAATCAAAGTAACCGATATAGCCTGAAAGCTTGAAAAACTAAAGTGGCAGGTGCGGGCTATGTTGCCTGGAGAACTGATGATCGGTGGGGCAAGCGAGTTCTCAAGTGGCGACCACGTACCGGATGATGTAGCGTAGGAATGCCCGCACAAGGTTGCTGAGGCTTGAGGTGGGCTGATGACCTGATTAAGGTCGCGTGGGTCCGCTGGATGCGGGTAGCTCCTAATTGATTGTTTTGGCATTCCCTGGGCGAGGCCTATGTATGAGACGATGCCCGTGGCTACCTATCATCATCGCACCTCTCGCTTTCGAGCACATCCCCACACCTTGGAGCCATTGCGATCTCGTAGCTGAGCCTGCCGAGGTATTACCAAAGGTCTACAGCATGGGAGTCTTCAAAAAAGGCGTGAGTAAGAGCCAGGATAATCTGGTCCAGTTCAACCCCACCAAGACACAAGTATACGCGTGCACTACGAAAAAAAACCATTCACTTTTGCCTATTCCAAGACACAGCCCTCTCCATCTCAGAGAGTTATTGGGATCCTTGGTGTCGAAATTTCCAGCGACGTCTAGTTTCGGAGCTACGTAGAAGACAAAGCCACGCTGGCATCTAAAAAGCTGTGCTCAATTGAGCGAAGCGATACGTCACCCCTCGATAGAGACTTCTATGATATAAGTCACAAGTCCGTCCCCACAGTTTTCTGTCACCTCTGGGCGGGAGCACCCGGATCCCAGCTTGGGCCTTTTGAATTGCTTCAGAGACGTGCTGTGCGAATCGTGGACGATCCCAAACTGACGAGCGATATTGAGCCGTTTAGTTTAAGAAGAAACTTTGCCTCCTTGTGAGTGTTCTATGGCTTGCATAGATAACCCTCTCTAGATAGCCCCTATGGACGATTTAGTTCGAATCAAAAGTCACCAAAGTATGTGCGGGTCGCGGGGAGGTCGGTAACGTCGCTGCCATTGGCTGTTTCATAGAGCGCGCGCTTTAGCTCAACATGGCGCTCGCGGCGTAGGGATGGGACGCGTTGTTTATTACCGGTAATGCCATTTATTTTAGGTTAACAATTTTACATAGAATATATGCTCATCTATTGACTTGGTATCTAGAGTATATTTTAGGCATGTTTATACAGTGTTTTGGAACACTATGCCCAGTGCGTTCCAAAACCCAGATTGCTGATGTAGCTCACGCAGCCGCCAAACTTAAACGGGACTGGGCTGGGCACGTCTGCCGCATGCCGGAAGACTTGTGGGCTAAAATCACCCCCCAGTGGGTTCCACAAAATTGAACACGGCGTCGTGGCCGACCTCGCCGCAGATGGCGAGATGAAATCGACATCTTTGAGCAAGACTGGTGGGAGACTGCCCAGGACAGGGATATGGGGAAGAAAAGGAGCCTTTGCCCAGCAGTGGGACACAAATGACTGTTAATAAAATAATACATAGTGTAATGTAGTACGGCTAAAGCACTGGTGAATGTTAAAAAATTGCGGAATATTTTGACGACCACTTTGGCTTAGTTGGTAGTGGCCTTGCCTACGAAGGCGGAGGTCCCGGGCTCGAATCCCGGCCAGAGCATTTATTTGTGTGATCAACGAATATTTGTTCCTGAGTCTTGGAAGTTTTCTATTCAAATATTTGTTTATCTATAACAATAAGTACAGTAAAACCACAAATATAAGTGACATTGGCAATCTTCGTTGACACTAGTCCTCATTGCTGACTAAGATGATTCGCAAAAAACCAATTGGCTCCATCTCTAACCAATTCCGAGATCCTTTATACTTCTTCGAATGCCAGCATAGGGTCCACCTTGTGATACCAGTCCTAATTGCTCACCAAGACGATTCGAAAAAACCCAATTGCAATGGCTCCTTCACTAACCGATTCCGAGATCCTTTATACTTCTTCGAAGTCCAGCATAGGGTCCACCTCGTGACACTAGTCCTAATTGCTAGGGAAATCCATGTCCTAGTGGTAATACTGTTACTAATTTGTTATTTCACTAGATATACATACTCGATTTTACATAGCAATAAATATGACACAACCGCTTAATAAACTTTATAATAAAATAAAACTACAGAACAACTATTAAACTAAACTAAATATTCCATTCAACTACACTGATTTGTACCCGTATCGTACCTATAGCGTATAAATAAAATAGAACGAGACACTAATTTACTACATTACTACTTTAATTAAAAGAACTTTGGTAACACTGACAATTTAATGTCAAAAATGTAAAATAACAAATAACCTTTTCCAATAGAAATTCAATATTAAAATGGTGAAACAAAACACGGACGAATACATAATTAATTGAAATCAGGACTTATACGGTAATGTCGAAAGCGTCACTGGCACATCACTAGCCCGAGCATGTACTTTCGTCAGAAGGGAGAGTATATTGACATTTGAATTGGTTGGAAAGGGACAAGAATACTTCCGTACTTCTTAATGGCTAGTGTAAAATGAACTCCGCCTGGCAGAATAAAATATGCCTTTTGTAATTAATTTTAGTTCCTGTGAAATATTATTCCGTCATTCTTGTAGTTTGCTGTTCGAGAGCTTTTCCTACACAACTTTACACATCAAAAAACCATTTCTAATGGATGAAATCGATTATTAATGTTCGTTTATTTCACGTACGTATAGATCGCGAACCTGGACGAGTCTCACCGAGAGCGCGAGGCGTTTCTGCTTACATGTACTAGTGGTACATAGGTGAGGTGACCGCACGTCGCCCTATAATCTCCATCTAGAGGGGGTTATCTATGATGGCTTGTATAATGGGTTGTGCTCCTAAGATCTTTTCAACATGATGCCCACGGCCCCTTTCTACCATCGCACCGCTCGCCGTCCGCAGGGAATTCACCTTCACACCTTAGAACCTAAATGGTCAGGTACGCTACGGTTTCAGAGGCATTTCCCCCCTTGGATGCTCCGGTTGTGGAATGAGCTCCCTGCCGAGGTTTTCCCGAGGGACTACAGTATGGGGTTCTTCAAAATATAAAATTTTAAAGGGTCGGCAAACATGTGTCACCCTTAGAGTTGCAGATAGGCTGCGGTGACCGTTTACCATCAGGCGGGCCGTACACTAGTTGGCCACCGACGTGGTATTAAAAAAAAACTTGTTTAATTCATACCACCTACACGGATTATAGCTGTTTAATGAATCATATGATTCGTCTAAAAAAACGGCCTACTGACATTTTATTCAACGATTTTAACATTTCAGTAAAAGTTTCGGTTTCGGCCGAAACTAGAGACAAAACCGAACCTTCGGTTTCGGTTTCGGCAAAAAAACATGTTTCGGTCGGACACTAAAATTAAGTATTTATGTTTACTTACATTACGTTGCGTGACAATGACAATAAATTTCTCTTCTATTCAAAAACTTGTAGAATGAGCTCTCTGCCGAGGTTTTCCCGACAGACTACAGTATGGGATTCTTCAAAAAAAGGAGTGTATAAATTTTTAAGGGTCGGCAACGCATGTGACTCCCCTGCAACTGCAGGTGTTCATAGGCTGCGGTGACCGCTTACCATCAGGCAGGCCGTACGATTGTTTGCCACCGATGTGGTATTAAAAAAAACTGACTGTAATTGAAGGGATGTTTACAAGAACAACATAACTTAATTTTTTTTCAAATGCAACTTTATGGTAATATTCTGTTAGACCTTGAATGGGCTACAATTGGTGAAAAAAATATTGCTTTATGTAGGTCCTGTTTTCCAGAATTAACTTCTTATACCTTTAGAATGAGAATAGTGAAGACAACAACCATGGAATGCAGAATTAACATAAGCAAGAGTATTCAATTACCATTAAAATAGACTAAATTTTCCAATTAGACCAGAACCTACCAAAAACCTATATAGGATATTCTAGGATAAAATATCTAATTTTCTTCCTAAAACAACATAACCAACATTTTTTTTACAAAAACAGCGTAAGTGACAGTCAGCAGCCATTTTATTAAATATTTCGAAAAATAAAGATGGTTGGAATAATTAAATATATATTCATTATTTTGTGGCCATATGTCTACTGGGTTTTCTGCCGACAAACTGCTGTGCAGTTTGGCAGATATTTTAAACGCTTAAGATGATAATATTTTTGTTGAAATAAATAGATAAAAAATAAAAAATATATGGCTGCTCGTCGGACCTCATGGCCATTGATGCCGGTGTTCCTCAGGGATCTGTTCTCTCCGCGACCCTTTTCCTGCTTCATATTAACGACCTTCTTCTACCAGGAGTGGTCGCATACGCAGATGACAGTACGGTCATGGAGAGATATTTGTCCAGCACGGGGGCTGGTCGTGATGAAATTCAGTCTGAGAGAGAGACAATGGTAGAGCAAATTAACTCAACGTTAAGTTTTGTCTCCCAATGGGGTGATAACAATCTGGTTAGTTTCAACGCCACCAAAACGCAAGCGTGTCTGTTTACCGCAAAAAGGAGCTCATTCAATCTGGCTCCTACTTTCCGAGGTACAACCGTGTCTGTAGCCAACGATCTCGAGCTGCTTGGCATGACGTTAAGCTCAAACCTTAACTTCGGCACTACCATCGAGTCCAAAGCCGGAACAGCGGCCAAAAAGCTGAGCATCCTAAATAAGTCAGAGCGGTCGGTATACAATTACCTAGTTACATTTTACTATATTGTGAATTGTGAACAATTAACCTATTTCAAATTGTAATGCATTATTATTTTGTAAGACTTGTAATGGTCACGACCTGTAACTTTGTTACCAATAAATATTCATATCATTTCATTTCATTTCATTTCATTTAAGGTCAAGCGATACTTCACCCCTGGGCAGCTTCTATCTTTATATAAAGCCCAAGTCCGGTCTTGCATGGAGTATTGTAGTCACCTTTGGGATGGCTCGGCTAAGTACCAACTTGCCGCACTCGACTCGGTGGACCGCAGAGCCAGGAGGCTCATTGGCGGCAGTAAAGTGGTAGGAAATAAGCTACAGAGCTTAGCACATCGACGCAAAGTAGCATGTCTGTGCGTCTTCTACAAACTGTACTTCGGTGAGTGTGCTCAGGAGCTCCATGAGCTCATACCGCCTTCCCCCTTCTTCCATCGGACATCCAGACGTACGGCTGGCTACCATCCTTACCTGGTCGAAATTCCTCTAATTCGAACCAAGCGCTTTGCATCTTCTTTTATAATGCGCACTTCTAAGGTTTGGAATTCTCTGCCGGCGTCTGTATTTCCGAGTTCATATAACCTGGACCTTTTTAAGGCACGAGTGAATAGGCATCTTCTGGGTGAGCTCGCTTCATCGTCGGCCTCATCTTTGCCCCCTGGCTAGATGCTGGCCAAGAGCAATCCCATTTTTAATAAAAAAAAAAAAAAAAAAAAAACAATCACCCGTACATTTTTTTTTAGGGTTCCGTACCCAAAGGGTAAAAACGGGACTTACTAAGACTTGGCTATCCGTCCGTCCGTCCATCTCTCACCAGGCTGTATCTCAAGAATCGTAATAGTAAATTTCAACTGTCTAGCAGTTGAAATTTTCACAGATTGTGTATTTCTGTTGCCGCTATAACAACAAATACTAAAATAATAATAATAATAATAATTAAGAGGGGGTCCCATACAAAAAACGTGATAATTTAGCCCTTTTTCATGGCTACCACTCGCCGAGCTAGATCTCAAGAACCGTAATAGCTAGACAGTTGAAATTTGCACAGATTATGTATTTATATTGTGGCTACAAAAACAAATACTAAAATTAAAATAATAATAATAATTAAGGGGGGCGGCTCCCATACAACAGAGTAGTTGTCAGCGTTTTTTTTTTCTGGTACGGAACCCTGCGTGCGCGAGTCCGACTCGCACTTGGCCGGTTTTTTATATACCACGTCGGTGGCAAACAAGCGTACGGCCCGCCTGATGGCTGATATATAATGAAAAGCTCTAATAAGTAACATTTTAAGAGTAGTTTAGTTTTATTGATCTTCTGTAAAATCATCTCCAGTGCAGTTATGTTGTTTTTGTAAACACCCCTTCAATTAGAGCAAACTTGTACTCGTAGATAGGTGTCTTCGGCACATGGACTCACCAGTTGGCTCGCTCGAGCGGGCGCTCGCTATCGAACTTGGGCACCTCGACGGCGGCGCGCGTGAATATCTCCCACGCCGTCACGCCGTACGACCACACGTCGCTCTTCGTGGAGAAGCTGTACGGCTCCACGGCGGACTCCGGGGCGTACCTGAACAAAATATTCATATTCTATCTATACGCTGGCTCGGTGACGCAAACATTTTGGTCTAGAATAGTGCATTACTATAGAGGCCGGGAAACGAAGGGTTGCAGGCCAAGTAGATATAGACGGATAGAGATACGCGGCCTGCAGCACAACGTTTCTCACCGAGGTTTATATAGTGCTTTTCTTAAACATACGCAATGAAATAAAAAAATACACCACTCTAAAAACAAATTTAACAGACGCCATGTTTGACATTAAAATGAAGGGCTTCAATTTTGTATAAAATTCCTTTACAGTTCTCCAGAGTTGTTCCGCCTGCAACGTGATACTTTGAAGCCTTTTATAACGCAATGATGACGACATTGCATTTTTGAGAAAAAAAGATTTTCTTAATTCAGCGCCACCTCACTCCAATAAATTTCGGTGGAAAAACCGTCCTTCGTGTACCGAACAAGATGACAGTTTTTCTACCGAATATGAGGAAATACTCCGCGTTTCCTGAAATTACCTTGAACGCTTACACTGACGCTTTATAATTCGTGATCAGTTGCATCAGTTAGCTTGGTTCATAATCTCTGTGTGTTAATCGTTCGATTATTAAACTCTTTAATTTAAAGTTGTGACCAATCCAGTGTTTTATTTATAATAATTAATAAAGTATAATTGATTTGAGTGACGTTTTATTTCTTATTTTCGCGCGTCAGTGTGAATTTCTAGTGACGAAGTGGTGATGATGAAATGTGCTCGATGCCATTCTTATTTTCGCTGGTCTTCTGCATCCGCCGCTCAACCGATCATCACCACCTCCGTCATATACATAAAAATGAAAAAAATGGATGCTATTCGACAATCATAAATCGGGACGTCCCTTTTTTTATGACAAAGGAGGCAAACGAGCAGACAAATCGCCTGATGTTAAGCGATTAGCACCGCTCATGGATACTCGCAACACCAGAGGGGTTGTGAGTGCGTTCCCGGCCATACATACCCCCGCATCGAGCCTCTTTTTCTATTAACTTCATACTAATAGCGTTATTGTTGTAATATTAAAAATTGACCCTATTGAACAATCAAATTAACCCTTTACCGCATGACGTTTAAATTATTTAAAAATATAATTACTTTTAACTTTGACACCATGCAAGGTAAGGTGTAAAGTGATATCTGCCATATATGGTTTCGTATTCATGCAGTAACGGGTTAAGCCATTAAATCAAAGCGGAGAGGAACAGAGCGGAGGAACAAATTTTATTGGTTAATTCTGCATATCTCCGCCCTGCCCCGCCTGTGGCAACGCAGCCTTACACATAGCTACCTAACTAACAGGTGGTCGACCTAACTACTTAAGTAACTAGCGGCCTTAGCATACAATACAGAAATGTATAGGCGAATCATTGGTATTCTGGGCATTGGTAAATGGTGTTATGGCAATATAATAACCGCCTACACAACAACAATAGAGTCAACCGCATCTCGTCATATGGACCATGACTACGGCAAAGGAAAAGTAAGTGTAATATTTATAGCAGGCTATAAGTTTTTAGGTAGTGTAGCTTCACAACAGACTACAATCTTCAACGCTCCGGGGAAGCCTGCGGTGACACCAGGAGGGCAGAAGTTAGGCTGGCTATATTCCTAGCTGGCATTCACTTCGGGCACAATGGTCCGACTTTCACGAACTAAGTATGCACAGAAAAAGGAGTCCATAACCATTGTATATTATTTATACTAACCAATTGACAGGTAAGAGCCTGAGCGTCTTGAGCCTATAGTTGTCCTCTTCGCGTGGCAAGATCCGCGCCAGCCCGAAGTCCGAGATCTTCACGTGGTACTTGTTCACTACGAGGATATTCCGCGTCGCCAGATCGCGGTGCACGATGCCTTTGGATGACACGTGATCCATCCCCTGGAACCATTGCTTTAGATAGTATAATAGCAAGATAAAGGAGTAGCAAGCGGAAAACATAGCTCGAACAACGATTGACTGATAGGATAGTAATCTAATCGTGATGACGCAGCTCGGGGCGGCATCCCACAAGATGGACTAAGGAATCTGTCCTCGATTTCGAAGTGATCAGAGCAGACATTGATTAGAAATCAAAAATAAATTATATACAACAAAAACTTAAAAGTAATATATTGCAGCAAAAAATGGGTACAGGTTCAGTTATACGACGCTACGCTCTTTCAAGCAAAACACTGATATTCTTCCGAGAAATGTGTGTCACGACTGCGTACAGCCAAGTCATTGTGCACATACTCTCCCAAGAACCTAGACGTGGTGTTATTATGAAACGCCTCATAGATCATTCAGTCCTGCTATTGCTAGTCCGCTATTGCACATTAATTTCCTCAAAAATGTGATGTAAAACTGAGAGGCCTATGTTCAACGTTGGAGTTGATATGAATTTTATGACATAATAATCTATCGGTGATATAACAATACTTACGGAGGCGATGTCGAGGCAGTATTTGAGCAGGTGAGCAGTGCGCAGCTTATCTCCTTGGAACTTCAGGTAATAGTTCAAAGAACCCTCCTCCAAGTATTCCATGACAATAAGAACGTCGCCTCCCGCCCACGAGTAGCCCAAGATCTCCACGATATTCACGTGCACCAGCGACTGAGGAAAAAAAATATTAACCTTTTTCGACGCTAACGACGTATATATCCGCCATGGCGGTCAAAGCGATATCAACCTACATGCATTTCTATAGGGTCCAACTTCGCGTTTGACGTTCCCATGTCATGGCGTGTGAGTGACAGCGTTTGTATTTGACAGAGCGCTGAAAAGCTTAAGCACCTGACTCATCTCACAAAGAATATTCATACTCATATATTCATTGATAAAATGATTTACTCGTCAAGATTTACATAATAAAAGTATTACATAAATGTAAGTGGTACAATCAATAAAAAATAACTAAAAATAAAATTTCAGACCAAAAAATAACAAAATCAAAACTTAAAACAAATATTCACATCAACCGCAAGTACAAAATCATTAAAAAATATAAAATTAAAAATAAAATATCAGAATAAAAATAATGTCAAATTAAAGACAATAAAAATTTACACATTGTGTGTGTGTGTGTTGTTAATGCTGTAACAGGCCAATTGTAACAAAACTTTTTTTATTTTGTTAACAAATGTGACATAACAAGGAGCATCCTTGATGTCAGCGGGTAGCGCATTGAAAATTTTCACCAAGTGATCTCCTAGCCTTAGCGGTGGAGTGGGCCGGCACCAGCGGGAGACTTCCACCGCGCGTACTTCTATCTGACTGCTGATCACTCAGAATCCATTCGAATCCGAGTCTATTGTTGTAGTGGCTATCAGAGTGTACAGTATCAGTGACTACTGCGATGACATTAAGAATCCGCAGTAAGCTCGGTTCTCCATACAAACGTATAGGGTTTGCAATCCGAATATTCAATTATCCGAATATCCGCCGAAAATGATATTCAAAATTATCCGAATACTAAACCGCGAATTATCCGAATAAACGGATATTTTGAAAACACTAATAAAATTACAAGAAAAAACACTAATGACGTTTTATGTCCATCTGTATTGCCCAAATAAGGTGTTTAGACAAATGTTCCATATTAAGTATTATATTTTATTAAATAAGTACCTGAATACCAACTTACATAAATTATATAATATATTGATTTAATCTAGCAGACACGAATTGTTACTAATGTTACTATTATTAGGTATTTAAATGAGCAACGAAAACACTTGCAGATAAGATTGATTTTCTACCTGTCACTTAAATAATTATTGGTATTATCTACCTACTCTGAACCGGCCGAGCGGCCGACACCGAACCCATTCGCTCAGTCAGTCTGTATCATAAATAAGAGTGTAATATACTGAAAGTCTGTATCTATTACGTACGAAGGTAGGTTGTCTTGTCTGTTATTGTTTCGCGTCGCGTCACGCATTTTATGCATTACACACCTTTAAATACGCTAATTTTGTTTTATTTTATAAAATACCAAAATTATCCGTAATTATTCTAATATCCGAATATTCGGATAATAAATATTGAAGTATTCAATTATCCGAATATTAAAAAAACTGGGCGGATATTGCAAACCCTACAAACGTAGTTTCGCTCTCATTTCAAAATGGCATGCTGGAATCATTTGAATCTTTGCTTACACAAGGGGATCCGATATATCAAGGTCGGAAATTAGTTTGTTCCTTGAAATTACGATGGAGAAAAAATACAGCGATTATTAAGGTTTTCATACAAGACCTAAAAAATTCAAAAACTCACTGTATTTTTTTTTTTCATTCCAATTTCTAGCAACAGAAACTAATTTCCGACCTAGATATGGCAGATCCCATTGTGTATACAATATTTCATGTTATATCAGCATGGCGTTTTAAAATGAGAATGAAACTACGTTCGTATGGAAAATCGAGTTCTGTCGAGCGTACGGGGGACTATTAAGATGACTATACAAATATAAGCAAAAGTTATAAACATAGGCGCATAAAATTAGCAAAACCTGGACATAATTCGATAACTGTAATTTTCTTTTTCTATGATTTAGAGTATAGTTAGTTATACTTAAAATATAAAGAATTAAACATTTTAAGGCTCCGCGTCAATGTTAAAAAACAAAAAACAAAATTTTTAACATATATTTATTTCGGACGTGTATAATGATATGAAACAATATCATTTAATCAATTATCGAGAATTTTTAACATAGACGCGGAGCCTTAAAATGTTTAATTCTTTTTATTTTAACTATAACTAACAATACTTTAAATCATAGAAAAAGAAAATTACAGTTATCGAACTATGTCCCGGTTTCGCTAATTTTATGCGCCTAACAGTGATCGGCACCGTCCGTGCAACACGGTGTTAATGACCTCAATCATTATGTTAATATGGATATGACCGGGATTCGCGTCGTAAAAGGAAGTCAATATTTCTGATTTTAGTAAGTAACCACAGTTTAGCAAAGAATCGAGCTTCCCGCGCCATATTCAGGACCCCAACAGAAGCAAATAGAAATTCTAGTCAGAGTAAGCCACAGTATTTATAAGAAATTATCACCGAGTCCGTAAAACAAGTGAAAGTCGTTTAAATAAACGCATATTCCGATCCGATTATATGCCGATCACTGGTTATAAAATTACGTGCTTTATATACATTTTTAAAAATACGACACCTAATCGGTTCGCTCATCGACCCCGTTAATTCCCGATCAGATTCAACCTAGTTACTTTCATAATGATTAGTGATAACACAAATTATCACTATTTATTTCGAGCAAGGTAGCGTGCTCTCATGTCGAGGCCAGGACTCATTTAGGGTCATCGTGGCAGCCCAGTAAGTTAGTTGAAAGCTTTCATCTAAGGATAAATTAGAATTGAAGGTTACACGAAAAAACGTGTCTAGCCCATCTAAATTTCAAAACAAGAAACAACCTAACTTATAATAATAATAATAATTCACTTTATTTCAGACACATGGTCCATATTCGTTAATAACAATGGTGCTTACATATCTATGTTAGTTTATCTTAACCCTAATACATTTAAAACTTATTTATAGTCTTTGTACTTGGGAACATGCAATGACACCCAATGACGAAAGAATGGATTGTCCATCCTCTCCCCTATAGCCACTAGGAAGCTGTTGGCGCTGCCTCGCACTCTGCGCATCTGGGAGGCTGCCCGTTTGCGCATTATCGCGTAGAAATCATCCATATGAGCCTCCGCAAACATGCCCGACGCACTACAAAAGCGTGACAGCCCCAACTGCAAGCGTAAAACGACTGGCAATAAGACCTAAAAAGTGTCTGCTTCACCTCAGTCGTACAGCGAGCGAACCTACGGATCAACATGTTTGTTCTGACTGCCAGTGCCCTACGCTCCCTTTCAATATCGGCGTCGTCACTAAGGTCTTCCGTCACCACATGTCCCAAGTACTTAAACTGTGACACCCTATTCAGAGGAGTCCCGCAAAGAGTTACCGGCTGTGTTACCGGTGGACTCCTACGGCCCGCCCTGAACACGAGAAATTCACTTTTGTTTACTTTACTTATAAGCATTTATTATTACTATATATAAGCTGCAAACAAACGGGCATCGAATTTTTAGACATGTTCTTTCCATGTACCCTTCATTAACCGACTTCAAAAAAAGGAGGAGGGTCTCAATTCGTCGGAATATTTTTTTATGTATGTTCACCGATTACTCGGAGACTATTGGACCGATTTAAAAAAATCTTTTTTTGTTTGAAATGGTATGTGTTCTAGTTGGTCCCATTGTCATCAAGTCTGGAACTGATGACGGGATCTTGGAGAAATCGAGGAAAATCCTCAAATTATATAGTAGGAGAGGCCGAGTAAGAGTGGAAAAGTACAGAGTCGGTTTTTTTTTTGTTAAAAATTCACATTCACTTGTTTTATAAGAGTTTTGCGCGCTCGAATGTGCCGCGGGCCGAACCGATCTTTGTCGACTTTTGGCCGCGCGGCAAAGGCCAGTGCTCGACTTGTAATGTAGCCGCGTGTATAGGGTTACACATTGTAAAGTGAATTAACAATTTGTCTGTTCTACAGATACGTTACCTTCATGATCTCGAGTTCGTTCTTGAAGTCATCGTACAGCGTGGAGTTGCGCTCGGCGGCCTTGCGAGTGAGTTTCTTGACGGCCACCTCCTTACGGTCCGACTCCTGATTGTCGCACTCCATCACGCCCTTGAACACGTGCCCGTAATTGCCCTGTCCACCAGAATATTATCTTTACTGTCAGGATTTCATATTTACCAATTAATTAGGTCAAAATTACTTCACGAAACAAATTCCGAATGTATATCATTCATTTGCCTTAATCGCAAACATAAGTGATAAAAAACACAGTGGTTCATAATGTGGGTTCGCATGGTTCCCATTTGTACACCTGTGCTCAGAAGTGGTGAAAATGCGAGCAATTTTCAACTTTATTGTCACTAGTCCTATCGCTTCCAATAGTTTTAATTTCTAACACATACTCGATAGTTTACTATATCCACCACCACCACCATATTAGCCGAAAGACGTCTACTGTCCACGTAGGCCTTCCCCTAATTTTTGGGGAGTAAATGCCATAATCGCCACGCTTGGCATGCGGGTTGAGGATCGCAGTATCTCCACCGCACTCCAGGGTGCTGCTGCCCTTCCAACGGTGGTTTTGGTCGTAGTTTTATGACATACCCGGGTCCAAGTTTACTATGTGTCAGTGAAGATAAGCTAATAGTGGCGGGCGTAGTGACGCGGGTCCGCTTTCCTACTCGCTTTTCTCCATTTTGCTGGACTATGCATGCACCTACATTCGCTACACACAAATCGGGATATGAACACGGACGCCCCATTGATTGTTGTGTTTCGTCCGTAGCGGAGGCGGGACGGAAGCACGGTAGACTCACGCTGCCGATCTTCCTGTTGAGCGTGACGAGGTAGGTCTTGCCCTGGCTGACGATGGACTCCATGAGGCGCGGCTGCGAGCCGGGCAGGTCGTCGTCGGCGCCGGCCGCGCTGAGCGAGCGCGCCGACAGCGCCGCGCGCAGCCCGCACGGCAGCCCCAGCGAGCCCAGCGAGTTGAAGCTGCGGCTGTCACCGAACTGCCGACCACACACGAGTATAAGCATTTTTCCCCAGCTCGGAAAGGCCTACTTTCTCACTCAAAATCTGCGCGTAGGTAAAAGTCAATTTTATTCGCTAGCGTATAATTTGGTTTTGAAATTCGGACGTTTCACAATTATTTCATCCGCTTGCGTGCACGCAGACCACGCGATATAGTTAGCTTTTCCGAGCTGGTGAGGTGAAAACAAAATCCAAGCACAGCACAGAGCTCAACATTAGCCTAATTAACTGTGCCAGTAAGTGAACATCATATTAGTATATTACTTTTCGTTTTCTAAACATAAAACTGAAATACTCTTGATTTCATATCTAAATATATAAAAGAAGAAACTGACTGACTGACTGACTGACTGACTGACTGACTGACTGACTGACTGACTGACTGACTGACATATCAACGCACAGCCCAAACCGCTGGTCCTAGACATTCCAAATTTGACACGTAGGTTCCTTATAAGGTCTAGGGGTGCACTAAGAAAGGATTTTTCAAAATTCATCCCCTAAGGGGGTGAAATGGTGGTCCGAAGTTTGTATGGGGGAAACAAGATTGGCTGGACTATTTTATTCGAAACTTCACAAAAGTATTCTAACGATAAATGAGTAAACACGTGTTTCAGGTTTTCTGAAAAATCAACCCCTAAAAGGGGGAAATGTGGTGACAAATTCTGAAAATCGACATGGGTATTGTTTTTATGGTTTATCGGGTCGCTGATAACGAAAACAACAATGATTTTGAAATCCCACGTGGAGGAAGTGAAATACCATTCCCCCTGTTGGGATGCGAGGGGGATGAAAATTCTAAATATTAATATGGGTGTCGTTTTTATGGTTTTTTGGGACGTTCATTACGAAAATGGCATCGATTTTGAAATTTAATGTTGTGGACATGAAAACTTTTTAAAGTTTGTGCCAAATTGCAAGAAATAACTGACTGACTGAGTGAGTGAAATATCATCGCACAGCCTAAACTGCTGGATCTAGAGATTCTAAATTTAGTATATAGGTTCCATATAAGGTCTAGAGGTGCATTAAAAAAGGATTTTTTCAAAATTCAACCCCTAAGGGGGTAAAATGGGGGTTCGAATTGTGTGTGGGGAATCAAGATTAGTTGGACTATTTTATTCGAAACTTGACAGGAGTATTTCTAACGTTAAATGAGTAAACATGTGTTTCAGGTTTTATGAGAAATCAACCGCTAAAAGGGGGAAATGTGGTGACAAATTCTGAAAATCGATATGGGTAGGTATTGTTTCTATGGTTTATCGGGTCGCTGATTACGAAAACAACAATGATTTTAAAATCCCACGTGGAGGACGTGAAATACCATTCCCTCTGTTGGGTTCCAAGGGGGTTGGAATGTCTAAATATTAATATGGGCGTCGTTTTTGTGGTTTTTTGGGTCGTTAATTTTGAAAATGGCATTGAATTCGAAATTTTATATTGCGGACATGAAAACTTTTAAAAGTTTTTGCCAAATTGCAAGAAGAAACAGACTGACTGACTGAGTGACATATCAACGCACAGCCCACACTACTGGTTCGAGAGATACCAAATTTGGTATGTAGGTTCCTTATCTAAGATCTTAAGGTGTATGAAATGCCGTGAACTTCCTATGAAGAGACGACCTTTTTTGATTCAATGTAGTGGTTTTATTAATCAGTGCCGTCCGATACGATTTCGATAAAAATCGATATTTGAGCGTCCGAGAGGACTCTTAATAGGAATCCGAGGTAAACTTTAAATAAAGTAACGGCTATATTAATTTTCTTCATATCCGTTGCGATTTCGTTCAAAATTGATATCTGAGCGTCCGAGAGGTCCGGTAATACGACTCCGAGGTAAAATTGGGATAAGTGGCAGCCATATTGATTTTCTTAAATTTCGTTCAAAATAGATATCTGAGCGTCCGAGATGTCTCTTATTACGAATCCGAGGTAAAATTTGGAAAAAGTCGCAGCCATATTGATTTTCTTCATTTCCTTCCCGATTTCGTACAAAATCGATATCTGAGCGTCCGACAGGTCTCGTAATACGAAAGCGAGGTAAAATTTGGAAATAGTGGCGGCCATATTAATTTTCTTCATTTCCGTCCCGATTTCGTTAAAAATCGATATCTTAGCGTCCACAAGGTCTCTTAATACGAATCCGAGGTAAAATTTGAAAAAAGTGGCAGCCATATTGATTTTCTTCATTTCGAAACCGATTTTGTTCAAAATCGATATCTGAGGGTCTGAGAGGCCTCGTAACACGAATCCGAGGTAAAATTTGAAAAAAGTGGCGGCCATATAGATTTTCTTCATTTCCGTCCCGATTTCGTTCAAAATCGATATCTGAGCGTCCGAGAGGTCCCCTAATATGACTCCGAGGTAAAATTTGGAAAAAGTGGCGGCCATATTGATTTTCTTCTTTTCTTTAACGATTTCGTTAAAAATCGATATCTGAGCATCCGACAGGTTTGTTAATACGACTCCGAGGTAAAATTTTGAAAAAGTCGCAGCTATATTGATCTTCTTCATTTCCTTCACAATTTCGTTCATAATCGATATCTGAGCGTCCGAGAGGTGTCGTAATACGAATCCGAGGAAAAATTTAGAAAAAGTGGCAATCATATTCATTTTTATCATTTCCGTCACGATTTCGTTCAAAATCGATATCGGAGCGTCCGAGAGAATTCTTAATACGAAACCGAGGTAAAATTTGGAAAAAGTGGCAGCCATATTGATTTTCTTTATTTCCAACCCGATTTCGTTAAAAATCAATATCCGAGCGTCCGAGAGGTCCCCTAATACGAATCCGAGGTAAAATTTAGAAAAAGTGGCAGCCATATTGATTTTCTTCATTTCCAACCCGATTTCGTTCAAAATCGATATCTGGGCGTCCGACAGGTCACGTAATACGAATTTGAGGTAAAATTTGGAAAAAGTGGAGGCCATATTGATTTTCTTCATTTCCGTCCTGATTTCGTTCAAAATCGATATCTGATTGTCCGAGAGGTCTCTTAATACGAATCCCAGGTAAAATTTGTGTAAGTGGTGGCCATATTGTATTTTTTTGTCCCGATTTCGTTCAAAATCGAGATCTGAGCGTCCGAGAGGTCTCTTAATACGAATCTGAGGTAAATTTTGGAACTCCATGCATGCCAGGGATTGTAAAAAAAAGGATTGGCTTTTAAAAACGACATAGAGGTTTCGATATTTTTTCCATTTAAATCAATCTTTAAATATATTTTTTTAATCGTATGGCATTTATTTACGAACCGTGAAATCTTCGGGAAGACAAGTACGGTTGCCAGTTTTTGTTGCACTTTAAGCACTATCCAGGGGTCACGTGTAGGGTAACGGTGGGTACTCCCTACGGACGTAGTGCAACTTCGACCCCCCTTTGTCAAGTGAGTGGGCAAACTTAAATGTTAGAAGTTCTCAAGCCGCCCGAAGGCCTCTAACTTGGCTTAACGACTGCTGTCGTAAACAGCAGCGGATCAACGGCTTAACGTGCCTTCCAAAGCACGAGAGCCCTCAGTTAGTAATTACTCAAAGCGGTCACCCATCCAAGATCTGACCTGCACCCACATTGCTTAACCTCGCATACCGCACGCGGTAGGCGGGTGCCGCTGGGCCACGAGCGCTCTGAATTCTTGATAGTTTGTGCCAAATTTCAATTCAATCGGTCCAGTAAAAGCAACTCGGTTGTAACAGACGGACTAACAGTAAGGAGTGCGAATGAAAGTGAAGCCAAATTTTCTTTTTGGATGCTCCTTTGAATAAATCACAATCACCAAACTTCGTATACCGAAACTCCCAGAATGTAACAACTACTATTCTGGAAACTGTATCTAAATCGGTTCAGCCAAACGCGAGATAATCGTGGACAAACATACATATATACCTACATACATATATACGAGTCAAACAGTGAACCTCTTTTTTGTAGACGGTTAAAAATTACGCTTGGTACGCGGGCGAAGCCGCGGGCAAATGCTAGTAGAAGTATATCAAAGCGATAGTGATCTCTCCCCGTCGCAATAATCTTCAAGGTATTGAAACAAAATGGAACGGTACTTTTTATGACTTACCGAACTATTGTACTGTTCAGACAGAGTCCCGTTCATAGAGTTGACGCTGCTGTCTTCCGATATCAGCGACTTGTTGCTGCCGGCGTCGCTCTCACTCGGAATAAACCTGTCACCTGAAAACAACACCTCAATTACTAGATGAAGCCACAGAGCCTCATTATTTGTGAGAGAATTATATTTCTTTATGATCAAATTTTTAACAGGTTTGTTCGCTCACATTTCTTCGTTTCCCTAGGAGTTCAGATAATAATATACTAATTTAACTTATTACGTTCCAAAGATAGCACGCCACATATTTTTCAGTTTCAATATTGTTTCCCTGAAATCGCATAATGGATAGATAACGCACGATTTTTATAACCTCATAAAACGAGGTATGTAACTTACTTGAAACAGTTTCTGCGTGATCCATGTTGTCGAGGGAAATCTTTGGTTCTTCATATTGATGGATAGGCATGTATTCTGAAAAAAAAAAGAAAAACCATTCCAGGTATCACTTTGTGTTTCGTCCGTGACTACATTGATGTCAATTACACATTGTTGTATTATGTCTACTACCCAAGGTTGTCGTAATCAAAATTGACATTAATTGTAATGTGATGACAGTCATCAAAAGAACAGTCTTATTTCTCGTTATCTATAAGAACAACTATGCTATGATGACCAAACTTGTAAATTCATAATCTGGGCAATGCATGCATATTTTGAAGAAGCATTGTTGCTGATGTTTGCTGTAGGGAAACTGACAAATCCTGCGGTGTGGATATGCTTTGTACCATTTTTTTTAAATATATATATATTTTTATAATATGTTATCCTTATAAGAACAATATGTATTAGTATAATATGGCATTTTTTGACATGACAAAATAAAGAGCAACATGCTAACAATACCCAATGAATGCAGATTGCAGACTAATACCATATATATATACTAAAGATCGATAATCAAAATTTTTGGTATCCCTTTTTAGGGTTCCGTAGTCAACTAGGAACCCTTATAGTTTCGCCATGTCTGTCCGTCCGTCTGTCCGTCTGTCCGCGGATAATCTCAGTGACCGTTAGCACTAGAAAGCTGAAATTTGGTACTAATATGTATATCAATTACGCCGACAAAGTGGTAAAATAAAAAGTGGAAAAAAATATTTTATTAGGGTACCTCCCCTATACGTAAAGTGGGGAGTGTTTTTTTTTTTTCATTTTAACCCTAACGTGTGATATATTGTTAGATAGGTATTTAAAAATAAATAGGGGTTTACTAAAATCATTTTTTGATAATGTTAATATTTTCGGAAATAATCGCTCCAGAAGTAAAAAAAAATGTGTCCCCCCCCCCCCCCCCCCCTCTAACTTTTGAACCATAAGTTTTAAAAATATGAAAAAAATCTCAAAAGTAGAACTTTATAAAAACTTTGTAGGAAAATTATTTTGAACTTGATAGGTTGAATAGTTTTTGAAAAAATTACAAAAATAATTTCTGAACTAAGTTTGTAATTTAACCGTATAAACAGGTGTTTATTGTACCTGTCATTTCTACAAAATCACAATGAAATGACGTGCTTTCAAATAAAGTAAAACCGGTGAAAATCGGTTCACGCAATAAAGAATTATTCCATAAAAATCATCTTCCATACTTTAAGCTCGCGCGCAATAGTTTACTTAATTTGCCGATAGATGTCGCTGTACGTGGAACGCTCATTTCTACATGGCGGTGTTAAGATTTTTCCTGATTTAATGGGGTCTGAGCAGGTGCGAATCTATAACTCTTTCTTTAGTTATCACCGTCCTCTGTGGGCCCGTTTTTAGGGTTTTGTGTTTCTGTACTTAATATGTCAACTTAATGTGACGGACGGAAAACTACGGAACCCTACACTGAGCGTGGCCCGACACGCTCTTGGCCGGTTTTTGAGTGTTGAATTTAACTGAAGTAGTACTGACTTCATTTAATATACAGGTTGTTTTTATTGATTTCTGTTCCATCAAGCGTATAGCCATAGAAACAACGTAGCGTATTTAGTTTTTTCAAAATTCAAGATAAAATATTTATTTAATTTCCATACAATATAATTAACCCTTTAACGGTCTGACATATCTAGACATACGTTTAATTTTGGACTCTAAAAATTTCTATATAGATTGTCTTTTGTCTCGTGCACGTTGGTAAAAATATTCCCTCTGCCTTATAAAGGGTTAATTATATCACCAAGGGTGAATGAAAAACGGCCATAGGAGTTAACGTGGAGTTAAGCAAAAGTTAATGTCAAGTATGACAATTCGTAATTCGAATGATTGTTAAGGATCTTTTAAACCGAGCTTACTGCGGACTCTTAATTTCAATTTAGTCTTTTTTTCCATTTTTGAGAAATTCCAGGTCATCAGGTTAAAAATAATACCCTTCCTGCAATGGGGAATGTCTGAAATTTTTAAAAGTCCTTGATTATTTTTCTAATGGGAGGAATAACCGTCGCCATTAACAGAAAAAAGTTTCAGATTTTTCGGTTGCACCATATATTTTATAAAAATACAAACATTTTATATCACCTCGCGTCTGCCCCGTATCAGACTACTACGACATTTCTAAGTCCGTCCAATATTTAAAAAAAAAACGCCCGCTTGGATCTGTGGTACGCAATGACATTGACAGTTCAAGTCATACGACCAACCTATGATGAACTGTCAATGTCATTGCGTACCACAGATCCAAGCAGGTGTTTTTTTTTAAATATTCGACGGACTTAGAAATGTCTTAGTAGTCTGAAATCTGAAACTTTTTTCTGTTCATGGCGAGGGTTATTCCTACCATTAGAAAAATAATCAAGGACTTTTAAAATTTTCAGACATTCCCCATTACCTCCTTCCAGGGCTCGACAATAATGTACCATTGAAGTTGTCTGGAACATTGCAAAATGCATTGTCGGCCTGTTTAGCCTAGTTGGTAGTGACACTGCCTCCGAAGCTAGAGGTCCCGGGTTCGAATCCCGGCCAGGGCATTACTTGTGCATTTAGCACGGATATTTTCTATGTATTTAAATATGTATTTATCTATATAAGTATGTATATCGTCGTCTAGTACCCATAGTACAGGCTTTGCTTAGTTTGGAACTAGGTTGATTTGTGTAATATTGTCCCCCCAATATTAATTTTATTTATAACAGAACATATATGTTCTGTTATGTTCGATGAAGTGCATTAGTGTAGTGTGTTACCCGCGTGCAGCATGTGGTTGATGTCGCGCATGATGGCCTGCGGGCGCGGCGGGTCGGGCTGCCAGCACGGCCGCAGCAGCGCCCACAGCTCGCTCGGGCAGCGCGCGGGCCGCATCAGCCGCTCGCCCATCTCGTAGCTCTGAACACACGCGTTCATAACATAACTCTAGTATTTGCATTCCTATTTGCATTCTGACACAGCTGTCATCCTGGTACAAATTATGTCATCATTGACGGTTATTGTACCGGGATGACAGCAGTGTCAGAATGCAAATACTAAAATACTATAACTGCATAAGGTCGGTTGCCTTCACAACAGGGTATTTCATAACACTAAAAAATATTTTTATTTTCTTTACCATTAAAGTAGTCTTAAGAAAAAACTCGGTTAAAATTCAAACTTCAGCTTATTTATGCAATTTTAAAGATTTAAAAATACATAAACGTGGAAAAAAGGATGCAGTTTGACCATAGAAAATTATGACGTCAATATGCACATTTCCCTACAAACTTCATAAATAACACCCGAGCGTTTTTGACGTATCCTGAAAAAAATCCGATTTCACTATCGATGAAATACCGTATTCCCTGTCCCGCATACAAACGGCAAATTTTGCTCTGTAAGTCCACTTCAATATTTATTGTATTTTATTTATTTTTAATTTATTAGGGGGTTTGTTACTAATTTGACCAATTGTAATATGTTTTTGTGTGAATATGTTTTATGTGCACATACATAATCATATATGTTTTTGGAGACATGGACTCCACAGATAATACGTTGTATCAAAAAGTCTACTATGGCGATGGGCTAGCAACCTGCACTGCAATGTCACATTTAGAAAGTAACCCTCTTCACACTGAAACCGCTGAACGGATTGATAATACAGATAATTTGAGATCCGGAACCAGATATTGCAGACTTTTTCTCCCCGAAAGGTGACATATTACGGGATGGTGTGATAATTAATAAAACGCACAATGGAAATCGAATCTCTTAAGATAATTAAAGAGTCTCGCGGACAAAGTCGCGGGCACAAGTTAGATTATAAATAAAACTTACCCTCGCCGTGAGAACAGGGTTAGTATCGGCAGGCGACTGTCCGTAGGAGAACACTTCCCACAGTGTAGTAGCGAACGCCCAGATGTCGCCCACAACGGAGCGACGCACCAGGCTCATGTCCGAGTGGAACTCCACCGGGATCCAGTGAACGCTGAGGATTTTTTTTATGACAATTAAAATAGAAATAATGGAACAGAACTGTAGATAAACGGGATTATTTTGATGTGGCTATCTTCCAATTTTATAAATATTACGAGGGGTGATACATAAGTTTTGATAATCGGTATGAAACACCCCGTTAATGATATTCTTTTAATGTGGGCTGTACCATGACACTAATCAACATTAAATTAGAGTAAAAATATATAAACATTATTCATTTGTTTTTCTGTAATTGCTGAACAAAAAAAAATCCGAATTGAAAAAATAAGAAGATGGCGGATATAAGAGTTGGTTTTGTAATTATTTGGACCGGTGTTGAAAAAGTCCTGATGCACTAATGAAGAATATTGTAATTGAAAATAAAACCTTGGTTTATCATTATGATTTAAAGGCTAAGCAAGTTATTAGGGAGTATTTTTCGACTTCTTCCTGGACTATTGAGGTCTACCAATAAAAACTGCGAAATTAGCTTTCACTAATTGAGCTCAAATATTGTTGGAGAGTTGTATAACATTATTCTATCAGAGTTGTGTTAAATATTATAAATAAGCTGAAGAAAAAAAAACACGAATTTTCGGGAGAAATTGTACTTCAGAGCCTTCTAATTGACAAAGGTGCTGCTCTTCGAGTAAAGATCAGAACTGATAACCGTTCCTATTGTTATTTAGCCCTAACTTCCGACTACTACTTCTCATTCACTTATGTTCAAAACCAACTACATGAAAATTAAGAGCTGGTGATGACTTAGTGAAGGTATAAAATTTGACCTCAAAAAATAAAATTATATTTATTGGGGTAAAATAAAACAATTGAATGACGTTAATAAGTATTTGAAAATATAGAAAGTGTGCATATTGTGTTAAAAATATAACGATTTACATATCTCCCATATTTAATACTGATTATCAAAACTTATGGATTACCCCTCGTAATATTCGTTTGCTAGTACCTTGTATACGCAATCTTTCAAAAAACTATAATCCTACCGACTGCGCCAATGCAACAATATTGTTGAATTCTTTTTCCAGCATGGTGTGGTTGAAATAGATAAACAGAGTTTTTGGGCGCTGCAGGTAAGCCTCGCTCAGATATATAGAGGTGTATAAAGGTAGTTACTCTTGCGCGGTGTAGCGATGCAGCGAGGGCCCGGCGAGCTTGACCTGCAGGCGCGAGTCGCGCGCGGCCAACAGCAGCCGCGAGCAGCGCACGTAACCGTGCACCACGCCCGCCTCGCTGAGGTCCCACAGCGCCCGAGCCAGCGTCGCCGACACCTTCTTCAGCATGAGCACCGTCACCGTCGATCCGTGCTCCCTGTATCGAGTAAGCTGAATTATACCGATTCGGAACCGTCGATAAACTCTGCCTTTTCCTACCCGATACGTGAGTCACGTGAGGGAGCGTTGGTAATCGGTAAATGAATTTCTATGAGAACTCTGTGGCTACGCTGCTGCAACTAAATACGGAAACAGGATTCAAGGAAGCTGTCAGTACGAAAAATTAAGCAGAAGAGCAGCACATTTAATTCTTGTCCAGAAAATCTTTTAGCGTGGCGCAACCAATTCGCATCGGGGACAAGATATGTTATAAATTAGAGAAGTAAAACATGTGCAGAAAACAACTTTAATTTGCGATCCACTTGGTTGACAGGTCAACAAGGCTAGCACAAGACAGCGCACGAGCTAACTCACTCACGAGATAGTCTATCCGTCTCTTCTCTTTCTATTGGTACACACTGGAAGAAACGGATAGTTTATGTCGTGCGTGAGACAGCTCACACGCCGTTGTGCTAGCCATGCTGTCATCATAGTATATCGAAATTCAAAGAAGAAATGTGTCACAAATTTATCACACTTATTACGCTGACAAGTAATTGTATTTCGAAGCCACCGTTTCAGCTTTACTTTTTTCATTTCACGTTCAAGCTAATGATGAGACTAGCCAAAATGACGTCAGTTGATACTAAGCGGGCTGTACCTACCTGAGGTAATCGTCGAAAGGGCCGTAAGGCAAATACTCGAGCACCATGGCAGTGGGCGAGCTGAGAGTGATGCCGTACAGGCGTACGATGGAGCCAGATTGCACGCACGCCCATTTGCTGGCCAGCTCAATGAAGTCCTACAATAATGTTTTAATTTACAAACTCAAAATTCTCAAACCTTTGCAGATGTTTACTTAAAAATCAACGTGACAGCCAAGCGCGGAAAGTCATGGCGCAAATTCAATTACTAGACACCTCCTTAAAAAATGGGGGAACTGTGTTATATTCAAAGAAATAAAACCATCTGACATTTGCAAATAATGTTACTTCCAAGATTATGGTAAGAAATAGTTACAAAATAATTCATACAAAAACACTGTATTATTTACGACAGCTACGCCGAAGTAACGAATGATAATAAAAATATTTTTTAAGAAAAAAAAACCGTCTTCAATGGGGGAGGCCGGAGAAAGATTATTAAGTCATGGCGCAAATTCAATTACTAGACACCTCCTTAAAAAATGGGGGAACTGTGTTATATTCAAAGAAATAAAACCATCTGACATTTGCAAATAATGTTACTTCCAAGATTATGGTAAGAAATAGTTACAAAATAATTCATACAAAAACACTGTATTATTTACGACAGCTACGCCGAAGTAACGAATGATAATAAAAATATTTTTTAAGAAAAAAAAACCGTCTTCAATGGGGGAGGCCGGAGAAAGATTATTATACTTAGATGGTGCACTCTTACATTCCTTAAAATAAAATAAAAATGGCTATAAGTATGTTTATAATGGTAGAAGACTAAGTACTCTCAATTCCTCATGGAAAAACCTTGCTTGCTTGACAAACAAAACGAAGAGAACAAATCGCCAAACTTGAACAACGCGTCGTTGAAGAGTTCCGTTCTGATCATCATCAGCAGTTCCACTTCATCAAATGTCACTTTTATGAATGAAAATGCTTGATTAGTTCATGAAAATACTAAAATTACTATTTGTGTGCCTTTCACATTTGAGGAGTTCCCTCGATTCCTAATGGATCCCATCATCAGAACTCGAGCATGACAAAAATCAATCGTGAAAATAGAACTTGCTTAACAAACACAGCTAGAAGGACAAATCGCCAAACGTGAACTTTTCGTCGTTGAAGAGTTCTGTTCTGATCATCATCAGCAGTTCCACTTCATCAAATGTCACATTTTTGTATGATAATGCTCGATTTGTTAAACACAAAAATCACTGTATGTTTGCCTTTAAGATTTGAGGAGTTCCCTCAATTCTTCATGGATCCCATCATCAGAAATCGATCATGACAAAAATTAATCGTGAAAATAGAACTTGCTTAACAAACACAGCTAGGAGGACAAATCGCCAAAAGTGAACTTTTCGTCGTTGAAGAGTTCTGTTCTGATCATCATCAGCAGTTCCACTTCATCAAATGTCACATTTTTGGATGAAAATGCTCGATTTGTTGATAAAAACACAAAAATCACTATATGTTTGCCTTTAAGATTTGAGGAGTTCCCTCAATTTCCCATCATCAGAACTGCGTTCTGACAAAAACGGGACCAACTTGGATATATATACTTACAAACAAAAAAATAATTTTCCAAATCGGTAAAGAAATGACGGAGTTATGGAGTAACAAACATAAAAAAAAAAACATACAACCGAATTGATAACCTCCCCTTTTGAAATCTTGAAGTCGGTTAAAAATGAGAATATATTAGGCCAACTATAAAATTAATACTGTCTATGTCTACCCAGAAAAAAAGGTTGTTAAAGAAGTTGTCGCTACCTCTTTTGAGAATCGTAGACTTTCATAATTTTATATTTGTCGAAAATGGCATCAAGACAAGAAACACTGAGACTACGCGTTGTACATTTTTACAATTCCAACATAAGCTTGGGTAAAAAGTACACAGTGGACAATTTTAACAAGGAGAATGTGCCAACTTCTGCTATTTACAGAGTCCTAGCATACTTGACGGTAGCTCGTAAAAGTGGCAGCGGTCGACCAGCGAAGATAATGACTAAGAGAAGGCTGGAGCTGCGCCAGAGTACTTTTAACGATAAAGATTCCATAAGCCAACGAGTTGCCGCTAATAGTACATTACTACACGGACAAAAGGGGTTGCCGGCCGAAGACATATAGACGGCTGAGCGAAGCGAGGCCGGATAGGTCTAAGGCCGGCAACCCTATATTTCCCGCCGAGGTATGTATAGTGCTTTTCTCAAACATGCAATGAAATAAACAACAAAAAAAATCACAGTTTTATGTTTAATACGTATAGTGGCAGAATGTCATGATGCCTGTGCCACAAATTTATGTGGAATGGAAATTAAAAAAGAGGACTTTGCCGGCCTAGGCCTGCAACATTTGTATGAAATTGCATTAACGACCTCTTGTCCTAGCCGCACCTGAAACGTCATACTTCGCAGCCTATTATAAGGAACATAATATCAATATTTCATTGCATGTTTGAGAAAAAAAATTAAATGTACTCAACCATACATCTGTAGCTCGTTAAAAACATAGGTCGGGAATGCAGAAAGAAGATAAGGGCACCAGAATACACTGATGAGCAAAAATCGATGGTAATGGATGAAAATTATTTTACTTTAAGTAAAACCCATATTCCTGGAAATTATCGATACTATACCAGCGATGTTTCTACTACACCAGAGGACATAAAGCACAAGTACAAGCACAAGTTTGAGCAAAAAGTTAAGCTATATGTGGCTATTTCTGAACAAGGTACATCGAAACTGTGGTTCAAACTAAGTGGTTTAGCAGTCTAACAAAAAGTGTACGAAAAATAGTGTTTGAAAAAAATATTGATGCCTTTTATTCGTAAATATCATTCAGATGGACAATATGTTTTTTGGCCTGACAAAGTATCTTCGCACTGTCAAAAAAACGATACAGTTCCTAGAGGCCATTTGGCACATTTCATTTGTGCCAAAAACGCGTAACCCCACAAATCTTCCACAACGTCGTCCGATTGAAGATTTTTTCGGTCATTTGAGCAGTTTGGTTTATAAAAATATTTGGAGAGCCGTAAATTGTGCCCAACTTATAAAAAAAACCAAGACAAGTATTCGAAAAATGGACAAAAAAAGCCGACCAACGGTCATGTTCGTCCTCACTTCGACGAACAGCTGATCACGGGCCTTATTCAAATGTACACTAACGTTTTTGTAAATATTACTCTTCTATATATTTTACAATATAACTATTTTTTTTACTAACGTCACAAGAGTTTATTTTAAATACCCCCACAATGAATTCTCATTTTTTGTTATCACCCGTTAATCCTATGCAATGCTAGCCAGTATGCAAGTTTGTACTGAGGTTTATAATAAATTTGTTATATTAGTTCGTTAATTTGTTGTTTTTGACGACCGGTTTAGCTTAGTTGGTAGTGACACTGCCTCCGAAGCTAGAGGTCCCGGGTTCGAATCCCGGCCAGGGCATTATTTGTGCATTTAGTACGGATTTTGTTCTTGGGTCTTGGATGTTCTCTATGTATTTAAGTATGTATTTATCTATATAAGTATGTATATCGTCGTCTAGTACCCATAGTACAAGCTTTGCTTAGTTTGGGACTAGGTCGATTTGTGTAAGATTGTCCCCAATATTATTTATTTATTTATTTATATACAAAATCAATACCTACTCATTATATCATACCTTTAGATAGTCATTAGTCTTCTCTCTCTGTAGAGTCTTGAATGCAACTACTAGCTTTTTAGTTTCGTCGAGCCGCCATAAAGCTTTGAACGTCGCAGTTAAACCTTCCGAGCCTATTTTTTCTGAACCTATAAACAAATTAAGGGTATAACAATGCAATCCCAAACGAAAACATTCAGCCTTTTCTGCATATGAAAAATGCTAACCAAAAATTGTAATATCCGACCACGCTAAAGCTAGACGAAGCGTATATTTGACATTTCCTATGTATCCTATAATTCCAACATACATTTTGCTGCAACTGCGCACCCTCACCAAATTTTATGCCATGTGTTAGTATATCCACTTATGTAATGTAAAATATTCAACCAACTATGGCAGTCAAGATGCTCTCCCTCTAGATATATATACACTAATCCATACTAACGTCCCAGTGAAATAGTTTACTTACCCGTGTAAAGCAGTATGTCTTTGCTGGGTAAGCATCGAGGGCTCTTGTTATCTTTAAGTATTTCCTGTAACTCTGCCTGGTCAATTCTGACACCCTTCTTCTGTGGCTCTCCACACAGAAGCAACTGTGATTTGTCTGAGGAAAGACAAATAATAAATAGAAATTGTATTACATATTACATCATGTTAAGAATGAGAAGAGAAAAATCTTTCCCGTTTTAAGGCGGGCTCAAGATATAAGTTTTTATTCTATATTATATTTTAATTTATCAATCTCGTAAGTAAAAAAAACTATACTTATTAAACCCAATCATCAAGTGGAATGGAACAAATACTAATATACAATACAATACAAATACTCTTTACACCATACCTTGCCAAAAAGCGCGTTTTCCGCACGCTACGCTATGCAAAAACCCACTTTTTGGCCAAGTGGTGACGTAAAATTGTGTACGAAACACGGGTCGTAAAACAGAAAGCCCTCTCTCGCATATTTATGACCCTCGCCTGCGGCTCGGGCCTCAAACATCTGCGATATCGGCCTTTCTTTGTTTTACAACCCTTGTATCATAATGTACTATTATTACACACGTCACACAAATGAAACGTTATAAACAGAAATAAAATAATAATATGTCGGTAGGTAGGTAGTTATTAATTCTTATTGAATATGACGCTCCAGAATATCGCCATTTTTATTACTCGTGAACTTACCATATTCAGATGGCGGTATACATTCGTTCAAATATATTCTACCGTCAGGGTTCTGATGGTACTCAATAATTTTCTCAATACTTTGGAATTCTTGCTCGTTGAATATGTAACAGTGGCCGTGGTATTCTATGCGGTATGTTTCTGTCGTGCTGCAAGAAACATAACATAACACGACATCAGTTAAAACACATCCGGGAGTGGGTTAAAAAATTGAGCACGCCAATTAAGGATATACTCGACAGTGCACAGAAACACATCACTATGTAGCAGTGGCGGAGCTCCCATACAACACGATTCCCACCGGCTTACCTTAAATTTCTTGCTGCGTGTACCATACTTATAATGTCATAATAAATCAACAATATAAATACAAACTACCCTGAATTTGACAATAAGATTTACTAAATCGCTTCACGTCAAAATATTTCAACAAATCACTATCAGTATGAATTCACACGCCGAGCGCGCAAAGCCGGTGGAGACCGACTTGCCTTCGCGCGTGTTCTACAGCGCGCACACATCGAAATTACACGGACACATTGATACCGCGCTTCCAAGACTCGCAGCGAAAATATCGCCCTCTACGCGTCTTTGCAAGCCGCTTTATAGCGTCTTATTTCGGTATTATCTCACTGGAATTTAAACCTTAAATGTATCTTAATAAAGTTTATAATAAAATTACTTGCTTCGCCAAATATTAAAATTATACTGAAACATGTCTTGAGCGAATGGGCAAAATATTATCAAATATCGATTTTATAATTATCAAATATTGTATATGCCTTTAAAACACAAAAATTGTATTAAAAATATGGATGTTTAGTTTTTTTTTTCCGAGGCATTGGCGTTAGGCGATTGCAGGCTGAGTATTTATTTAAACATCAGTTTAATAATATGGAACCGGCAATACAAAGGTTTAAAATATATTCTAGAAACAATAACATATAACAAGTAACAAAACTTAAAATAAACCTATAACTAAACTTAAAAATAAACTTATAAATAAAAAATGGTCCCCAAGTCCCCTTCGTGGGCTATGGTGCCCAGAAGACTGGCAGCGTTACCCCTTTGGATGGCCAGACTTAATCTCTGGCCGAAGTAGCTGCCAGCCCTCTGGTCACCTGAGGTATCTGTGAGGCGCTGGGAGATTTCTTTAAAAAGGAATTTCGCGCTGGGTTCACCCCACGGTCCCAGAGTTTCAACCCCAGACGGCGCAAACATGTAGCCCTCACCGAGGGCAGCATATTTGCGCCGCTTGTTCTGTTCCGCCGTTGTGGCCGCAGCCCCCGCCTTGACAGAGGTCGCCTGTAGGTGTGATGGCGCGAGCGTATCAACGCAGGTGGCGTCCCACACAAGCGTCCTCCCCAACTTCCACGGAATTAGTGACATACCGTCGGGGCGCTTGCCATCGTCACGTGCGATACCGTTCGGCTCAAGGATGGCCGGCACGTTAACGGAAGCAAGCGCCCTCCGAATGACATCATTCAAAGACGCGTGGCGGGAGATGCGGCCTGCGCTCCTCTTGCAGGACAAGCCGTGGTGGCCAAGCTCGTTAACCATAGCGCCACAGCGGCAGCGGTGGGGCTCATTGGTTTTAGTGCCTAGTCGCAAGCAGGTGGCTAAGGTGAGGGTCGTTTTGTCGAGCAGGGTACCAATGTTTGCTGATGGGAATGCGTGGAGCCAATATCCAGCTTCCGGTTCCGCAACTGCGAGCAGACGAGCGCGCTCTGCTGAACTCTGGGCAGTGTCAGTGAGTTCTTTTAAAGTTGACTTACATAGCGGCTCGTCCCACTGTTTTTGCGACTTTAGGCAAACCGGAAGAGGGACACCAGGACAAGACTGCATCCACATGTCTTTGGCCTCGTTCAGGGTAGTGGTGCACTCGTTATCGGAGGTTGAGCAGAAAATCTTATCGGCAAGGTCTTGTGTACTGTGAAATGAGGCCAAAAACGCAGGCAGGGCTACACTGACGAATTGGCGTATACCCAAGCCGCCATGTCGGATAGGCAAGGAGGCCTGAGTGTAGTTTCCAACTTTAGAAGTTTACTCTTATTTTAATTATCCATGAAGGATTGCGCAACACGGTACTTTGTTATTTGGTGAATAATGTATAAAATATGAAAGCAACACATATATTTACAAATGCTTATTGTTATTGTAATCTTTAATGAGAAACCAACTTAATATACTAGTGAAATTTAGATTTACGATATAGGTACCAGTGTTTTGTGTATGTTTATGTCAATTATGTGTCGTGTTTAATTGCGATCGAGGCGTATTTCAAGGTCATTTGATGTTGAGAATACGAGTAGGTACATTCTTTAAGTAAAAAGTACAGTCGGTAATAAACTCATGTACTTACAAGAAAACGACCTTATTGATAGGTACTTAGGTCCTTATTTTTGCTCCGGGTTGCCCAGAATAAAATCTCAGTGGCCGCCACTGCTATGTAGCATCAATTTATGATTAGTATAATAGAAGCATTCGTTGATCTGCGTGTGTACACTGTGTTTGTATAATTACAGTTACTATCATAGAGGTGGATAACAAAAGTCTGTTTAAAATATAGTTATTTGTGAACAAAAGCATGATAAAAGTTGGACGATTACATACCTATTTTTTGTACAAACGTCTAAATAGTAAAGGTTGTAGTCGTCCTGACATTGTCTTAAAATATAACAACCGTGTTTCTTAGCTCTCTTCTCTTCTAGCTTCCGATACGAAAATGCCCCGCTGGAAACAAATAAAGTACATTTAACAATCTAATATAATGTTGGAAGCCTGTAGCTCCTTTAGAAGAGCCGACCGTGATACATTGCATGGGCATAAATCAATTAAAATTTAACACTCATTCAATGTGCATTATAATAAAATCAAATCACTTCAACAAATTTTAGACAATAGGGATGATTATTGATTGCTGATAGTCAAATCAGCAACTTTAAGGCGCAGGGTAGGGCAAGCCATTCTCCATACAAAGGTTGTGCAAGTTTTTTTAGTTAGTTTTGGCACTACAGCATTTAATTTTATTTTTTGTTGGTACATATTGGATATAAGCAGAACTAGATGTTGAAAATTTCGCATTATTTAAAAAAAAATAAATCAATAAATATTAAAATTAAAAAAGAAAAACATCAAGACATAGCTAACAAAAAAAATTGGTTGTTTGTAAAGTAGGTTTACGATCGAGATGTTTGCGTGATAACGTCTTATTGGTGATATAAGTTTTTGGGAAGTAAGGAATTAATGAAGAAAATCTCCATTCGTTTGTATGCCGCTAGAGTGAGAGAGACGGAAGATCGGTCCACTCACTCGAACGCTATGCCAGCCTCCGCTCGTGAGGATTCCGCGTGACAAGTTTCACGGAATGACTGGCAGCGCTCGAGATGAGACGGGAGATCGGTCCGTCTCTCTCTCGTTATACCTGCGATCGCGGTCGTGAGGTTTTGGTCACAAGTTTCTGAACATGTCACCCGACTAAAACGATTTTAAAGACGTTATCACGTCAAAATAAGCATATGGACCAAAAATAGTAACTGGAGTGCAAACACAAACGAAGAAAACTTGCACAAAGTTTGTATGGAAAGAGCTTGCCCACCCCTTCGCCTTAAATATTACGTCAAAAACGCTCTAAGTACAAGGGTTGTACGGGAAATAGAAAAAGTGAAGTAACGATATTTGGTAGTCACAAGGCTTGTAGATAAGAGATGTGCTGCTCCTAGGTAGGAATAAAATAAGGCTGGATATATACAGGAAAGGGTTATCTGTAAACTATATACATAATGTACAATAGATAGGAGTCACAAGAAGAAATGACAATAGAGAGATCTCTCAGGGACCGAAGTCCATTGAGAGTTGGTTAGATGTTATACTTATATTTATGCAACTGATTTTAGAATCTTCGATAGATTTGCCAGATGGAGTGACGCCACAGGCTCGTCACTTTTCGATTTTAACGCCATTAAAATAGAGTTAAAAGGTGACGAACATTTTCATTTCCCGACTGTATATAAAAATCTAAAAGAGCAAAACAAGTTGAAGTATAATGTTTTCCGAGTATTTAGCGAGTTATGTTTATTGGTAATACAAGAATAAATTATTTTTAGTGGAGTCGTATACAGTGTTATCCTAATTTAATTATACTCACCCAACAGGGCCATGGCATTTGATCCTTTGTAATTCTTTTAATGATGGAGTCTCGTCGTCCTTAGATAAATTGAATGTCCATTTCACCATCAACCTAAAATTATATTAATTTGTGCCATTAATTGTTTACAACGTAATTTATAGTTTGATAATCCTACACCATTATAAAAGCAATATTTATATATTTATTTACTTGCAAAAACTTCCATCATATTTACAACACAGGAGCGAAAAGCGATCTAGCTCAGTCTAATTAAAAAGAAAATCCTCGATGTTCACTCACCACCCCAAGCAAAGCTGACTCTGGGTACTAATTTAATTATATGAACTACTCACCTATAATAGCCATCACAAACTGAGATAAACGATGACAACTGTTCTTCCGACTTAAATTTGAAAAATAAGGGGGTCCCTCTTCTTGAAACTTCTAAGGACAAGTCACCGTTTCGCGTCAAATAAATTAATTCTTCTATAGTGCACATATGGAACCACTGAAAAAAACAAGCAATATTAAAAGAAGGATGTCGAAAATTATTTTATTGAAATAAACTGTTATTGTCGGCTGCACTTTAACTGCACACCAAAGCGATTTTAACGAATCCGAGTACGAATGTTTGGTATTGCAATATTGAATGGTCACCGAACTATAAAATTAGGGTGTGCTCCCGGGAAATCCCGATCCCGAAAATCCCGGTATTTCCCGGAAAATGAAACTCGCATTTTTTCCCGGGACTGATTTTGTAATTCCCGTTGCTTTCGAGACTTTCGGGATTTCATTATTTGTGGTGAATAACACTCATATATATCACTAAACTTCTCTAGTGAAATGGCAAAATGAGTTGTTTTTTCGGGCTCATTTCATCAACTCTGATGTGTTTTTCTCGTGAACGCGTAGAGGTAACATCATATCAGCCGAAGGACGTCCACTACTGGACCTATGCCCCAAAGACTTCCTCAATGACTGGTCCTGCGCTAATCCTGAATCCAGCCTGCACCCGCGATCAGTGGCGGCTGTACCTTGAGTGCGCTCGTGCGTTGCACTACCAAAAATTTAACACCATCAATACCATCGTCATCAATAAAACAATCTCAATAATCTGTAATATACATACATAAATTACATTTAAAAAATGCAAAGAAACCACTACGCTATGTCGTAGTCTATAAAATTATTTTTCGCTCAGTCTCAAAAAACCTCTCCGTGCGCTTCGTGGAGCGCACGCACTAGCCAGTACAATTTCTATGAGAATCGCGTTAGAGCGCCGGGCGCGTGAGACGGAAGATACTCCGTACAAACTGAATGAAGAAAAAGGTAAATCTCGTGCGGCGCACGGAGCCCACACGAGGGACCGGCGGCGATATTACCCGACCAAGTGAAGTTAACGCTCAAAATATAACCCCTTCCTAGTATAATACCTTTTCTTGCGCTTCAATTGTCAAGTTTGCTTAGTTGGTTAATAACATGGCCTGCACTTCACTTTTCTCGTATCGCGCCATTATTCGTAATTCGTGTTTATTGTTTGTTTTGTAAAGTGAGTGTGACTATGTGTTTAATGGAAAAAATAAAACTTGAATATCGAGAATATTAAAAACAATATTAAAACTTTTAGTGATTGTTAAATTAGAAATAAAATCGGCTGGGCCGCCAAGGTCATGCCTTAATTTAAAACCATTTTCCAGGAATCAAAATCGACGGATTGAGGTACTTAATACATATAAAATTTGATTGTTAGTAGGAAAATGTAGTTGTATTGCAATTTTTGAGTTATATAATATAGTATTTCATAAATCCATAAATTAGCGCACCACCGGTTCTCGTAGTCAGCAGCCGCCACTGCCCGCGATCCTTACCAGGTCATCAGTCCACCGGTACGCTGACGCCACTGGAGAACCTTTCCGCCCCAACGGCTATCGGTTCTACGTGCTATGTGCCCAGCCCACTGCCACTTAAGTTTAGCGATTCGGCGGGCCATATCGGTTACATGGGTTCTGTTGCGGATAACCTCATTCCTGATTCGAACACGCAGAGATACTCCCAGCATATCCGTCGCTATTGCTCTTTGGGTGACTTTGAGCCTTCTTATGAGGCCCATAGTAAGCAATCACGTTTCAGTGCCATACGTCATCACTGGCAAGTGGCAACACACACTGGTCAAAGACTCTCGTCTTGAGACCCTGCGGAATACTGGACAAAAAAATGTGCCGTAGCTTCCCGAACGTTACCCACCCGATTCGGATTTGACGATTAACCTCTTTCTCAAAATTTGACCTACTTTATTGGACGGTCTGTCCTAGGTAAATGTAGTCGTCTTCAACTTCGAGCGTTAAGTGTCCGATTGTTACGGGAGTTGGTGCTACGTGGGCATTTGACATGATCTTCGTCTTGTCCATGTTCATCCTAAGACCAACTCGCTCGGAGGCTTTACTGACGTTATTGAGCATTGTACTTATAGCATAGCCTCCATGGTCTCAGCCAAGACTACTATATCGTCAGCAAACTGAAGGTTAGTGATGTACTCGCCATTTATGTTGATGCCTAGCCTTTTTAGTCCAGTCTTGAAAACATCCTGCAGTGCAGCGGAAAACAAATTAGGAGAAATAACATCTCCTTGCCGGACTCCCCGCTGCAACTAAATAGGTTTCGAGTTCTGGTCCCGGAGAAGGACTGACATAGTGGCGTTCTCCTACAAACACTTCATCACTTCGATATAGCGCTAGTCAACTTGGCACCGCTGCAGAGATTCTAGCACAGCCCAGGTTTCGATCGAATTGAATCGAAGTTCTCGTAGTCCACGAACGCTAAACAGAGGGGCAAGTCATACTCCCCAGTCTTCTGTATAACCTGGCGAAGCGTAGGAAAGTGGTATACTATACGGTACTAAAGCCTCTTTAGAAACCGGCTTGTTCGGGAGGCAGGAAGCCATCTAGCCTGCGTGCGAGACGGTTCGTAATTACTCTTGAAATGATAACAGCTTATATACATGGCTCAAAAGTCAGATGGGCCTGTAGTTCTTTAGCAGAACGTTGTCGCTCTTTTTGAAGTAAAGCACCACTACACCTCACACCCGCTCCATGCCTTTTGCGTTCTTATTTCCAGTAAGACTGAATTGAACAACTTCTGGAGGGCCGTAAGGACCGGTTTTCCACCCGCCTTTAACTGGGATTAGAACTCGGAACCTCTAGCTTCGGAGGCAGTGACACTACGAACTAGGCTAAACAGGCTGACAAAGGCCGAATATTAACCTTTATGTTATGTTATATATATGAATGAAAGTGTCTTCATTTTATAAATATGCAGCACACATGTAATGGGTGCACAGTTTTGGTTTGTCCCACACGAAAACAAACTAAATTAATAATAAAGATTTCGTACACTTGAGTATTTTAAGTTTATTCAGGTGTTCTGTGAAGAACGTCAATTACCACTCATTTGTTTAACGACCTAGTTGTGACCTTTTTGGCAATCTTGCCAAGAGGCGATAAGCGAATGCGGCTTGCGAAACTATGTTACTTAATTATGTTATGGTAATGTTATGATTATATGTTTCAGGAATTAGCCTTGACGAATTAAAAGCTGAACGTCGATATCTAGCCTTTACTTCTATACTTTATACTAGATATCTAACTTTTTCAGTGACATTTAAATGTTGATATTATGTAAAAAAAAAAACTGGGAAGACATCCGTTGGTTTTGTGTCAAGTGAGTGGGTACCTTGACTGTTAGAAGTTCTCAAGCCGTCCCAAGAGCTAACTTGGCTTAATCACTGCTGTCATAGACAGCAGTCGCGATCAACAGCTTGATGTACCCTCCAAAGCACGGAGCACTCGCTTAGTAACCAATAAAAGCGGTCACCTATCCAAGATTTGGCCCCGGAAAAGAAGCCAACGAAAGCTCCGCTAAATGTTATCTTTATTTGAAGAAACCCAACACGTTGACAATATCATACATATTATACAGGGTGTTTTTATTGATTTCCGCTCCTTCAAGCATATAGCTCTGTATAGCCAGAGAAATGATGTAGCACATTTAGTTTTTCAAAATTCAAGTTTTTTTATATATTTTAAACAAAATAATTTATTATATCACCAAGGGTGAATGAAAAACGGCCTTAGGAGTTAACGTGAAGTTAAGCAAAAGTTAATGTCAAGTATGACAACACGGAATTCGAATGACACTCACATCAACATTGTTTAATTGTTAAGGTTGTTTTATACTATACTAGGGGTGTTAGCTAACGAAAATGATTTTTTAAATATCTTCGAAATAATAGGAATTGGGGTACTAGTGTCTTAGAGAAGATTACTTTATTTCATCTCAGGATTATACCCTCGCAATTAACGGAATTCAATAAAAATATCCTGTATACATTTTGGACCCGGGTATGTCCTAAAACTACGACTAAGACCACCAGGGGATAGGCAGCAGCATCCCTGGAGTGCGGTGGAGATACTGCGATCGCCAACCCGCATGCCAAGCGTGGCGATTATGGCATATACCCCCCGTGAATTTGGGGGAGGCCCATGTCCAGCAGTGGACGTCCTTTGGCTGATATGGTGGTGGTGGTGGTATACATTTTAAGTGAGTTCGAAGTTGTAAGTATGTAATATCTAGTATAAACTGACCTTTCTAGTAATGGTATTGTAGAGCCTGATCCCCGGCTCGTGTGGGTGGAAGGGGGTGACTACGATGCGCACGGGCACCGTATCGTTGCCGTTTCGCCAGAGCACATTGTCGAATTCTTCCGCAAGGTAGTTCGGCGCCAGGCCGTACAAGTGTTGGAGGTATAACTTTTTCACGCGACTGAAAACAGGTGGGACACATAAAAACTAATCGTGGCCTTCAATATACTCGTATTTGTTTTGCCTGAGTTTTATGTCATTAGACGGGATAGTAGTCCTTCTCGTGCGGATATGTGACGTGGATTAGTCAAGTTCATAAATAAGTAACACTTCTCTCCTCTAAGCCATTAAACCTATCCTTTTAGCTTATCTTTTTATTGTGAAGAATGGGTAGGGCTGGAATTTGTCTATAAAACTTCAATATATGAGCCCTCGCTGTAGGAGACCGTTGCGTGTGGACAACTGGACATGTAAGTTGTAACAGGTTTCTCGATATATATATGTAGGTAGAGATAGTGATGGTACTTATGGCATTCTGGAGGCTCTGGATTGGCCAAAGTATAGATACGCGTATCGCGTATGTCTATCGGTCAATGAATATGAAGACTTAAATAGGAACAGTATTCGTAATTCATCATGTTCATCATATTATGTTTACGAACATTATTACGTAGCAATAATTAAGACCAACATATTTTATCAATAATGCTGCCTCGTTACCCGTGTACAGATTAATTAACTAAGTCCTACTCAGTGATCTTACTTCATGTATTTATAACATTTTATTTTATTTATTTATTTTGTTACAATACGTACATGGAAAACCAACAGTGTATCACATGTCCACAAACTACAGTACAATTACATAGCCAATATACGAGATAATTGTATACGATATTGTATATTCCATTTGAGTTCTTTTATAATGACGGTATATAAAAACAATATTCACGCATCGACTTAAAGTACTTGAAGTTGACAGAAAACGTATTCGACCCAGCAAAACTCTTGACTCTAATGTTCACGACACGTACCCACAAACAACTATCCGTGGATGAACCAGTTTATGGCCGACCTATGATTCCTCGGTTATTACGAACGTAGAGTGTCAAGATATACTAGGGACAAGTGGTGAGATGAGAGATATATATAGGTTGTGAACTGGGTAGTCTGTGTAATATAACTCCTCGCCACTTACGAGTATGAGTGATCGGACGTAGGACGACAATAAACAACGATTGTTGAGAGTTCACGACGAGTTCAGCCTGGCTTTACAAACAGATGGAGCCGTCAGTATAATAATACCTATATCCTACAAATATTATAAACGCGAAAGTTAAGATATTTGCTTCTCTCTCAAGCATAAACTTCCGTACAGATTATCATAAATTTTTCCACTAAGAATAACATAGACATATGCTATTATTTATACTGTACGAAGCAGACATACACGCAAGCTTGTTTTTTGGAACGGTAGGCACAGACCACCGATTTTCACTTGTGTTGATCCCGACCTGACAAGACACTTCCTTTTAATAATTGGGATTTTTTGGAGAACAATTTTTACACAAATCGAACTAGTCCCATAGTAATCTCAATAAGGCTTGTGTTGTGGGTACTAGAGGACGATAAATATTTAATAGAATATATACACAAATACTTAAATACATAGAAAACACCCAAGTCTCAGGAAGAAATGTTTTTGATCACCACATTCGAACCCGGGACCTCTAGCTTTGTAGGCAGTAGGTTTGTTTTCTTGGCTTGGTATTTTAAAAGAGAACAGCTACAAATTTTTTGGTCCTCTTTTTACTTTTTTTTTATACATTATTATTTTGCTCTACAGAGTGCAAACGAGGCTTAAACTGACTAAAAGAGCCTCGGCAGAGTACAATTTTGTACCTTTTGGCATCGAAACTCTAAGTCCATGGGGTCCCAGCGCGCACAAGTTATTTGTGAAATTGCGAACCGTCGGGATGGCGTAAGTGGTGACCGAAGAGCTGGCGACTTCCTCGCTGACGGCATTTCCTCGACGTATCAGCATTGCGATACAGCGAGGAAATGCCGCCACATCCTTGGTACAATGCGTCAAGGGCCTGTTTTAGGTTTAAGTTATTATTAATTTTATTTATACTATTTTGGTTAAGTATTATTCTTGTATATATTTTCATTATACATAGAGATTATAATATTTATTTTAAAAGAAAAGGGGTAAAATAATACATAACGCGTATAAGTACGAGTATAAGTATTGTACGTAGAGACAAGGATCTCGCTACTATTTGATAAGTTCGGGTAGGTAACCGCCTATTCTCCAAATTGGGTCCTCAAAAACACATACGACTAAGAATATCGAAGTCGTCAATGTCCCATATCTTTCACTATAAATCACATCACTTTAAATTGGAACGAGCATCGAGTAAATATAGTCTATAAAAATCACCATCCTCCTAGCGTTATTTCCAGTACAGTTGCATCCTGAAGGATGCCCGGGATCCGCTACCTAATCCCAAAAATTGGCGCAGGCACTAGTTTCGCCGACGACGATATTTGCCTAAACTCCGATCTTACGAAACACGAACATGTTTGATTTATGGTGTTATTACTTGCGTTTAGGTTGTGGATGGCGTTACGTTTCCTGTAGGTATATATCCGCTAAATTGTAACGTCTACAATTGAATTGTTTAATTTCAAACCTTTTCACTATGTACGGAATCTGTTTTTTATCTGCTTCATGTTGGACAAAATCGGCAAATTAGGCATTCTGGGCATTTTGACACCAAATCGTTTAAACATCTAGGAGTATAGGACTAAGCAGAAGGGCAAAATTAAATTAAGGTGTAATTAAATCCAAGTGATAACATTAATCATTGACGTAATTGTATTGTACATATTATGTTTGCAGATCCACGTTTTGACTTACTTTACACTATTTCCCACGGAGACTAGGTTTGGCAGGTAATCGTGTGCGTACTTCTTTGGGTAGGGCCCGTGCTTACGGACTATAACTTTTGGTATAAATTTTTTGTAGTTTTTCACCACTTCGTTCGGCGTCATATTCTTTTCTACAACTGCCCGAGTCCTGCAAAAAAAACATCATAAAATAAACTTAAACCTTAGAGTAGTACAGTTCTTGTTTCTTCGGTTTCTAGAAACACCTGGGCATAATATTATTAATAAAACTAGTGTCTCTGTGAGCTGTAGACCAAGCGAGAGATATTTTTTACTATTCAACCCCCATGGCTCCGCCAAAAAAAAAAATCCAAAACCTGAATTAAAAAAACTATTTATCGAACCTGCTCACAAACATTTCACGAGAATAAAAAATAATCATAAAAATAATGAAAAAAAGGTTGATAAATGCGACCTGTAGGATACATCCGGACATCTGGCGAGAGAACATCCGCCGGACATAATAAGAAAGCATTTATGCCCAAGCTATAACAGATACGCATCGCTCGCTCGGCTTAATATCCCGATAATAGCTGTTCAGTGGAATGTTGATAAAATAATTAGAAGCGACAATATCAGCAAAATAACAACAGTACCGCTTGGACATAAATAACACTATTTTTTATATAATTGGTTGGTTTCTGACTATCTATTATTTTGCCATCGTCGCATAGTCACAAAAAATAGGCAATTACTTTTTCGCATTCTTTTCGATTTTTATTTTTTATTGTGGTCTACAAAAGAGATGTTACAAGCAAACTGGTCTCTTAAAATTACTGAGGGCTAGTTTCACTCTTGTACATCCTAATCCCATCAAAAACATAAATGTGAAAATGGCAGCCAAGTTCACCGACAAAAGAATTGAGATCTAAATGGGCGCCAAGTTCCGTAGATGATGACTTGCCTACCTCAGAACATGTGACCGCTGCCACTTATGCGGATGACATTGCCTATCTTTCCTGCCACGAAGATCCCGAAACAGCCAGTGAACAACTGCAGTGTTGAATAGCCCCCATAAATGGCTAACAAAATGGCGCATAAGAGCCAGTGCTTCAAAATCAAACCACATTACGTTCAGCTCGAGAAGAGGTGACTGCTCACCTGTCCATCTGGGTAATGCCATCTTACCACATTGCGAGAACATCAAATATCTAGGCTTCCATTTGGATAGACGTCTAACTTGGAAAACCCACATAAAGCACAAGCGCAATGAGATGAATTGGAAATACAAAAACCTTAATTGCCTCATGGGACGTAGTTCAACTCTTTCTGTGGATAATAAACTGCTCCTATACAATGCCATTATCAAACCTATCTGGACTTATGGCATTCAATTATGGGGGATTGCCAGCGACAGCAATATAATGTGTCTGCAAAGAGCACAAAACGCCATTCTACGTGAAATTTCCTGCGCACCTTGGTTTACCCGGAACGACGAAATACATGACTATCCCAATGTGCCCACAATAAAAGAAGAGATCAAGAAGCATACGAGACGTTATGTCGAGGGCCTTGCAGGCCACCCAAATCCTTTGGCTGCGACATTACTGGATACGACACAAAAAAAAAATTCATTAAAACTTGGACTTGTTGCGTGTTCGCTGTCATATTAACCTGTATTTATTTATAACAATGTTGACACGGTTTGAACATACACGTTTTCTTTTATTCACCCTTGGTATTTTTACCACGATGGGTTCAAACAAACATCTGATAAGTAGACATCGTAGCATTCGTAGCATATGGACGCTTGCGACTCCAGAGTTACCAGGACAATGCTTATTAATATAGAGATAAAATCAATTAATTTTATCAATTACGAGATATATCATAACATATTGATGAGCCTTATCATATCATGTATACGTATACATGATAAGGTATGTTTTGTTGGCATGAACAAAACATGCTTAGATTGCTAAGTGTAGGTAAGTACATACATATTTTCGTAATAATACTTGTAATCAGGATTCATCAATATTTTCTCTCATGTTCGCCGAAAACGATTATGTAAATGACATCTGTCATTTGCGATAACTAACGACCGTGAAAAAACTATAATTAATTCAAATATGCAATTTATATGCCGAGAATGACAGACCAGTAGCGATAAATTCTTATCATTTTAAAGCTACTAGCTATTGGTTTTAAACAAAGGTAATGATTGGGGTAAACCGAGGAAACAAGGTGTATTTGACTGGGGTAAAAGTCGCCTTACGTGCGTTTACACTTTACAACCGTATCGCTTTAACGTTATCTAAGTATTACCTCCTAAATATCCAAAGAATTTCAATGAGACAAAGTATTAAATGTTTATTAACCTGACTACTCTATTGCCGGCTTTCTTAGTTACAATTGGGTGCTATCCACATGTTAAAATTTATAATATGGTGTCACTATACGAATAGTACGAGGATAGTACCTAAACTAAACGTCCTAAACCATCAAGATATCGCAATATCGCTGACGCTATACGTATAGTAAACCATCAAATTATGATCCAGGACCTACATAAAAATTAATTATAACCTTGTCGTGCGTGACATCAGTGTCACATTCACTGATTCATAACCAGTTAAACAAATCGATGTGACAACGACGTTATAAAAACGTATCCCACGCCCCGAACCCTTAAAAAAAGGTATAGACAGAGTTTTCGATAAGAGCACTTCCTAAACAAATAACCAGCGAACAATGAAAATTAAGTCTGTAATATGTGTGATTAAGACCCCATTGTTTCCTCGTCGCGGCAATTACATTTTATGGACCATTATATCGCAGCACTGTCACTGAGCAGGATACAATGCGCGTTGGTCATTCGCAAAGCGTTCCACCTCTATAAACTACTAACTAGCCTTTAGACTTCAAAATTCTCCGGCGCTTTTCCCGGGTGCCCAGGAAAAGTGCCGCACGCGTTAGTAATTTGAGAGTTCGTACATACGTTCTTTATTTACAACAAGATAATTGAGATAGCGTTTTCATAAAAACTCATTCCCTTAGAGGGTTGAAAGGCCATATAGAAAGCATGAGATTTTCAGATATGAGTTTAAACTTTGCTCACAGGCTCCTTTTATAAAGTCAAACATGCTGAGTACGGCGATTTCTGAAATTCATTCTTAATAAGAGTTGAAAGTGAAACTCAAGCTAGGGACATTGATTTAGGAGAGCATCATTTTATGACCTGTAACTTCAAAGAAAGCTACAATACATAGGCCAATCACGTTAAATAATTGCATAATAGAACAAGTCTCTAAATTTAAATACCTTAGTAACATTATTACTAGTGACTCCAGTCGTACACAAGACATAATCACAAGACATAGCTATCTATGGCTAAAAAGCTTTCAACACTAAAAAATGCTTATTTAAAGCAAGAATATCCGGCCATATCAAGAAAAGGCTTATAAAGGTGTACATCTGGAGTATAGCGCTATACGGGTGCGAAACGTGGACGATGACACAAAAGGACAGGGAACATCTAGAAGCCTTCGAAATGCGGTACTGGCGGCGGATGGAGAGGATTAGTTGGACCGAGAAAAAATCTAACGAGGAAGTCCTTAACATTGTCGAGGAAAAGAGGTCCATGCTAGAAACTATTGAAAACAGAAGAGGAAAGATGCTTGGACACCTGTTACGACACGATAAATAATTTAAAACTATAGTGGAAGGGAAAGTGGAAGGAGTGCGGAAGAGAGGGAGACCAAGAAGAACATATATTGACCAAATTAAGGAAAAAGTAAACGTCGTGTCGTATCAGGCTGTTAAAACGAAGGCTGAGGAAAGAAATAATTGGAGATTGCTCGACCGACAAGAGCATAGCTCTTAAATAAATGATGATGATGATGATCATGAGAATATCTTATAGAGTTTAACAAAAATCTGCTCATAAAGGAGTGAAAATTTGATATCAAAATTCATCCCCTTAAGGAGTTCAGATCAGGTTCGTGGTTATTAATGTTGTATATGTTATTAATGTTGTATTGTCACCGAACTTACATAAATATGCTAAATTAAATTTCAGCTCAATAGGATATTGGCAAGTGGCTGAAAAAACCGGCCAAGTGCGAGTCGGACTCACGCACGAAGGGTTCCGTACTATTACGACATTAGACACTATTGGAACCTTATTTTATTAAATTAATTATTAATTTATCAGTAATAAGAACATTAAAACATAATATCAAGTAGAATTTTGGTCAAGTGCGAGTCGCATTTTAGTTTTCTCATACACTTTGAGACCCAGCGCCTGATGAACACAACGAGCAAGTTTTTAAAAGTGTTTTTGTATAGGAGCCTTAAATATTTATTTTATTTTGTATTTAGTATTTGTTGTTATAGCGGCAACAGAAATGCATCATCTGTGAAAGTTTCAACTATCACGGTTCATGAGATACAGACAGACAGACGGACAGCGGAGTCTTATAGTAATAGGGTCCCGTTTTACCCTTTGGGTACGGAACCCTAAAAAGGATTGCAAATTTTATTATATTTACATACGAACAGTGCAAGTTAAATACATAAAAGCTTGTAATATAGGGTTGCTGACGTGTTCCGCCACTTGTATTAGTCGTCTGTGTGACAGCAAAGCCAGAGGTTTTATTTGACGTCTACCTTTCAATTCTTAGTGTTTAAAGAGAAATAAAAACTGGCCGAGTCGTGTCGTACATGCCTACTACTACTACTTCAGATTTAAAACCACCATCCTGTACTTTCAATTTTTACAATAACTACTGGACCCATTCTATTCAATTTCTTATAGGTTTTCCTGTAATTTATAGTGATATAAGTATTTTCTACATTTTTTCAAAATTTTAGGTTTTCCCGATGAGTGTGGACTACCATAAGCCCCTCCGGGTGTCGACTACACTCCCCTCTACCTGATCCCCCATCAACATCTTATAGCTAGCTAGGCAAATGGCCACTATCACCAACCACGGCCCACCAGGCAGTTAGTCTGAACACTGACTATTATCTGACCATTTATTCATTCACTGTATTTCCTTATATACTAGTAGCTACTACATACATAATCATCCATATATCTCGCACGCTCTTAATCTCTAACTTATCTTAAACACGTAGGATGGATAATCAAAACAATTTAATACTTTGTGTCTTACCGGCACACCAAACATTCTAATTTGACTTAAACAAGATTTCAAGTCGAATAAGGACAGCACGAGTCATTCTTTAGTACCTAAAACTAAAATCCATTATATACTAATGTAAAGGGAGAAATTAACACAATTCACTTGTAAACATTAAGTAATTGGCAGCTTGGTCAATCTTTAGTCATTATCTAATTGGACTAAGTGGATCAAATGAGACGTGATTAGAATACCAACGCATTAGAATTAAATCTATGCTTCATTGACGATTTTATATAACTGAGCTGCTAACGATCATAAATAAAATGGCTATAAAATTTATCAAGACCGTGCCGAATGCCGTCCATAAAAAAATTACGACTTTTGTCTCATTTAACCTTATTCAAAAAACTCTTTTTACGAGTTATTAAACCAAGTTTGTCGTTAATTTATTATGTACATATGTAAGTTGTTTTCACAATATTAAGACACAGTAGGGAGTAAACCACCGCACCCAAAGTCACGCAGCGCTCTCGGCACGTAACAGAAATAACATTAGGGAATTTGGAATAATGCAAGTTTCCTGATAATGTTTAGTTTCTCGTCACCGATAAAAAAAAACACTTCTTATGCTCTAAAAGTGCGTCTTTGTGTTGTGCATAGGCAATAACAAGTCGCTTTTTTTATGCTCTAAAGCATCAAGAATAAGTAAAACACACCCTAAGGCTATGACAGCAGTCGGTAAGCCAAGTTAGAGGCCTTCGGGCGGTTTGAGAACATCTAACAGTCAAGTTGCTCACTCACTTGACAAAGGCGGGTCGAAGTTTCACCACGTCCGCAAGTACCCACCGTTACCCTACACGAGACCCCTGGGTGGTTAAAAAAGCAGCAGACTGGCAACCGTACTGTCTTCTCGAAGATCTCAACGTTCGAAACGTTAAAAAAAATATCATCATGAATTCATGTGACCTACATTCATCTACGAATAAATTCAAAACTGTATTTGCAGTCTTCAACTCGTACGAGGCCAGCCTGGACACCTGGAGGCTAAGTAAAAGTATAGCTACATCATCTTTTTAGGGTTCCGTAACCAAGTCTGTCTGTCTGTCCATCCATATGGCACAGGCACTTTATTCAAAAACTATAAAGTGCATGTCGGTGTATTATATCGGCTGCTACATAGTTACTTATGTATTCAAAGTAACAAAAAAAATTAAGGGGGCACTCCATAAAACTGAAAGTAAAAAAAAAAAAACTTAATTTAACATGTGACACGTCAAACGACAGATCTTTACAAACAAATACAAGATTTCTCAGAAAGTAAGTAACAATAAGTCAGTGTATCCTCCTCTAACTTTTGAAAAAACTGTAGAGATAAATGGTAGAAGTCGAGTAGAAGTAAAGATAAATCCTCTTTCTACGAAACAAAAGGACGTAAGTTCGTAAGTGCTGTGAGTTACCAATGGAGATACGACCATATTTAATTCACAGTATAGGATAGTGGTTTCAAATTAGGACTAGTAGTAGTAAGTACGGGTGATCCGTCACGCACTTTAAACTAGGGTGACAAAAAATATCAAATGGTGACAAACAAGTTTACGTTTTCGTCGTTATTTCAAAACCTCACAGCTTCTTCTCTTTAGCTTTATTAATGAAGACAAGACTGCACAGCAGACATGTTTATAATAACTAAATAGCATGCAAAGATGTAATAATTTACGAAAAGGCTGTGTTCAGTGAGTTGACGACATGCTACTAGATTATTATTGAGACATGTGTAAACAAATTTAAGTCTTTTATCTGAATCTGACATCACAAAATGTTTTATCATGCAACATTTCAGATTTATATTTATGTTGGAATGTTGTACATAGATGAAAGTAACTCAAACAAGAACTAGCACAAAAAATATAAATTAATATAATTCTAAGTAAACTTATAAGTAAAATAAGGGGTCCCCCAAAACATTGTCGCCCAAATGCTAGCAGCATTTCCTTGCTGTATTTGTATAACAAATGGACTAGTAAAGGTATCAGGAGTCCGCTGGATGCGGGTGGCGTCGGACTGGTTGTTCTGGCACTCTTTGGGGAAGGCCTATGTCCAGACCATATCACAACGTCACATGTTGAGCAGTGGACGGCCTTTGGTTATGATGACGATGAAGCAGGGACACTGGCAGCTCTGCAGTTTCCAGTAGTTTTAGCTGAATCTTTTAGAAATTTGTTTGAAGAGGTTTTGGGCTGTGTACAATTAGCCAAGATAGTGGTCTAGCTATTTTCGACTTCATTATTTGTGTCTAGGCAGATTATCTTTGACAAGTTGCAATCCAAAAGCGCAAGATAGGATGTCCCAGGCTCCGCTTCAAAAACTGCGTGAATCACGACATGGTGCCAATGCATTCAATATCGATTGCAGCACTTAGGAGTCCCCAGTATGCTCGGCTGAACTCTATTCTCCATACAAACGTAGTTTCGTTCTCATTTTAAAATGCCTTGCTGAAATAATATAAAACTTTGTAAACACAATGGGAGCCGCAACATCTAGGTCGGAAATTAGTTTCTGTTGCTAGAAATTGTAGTAGAAAAAAAATACAGCAAGTTTTTGTGTTTTTTACGTCTTGTATGAAATCCTTAATAATTGCTGTAATTTTTCTCCATTATAATTTCAAGCAACAGAAACTAGTTTCCAACATAGATATGCTGGATCCTATGGTGTATACAAAGTTTCACGTTATTCTAGCATGGCGTTAATAAATGAGAGTGTAACTACATTTGTATGAAGAACCGAGCTTACTGCGGACTCTTAAAATTATCTTGCTGGCAAGTACAATGAGTGGAGAAATACTATAGCATAAGGCCACAACATCCCTTTGATGTGAAGCAAGGGGACAATATTCATGATAAATGCACAAATAATGCCCTGACCGGGATTCGAACCCGGGACCATGTTCATGTGTCAAAAAAATTAATTAATAAATGCACACAAAATAGAACATTTATCAATAATACTGTTACTAGAAGCATCTGTGGATATTTTCTAGCTTTTGGCATAATCATCAAATTATTCAGACAAGAAAACCTTTATCTGTTACACATGGTGACACTAGCTACTGATGATAGTGATGATACATATATTTGAGCCTGTTTCTTTCATGTGACATAGGTCATTTTGCTATAAATGATTGTACCATAATTGGAATAAAATTAGCTTTGTAATTGAATTTAGAACTGCAAGTAGTGAGTATATATGTAATAACTTTTTATTCAAACATTATAACATTGATGCCTTAAACCATTATTTCTGTTCATTATACTATGTATGAATGATTGTACTACCTAACTCCTTTTGCCGAGTTATGAATGTGTTAACTGGCAGGCAGCCGTTAGCATGCAGCAGTTGAACCTTTATATTGAAAAGTATTCAACAGACAAATCAAGTAACATCAGTAACTTAACCTATTATTCCTATTTTGTCAATGCCCAAACTTCATAAACAGTTTACTACAAAAATTGTTTTTTTAATAAACTTTCATTATGCAAATAAAAACTTACATGTCAGTAATTCCAAGGCCCAGCAGATCCGGCTTGTGCTCAGGATACTTGACTTCAGGAATCTTGTTTTCATAGACATCATTTCTCGCTTGTTGAAAATAGTAGTCATATGTTGTCTCATCCAATGTAATCAGAAGTCCTATTCTAGGTACCTGTGTCAAGCATTGAGTACTAAATAAAGGAAATTCTAAATATCTTGCGCTGTTGGGATAGTAATATGGATAAAACATTAAAACTATGAAACCATATTGATTAAGATGAAAAGATATTGTCAAAGATACTAAAAAAACGTAAAGAAAAAAGATTTGGTAAGTTGGATACAAACCTTGTAACGAATTCTCAGTTCATAATCTCTTGTGCTTGATAAAACGCGGGTGTTATCTTTGAGAAAGTAATTTCTTCCTTTCACTCTTAATGCAAACAAAGTATGGGTTAGTGGTGGTATTTTGTACTGTTTACATAATAATATGCACAACTCCTCGGCAGTAAATGTGTTCGAACATGGTATTATGTTAGGTTTGGGATCAATCACTACCGACACTTTAACAGTCTCGCCTCCTTCCATCGTTTACAAATGCACAAACAACATAAAAAACAAGGGGACGCTAACAGAACAACACCACACTGATTAAATTCGAGTTACTCGGGGTTCCTCCGGCCCCGTTGATAACTCGTTCATTTTGCAATTGATAAGTCTACACTAAATGTGTGTACATACGGGAACTTCAATAATTAATGTTTATTTTTATATCAAACTAAGGTCACCGTCACCACTACGCTGTATTTTTTATTTTCGGTTGTCAGTCAGTTGTCAATATTATATAGTGTTGCGCCCGTAGAGACATTTATCCTTAGTGCATGGCTACGCCATTACGTTATAAAACCGGTACTAATCCCATATCTATGTCTACTTTTTTATGGAATAGTAATAGAAATAAAAAGTAGTGTTTTATGTGACAAAGACGTCTTTATAATTATTTAATAGATATAAGTTATTTTAAAAGTTAATTTGAAACCCAACCACAGGGGAAGTCACCTACAAATATTAAAAAAGTATATTGTCTATGATTCTGATTACATCCAATCAGAATCGTTCAATCACACTTGTTTCCTATTTCCTTTTCTTGTCCTTCCTTTTCGCCGGGCGCCCCTCGCCATTACAGCTCGCCGAAACTAGCAAACGATTCTTTGTTCTGAAATTTTTGGAGAAGAAACTCTGAGGACTAAGAAAACAACATTTAACAGGTAAGCTGCCGTTTTTTGTGTCTAACCAGTAATAGTACTTAATTACTGCATCGGTTGAGCTGTAAACCTTGTATATACACGATACACACGTGCAAATCAAGCCGGGTTTAGTTTGTATTATCTATTTTGAGAAGTACGCGGTGTGGTTTTATGAAAACTTAACCAAACAAACGGTTTTTTGATATAGAAAATAGAAGTAGAAGACCGATCGACTTCTTTTCTGAATCTTGATATGTGCTCTTATCACGCAGTTTCACCTACCGCCGCGGCGTCAAACACAATTTCAAATTGAACATTGACAAAAGACGTAATATTTCAAATCAATCGGTTTTTGTGTTTTTCTTTCTTAATATTTTAAGTTTCATCTGCTGTCGATATCCATTCTTGTAAACACTGCATGCCGTGATTTGTTTATGGGGATTTTCTCTTGACCGAACTATTGTAAATCATTGCGACTCGAAAAATCAATTACTTATCATTATATCCGCTTTCAGATCATGGATGACGAATGGGACGATTCTGCAGAGGTAAGTATCGGTCGACACCCTCCAGTAATAATATTTGACCTTGAACACATTTCGCTGATGGCAGCCATGCTTCCTTACTATACGGCTTAATTTTCAGACATTGTTAAACAATTTCATGACAATATTCCGAAGTTTGAATAAAAACATTAAAGGGTATTAGCGCATTTCCTGAAAATACCCTTAAATACGAAAATTTAATATAATCCTAGCATAGAACAAAAATAAATGAGGACAATCTTACACAAATCGAACTAACCCCATAGTAAGTTCAATAAGGCTTGTGTGTACCATGATATTATTAATAGATATTAATACCTTGTCACTCCTGCTAATACGTTTAGCTAGACTGTAAGGGCTTGCATCAAATATTCATGCTCATCAGACTAATACTTGCCCAGACTGGCACTCAGACCCAGGACCGTCAGCTTCTTAGACATGTTCATTAACCAAACCACAGCTAAATTAGTTGTCAAACCAATCATCATAAGCTGTATAGTCAAATTAGCTAGCATTTGGTTCACACATAGGTATTATGAATGAAAGTGAGGCTCTCTGGTTATAATGTGTAATCTGAAGACCACATCAATCCAAAGATCACCAAATAATAGGGATGCTGCTACTTGTTAGATGAGAATCATCCTAGATAAGAATATAGCACAAGTTCCTTAGTAATTGGCGTTGATTGGCTTGTTTTATGCCTATATAGGCATATCCGATTAAAACTACTTGATATTGTATTTAATATTGATCTACAATAAATATGAAGTTATGATATTATCTTCCAACTTTTCCAGGTAACGGTGCCTACACCTTTGAAGAGTAACAATTACAACAGCTATGAATCTAATGATGTTGATGAAGGCCACAGTCTTTCCAAAGGAAGAGGTTTCCAATCTTTCGACAATGAAGAAGATGGTAATTTTTTTGTTGCAATATTTTGGATTTAGTCTTCTTACAACGTTTGGGAGTATTAGGTAACAGTTGGCTCTGTACGTCTAATTAAGCTACAATGTGTAATTACAGCTCTTGGTTCTTATATAAATTAATTAATTTCTATATTAAATCTCTTACATCTTGATCATCTTATGATAAGCCTTCTTGTTCTTACCATATGCAGCGGTCAAGACGTGAGCTCTGTGCACAGAAACAACCTTTCTTGATGATCAGACCACCTTACAGGAATATCTGGCCCCCCATTTGTTTCCATAGCCGTAATTGTCGTAAATTGGTTACAGATTTCAAATCGCGCAATGGCTTCGGCGATAGGCGCGGGCGTGGCGGAAGAGGAGGCCGCGGGGGCCGGGGCGGACGCGGCGGCCGCGGCGGTGGCGGTGGCGGCTGGGAGTCGCGCGACAATGAAGATACTAATGGTGGTATGTACTCTAATCTTAGAATCATCTTATAATAGGTTGGATATGGATTTAAGGAGATGGGCTCAACTTGCAGGGTTGGGCAGTATTTCAATTACATGTATTTAGTATTTTAAATACTTGAAGTTCTAAAATACATTTTATTAAATTGTATAATGAAGATTTTTTAAATATAGTTATGCCACTGTGACAACACTGAGTTTAAGTTTCAACATCAATTCAGCATTTAAGCTGTTTAGTTTGTTAAGCGGTTTTTTCTGTTACTGAGAATTTGATCCAGACCAGATACTTAATTTTACAGGGTATAGATGTTGGATTTAAATTTACGTCCACCTCACAGAACAATGTGATGGCGGTGGTTACAGTGGATGTTCAATTAGTGTTCCATACCAGTTGAACCAAAATGGTCCAACGGAACACATATGCGATGACACATGTGTGGTTTTCTCGAAAACTATTTTTTTTTTTTAGGAAGATCATCAGCTTAGATAATTTGACAAAACTATTTGACAAAGAAAGCTGAAATTTGGATATAATTTCCTACCTAATTTCATACCTAAAGCCAAAATGGCGTTTGCCCCATTTAAGGTGTAAGTTTGGGGAAAATAGGGGTCAAGTTTTTGCACTACATACAGTATTGAGTACTACAACCAGTATGTATGCTTCACACATCTCTCAAAAATATAAGCACTGCTCAAGGGTCAGAGCTGTCATATTTTTTTAAGAGTTATTATTCATTACTTTTATTAATCTTTTTTATTTCATTTTCTTACATAAAAAATGACCTTTATTGTTTGTTATGACCCTATTTAATTGAAAACGATGATAATGCGATTCAAGAGGTTTCTGAATATGAATCCGAGGTCAGGTGGGCTTGCACAATTAGCTGTGAGGTCGCATCCAATGCAACTCAACGATTCCTGGCTCATTCAAACTGTTGCTTATTAGGCAGAGGATGATAGATTTTTCTCTACTCGCGTCGCGTCGCAGTGGTAGTTGTTCTAGCGCTACAAGTTTGCAAAAAAAGACGGCATTTTAAACTACTTATTAACGGTTTGATGTGGTTTAAATCTAATATCAATAATAATATCTTATGGTCCAGGAGGTCCCTTAGTAAGTATACGAAATCTGAAAAAAGAGACCGCCATTTCAAGCTTTTTTTATTTAAAGCCCGATTTCTTCCAAAGTAGAGGGTCTCGGAATTCCCTTAGTATGGATCCGAGGTCAAATAAAAAAAAGAAGTACGTGAAATGTGAACATACGGAACACTACCAGGCTACCCGCACATAGCCCGCGGTCGTTCGCCTGCCGAGCTCGCGTAAGTACCACGCAAGTGTGTAGTCGGCGCAACAAGTCAGGGGGCTGGCGGACGTTGCTGCGAGCGGCTGCGAGTTTAATAATTATTTCCGCGAAAATACGGGCATGCGGTCAGCGGCGCCATGACTGTTCAAAGGAAATATTGCGACGTGTGTGGTTGTACAAATACTCAGCGCAATACCACTTTGTCGTTTCATTTACCTAAACAGGTAGAAAGGTATTTTTTTTTTACTATTATTCATATATATTGCGGTTACGCTAGAATGGTTATTTGAACAAACAATAACTCGCCGCTCATTCCTGGAATTCGTCCCGCGGCACGGCCCGCTAAAAGTGGCCCGAGATCTTCCGGAACGAAACGGTTGGACGTTATAAATTGCCGTACCTCTAAATACTCAATAAATATGTACAAGTTAAATTAAAATATCTAAATAGGTACCAGACTCTATTGTATAATTTTCGCACTCGCCTTTTGTGTATGCAATGTGTGAACATTGTGAATACATATGTAACTTAACTTACACCCTGTTGTTTATTTTCTGAATAACTAAAATACAAACACGCGAGCATAGCCGTGAGAAACACTATTGTTAACATTTCACCGCGAAGGCGCAGGCAGCCCTAGCGCAGCGTCGAATGACGTCACGCCGGCCTTCTTAACGTTAGAGCGAGACGGGCATAATCACCGCGGCGACACGCCCCCTTTCTAAGTAAGTGCAGTATCGGTTACGAAGTAACTTGTATTTCATCTGTGACATTACTAGCAGAGTTCCGACCATCGAAATATAATAAGTATGGAAACATAACCGTCGCTCAAAATCGGTGCCACTAAATCTACACCAAAATGAAAATGTTGGTTCTAAGAAACCTCTTTATTTTTTAGATACCGTTAAAAATTATATAAAACTTTGTATCCCCTGGTTACATGTATGGAGTGGCCCCCCTACCCCTACTTCAATATTTTTTTCGTAATTTCACGTAGCGGTTCATACGAGTAGAACACACCTTCCTGCTAAATGTTTTAATTGTATTTGTAGTGCTTATAGCGTCCGAGTACATCGGCTGTCACATACAGACGAAAAGACGGACGGACAGGTTCCGTTTTCACCATTTTGGCTACGGAACCTTAAAAATACTATTCTTAATTGTATTGTAAACAACACTACTAATAATAAAGTACATATATTAAAATAGGTTCTCGCTGGTGGTAACCCTAGCGCTGAGGGCGCGGCCTCGAAAGAGCGCGTTGCGTGCGATAGAAAGAGATGGCCACGTTTAGGCACGTTTAGCATACCTAAACGGAGGATTTGTTAACAGAGAAACTACCACCCTACCTACTACTTGTACTATTACTTATTCTGTGTCAGTGGTAAAAATGCCGTTTTTTGGACTTAATATCTCAATAATAATAATAATAATCGGCACCTGACTTTTGCGGAGGGCAAAGCCAAAAAAGCTGTATCTTATGCTCAAAGATTAAAACTCTTCAAACTTGATTCATTATCGCTGCGCAGAAACGTTGCGGATGCAATGTTCTTGTATAAATTATTCAAAAATGGCATCGACTGTCCACAACTTCTCGCCCTTCTGCACTTTCGTGCTCCAATTAGAGTACCCCGCAAACCGATAACGCCCCTTTGCCCCCCGCTTCGAAGGACTGTCCACGGCAGCAACTCGCCTGTTCCAAGGCTATGCAAAGTAGTAAATAGCTGTAGCCACGAAATGGATATACACTTTGAGACAGCACATCAATTGAAAAAATCTGTCCACTCCTGCTTAGCTAAAAATGTATAACTAAAGTTAGTGATACCTAATATTTTAATGTCTGCGATTATATTGTTAACGGTATACGTAAATGTATTTTTTATTTGATGCATGTGGTGTTTACCTCTAAGTAACTGTTACGCTTAGCAATAGTACCTAATCATAGCGTTTGTGTTGATACTAATGATAGTGTAAACAGTTGTTGATGAACCAATAAAAATATATAAATACCTATTACAGTACATACGGTGCAACTTTACCGCACGAGTACGGTAATCAGCAGATTACGTGCATATGTCGAAACTTTAAAGAGCCATATGTACTGTAAAACGTTGTAATATACACGTGCGAACAGGCAATTCGCAACTCGTGTCGATTTAAAACACTCCCTTCGGTCGTGTTTTAATTTATCGCCACTACTTGCGAATTTCCTGTTCTCTGCACTTGTATCGTAAGGTAATATTTCACCTATATATATTTGAAATTTGGGGTTATAGTTGTTCTAAAGGATCTTAATACATGTACCTAATTTCATTTTTTTTATGTTAACTAGATTTGGGGGTAATATTGGGGGGTCAAAAGTGGCTCTAATCGGTTTGTGTAAAATAACACTTGGCTTGCTGCTCCACAGATCCTGGGGTGAACTTGGGTTGACAATATTATTGGAAATCTTTACTCCAAAAGAAAAAAATTATCGTCTTCTTTTTAGGGTTCCGTAGTCAACTAGGAACCCTTATAGTTTCGCCATGTCTGTCCGTCCGTCCGCGGATAATCTCAGTGACCGTTAGCACTAGAAAGCTGAAATTTGGTACTAATATGTATATCAATTACGCCGACAAAGTGGTAAAATAAAAAGTGGAAAAAAATATTTTATTAGGGTACCTCCCCTATACGTAAAGTGGGGAGTGATTTTTTTTTTTTTTTTTTTTCATTTTAACCCTAACGTGTGATATATTGTTAGATAGGTATTTAAAAATAAATAGGGGTTTACTAAAATCATTTTTTGATAATGTTAATATTTTCGGAAATAATCGCTCCAGAAGTAAAAAAAAATGTGTCCCCCCCCCCCTCTAATTTTGGAACCATAACTTTTAAAAATATGAAAAAAAATCTTAAAAGTAGAACTTTATAAAAACTTTGTAGGAAAATTATTTTGAACTTGATAGGTTGAATACTTTTTGAAAAAATTACAAAAATAATTTCTGAACTAAGTTTGTAATTTAACCGTATAAACAGGTGTTTATTGTACCTGTCATTTCTACAAAATCACAATGAAATGACGTGCTTTCAAAGGTTTTGTGTTTCTGTACTTAATATGTCAACTTAATGTGACGGACGGAAAACTACGGAACCCTACACTGAGCGTGGCCCGACACGCTCTTGGCCGGTTTTTTTATTTTACTTTGTGTAGAGATAGATTTTATTTTACCACTGTCAGGTTTATTGATTTATATATCCATGCCAAATTGCAACTTTCTAGCACTAATAATCACAGAGCAAAGCCACAGACAGACACACAGAGGGATATGGCGAAACTATAAGGGTTCCTAGTTGACTAAGGTACCCTAAAAATGGGCAAAGATAATATTGATCACGAAGTTAAAATAATGGATTGTTTATTTTATATTTAAAAACAGTGCAAGTTGCAGTGAAAGGAATTTCATAAAGTTGTAAAAAAAGCCCAATTTTTATATGTACGAGGGCTGCCTTTTAAGATGTGTCGTTTGGAAAAACTAAAGACAATTTAAGTGTTAAATGGTATTTATTGTTTTTCAAAGTAATCACCGTGATATGTAATACACTTTCATTCGATCGAACCAATTTTCGAAACACTTATTCCAGTCCGAAGTCGGGGTCTCCAAAATGACCGTTTTGTATGCCTCAACCGCTTCTTCAGGCGTCTGGTACCGTTGACCACGAAGTCGTTGCTTGATTTTTGGAAAAGTAAAAGAATCGTTAGGGCTTAAGTCTGGACTGTACGGCGGGTGTTCCAGAACTTCGACGATTTGCTCTTTTAACAACACAATTGTTTGCCGGGCGGTGTGCGAGCTCGCATTATCGTGGTGCAGTCTTATACGACGTCTTGGGTTATTTTTTCGAAACTCTCCGATGACTTTTTGTAAACAGACAGTGGTATACCAGTCAGCATTAACCGTTTTACGATCCTCGAGCACGATGGTGGCAACGTGGCCACTTTTCGCCACAAACGTGGCGACCATTTTTTTCGAAGTGCTCCGTGAGCGTATTACTTTGGTCGGTTTTGGCTCATCTTGGAACACCCAAACAGTCGACTGCTGTTTAGAATCGGGATCGTAGGCATATATCCAAGATTCTTCACCACTGATAATGTCGTAAACATGTTTCGAGTTTCCTCGGTTGAATTGCCGCAGAGTTTTGCGACACCATCGAACGCGAGCCGTTTTTTGGTCTTCACTGAATAAATGTGGTATCCAGCGTGAGATCAACTTTTTTACGCCTAAGTGATCATTCAAAATACTGTGAACACTGGTCCCTGAAATACTTAAGGAAGCTTCTATCTCACGGTATGTCGCATGGCGATCTTCGACGTTACGGCTGTTTTTGGTCGACCTTCACGATGTCTATCACCAAGACTAGAGCAACCACGTTGAAATTCTAAATACCAGCGTTCCACAGTCCGGAGGCGGCATGGTGCTTTATCATTGAAAACCGTAGTCAACTCTTCGAAGCACTGAAGTCGCGTTAAGCAACTGACTTGTCAACTTTGAACGAACGCTGTACTAAAACGGTTGGGCCGATTACGAGTCATTCTTTTGTTTTCGAATTCTAAATTCAAATATTTTAAGATGACACTAGTTCTTTTTTATGCAATCACGGGAGGTTTGCAAACGACAGAACTTAAAAGGCAGCCCTCGTATACAAATCTTTATCTCGAAATATTTGGTAAGCTCACACTGGTATATGACAGGCGACGACTACAACGACGGTGACAGAGGAGACCGCGGCGAGCGCGGCCGGGGTCGGGGTGGACGTGGGGGCCGTGGTCGCGGCGGCGGCGGCGACCGCGGTCGGGATGGCGACCGCGACCGCGACGGCGGCGGCGGCGAAGAGCCCGAGCTGGACGAGAACGGCGAGCCCAAGAAACCGCCTGTCACCTATGTGCCGCCCGAGCCCACCGACAATGAGGAAGAGATCTTCGGCAGCACCATCAGCTCCGGCATTAACTTTGACAAGTTGGACAATATTGCGGTCAAAGTAAGTTATACCTACACTACTACTATTGTCACAACACCTCAAGTGGCCAGCCTCTGTTGAAGTTTGAATCATACTCTGAAGTGTCATTTGACAATAATATTTTGACTGGAGCATTTTCTTATCCCTTGGAGCTGACTTTCAAGATCAGACAAAAGTGTTGTGAATTCTTATCAGTTAAAACAGTATATGAAGAAATTAATGTTTTTACATAAATTTGTTTTTTTAGGTAAGCGGTGAAAATCCGCCTAGGAGCATCGATAGTTTCGAAACTGCAAATTTCAGAAAGTTTGTTCTGGATAATATACTAAAGTCTGGCTACAAGAAGCCTACTCCCATTCAGAAAAATGCTATCCCCATCATCATGGGTGGTAGAGATTTAATGGGCTGCGCCCAAACGGGATCCGGTAAGACGGTAAGTTTATTATTCGATCTCCGTTATTTACATGCCACTATGGCCATAAAAAACTATGACTGATTTGCACTCTCGCGCGCCGTCTTGTGCTAGCCGTCCTGATGTCTTTTATGGTTTCAAAACATGAACATGACTTATTTTTCAGGCCGCTTTCCTACTTCCTATAATAAATACTCTTCTTCAAGACTCACGCGAGCTAGTTGTTGGGCCCGGCGGTTGCGCTCAACCACAGGTAAATTTAAATGAATTTAAAATAATTAATAATCTAAAAATCCTTATATCATGTTTATTTTTTTAAATGTTTTTCAGGTTGTGATAGTGTCACCCACTCGTGAATTGACACTCCAAATTTTTAATGAAGCAAGAAAGTTCTCACATGGAACAGTTTTAAAGATAGCTGTTGCTTACGGAGGTACTGCTGTGAGACATCAAGGAGACAATATTTCTGTAAGTCTTCCCAGACATACATGCATAATTTTTATGGATGCATGCTACATCTTGACTGTAAAATTTATATATTGGTATGCCTTATGGCAAGACAGTAGATACATACTTAAGAAGTTTTTGACCAGCCAATATACCTGTTCTACTAATATATTATTTTGATTTGTTTTTTTTTTTTCTTGACAATCATGTATAACCATATATTTTTGGAAGTGACTACATGAATTTTTACCTAAGGAAGCATCTTCCATAATTTTAACTTATTATCCTTGAAAAAAATGTTACAGAGAGGATGTCATATTTTGGTCGCGACTCCCGGGCGACTGCACGATTTCGTAGATCGTAATCGTGTATCGTTTGGTGGCATACGTTTCGTGGTCTTGGACGAGGCGGATAGAATGCTGGACATGGGTTTCATGCCGAGCGTAGAGAAGATGATGGAGCATTCCAGCATGGTTTCAGTGGTAAATACTGTAATATTTATAATAGGGATACTTACCGACACTAGTAAGATGGATGTGGCTGATGCGACATTATCAATATAGTCTACGCATATTAAAGCTATTGCCTACTTGTCTGCGAGCTATACATTGGCATCCGCCATATTAATGATAAGTAGGTTGCAATCCGATTATTTGTTAAAAACTGAAGTTGAGTCGCTTTTCCTAATAAATGAGCTCAAAATATTTAGAGGTTTATATTTTATTACCCTCACTACGAACTTTTTCAGGACCAGCGTCAAACTCTTATGTTCTCCGCGACCTTCCCAGAGGATATCCAACACTTGGCGGGACGCTTTTTGAATAATTACCTGTTTGTGGCGGTCGGTATAGTTGGTGGTGCTAGCACAGATGTCGAACAAATTTTCCATCAAGTCACTAAATACGAAAAGCAGAATACACTTAAGAAGCTCATTGAGGAGAATGGTAAGAATAATGTTTCGTTGGAATTGGATATTTGTATGGTATTCATACATTGGGGGTATTCCAATCTAATAGATTTTTCCTTTTTCAGATAAAAAGCGCATCCTCGTGTTTGTGGAAACAAAGCGCAATGCAGATTTTATAGCGGCTATGCTTTCGGAGCAGCAAATGCTGACTTCCTCTATTCACGGAGACCGCATGCAGCGCGAGAGGGAGCTGGCACTGCAAAACTTCAAGAGCGGAGCTCACTGCATACTGGTGGCGACGGCAGTGGCCGCTCGCGGATTAGGTACCTTTGTTTTCAATAATCAACTCAGTGAGTGATAAGTGACAAGGTGTATCGTAAAATTAATTACCACTAACCCTAGTTGCGTTTTATAGTTACTTTATTTAACGCCTATGGAGTTATTCTTTAAATAATACATGTTAAAATAATAAATGTGTACAATCTTTCACAGATATCAAGAACGTCGATATCGTCGTAAATTACGATCTACCCAAGAGCATAGACGAGTATGTCCATAGGATTGGGCGCACAGGTCGCGTTGGAAACCGTGGCAAAGCAGTTTCCTTCTTCGACGCAGACCAAGTGAGGATAGCTCAAAATACAATTCCATATACTATGACACCAGGATTTTGAATCCATATCCACGATGTTAATTGATAATTTCAGGATGCTGCGCTAGTTGCGGATTTGGCCAAGATATTGCGGCAAGCTGACCAGCCCATCCCAGACTTTCTGGAGGGTGGTGGCACCGCTACTTACCGGGGCAACAAATACGGTGGCAGCGATGTCCGAGTAAGTAACATATAGAGCTGGTTTTTTTTAGATAGGTATTCGTGTACGGAATAACTATACAATGGTTCACATTGACTTTTGTTTCATAATTTATCAAAAGGTTTTGTTAGTAACAAGGTCGTGCACATTAGTATTTATTATCAGGTAAAACAGTTTGCACAAAAGCAATGCACTTGAATAATATAATGAAGTCCTCGTATTATAAAGCCAAGACAGCCTGGAACATAGTAAACACACGAGACTAGGCAGAGAAGTAATACAGTCCACAATTTCTTTGCAAATATAAATAGACGCAGTAAAAGTAGCTGGTGAATTTAATAATTTATTTTCCGAAATTCCGATAGCACTCTTAAGTTTGGCATCGTCTACCAAACTTCTCAGCTGAATCCCTTCTGAATGCAGGCCCATCTTTCCTAGTGTCCAGTGCCCAGGGCCCCGCGATCGATACAGCCCCCTACCTGCATCTATTCTCTGTCAAGATCATAGTCATAGGAGCCCCATTATCCTGATGTGCTCAGGGCCTCCAATAGGTTAAAGATGGCCCTGTCTGAATGAGAACGTAAAATTAGTCAATTTTTCAATTTCATTGTGCTTCTCCTCTAGATGTATTGAAGTCTTTAAAATGTTAAAAATAGACATTGGCTTAAGATATAGAAATAGACACACAATGCCAAACATACATAACTAAAAATGTGGCGCTAGATGACACTGACAGTTACTTTCCAATAGCTGATAATAACGTTTCTTTATTGTCCGAGTCAAGATAAAAACTGCGTACAAAAAAGAACTTACAGGCATTGGCGTCAAGTGTCAAACTTGCAAACATAAGAACCAACATGGTTAAAACTTTTTAGTAAAATGGCTCTATCGTATACTGCCTACCAATGTTTTCTTTATAAACGTCAAAAGTGAACAGTGAAAGTAATGGAGTTGCTTTGGTTGTTTAAATTATTTTTATATTAATAATATTTTTAAATAGAAAACACAAACATTCGCGTACAATTCTGTGATAGTTACTGTTCTTTTTCTGTGTTAGAGATAAAGATGTTTACTTTCATGAAACTCTTGAGCAAGACTATAGGTAGTTATTTCAAAAGTACTGACTTCTGCTATTGGTGCAGCGTTTGTACTTTTACAACTATTGCTTTGCAAGTCATCGTCATCTATCTCTGACATCTATAAAACAAAGATACCGACTATGAACTTGAAAGATAAATTAATTAAACATTAACCTTAATTGATTTTTATTACATCAATTCATATCAGTATATGAATATGTTTTCCTCTGCTTTCACGATAAAATTATATCTTAAAACAGAATTTGAATAGTGTTGTTTGAATCTGGAACGAACGGACTGTTCAAGACAGGTTTAGCAGTTGCAGTTAGTCGATTTAAGTTTTTATTGGTCCTGTATATGTCGGAATTAGAGAAATGGGCCGAACACACAACACTCGTGAAGCAGAGTGCGTCACTTCTATTTTGCGCTATAATAGCGGTCCATTCTGAACGTCGCTGAGGATGTTGTGGAAATCTTGAATTAAAACATTTTTTTTTTCTACAAATTTCATGTAAAAAAATAATTGACCTAATAGCGGCTCCTTACATTTTGTTTCTTGATAACCTTTCATTTGAACTAACAAAATTATTTATTCAAAACCATGAAATTACCAGGACTTTACATACATTTTGTAACGTTATCAAATTAACTAACCTAAAGAAATATATTCCATCCTTTTCCACGTTTTTTGTAGCTATTAAAGCAGTTTATCACAGCAAATTTCGTCATTGTTGGACAACTGTCACTGTCTGCGGTCCAAACACGACTAAACAGGAATGTACCGCCCGAGTCGTGCGGGCGGTACTTTCACGGGGGCCATTTTTGAGGGCTGATTGTGAATCTAGTTCTATAATAGTACATCAATGAAAATAGAGACCACTGAGGACTTACGGGGCGTGTCAATCATGGTACTGGACCTATTCTGGACGTCGTTACTCTGCCTCTCATTTTTAGGGTTCCTTTAGCCGAAATGGCGATAACGGAACCCTTATAGTTTCGTCATGTCTGTCCGTCCTTCCGTCCGCCCATATGTCACAGCCGATTTACTTGCGAGACTACTATAAGCATTACAATTACAGTAGCGGAAAAAAATCTATCATATTTGTGTTTTTTAAGTATTTTTTTATGAGAACGACTAAGGCTGCCTGCCTAAACGATTATCATGTGAAAGTCCTTTAGATGGAGAGTAAAATCATATACTACATTTGTATGACACCATATAAGAAACTCGTTTTGTATGAGTTTATTATAAAGTGCATAATAAACTAGTATCCGACCTATTATAACTCTGGTAATTGATGTAGGTCAATATGGTAAATAAAAGTGTAGAAGTGACCCCCAGTCAAATCTTTATAGATTCGGAGAAAAAATAAATAAAGAAGGCCATTTCCGGTAGGTACTAAAATGGAAAAAAAAATCGTTTTTTCGTGAATTTATGGAATAGCAGTAATTTGTCATGTGATAATGCATATAATTGCGCGTTTTTTGAGCTATTAAACGTGTATTATTAGTAGATAGAGTGAAAGACATTGTCGAAAAACCAGTTTTTCGATTTTATTTATTTATTTTTTATTGGTAATGTGGTCGCATTCAATTGTTATTGTATGCTAGTTACTATTTATGTCTATCGCCATTAGTAATTACAGTTCCAAATGTCATGGAGACTCTGAGAAATTGAATTTTAAGTATCCGTCAAAAGCGCCTAAGAGTTTTTTCATAGCAAAAATATCGAAAGCACTATTTCATATTATGTAGGCACTTATTTAAAACGAAATATGGGTAAAAAACTTTAAAGAAGGACCTGTTGAATCTAGTTGTGACGTGTTCGAATAGACATTACATATTTAGAATGAGTAACACAATCAAAACAAATTTCTATTCAAACACATCACAACTACATACTACAGTTCCTTTTCTTGAGTTTTTTTTACCTTTAACGGCTTACTTTAGATATATATATTATTTTGTTGTTTGTACTGACAGAAAATAATTGGTAATGAAAATAAATAATAATCACTAAAAAGAAAAAGAAGTGTCAAAAATATGAAAAAAATCATGAAGGTATTTTTTTTTTTTTTTTATAAAGCTTAATACTTTCAACGAAAACTATAGCGGACATGGTCAGTTAAGCTATTTTTGAGTTATCGTAAAAACTCTTCTTCCCTTCTTAGTAAAAGATGTATGAAACGCTGCGAAGGTATTCCCTTTTTTAACCGACTTCAAGATTTCAAAAGAGGAGGTTATCAACTCGGTTGTGTTTTTTTTTTTTAATGTTTGGTACTCCGTAACTCCGTCATTTCTTAACCGATTTGGAAAATTCTTTTTTTGATTGTAAGTATATATATCCAAGTTCGTCCCGTTTTTGTCAAAACGCAGTTCTGATGATGGGATCCATGAGGAATTGAGGGAACTCCTCAAATCTTTAAGGCAAACACTTAGTGATTTTTGTGTTTTTATCAACAAGTCAAGCATTTTCATCCAAAAATGTGAAATTGGATGAAGTGGAACTGCTGATGATGATCAGAACAGAACTCTTCAACGACGCGTAGTTCACGTTTGGCGATTGGTTCTCTTCGTTTTGTTTGTCAAGCAAACAAGGTTTTTCCATGATTCCTTGAGGATTTGAGGGTACTTAGTCTTCTACCATTATAAACATACTTATAGCCATTTTTATTTTATTGTATGGAATCTAAGAGTGCGCCATCTAAGTATAATAATCTTTCACCGGCCTCCCCCATTTAAGTCGGTTTTTTTTTCTTAAAAATTATTTTAATTAACTTCTTTGGGCAACTACGGAACCCTAATATTTTTTTATTACTGGTTACGCTAAAAACAAACATTACAAAAACTTCCATATTTTTCAGAATTTCAACAATGCGAGCGCAGCTGTTTCTCAGGGCGCGGAGCCTGAGGAGGAGTGGTAGATAAGGACTCTTAAAATTCTGCCATGTGATGAAAGAAGTGAATTTTTTGATTTATTGGTGCTGGTGACGCTGTGAAAGTTTAAGTGACTACATAAAAATAGACGGCAAATCATCCGTTATTGGACGGCTGACTATAAAGGACACTAATACATATTGTAACGAATATATAGCTGTAAATTACTGTCATAACTACAAGACTGCATCTAATATTGACAAGTATTTTAGGAATAAGCACATAATTATAAGATATAATTCCGGCATCAATAGAACAAATTTGAAACATTTCATAAATGTTCACATTTGTCACATGTATCATTATTTTGTTGTAGTGTTAAGTTTGTTTATTTCTTCCTTTTTAGCATATCGTAAGAGTTGCGTATTGAGTTTTTTTTTTTCGTCATCTTCCATTTTGTCAACATAAAAACTAGTTATTTTATCCCGACAATTCTGTGATGTTATTATTAAATTTGCTCACTTTATAAAGTTTAATTTTAGTTGCGTTAGTGTATAGATTTATCCATCTTTGTAAGTACAATCAGCATGAGATATGTGGAAGTGTACGTAGATCACGTTGAGAGGTATATTGTCAAGTTTAAGAGTGGCCAAAGCTCAAATATATATTAACAAACCAAATTCGTTTTTGAGAATATATATTATCTCGTCAAATTAATGACTCCTTTTTTACCTGTATTGGGGTATCCAACATTATTGAACCAGTCTTCTACCTCTACTACTACATATCGAAAGGCAGACTACTATTTGACTTACTATATTTTTGGGTTTGTCACATTCCCCGCGGCACGGGGTCGATGCAGCCCCATACTTGTTTGGTTAATTACAGTTAATTATTTTCCCGCGGTAAAGATGGCCCTTTTTATGTTGAGAAAATAATATTAGAATCTCACCAATGTAGTCGGGGTACGATTCATTCCTTTGTAAAGCCATAGACTCTTCCATAGAGTACCTTTTGAAACTAAAGTACTTGGTAGACAAGTGCGAGCAAAATTATACATACCTGGTATAATAATAAGGGTCAAAATAGTATATATCTTTTACCTATATCTAGTTTCATATCAACATCAAAAACCAATGACCGAGTCAAATAAATTTGTCAGTGTTTGTCGGTCAATATTTTCCCTTGTATTTTTTTAATTAATGCTAACGAATTTAAATATCCATGAAAGAGCTGCAAATATTGCTGGCTATAACGTTAGCGAAGTATCTTTTATTTGTTGACATGTCACTCCAATCGATTAGCCTGTTAATCTTGCAAACGTCAATGCGATATTTCTGTTTCGTTTTGAACGTTGGTAGGAGTAATAATTCCTTGGTGCAAGCAAATGTCGAGCTGACGAATTTTTTCTTACCCCGATTGTACATGTACAAAAACCGTAGTTATAATAATAAATGTTCTGCATCTATAATCTGTGATGATTAAAAATAAGTGTTAGGTCTATAGGACGTCATCGGCCATGGATTGTAATAGTTCAAATAGTTAACTATTATTAATTATTATATAGTTCACACTTGCCAATAAGGCAAGTATTACGAATTTAATTCACTTAAAAACAATTGATTGACTTCGGAATTCCAAAAAGTTTTTAAGAATTAGATTCTTGATTTAAAATGTTAAATTTGTACTCTTTTTTTAAGTCGCAGTTTTTTGTTTAAGTGAGAGACTAAAATAAATGTCGTTTACGATTTAATATTAGTTTCATTTAAAACAGTGTAGAAAGGAATGTTCGAGGCCTGTCACGGTGACACCCCACCCCAGCCTCAAACATGACAACTCACCTCATCTACATATTTATTTCGTGTTTCCGAATTTAGGCGATAGGGAAGCATTATACACTAAAGAATATATATATACATGTAAACATAATATATATTTATAAAATTAAAGGCAACTTAACCTACACGTTTTACGTAGGGTTAGCTGGAAGAAATCCCTTATATCTCAACTGTTCTTGTAATTACTGTTTTATTGTTGTATTCTATTCTTGTACAATAATAGTACATTGTTTGACGAGGGGCGTAAGCGGAAAATAATGAACGAGAGTATCAGAAGCCCGACGCAGAAGGAACTCGAGTTTGTAATTTTCTTACGTCAGAGTTAATCACAACGTTTTTCATCACATTTGCGAGTAAACAAATAATAATAAAAAATCCAAATAGAATACCTACTATCCAAATCGACAACTTCAGTATCAGTACACAATTACTGGTGCGTCCTTGGGAGAGAAGGGCGCAGCGCAGCTTCAGTATTTCAACTAATCACAAAGCAGTAATCTTGCGGCGCGCGGTCAACTAGATTTTTCAGCTTCAATATTTCAACCAATCATAAACCAGTATTATTGCGGCGCGCGGCTTAGTAAATTTGTTAGCTTCAATATTGCGACCAATCGGAGAGCAGTATTCTTGTGGAGCGCCGCCAATTTTTTTAAACCAATCAGATCACAGAGAAACTCATCTCCCTAGGGAGCTAAATCGGCTATGACTACTCTATACGCCTGCGTACAATAAGCCCCTTTACGAGCAAGTGTGATGAAAATAATTTTACATACATACATACTTAAGGGAGTAGGGGACCGACAAGTAATATTGTTTTGTTTCAGCGGATTTTTTTAAATGGGATCGAGATTTGGCAACATCTCACGTAATGTGTAGGTATGTTGGTTTTTCAAGAATGGGTTTACAACGTGAACCCATTTTAATTTCTTTTTTATATGAAACAAGGTGGTTTTTCAGTGTATTAGGTAACAAAAACACATGCGCTGGAGATTAAATTACAAACTTAGTTTAATAATGATACAAAAACACAGTTTTTTTATTGAGGGCACATTCCTGAGATGAAATATAGTAATCTTCTCTAAGACACTAGAATCCTGATTCGCACAATTCCGAATTCATGTTCGTTACAGTATAACCACCGTAGAAAGAGGATAACTATAGAAGGAGGCTTAGCGTATCACCGAAATTGCAGTCGAGACAAATGTGTCTTCATCAGTTAATTTTACACCTGCTTCGGACAAGCAGGAGAAATGCGGACTCCCGGAAACACAAACTGGATCGCTCGATCTTTTCCGAGACAAATTCTAATCCCCTTATTCATAAACGTCCATCAAGCCTCTAAAGTTGGTTTGGCCTTATCTGTACAACTTTTAGTTAACAGAGGTTTATTAAGTTTTATGAATAAGGGGGGTAAGTGTGCACCTTATTGACAAGCAAACAATTCCTGTAATGGGAAGCCCCGCTCTTCCAACTACTTCCAAGTTTCAGAAGTCCTCCGATATGTAGTTCTGTAACCCTGAATGGGAGAACTAAATGATATTGTTCGATCACTAACGCACTCGGGAGGCACAGCGAGAATAGGGTGCCTCCTGTCATAGTTAAAGGTGTCGCTACGAAATAATCGCTAGCCCATCCTAAACAAACGGAGGTTTGTGAATAATAATAAAGAGCCAAACCGACAAGTCATCACAACGCAGTAGGGTGACGCCACCAGTGTTGGACACTTTAAGCTGACAAGCACCAGTAATGGACACTTCATTCCTAATTCAATGATCATAAGGGTTTAAATTGATTGTTGAATAAAAAATGTCTTACTGTTATTTTCTTTTAAATACGAAAATAACAGTTATACCAGTGTGCATCATTGGTCCTTGTCGATTACTGGTGCTGTCACCCTATTAGGAGAAATAATGTTATTAGGAACACCAAAAAATACATTTTAAAGAAGATGGTTCTTGTTTTCACTTATTTTATCAGTAGTTTTTACAAGTCGGGTAATACCTGGGTTTCAAGCTAAAAACACACTCCAAAAACAAGGTGGGTACCCGGGTTGCCTTCTCTATCAAAAACCTAATCTACTTCCTGGTGACCTGTAAAGGTGAAATTTGGCATCCGGCTTGGTAATTGTGTGTAGGTACACGGTAGGTACACATAAAAAAGTCAGGAAACTGATTCTTTATTATTATTATTTGTGCTTGTTACCTTAGAACTCCGTCATTTTTTAACGGATTTGGAATAATATTTTTTTGTTTGAAATGGTATACTTCCGGACTGGTCCCAATGTCATCAAGTTAGAATCTGATCATAGGGTCCTGGAGAAATCGAGGGAGAGACTTCAAATATTTTAGGTGCACCTATAGCGATTTGGGTGCCTTGAAAAGCACTTTTTGGTGTAGTTTGACAAAAAGTAATGATATAATCCCATCAAAAACATAAAAGTGAAAACTGGAGCCAAGTTCAATATTAAGAATATGCGATGCGTGGTTTTCGGCTTAACTGCCAAGGTACGTAAAGCTCAAAATGAATTAAGCCGCAATAAATGAGTTTTTCTGTAAACAATCTAGTGCCAGACTAGGCACCTTTTCAGATAATCTAGGAAAGTTGGCACCCATTTAGATCTCAATTCTTTTGTTGGCGAAGACGACAACCACGCATCGCATATTCTCTATTTTCACATTTATGTTTTTGATGGGATATAATTTACATGGTCAATCTTCGTTCATGCCGACGAGTACAGGGGTGCTACCGGGAAGTTCGAAATCGAACATTCGAATGACGGATTTGACCAAACGCTACCGCGAACAACTGTCAAACGCTAAACGAAGAACGAAGTTCGAAAGATTGAATGATATTGTGAAAAACCTACCGGGAACTCCGTACTTTCGAAGATTTTGACAGCTCCATTTTCGTCAGAAACGTCAAAATCCAACGATAGCTCAAGAGTTATCGTTTTTCGTTGGATGCGCCATTTTTGTATTGGCTTCTCATGCTTTCCCTATCCCCAAAAAGTTGCCGGGCTGAGTAATATCAAAAGTATTGTCAGGGTACACCGTATTATATTATATTCTCTTTGCTCAAATCAAAAGTGCGTTGTTTTGGCTTTAGCTGTGTCAGTGTTTAGTGTTATCCTTGTAGACAGCAAGTTCTATGTAAGTAGTTAATTTTAGAGAAAATATGAAAGTGATCACGGCCCGTAGCATTAAGGATACCTACACTTAGATCCTAGTTTTACCTCAGAAGGTGGCAATAACTTACTTACTTAAGGCTTGTCACGGTGTCGGACTAATTATGTTGTCCAACAAAATTTTTTACTCGAGATGGACCTATCAAGTCCTTCAATATATCTATCCGTCATCCCCTATCCCCTATTTACGTGACAGAGGTTATAATTATAGTCATATTAACGTATATAGTCGTATTATTATTACGTTATTATTTGACTTGTAACTACGCCAATTCTTGGTATTAGGTAGCGGACCCTCAGGATGCAACTGTACTGGTATTAACTCTAGGAGGATGATGATATGTGACTTGTAACTATGGAGCTATTTATCAATAAATTATTGTATTGTTTAAAATAAGTGTAAACCTACGGACCCACAAGGGACCCCTATTGAATAGTCAGTATTATTCCTAGCCACACAAAACAAATTTTACATTATAAAGAATTAAGTTTCTGACACTTCTTCTAAAGCCCTTCCCTTGCAAGCACTGTACCTGCTTTGTAGATTCAAAAAGAGATTTAAGAGACCCAAGAGCTTTGTGTTCATAAGTCGAAAACAAAAGTATTATTCCTTTAAATAATGTACTCATTCCAACTTTTCTAATCATCTGTGTTTCATAGACACTTTCAGATTTGCTGCCTCCAGGTCCTGTATAAAGTTGTGCTGTAAGCAACATGAACACCTCTATTCTAACCAGCTTTCTCAAATGTTCAAAGTTTATATTTGGTAAGTTTAACAAACATAGGAAAGTTTATTGAAGAATTGATATTGATTGGTGCAGTATTTCACCCTCTAGTTTGCCTTTGAAATTATTAAATGAGATAGAAATAAATATTTATGGATAATCATACACAAATTGACCTATACCCGAACTAAGCAAAGCTTGTATATATACATACTTATATATATAAACAAATACTTAAATACATGGAAAACATAGTCATGAAATGACTTGACCGGGATTAAAATATTGAGTAGGTCTAATACCTTCTAAGCACTAACTTGATATGTTATAAATTGTTCTCTATTATTGCACAGCACCTATATTTATTGGAGATGACAGAACAGGAAAAGCGAAGAGAACGCGCCACACAGTTTTAATACTAATGCCTCCAGACAAAGAGCTTCTGAATAATTTCACTCCGGAGAGGTTTGAAACTCTTTTGGAGGTAATTCCACTTTTGCTTCCAAAAGTGAACACCAGCCTATTATTGCACAGCACCTATATTTATTGGAGATGACAGAACAGGAAAAGCGAAGAGAACGCGCCACACAGTTTTAATACTAATGCCTCCAGACAAAGAGCTTCTGAATAATTTCACTCCGGAGAGGTTTGAAACTCTTTTGGAGGTAATTCCACTTTTGCTTCCAAAAGTGAACACCAGCCTGCAACTAACCCTGCAACTAAAGTAATAAAAGTCAAAGTTAATTATTTATAATTTATAATCTATACACTTTCTGAAAGTCAATATTCATACATACTACATAGTTTACTGGTTTTAGAGGTACTGTTTGTAATGGCCTAATGGCACTGGCAAATGCCAGTCAAATGTCTAGTGTTGGATAATACCTTTGCCTAAAAGTGACTTGCGATTCCAGAAGAATCACAGGCGCATTGCCAACCATTTATTGACTTGAGGATTTGTTTTGTTGATAGCTGCTATCTAGCTGCTGGAGACATAAGTAGGTCCCATAGTCTCAACACAGTGCATCCTCGCCCAGGCCATCATCCTAACATGGTCACAACAGCTCATATCCAAAGTGAACAGGAACAACTAAAGTACTTAGTCGGCTCATAAGTTCTGTCATATACATAGTATCAAATAAAAACAAAAGTTTAAGTTTATTCCGTATAATTTGTACAGCGTTTGAAAGCTTATAAACTAGAGAATCTAAATGTATAACATTTATTCCAAATGACCGCCATAATTATCTACACAGGCTTGAAGTCTGCGTGGCCAGTCGTCAATGGATTCACGCACCACTTTCATGTCGATATTGGCCACTGCCGTAGCAAGGGATTTTTTCAGCGAGTCTAGATTTGCATGAGGTTTTGAGCACACCTTTTTCTCTAAATACTGCCATATTTTATAGTCTAACGGATTAAGATCTGGGCTAGAGGAGGGCCAATCTTCATGCCGTATAAAGTCGATTTTATTGGAGGCGAGCCAGGCTTGTGTAGACTTTGCCTTATGGGCTGGAGCAGAGTCCTGCTGGAAAACCCAATGCTGGTTTAGAAACATCGTATGGGATAGTGGTTTCACAATATTAGTCAACACCGTGTCTTGGTACACTTTGGCACTAGTTTTTACTCCTTTCTCACAAAAATGCATACTAGTGACGCCCGCATAAGAAACTCCCAGCCAAACCATCACAGATGAAGGGGGATGACCTCTTTGAATACGGAGAATGCTATTAGACGCTTTTTTACTATTGCGAGCGTACACTCTATCATTTTGTTTATTACAGTTTTTTTCTATGTCAAAAATTTTCTCGTCCGAAAACAGTATACAACGATGCTTATTTTTAGCGTACTTCTTCAATAAAGCTTTAGATCTTTTAAGCCTTAAAGCTTTAAGCCGACCATTGAGAAGATGGCCAGTTTTTCGTTTATAAGCACGAAGTCTCAGGTCTTGATTAAGCACTCTTTTCACCGTGTTTCTGCTCAAACCCATCTGGAGGGCCATAACTTTTTGTTTCCTAGCGGGATTTCTGGCAATGCGTGCCCTAATTGCTTGTAAAACCGCTGGAGTCCTAGCTGTACGCGGACGACCGCTTCTTTTCTTGTCATTTAAACTAGAGACCTCACTGTATCTTTCTATGGTACGATACACAAATCTTAGAGAGAATTTTAAATTTTCAAGTAGCTTAAAAATTTTAGTCGGCGAGTGTCCACAACGATATAGTGCAATTATTGCGGTACGGCTATCTTTAAGCGTCCCCTGTTAAAGAAAACAGAAAAGTGCAAAATTATACTACTCAAATATTTAAAAAAGATTCGAAATTCAAATGCACAACGGTTTTTGTTTTAGGAGTTCCAAATTTAAATTTTAAAGGCCAGTGACAGAACGTATGAGCCGACTAAGTATACATAAATCAATGGAGAGCATTATTTTAAATTGGCTGAATTCGTAGATGTCCTGTTCATTGTAATACCCTATTTAAGATTTTGCTCACTTCCACAGCAGTGACTAGGGAAGTAGGCAGGTCAAGTATGTAAAAACTGGCCTAGTGCATTTTGAGCAACATACAATGTAGTTGTTCACAAACTATATTTGAATAATGTTGTTAGTAGTGTTGGACATACTAACAAGTTAACAACATTATCTAAGTAATCAATGAAAATTGTACAAAAGTTTGCTTTGCCAGGTAGATTTCTTAAGTTCAGCTATTACTTGTTAACTAGTAATGTCTAACTAGCTGTGGTAGTTTTCCTTTTTAACCAACTTATTAGAAGGAAGGAGGTTCTCAGTTTGTCTGCATGTTTGCTTTTTAGGGTTTCGTAGTCAACTAGGAACCCTTATAGTTTCGCCATGTCCGTCTGTCTGTCCGTCGGAGGCTTTGCTCTGTGATTGTAAATGCTAGAAAGCTGAAATTTGGCATGGATATATAAATCAATAAAACTGACAAAGTGGTAAAATAATAAAAACAAAGGAAAGAAAATTAAGGGTACCTCACCTACACGTAGTGGGTATGTTCTTTTTTTCTGCAACCCTATGGTGTGGCCGGTGTGGGTTGTTGTTGGATAGGTCTTTCAAAATGAATAGAGGGCTTCCTCAAACATTTTTTAATACAGTGAATATTTTCGGAAATAATCACTCATGAAGAAAAAAAATGTGACCCCTCCCCTCTAACTTTTAAGCTGTTTTTGAGTTATCGTAAAAAGTCTCCCCTTCTTAGTAAAAGACGTATGAAACGTTGCGAAGGTATTTCCTTTTTTTGTTATTATTTGATATTTTGATTATTTGAACCCTACACTTATTAATCTTATTATGGCCTGACATGCTCTTGGCCGATTTTTTTATGTATGTATGTTCCCTGATAACGCTTGACCACATTGGTCGATTTTGATAATTCTTTTTTGTTACAAAACAGGTACCCCCAAGTTAGCCCATATAAATTTGGTGAAGGTCTGATGATGGAATATAGGAGGAATCGAGGGAACTGCTCGAATTTGATAGGCACGCATATGCCGATTTCGGTATTTTCTGTAGGTAACCAAGCATTGGCTCACGGAAACTAAAAGTTTGGTGAAGCGGAACTGGTGATGATGACCACAGTTGTCATATGGAACTCCTCAATGATGTAGGCACTTCACAGATTCCGATGAAATTTCGTTAACGCAGGTAGCAACTAATGCTCGTAAAAATACACATTTTGAAGTAGAACTTATGATGAGGAACTAAAGGTCAGTATGTCTTCCCTGAGGAATCGACGGACCTCCTCAAATATCATCATCATTGGTCCATATAAAGTGACTTGGTTGGGATCTGTAGTTACCACCTCATTTGCTATCGAAAAGCAGTACAGGTCATGAAGTGGGAAAGATATGTAAAAAAACAGGCCAAGTGCGAGTCGGACTCGCGCACGAAGGGTTCCGAACCATTATCTATAATAACGGCAAAGAGTCCGACTCGCACTTGGCCGGTTTTTAATATTTTTAGTTATAGCGGCAACAGAAATACATCATCTGTGAAAATTTCAATTGTCTAACTATCGCGGTTCTTGAGATACAGCCTGGTGACAGACAGACGAACGGACAAACTGCGTTTTTTACCCTTTGGGTACGAAACCCTAAATGACGGAGTCTCTTCGCCGCGTAGACGAACTAGACGAGTTTTACCGCATTCTTTTTTTTCACTCACTTTCCGGTATCCGAATGAGCTGAAATTCGGCATACCTACTTATATATGTTAATTGCAGTTATTTATTTGCCTTGCTTTTGATCATATATATTTTAACAAGCTTTTATTTAACTTGCAATATTTGTTAGTGAAATACGTATGTATCTATCTATTTTCGGGTCGAATCATGCAACTGAGTTTAAAAACCGTTATGCAATACCGATTGAGCTGAAATTTGTGTTGGCATGTAAATTCGGTGACCATGCAATGCTATGGTACGCTGATTTGATGATAAAGATAGATAGAAGAAGGGTATGTAAGGGTCAAATAATACAACAGAGTTTTATAGCAGTCATGCAAAATTGATTGAGCTGAAATTTTTCATACTTATGTAAGTTGGGTGACAATGCAATAGTATGGTATAGTCAAAGAATGAAAAGGTTTGTCACTTTTCGACCTTAACACCATTAAAATAGAGTCGAAAAGTGACGAACCTTTTCATTCCTCGACTGTACCTCCGAGCTGATCTAATGATAGAGACAGAAGGCGGGCATAGCAACTCCTAAACTACACATGATAACCCCGTCGTGTTCGAGCTCATTTCAACTCTCTCAACAAGTAGTTTATGACTGTAAAAAAGAAGTGAAATTGTAATTAGAAGCAGATACCAAAAATGAAAAAATTGACAGAACCTTTTTTACTATCGTCGCTTCATGTCGTAATAAGATATCAGTAGCAGCACTATAGAAACGGCATAATGAGATAACACTCTCGATATCACCACAAAAAATACGCGTGTGCTATCTTTGACGATTTTTTTTGTTTATTACAGGCAAAAGGGCAACAAGTAAGTAAAGAGCAACAAGAGCAAAGTATTCAGGAGCAACTTTCCAGAAATCTACACTAACGAGCGGGCGGGATCGTCAGCTGCAACGTTTGATAATTTAGATGTGCCTGAAGCCATGGTAGATCTCCATAGCGCCGCGCACGGTGCAGGGAAGAAGCACGAACGAATCCGTCATTTGACAATGGTAATAATTTGAGGTGGCTTTAAACGGTATACATATTTTGTGATATGGGACATACTGAGGTACGATTAGCGTGCGTCAAGATCTACTATTAGAGCTTGAACTTTCATGAGTCATGTTTAAAACTATATTACTAAAGCGATTAAAACGCACGTATCAAAGGTCACTCCTCGCGACATGTTTCGAACTCTTCGGGAGCAGCGCTGTACTGCAGGTGTATAGTGCGCCTCCCGAAGAGTTGGAAACATATCGCCCGGAACGACAGTTTATACGTGAGGTTTAACCGTTTTAATGAGATCCACTGTCATTTAAATACAAAAAAAACCGTTTCGTAAAAAACTTTGAGAGCTTAACTGCAGAACAGCCTGTCTTTCCTTAGATTCATGTCGATGAAAACGGCCTAATGCTTTTAAACAATGTAATAGCACTCAGATCTGTCCTGTATAAGAGGATACCATGAGCTACGGACATTTGCATCGCCAAAGGTGTCACAAAGGCTTTATCGTCTCTTTATGTGCGTGTATTTTTTTGTATTGCATTACTAAAGAAGTTGCACCTTTTTGACACCGCCAATAAGTAATATTTAGCTCTGGAATAGCAAGCTTCCATAGAATACGGTGTCTGTTTACCGTCAGGCAGTTTGTACTGTCTAAGTTTGTGTGTCACCGTCGTATGCACGAGACAACGTACCGGTTGTGCCTCAAATTTACGATGTACTTCAACTGAGAGTTTACCATTTTAATTTCCGCTCGAGTAATTTATTAATTTGACCAAAGGGTCACTTCGAACGAAAACACACAATCGGTCATTATGAATACGTAAATCACTGTATTATACATACAGGCATATAAGAAGCTCAGGAGACGCGCCGTGCGCTGCGCTACGGGCCGGGATCGTCGCCGGGTCCTTGGTGTCCAACGCGCAACCTTAAGCTCGACTTCAGTAATCCTTATACTCGTATTGATGATTTCAAACTTATACGTTTTGAGGGTCCTGTAGCCAGAATGGCGAAAACGGAACCCTTATAGTTTCATTATATCTATCCGTCCGTCCGTCTGTCCGTCCGTATGTCACAGCCGATTTGCTCGGAGACTATATATAAGCCGCCACAGACAAGTGATGCGAAAATACGTAACCGGGGGGATGTACTCGTAAGTGCCATGAGTTCCCGATGAAGATAAAACCTTTTCTGATTTAATGTACTCTTATTGTATAGTGGTTTTAAATGTGGACTAGTATTGGTGTCGGCACGGAGCCCTTTTTGCGTGATCCGCCACGCACTTGGCCGGTCTTTTAAAATTAGATTATGACTATGCCGATTTACGTGGGTTGTCTAATTTATTGTGGTGGACCTATGATCTGAAAGGGCCAATTCTATACCTAACCATGTTAATAATGTAAAATTTCTAATTAACTTATTATAAATCTAAGCAAATCGCGATCTATTTGACCGAGCGAACGAAGCGTCTCCGTTTCACCTTGGGCAAGGATGCTTTCGTATGTCCTGCTGTTCTTCTTTATAGGTCTTATAGCTCAACCGATTCTCTTGAAATTTCGTGAATAGGTTGATAATTATAATTATATAGAACTACCCCGGCGAGCCAAGTACAGTGATCCGCGGAAATGAGTTACATGTTGGGACGGATAATGAATGTTATGCTTTTATGTATGTATAAAACTCCTAGACGTTAACGCTATGCACCATAATCTAGTATTTTAACTGTTATAAGGTAAGTGTCGCAGAAAAGGCTTAAATTGAATATATTATAATAAGATTATATTCACAACCTAGGTGACGTAACGTTCCAACGTTACAGCATTAAGCTTACATTTCTGAGTTTCGTGCAATAAAGTTAAAATAAATAAATTTGCCCCCCTTCTTCTTCAGACCAAGAAAAAAGATAGACTGAGCATTACTGACAATTGAGTTAAACGGGTTTTAAAACCTTGCCCAATAAGTAAGAACACGCTGACTTATAAACTAAACCATGCCCAGAACTCCAGTACTTTAAATATTAGCTAGTGAGAATATAAGATACTAAAATTACAAGCGTATTATAAAAAAATAGAATGGTAAAATACGCGATTGGAATATTAGCTACAATGAAAATTCAATTATGCCCATACATTTCTATACCGTAGTCGGCGGACGTATTCATTATCTCCTTTCGCTCGGTATAGGTACCTCAAGTATATTACTTTCGAAACATAAACGCAAGCTAACGCGTTTAGTCTCACTTTGTATGGCAATAAAGGCCGACAGAGGCGCTGTTCGCGTTGCCATACAAATTGAGTTATGTTTTGAAAATAATATACTAGAGGTGCTGATGTCTGCCTGTAAACAAATCTTGTAAGTCAAATTCACGGCGTCCCGTGAATGCGGTCGTTAGGATCTACTCAATTAGTAGTTGATTACTGTGTAAAAAAAGTAAATTATTTAACTGGTGACCGAAGATCTGGCGAGTTCCTCGCACAACGTATCAGCATTGCGGTACAGTGAGGAAATGCCGCCAGCATCCTTGGCACAATGCCTCAAGGACCTGTTTTAGATTTAAGTTAGTTTTAATTTTATTTAGGTTGTTTTGGTTATAATAAATATTCTTGTATATATTTTCTAGGTACGTAAATAAATGTATTGTTTTAATTATTTCGGTATTACGAGAAGTGGGTAAAATGCGACTCGTAAGATTTGGCCTAAATATTTATAGGAAACATCTGAAAAGAACGTAAAGATTAATCTGGTGAAAAACTGTTACAGTGCTCAACATGCTGACATCCACCACCACCACCATAGCAGCCAAAGGACGGCCACAGCTGGACATAGGCCTCCCCCAAATTCACGGGAGGTATATGCCATAATCGCCACGCTTGGCATGCGGGTTGGCGTTCGCAGTATCTCCACCGCACACCAGGGATGCTGCTGCCCATCCCCCGGTGGTCTGCTGACATAAAGAAGTTCAAATTTTCACCAGCAGTATACGGTGGCGCTACCAATGTGAATAATGGCGAGTTCCTGCTTAAGTCTGACAGGATACTTTGACAGGTTAGATTTGTTAGTAACTTATTTACGAGTATATGAAGTATGATAGATTATCGAATAGTAAAGGACCACCTAGAAGTGTAGATTTGTAAGAGTATCCCATCAAAAACATAAATGTGAAAATGGCAGCCAAGTTCACCGACAAAAGAATTGAGATCTAAATGGGCGCCAAGTTCCGTAGATTATCTGAAATGGTTCCAAGTCCGGCACTACATTGTTTACAGTAAAACTAATTTACTGCGGCTTAATGCATTTTGAGCCTTAACTTAGCAGTTTTCTATGCAGTATGTTATAATATTTACCATAAAAGCTGTTGGATATTTAAGAAAACTGCCAAGCGGTACTACTTATCACATCAAGTCATCATCATCATACCGAATGTCATTCGCTAGCCTTCACTTAGCAGCAACACTAAGGCGGCTTTTACGCATAGAATTTCGCGCTGCACGCTGCTCGCGCTTATCAAACCGTGAGTTTCCGTACATTCTGAAAAGAGCGCGACACGCCGCGCGATGTCGCCTGTAAACACAACCTTAAGGCCTCGGTACACACATACGAGAATCGCATGCGAGTTTCATTACATTGCGGGTTACCATGGTATAATGAGTTCGATCTGTCAAACCGCGCAATGTAATGAAACTCGCATACTAGTCTCGTACGTGCGTAAATAAGGCTTTAGGGATTAATAACTGAGCGAGCGCAGAGCGCGAGCCAAGCATCTCTGTTTCCGCTTTGTTAAAAATTCTTTGATGACCTGCGGCTGTGCTCTATGGGTCGCATTTCTCAAACGATTCTCGTGGAATTTTGTGAGCAGACTTAGTAATTACACAAGTTTTATTTTTGGATCCAGTTTTCTTTTAATTTTTCAAAAAAAGCGGAGCTATAGGGTATTAAACCGTACAATATATCACTCGCGATATATACAGCACACAAAGCCTCTAGTTCTTGAATTTAAAAAATGCCGTTTTTATTAGACTCTAACTCGTCATTTTATTTTAAATGCGGGATAAAGAAAACATAATATAAAGCATACAAAATAGGACTTACAATAAATAATTATAAAATAAACGAAACGGCGTGTAGACGACCTTGTACATGTTTTAAAATGGTAGGTTTATTCACTCAATGTGCTAGTCCAAATCCTCAGACAATAAAAAAGGAAGAAGTGCCCTACTGCTTCCTTTCATCGAAAACCAATGTCTCCAGTTTTGTCCCACCAAGTTTTGTCACACACACACACATTGAACCGTGTAAAAACAAAACCTCGGGGGGTGCCGCCGAGTTTACTACATCATGCAAACAAGCGCTGCGATTGGCTTTTTTTTATACAACGACGGTGGCAAACAAGCTTACGGCCTATCTGATGGTAAGCAGACACCGTAGCCTATGGACACTTGCGACTCCAGAGGAATCACTAGTGCGTTGCCGACCCTTTATTGAATTGGGGATGCGCTGTGTTGAGAGTGAGGGACCCGCAGACGTCTGCAGCTGTTAAGCTAGATACATTTGCAGGCCCCTAACTCCCAACACAGCGCATCCTCGGGAGCTCTGGCGACCTTACTCACCACCAGGAACACAACACCACATACCTACTTAACAGGCAAAAAGTAATGCTATTATGGCTGCGGTCTTCTGTAAGGTGGAGGTACTTCCCCAGTTGGGCTGCTCTAAATTTGAGCAAGATGACGTTTCGCTGTGCCCTACTTCTCTTGGCTTTACGCACCTCTCAAAAAAGGCAATGAACACTAGAGGGAGACAAACGTTAAATGATGTTTTATCGACATCGATCTTATTAAGAATCTCATCGAAATTATGATGTTAAGATATTGATGACTATTGAAATGGCCAGTTTAGATGGTGTTCATATAATCACCAAAGTTGTATAACATAGTAAAGCATTATAGCGGTACATACATAAACAAAAATATAAATACGAACTGCGAACCTTTTTTCTACTATCAAAGTCGGTTAATAAGATTAAATTGGAAGTTGGTCTGCAGTCTTTTGGAACAAGTTATGCTTATTAAATATTGATTTGTGAATTTACCGTTGATATTAAATGACTAGTTCGACATTCTATTCCTATTTTATCGATGACGCATAAACTGCAGTTTTAACCGGCACCACTCTAGTTGGGCGGAGCCAAACAGCGGGCCAGCGGCATCTTATTCTTATTCTTAAATAATTCACGCAGCGACCAAAGCTACAGCGGTATGATACATAGCGCCGTGGCTTAGCGCGGTACGGGGTGATTATTGTACAAAACGTTCAATGTACAATCCGCAGAAAATATAAGGGTTTTTCATATGTTACACTTCTTTTTGACACTGTCGCGGTGACATGCGCCACGCCCCCGTTTCACATCTATTTCTTTCTATGATCTGAGTCCAAATCAGACGCATCTTTTCGTATGTACAGTAGTTTAAAACATTTTTTTGTCATTTCAGGCTTGTGAATATGAACGGTCCTGGATTATTGACGCGACGCACAAAAGCAGAAGAGGAAACGGCAATTCAAGCAGATGTCGACTAGAATCGTGTAGTCAACAGCAGATAATAAGATCAATAAGTTAACAGTTTTTTACCTCACCACAATGGAAAAATGTGAAAAAAAAAAATTAACATATATTTGCTCTTGACTGTATTTAGAGGGTCTATAAGATATGCAGTTTTACCAAAATAGTTTTGTAACTTTCTCTGTTTATTCATACTCGTGACGCCCGCCACAAATTTGAATGAAGTTAAATGAAAAATAGACTTAATTTAATTTAACGCCTGTATTCACAAAAACGATATACGGAGCATGTGGAATATAAGTTTCCGTATCAGTTCTGGAGAAAAGAGAAAAAAATACGTTTTAAAGCTATTGTCGACTTTTACGGCACCCCCAATATAAGGTACGAAGTAACCCAAAACCAAACGGCGGAATCAACTAACCGTTCATTTTGTTCCATATTAAGAGTCCCCAGTACGCTCGGCTGAACTCGATTCTCCATACAAACGTAGATTCGTTCTCATTTTAAAACGCCTTGCTGAAATAACATGGAACTTTGTATACAAAATGGGAGCCGCCATATCTAGGTCGTAAATTAGATTCTGTTGCTAGAAATTGTAATACAAAAAAAACAGCGAGTTTTTGAGTTTTTTACGACTTGTATGAAAACCTTAATAATCGCTGTATTTTTTCTCCATTATAATTTTGAAATTATAATGGAGAAAAAACAGAAACTAATTTTCGACCTAGATATACCGGATCCCATTGTGTATACAAAGTTTCATGTTATTCTAGCAAGGCGTTTTTAAATGAAAGCGTAGCTACGTTTGTATGGTGAACAAAAAATATGGTGAAAAAAGACAAAGAAATTAATTTGCAAGAGAGATGGTTACAGAAATAGATCTTTATCATTGATAGTGAGATCAGCATATCTCGCCAATAAAATTGGTATGCAAATATGTACAGATACAGATAGTTTTGATGTATATGTGAAATATCGAGTGCTTTATTTCCTGAATAATATTATGATTATTTTGTTAAGTCACTATTAAGTGTTACCTCTTCGGGTCTGGGGAAATCAAAGGAACAGCCGCATTATATATAATTATGTAATACACTTTACCTTGAGTTGATAAAAATGTATCCAAGAAAGCCTACTTATGATCTAAAATGCCATTCTAATGCATTTATTAAAATTGAACAGCACTTAATCTGCGGTTATTAAGAGGGAGCGAAACTTTGGTGCCGGTGACATCATTATGACGCAAATTCACATATAGGGTGATTTCAGGTATATAAACAACATTGCGACACTCCAATGATTATTAATAATGCAATAATGGTAATGTAAGTTTTATTTTTTATTAATAAAAAATGACTATTTATATTGAAAATAATGTACATATTAATATATTTTACTAAGTAAGTAATTGTAAAAATATATTATTTCGGATAAATGAAAAAAGCCAATTAAATTTTGTCGGTTGTCGAAAAATAAGCAGAACGCTTAGAATTCAACCACAAAATCACATCTTATTTAAATACATACTTACATAGGTACATATACTGTACATTATGAACAAAGTAAATCTCGCATCTCCCGCCGTTTATAAAAATTGTGCATAATGCCTGTAATCGCACCTAGAACAAATATTGTTGAAAGTTAACCTTTCATCATCAAAATCGAATCCTTCAATAATCCAGATAAAAACACTCCGCATGTAGATTGACGTCATACATCTGTCATCGGCACCAAAGTTTCGCTCCCTGGTTATTAGAATGTAAACTGAGAATATAGTGTAATCCACTCGTATGTCAAATAAATTGTTTAAACACTAACATCTTTTTTATTTAAGGTGTGTTCTCGCCAAAGTGCTATTTTGAACAAATTTTTAATGGGAAATGTATTATTTATATTAATGAATGAATGAATTAAGATAATAGAACCAGTGGCAGGATATAATTACTTCATGAACTGCATTTTTCGCCTTTGGTCCCTCGTACTTTGATCACCAACATGGTATAGACAAATAGGTCTTGATGTCCAGACAGCAAATAAATAACTTCTTGCCTCTGCAGTGACTTCATCTTAGCCTTTTCTTGGGAACCAGGGGTCTGCTCGACTACCAAATCTCAAAAAATGGATAATTGACGGAATTATTAATCACTAATCAGCGTTTCTTAACTTTTAGTTATCAGCTAATTATCATACTTATTTTTATATATACAATGACAGTGCCAAACAACCTTAGAGCCTACTTGATGGTAAACAGATACCGTAGCCTATGGACACTTGCGACTCCAGAAGAATCACAAGCGTGCTGCCGATATGTGTGCCGTGTTGTGCATGCGATTGAATTGAGGATTCGTTATGTTGACAGCAAGCGACATATAGGTCTCTCCCACTCAATACAGCGCATCCTCGGGAGGTCTGGCGACCTTTCACATCACCAGCAACGCAATACCACATACCTAAAGAGTAAGTAGTACTGTTATGGTTGCAGTCCGTGTGTTTCCCTTGCATCATTTGCTAATTATATAAAGAAGTTGTGGCTTTCCAATAACTAGTGAATTGGTTAAATACAGTTTTATAAATTTACTCATATTTACGACACTTGTATATATATATTTATATATATATATATGATGTATATATTTACCGATTACATTTATGCATATATTATAAGTTTTATTTTTCATATATATATATTGCATCTGTTTTATTTGTATTGTACATGGTTTAAGTTTGTCTATCTTATTCTACCTACCTTCCACTCAATTGCTCAAAGGTTAGCTGGAAGAGATCCCTTATAGGGATAAGCTCGCCTTTGTACTTTAACGCTTTGTGACCTCTTTATGTTTCAACTTGTAATTGTGTACAATAAAGTGCTTACATACATACATACATTATCTCAGGAGCAACGTATATGATAATGAAGTAATTTAGCAATAATATATGCAAAGAGAAATATATCTATAAATGTTCGTATGCTTGAGTATATCAAATAAATGAATATTACGGGACAAAATTACACAAATCGACCTAGTTCCATAGTAAGCTCAATAAGGCCCATTAACAAACAGATCTAACAATAAGAATAAAAAAAAAACAGCAAACAAATTAAGCAATTAAAGATTTTTTAAAGCACCAGTCCAGTTCAAAAGGCGGTAATTTAAAATCCCGCCAAAATCTACAGCCGCCGATTTGACGTCTTCAAAACCACAACCATAGAGGAAATTATTCTGTATATTAACCAAAAATATAAAATCTAGCATTAAATCTAGTTCTACAGAAGTATCTAATGCCAGTATACGTTCTTAATGCGGATTATATAATATTTATCAATATTTTAGGCTTATTTTTAGCAAAATATCATTTTACCGCCTTTTTATCGCTGCGTGTGAAATCACTTTAGTAATTCATTCGTTCTTTCCATTCACGATAGGAAGTCCGCAAGTTGTCTATGGAAACGAAACTAAAGGCTTCGATCGAAAATGCTTCCCGGTAGGTGTCACATCTTTCTTTCGTTCGATCTTCGTTTTCGTTTTTCGTTCCGTTGACAGACTTCGCGGTAGCACCCCAGTCAAGTACCGAATGAAATCGAATGTATGACCGATTCAACAAAGACCTTGTTACGTATAAACGTAAGGTAGAATATGCAATAACAGTTGAACTCGTGCTCTCTATCGCGACGCACAGCCAGACAAACGCAAAATGTTAGCCAATGGCCGTTGAGGATTATTCCCGCGCAAACGCACTGCCTTACGTGGGTTGTTCCGAAAGTTTTTAGCTGCTCTCACTCTATTCATGCGATATATTTTTTATTTACACCATTATGTGGGTAATTTCAATAGTTATGAGCTGAGATAAAATCGTTAGTAAGTAGCAAGTATGTTTTTCACAACATTTCTTTTACCAAAAGGCCTTTTGTATGGGCTTTTAAAAAATTGCGAAAATAGTACTATTTTTGATACCTAAAAATAGTTTTGGCAACGAAATCCCTAACAGCTGTAGTGGAAACTGCCCGGGATGACTTCCTAACTTAGTTTTGCTGATTTTAATGTAAAATCAGTAAATGATTTTATTTAATTTAAGTTTTTTTGTGACGATGACCAGTCCCTAGTCTCGCGACCTAGACTAATATTCGACACACATGCTCATTGTCGCTCATTTTCATGCAATCGAAACAAATTACGTGGGTAGAGACAGGGAAGATTCATAGTTTGCGGTGTATAAAATTTCGTTTAGTTGTGGTGACGTATTAATCAAAATTGGCCCGCAACACAGAATTGGTATTGTGACCCGTTCATCGCATATTAGATAGGGCTGTTGACACGTCGTACTTAAAATACAATAAAAAAAAACCCAAGCGACTTTCATCAACAGTTTCACCCCGACACATTTGTATTGAAATTACCCGCATAATGGTATCATTAAAACATATATGGCATGAATAGAGTGCGAGCAGCTAAAAACTTTCGGAACAGCCCACGTATGATTGGCTAAAATGTTTTCAAAAGGGCTCTCCCCGTAAACTATGAGATTGCCGGCTTGACGGACGCCAAAAATGCCTGGTCCAATTACCTGCCCGGGTAAGGATTTCCCCCAAAATTTAAAAAGGGCCTAGGACGATGCCCTCTCCAAACTTAGTTTTGACTCTCTCTTAAACTGCAGCACGGGTTCCGATCGCGCCAGAATCTTGGCGGCGGGGACTAAAGAGGCCGGGTCCAGCTCGGCTAGTATGATAGCTTATACCGTCACGTTATATGGCCAAAATGTACTGAAACGTCACATAAAACGTGACGGTATAAGCTATCATACTAGGGGGCTGGTTACATGCCTTCCCATCTGTTCATACCGGGACCTTTCTGGAGCCCCACACCCTGCGCGTGGCTACACAGTCTGCGGCTTGGATTCCGGGTATGTGCTCCACACACATGCCCTTGCGGCATTGAGGTCGACGCACTGGGGCATCACGGACTATCGTGCCAAAAGAGCGCAGCCGCTTCTTTAGTCAGACACGCCGCTCTCAATGACATCCTACGCCGCTCTCTTGCCGGCTCTCTTGGAGCCACCCGGCATTCTTAGGGACGATGGCAGGAGACCGGATGGGATGTCATTAGTTCCGTGGAAGATGGGTAGGGTGCTTGTGTGGAACGCCACCTGCGTCGACACATTGGCCCCTTCCCATCTTCACGGAACATCCATCTGAGCTGGTTCGGCTGCGGCGGCGGTCGAAAAGTCAAAAAAGAACAAATATAGGGGTCTAGGCGCCGAATACTGTTTTGTACCGTTCGGCGTCGCGACCCCCGGTCCGTGGGGTCCCAGTGCCCAAAAACTCTTCAAAGAGTTATCTAAAAGGCTGGCTGACGCCACCGGAGACCGTTGAGCTGGCAGCTTCCTCGCTGTAAGTATATCTCGCAATACTGATGAGTATTGCAATTCAGCGAGGAAGTGCTGCCAGCATCTTCGGAACCATGCCTCGGGGCGACCCCATAAGCTTTAATTTATTTTGATTAGTTTTACTTCTTAGTTACGTTTTTGTTTTATCCATTTATAACTAGTACTTTAATAATTATAATAGTTTTGTATGATATTGATGACATTATATTATTGATTTTTCATTGTCACTCAACTAAAATTTATTAAATGTATCGCAAGACAAAAAATAATAATTCAAAAAATGTTTTCTGCGCACGTCGATGTAACTTATATTCGTGCGCATACGAGGCTTGCACTGAAAGTGGCGGGAATCGAATACTTATTAATTTATTTTTAACATGTATTATACCTTTTTATAATCTCTGAAGTTTCCTTATCTCAACACACTGGCCACTTAGAAAAAAAAAAGTATGGTTCGGTTTCAATTGTTTATTGAAGTCGTCGAGTCACTGCTTAAAATGGAATTGTGCCGTGAAAATTTCAGAGCTATGATTTATATGACTTTAAAAGTGGACTAACACAAAAACAATGTGAAGAGCGGATGGTTGCTGCTTTTAATATTGAAGCTCCTTCAAAGACTACAATATACAGGTGGTATTCAGAATTTCAACGTGGCCGTGTATCCCTCACCGACGAAGTGCGTGAAGGTCGACCAAAATCGGCAGTCACGCAAGAAAACGTCGATGTTGTGCGTCGTCTGATAAATGAAGACCGACATGTGACATATCGGGAAATTCAAGAGCACCTGGGTATTGGAATGAGTCAAATACAAATTATTTTAAAAGAAGAATTAGGCGTGAAAAAGTTATTTTCCCGTTGGATACCTCACCTATTGTCTGACGAGCAGAAAATAGTCCGTGTCAATTGGTGCCGCAAAACTTTGAAAAGATTTAACAAGGGACGCTCAAATGCTGTTTTTAGCATAGTATCAGGTGACGAGTCGTGGATATACGCTTATGAGCCTGAAACTAAAAACCAATCCCGAGTATGGGTCTTCGAAGACGAGCTCAAACCCACAAAAGTTGTTCGTTCTCGCAGTACGGCTAAGAAGATGGTGGCTACGTTTATCTCTAAATCTGGTCACGTAGCTACTGTGGCTCTTGAGGATCGTAGAACAGTCAATGCTGATTGGTACACCACTATTTGTTTGCCGAACGTCTTTGCTGAACTCCGAAAAACAAACCCTAGTCGTCGCATCATCCTTCACCACGACAACGCCAGCCCACACACCGCTCGGACAACAACTGAGTACCTGGACGGTGAAAAAGTCGAAATATTGGACCACCCTCCATATAGCCCTGACTTAAGTCCCAACGACTTTTTTACATTCCCCAGAATCAAGGACAAACTGCGTGGTCAGCGGTTTCAGACGCCAGAAGAAGCAGTGGAGGCCTATAAAATAGCCATTTTGTCGACCCCTACTTCAGAGTTCAAAAAGTGCTTTATGGACTGGTTTGAACGCATGCATAAGTGCATGAAATACAAAGGAGAATATTTTGAAAAACAATAAAAATAAATAAACTCACTTATACTGCATATTTTCTTCTATTCCCGAAACTTTCAGTTTTACCCTCGTATTCGTGGCACAACTGTAATTATAACACCCCTAGTGAGTACCTATACTACCTACCTACCTAGTTGGTTACTAAGTTATGTTACTGTAATAATCCTTATCTACATAAAATATACTAACGAAAGTTAAATAAACTATATATTAAAATGAAGTACACACAATCACGATTTACATTTGTCAATTTCATTCAAAATGGCCTCCTTGGGCCTGAACACAGGCCTTCAGACGACGAGGCCAGTCATCAATAGCGGCACGCACGGTTGTCATATCTAATTCCGTCACTGTCTTGACTATGGCCCGCTTGAGGGAGTCAAGATTTGTGTGGGGTTTAGCACAGGCTTTCTCCTCAATAACCTGCCATATAGCATAATCCAGGGGGTTGAGGTCCGGGCTGGAGGAGGGCCAGTCTTCGTGGGCAATGAAGTCAATTTTGTTGCTTCGAAACCAGGCTTGAGTTGTTTTTGCCTTATGTGCAGGGGCTGAGTCTTGTTGAAAGACCCAGGGCTGGTTTTGAAATAGAGAGTGGCTTAAAGGCTTCACTATTGGTTCCAGAACGGTTTCCTGGTAAACTTTAGCCCCAGTTTTGACACCTTTTTCACAGAAATGGACCTGTGTTAACCCTGAGTATGACACACCTAACCAAATCATGACATAAGAGGGATGATGGCCTCGTTGCACTCTCGGAACAGCTACACTCGCTTCTTGACTGTTTTTTGCATACACTCTGTCATTCTGGCGGTTACAACATTCTTCAATGGTAAAAATTTTTTCGTCTGTAAATAATATATTTCGGTGGCCATTTTGTGCGTACCGCTTCAGTAGCACGCGACTTCTATTCAGCCTCATAGTCTTCAATCGTCCATTAAGCAAATGACCTTTCCGTCTACGATAAGCGTGTAGTCTAAGGTCTTGATTGATAACTTTTTTAAGAGAGCTTCTCTTCACAGACATCTGAATTGCCAACAACTTTTGCTTCCGAACGGGGTTTCTTGCGATTCTCGCCTTCACTGCCTTTATTAGAGCTGGGGTCCGAACGGTGCGTGGTCTTCCAGACCTCTTGCGGTCATCAAAGCTCAGGGTACTATTGTACCTATTAATGGTACGATAAACGAATCGTTTGTTGATTTTCAGATTTTGAAGCAACTTCAAAATCACGTTTGGCGGATGCCCGCATTTGTGCAACGCAATTACAGCGATTCGATTTTCTTTTAGACCCCAATCCATTATAAATATGACGAGATAAGTGTTGTGTGCTATAAAATTATAACTGACAACCCGCCATTATATGTCATTTTTTATTTTTCCGGTAGCATTTGTTTTAACGCAAGAAAAGAGTTTGCAAATCGAGTAACAGAACTTAGTAACCAACTAGGTATAGTGTAAAAGATCCTTAAAAATTAAATATGAATGTTTATTTCTTAATCCTGTAATGGCCCGCTACATGAACAAAATTTCAGTGCCCGTCTTAGTATCTCATTAATTATACACCTTACACGAAACTTTTCTAACATATTTGCTTGACAATCGTCAAATGGGCGAATAAATACTCCCAGAGGCGTGGGAAGGGATTAAAAAGTATGGCAAAAATAAATGTACCTAAATTATTTATTCATTATAAGCATACGTTTACTTCGCTAAATATACAGATACAAAAATATGTAATCCTAACCATCTAAAATTAAGTACTTAATAATACGAATTCATGAGTGTACCTATATGCTATATGCTGTATGAGGGGACCTATTGGCTATGTGCACGTCTGAAATGTCAAACGTCAAAGGTCCCGAGACGTCAAAACTCAAAGATGTCAAATAATGACGCATGAATATTTTATTTACTTTAGTAAACGAGAAAGACCCCGTATTGGAAATTTTACTGAAATAAATAAGAGAATAAATAAATACATACAAACGAAACGAATCGTAGGAAACCGTTAAGAAACCAATAGAAAACGTGAAAGTAAATTTGACAGTGGTCCCCGGTAAGTACACATTTCTGCCATGGTGTGCGCTACGATCGCCTAGCTTACCCCCACCACCTACTTCGCACATAGCCAATACTAGTCGTATTTTTAATTGCTTGTACTAACTGACGTTAACCTACAAGCACGTTCAATGGGATTAGATTAGGTTGCCTGCAACAAATACTATAAATATAGTTGCTGACTCCGAACTCTTGACTCTTGCCATTTATTTATCCATAAACAACGAAGCGATCGTGGTTGTATTTGAAACTAATTTCATCAAGATCATATTAAAAATGGTCGTGTATACTCGTAGTTTCAAACAATATGAGCAATGTTGTTCCAAAACTGGTCGCTCTTCCGAATACAGTTGCTGGCGCCAATAGCTGACACGCGCCAGCGTGCAACGTTGAACTGGCACTCTTCCGTCGCGGCGTGGTTCCGTTAATATGGATCCAGTCACGACGGACTGCCACTAAAATATGTTCTCTTAACATAAAATGAAACAAAGAAGGCGTAATAGGCGGTCTCCAGTTGCTGCATCGCGTGTCCTTACAATTTCATTTGGGTTATTCTTATTATTTTCATATTTTGTTGAAATTTGAGAAAACCACTATAGAGGTATAATATATAGGTACGCCTCGGTGGGAATGGCAAATCGTGGACGCGTATCCATTATAAAATCAACTTTTCCCTGAATTACTTTTTCCCGGCCTCTGCAATAATGTACAGTATGTACAGTACAGTCAACCGCAGACAATAAATTCCCGCATACAAACTTCTATGCGAGGGTCACGTCTCTCTACGGCTGACTGTACATGGCGCCAGTAATCTGCCAGCGTCGGCAATCTGCATCCAGCGAAACTGGCGCCAGCAACTTGATTCGTCTAATAGCGCCTTTAGGTTGAAACTAAAACCTCGGTCACACCATCATACTACCTATACACCCCGCTTAACGGTTCTACCGCGACTAAATGAGTTGTCTAATTAAATTGATAACTGTCAGTTGAATCGGCCATTTATTAATAACAATCTCGTTCCCAGGAATAACCTTCATCTTTTAAAGCACCTGAAATCTGAGACCTTACTTACATACACCTAAAGTAAACTACATAAGGCACTGGTTCATAATTAATTAAAGTTTTAGTTTTGCACCTATAGGTTAGACCTCGTTCATGGACAAGCGTAGCGTGCACGCGGCGGCGCGCGTATTAAACAAAGACGTAACTCGATTTCTATGAGCTTTGATGTTGAGACGTGCGCGTTTTCAGACGAGCTTGATAATTACCCGCGCTACGTGTGTCCATTAGAGTCATAGGCAGGTACATCAGGTAACTACTTTAGAAAACTGTAAACTTGTAAAGCTCAACTTAACACTTACGAGTACTTAGTGCCGCTTAACGTTAGAGCTCATGCTCATACATCATTTAGGGGTATGTTCACACTATTTCTGTTATTAGATCTAGTCATAGGACAGTGGACTTTTACCAAAGAGTTCCATTGACCACAGACCACAAAATAAAGGAAATTATGCTTTATTATTGACATAAAAAGTGAAATACATTTGAAGAAAAAACAATTGTACTCATAATATAGGCTATTTGCGTTGGTGAATAGAATCACCCGATGTCATCATCCTGATTCTATTAATAAACCCAACGCAACGCAGCAGAGTGGCCCGGCTCATACAAGCACGTGTGATGGAAAATAATTACTTGTTCTCCATAAATGGAACTCTACCTACTACAATAACCCAATACTCATCCGTCAATACCCAAAAGATGTCTCCATTTTTTTATAGCTACGGTTATACATCTAAGGGCTGTTTGATGGTTGAAAGTGTTTAAACAAACACCGCACCGCCCTTCATTGACTTGACATTGACATGAGCATATGTCCCTCACTCTCAACACGGTGCATCCTCGGGAGCTCTGGCAACCTTCCTCGCCACCAGGAACACAACGCCACATCATCATCGTCATATCAGCAGCCGAAGGATGTCCACTGCTGGACATAGGCCTCCTCCGAACATGAAGGATATAATGCCATAATGTCAACACTACATACTTAAATAAAATTAAGTATTCATTAAACATCTCTGGATATTCATTATACCCATTTATTAGGAATCCATTATGCAAACCACGACATGATACTCGTATGCTCTGAACTTAATTTAACTTATTACGTAGTATAATTAAAATAGTATGTAGCCCAATGGCTAAATGTTTTAAGTACTGCTCTTACGCTGGGACAGGTAACATTATGTTATCACAGTCATTTATTGGTTCCTTGACCCTCGTCAATTTTTTTTTGATAAGATTTAGTTTATTTAAATTAATAAGTGGGTACAAAATATACAGGGTGTCCCAAGAAGTAGTGATATACTGAAGCTGGGAGGTAGAGGACCTAGAGGGCTATCTGAATCACCCCCATGTATGTTCCGCGATTTAGATTTAGAAAGGTTTTGCTTTGCTTGCATTAATCATTATGTAAACAAAAATTTTGCACTTACCACAGTTAGATTTCAATTTTTTAATTGAAGCCTTATTAATAATAAAATGAAGCCAATCGGTAATTATTTTTTACGTGATTTTATTTTTTTAAGGGCCCTTGAAGTTGTGAACATACTGGGTAATTTTATCTTTCTTGGCATTTAATTTTTTCATTATGCCATTCAAAGATCTAACGATAGTAAATGTTACCATACTGAATTGGTCTATCTATCAGCTTAGCACACAAAAAAAATCAAGCATCTACCGCAATAATTCACGTCACCATAAAATAAAAATCTCATCGTACGCGGCGATAGGTGAAAAATTAAAAAAAAATCATAACTCCGAAAATACTAAAAATCGCGGAACATACATGGGGGTGATTCAGATAGCCCTCTAGGTCCTCTACCTCCCAGCTTCAGTATATCACTACTTCTTGGGACACCCTGTATATGGACACTATGAACAATAATAATAAGTAAATTCAATCGATGTGTGGCAGGGCAGCACCGTCATCGAAACCCAGCCATTTTGCCAAGGGTTTAAATTTGTGGCGAGTTCCACGTATGCACATGCTGGTGGCACGTATGATGGCAAACGCTTATTCTTGTTCTGAGCCATCCCAGTACGGTACTCAAGGATCGATTCCAACGGTCTGCTATGGCTTCTCCCGTGTGTTTGATGAAAGATGACATGTGGGGTGCAATTGCAAAGACGCCATTCACTGACGTTACCCATGGGGTGAAGGTAGCGTGTCGAATTTCACAGGCATTTGCATATTTTCTGTGCTTTGCTCTGCCGAAGATGGCAGATGTTACAGGTCGCGAGATTTAAGAAGGAGCGTCGGTGTCAACGACACGGATATCGAATACCGCCTCCCTCTGAGCGTCCCATACACCGCGGCAGGATAAGTCTGCTCGTAGTCCACAGTCATTTTCAGAAATGATTGGTTATTTTGTTACACTGCCCCAAGCTTGTTGACAAAGTTCGGAGAAGAGGTCTCTAATTTCATTGTGACGTCTCGTGATTAGGCCGCCTGTATAATAAATAATATATTTTTCAAATTTCTTATGCTTCCATCAGGGACGGCTTCCCAATCGTAGTAGAATGAGTCACTTACTTTGCTTACATAATACATACGTATTTATAGCGACACTTGTAATGGTTGATATGGTGTTGGATTCGACTCATAATACAGCACGAACCTAAAACAACATAAAATGTAAATTAAGAAAAGCCTGTATTATACCTAAACAAAAAACACTAACAGTGAGGTGAGAATAGGTCGGGGACTAATTTCATACTATCAGTAGATAAAAGGGTACCACCTAGGTACCTATTTATTTTGTAATCGACCAATAAATATGAAAATTTAATTCGGACGCCTTACCTCGCCCGTGACACTTGCGATTTTTAAACCAGTTACAATCAAGATTGCTTTTATTCTTTAAAGAGTTCTTTAAAATTAAAGGCCTTACAAATTTAGGGTCACTGTCCAGTATGCGTCGTTATAAAGCAACTCAGGTAGAAAAATACGAATCTGGGTGGAATGCAAGATAATTGTACATAATCTAAGCTTTAATTTTCTCAGTTTCGTAACGAAAGTTACCCAAATAAAACATATGACTAATTGTCGTTACGAAAATGAGAAAATAAAAGTGTATGAATATAATCTACGCTTTAATTTTCTCAGTTTCGAAATGAAAGTTACCCAAATAAAACATATGACTAAATGTCGTTACGAAAATGAGAACATTAAAATGTATGAATATAATCTACGCTTTAATTTTCTCAGTTTCGAAATGAAAGTTACCCAAATAAAACATATGACTAATTGTCGTTACGAAAATGAGAAAATTAAAGTGTAGATTAAATTAAGACCTTAACTATGTATAATTTTTTTGCATTCCACCCATCTACTGAAATTGGTAAATTTATACCTGCGGTGATTAAGTCGACGCATGGGACTCCATACTAATTAACCGCACTGCAAATGAGACATACTGGGCAGGGACGATAATGCTTATTAGTCACTGTATTAGGAAGGTTTCAGTGTCATACAAAATAAATTTATAAGACATACCACTTCATCTAAGAACGCTTAGCTTAAGTAGATACCTACGGACATGTCCTGTAATATATATATAAAAAAAAACATAAATTGCTTTGTTAGGCAAAGTGGCACCAAGGGCGCGGAAACCGGTATTCTCTCCAGACAATAAAAAAAAAACAAATATTTCGTGTAACTATGGACACAATATTATGTTGGTACGAGTGCTTGGAACTAGATATGAGCGCCGCGTCGGCGCGCCGGCGCACCAAGTTGCGATTTGCTTTCTCGCTCGCACTCGTAACGTATCCCGCCCGCGTTCCTTCGCACGATGGCTTCAGTCGATTCAAGTATTTTGCCATGAAGTAAGGAAAATAGTTATCCTCTTTCTACGTATTTTGCCGAGGGAATACGTGTCCGAGGGAATACAAGTGTTATTTTCTAATTTAAATATTATTCTTTTCCGACTTATTTAAATAAATTATTTAAAAAAAACTATTTGTAATTGCGATGCAGGTATTTTGTTTTTTTTTTATTTATATTTAGGATAGGTGGTTTTTTAAACAGGCTCGTCACTAAAATATAAACACACTTAGGGGGGCTAAATTTATGGTTCTCTTATGAGGCTGACACGGTGATGAGTCCGTAAAATTTGTTTAACGTTTTGGCGCAAACTAGCTTTTGAGATAGATTATGACTAAGCGCTGTGATCAAAATTTGTGCGAAGCTAGAAAAGATAGTATATGCTTGTTAAGTTTTCATATGATTCTTTTTCTGGAAAAGTAATATTTAACTGATTTATATTTAGGATATATTTTCTATACATTAAGACTTGCATTAAACATAGACACGTTTTTTAAGTGAAGATTGTGATGATTATATATGCTTCTTATGATATTTCGATTATAATTATGATAATTGTCATTGAAAAAGTGATCTTTTTGTTAAGTTAGTGTGAAGTTTAAGAAATATGATTATTTATATGTTCGGTTCCTTTATTAAAATAACTAGAACTTTCTTTATAGTAACAAAAACGAGGTTTGTTTTCATAAATTGCTCCCGAATAAAAATCTAAAGCTCAAGGTCACGCCGCCGTGACGCCGCCACCGCCGCGGAATTTTGCCTATCACGCCGCCGCCGTGGAATTGGCCATCGGCGCTCATATCTACTTGGAACAAAAAAATTAAAATTATTGTTAGTGCTAGGAAATAGACAATTATCATTATTATTATTATTCATTGACGCACTACCACAGTTTTTTTTATCGTATGGCATTTATTTACGAATCTTCGAGAAGACAAGTACAGTTGCCAGTTTTTGTTGCACTTTTAGCACCACCCAGGGGTCACGTGGGTACTCCCTACGGACGTGGTGCAACTTCGACCCCCCTTTGTCAAGTGAGTGGGCAACTTGACTCTGTTAGAAGTTCTCAAGCCGCCCGAAGGCCTCTTAACTTGGCTTAACGACTGCTGTCGTAGACACACTCAACTACCACAGTATCACACTAGCAGTCCCCTGCTAGTAGCTATACAGTCCCTCACAGTGTGACATGTACAATACAATACAATAACCGACGACCTGCACTTGACGACCTGTTTAGCCTAGTTGGTAGTGACTCTGCCTCCGAAGCTAGAGGTCCCGGGTTCGAATCCCGGCCAGGGCATTTATTTGTGCATTTTTTACGGATATTTGTTTTTGGGTCTTGGATGTTTTCTATGTATTTAAGTATGTATTTATCTATATAAGTATGTATATCGTCGTCTAGTACCCATAGTACAAGCTTTGCTTAGTTTGGGACTAGGTCGATTTGTGTAAGATTGTCCCCCAATATTATATTATTATAACCGGCTTGTTTTTTCGTTCTTTCGTTTAAACATGAAATAGTTCATCTTTAATCAAGCAATCTAATAATACGAAATAATAACCTAAATACATTGTTGAGTCCTATTATACATAGAGCATTAACTAATAATTCAAAATATTTGGCTATTTCGGGATTTTGAAATTAACCGGTTCCAAACCCTGGTGGCACCTATTGCCTAAAAGACATATGTATTACTAGGTTCTAGGGGGCTATCACAACCGGCTAACAAGTCGCTGAGTCGCACGAACTTGACCTACGATTCGGTACACTTATAATTTAATTTTAAACTCACCCTAGCATAACAGCGCACACCACATTTATACCGGCGCCCAGCACATAAACGGCGCCCGGGAACACATTAAGTGTATATCCATAAAGCGTATTGTATATCACTGGTGCCACGATCGGGCACAGCGCCTCCATCGTACAGAGGAGCGCGAACACCTTCGCTATATCTTCAAGAGGCAATGTTTTTGACAAGTGAGATCTTATCAACGGAGCTGACAATACCCTGGGGAAGGATATGGCTGCAGCTGAAAAGATGAAAAGTTACTTCAAATACCCATATGGACCATAATGCATTTTACAGGAGAAAATTGAAAAGTGATAGATGATAGAATAAAGTCATATTTTTATAGAACTACAACTTAGAAAAGTTGAAAAACCCCCGACATTCTCATTTCAAAGCTCAATATCTGAAAAAACGGCTTAACAGATTTTCATGAAACATAGCTAGGAACACCCGGGATAAAATTATCTATGCTATGACACAAAAAAACTGAACGAAAATCGGTTCATCCGTTTGGGAGCTACGATACTAACAGATACACAGACAGACACGTTAAACTTATAACACCCCTCTTTCTGCGTCGTTAAAAACGTTAGAGTAGCGACAGCATCAGCAAAACTACATCCAATCGTTTTTAACTATTTATTATGTTATAATTATAAGCGACTAGAAAATGATAAAAAACTTCCCACGTCAGTAGATACACTAAATGAAGTTATACATATATGCGCGAATACAGTTCCATGTTTTATGTAAAACATTGAGGCAACGCCATCTATTGTAAATGTCAAAGTTAGCAATGTTTAAAATTTATAAGCCATTCATTTTGTGAGCCATAAGCGACTACTATCCAAATTAAGCCGGTATGGGATACGAGGTCCCGCGCTTGATTGGATTGGGGATTATCTTAGTAACCGAAGTCAATGTGTAGAAACGCTAAAATATTGTCCGAAATCCAAAAATTTAATATCATATAGATCACCTTATGTTAATAATAATTATGGAGTACCTCAGGGTAGTATTTTAGGCCCTTTATTATTTTTATTATATATAAATGATTTACCGAATTATCTATCTCATGAGTGTATTTTATTCGCAGACGATACGTCAATTATAATTAAATGTAATGAATTATCAAAATATAATTATGACATAAATAGAACATTATCCCGTACCATTGATTGGCTACATAAAAATAATTTAAAAGTTAATATAAGTAAGACTAGTTTCATGCAATTCCATACTGACCGAAGTGACGCACAAAATCTTAATATTTGTTATAATAACAAGCCTATTGTAGAAGTACAACACAATAAATTTCTTGGTATAATCATTGATAGTCACTGCAACTGGCAGAAACACGTGGAAAGCGTCTGTTGCAAAGTAAATAGCTTCACATATGCACTAAAGCGAATTGCTCAAACTGTCTCGATAGACGCCGCTTTAGTTGCATATCATGGACATGTAAACTCTACTTTTCGCTATGGAATCATTTTATGGGGAAATTGCAGTGATAAAGACAAAGTGTTACTAACGCAAAAACGTTGCATAAGAGCAATTTTTGGATTAGGCCGTAGGGAATCATGTCGACCATATTTCGTGGATAAAGGCATCCTCACCGTCCCTTGTCTCTATATTTTGGAAGTTTTGGTATTTGTACATAAGTACAAAACCCAATTTTTAGAGGTACAGCAGCTGCGCACCCGTAAAGTACGAGCGCAATACAATTATAAATTATATAAGCCGGCTGCTAAATTAGCACTTACTTCAAAAAATTCTTTTAACATGTGCATCAAAATTTATAACAAATTACCTGATAGATTTAAGAGTTACAACTTAAAAACCTTTAAGAATATAATTAAGAATTGTCTCATAGAGAAATGCTATTACAAAATCAGTGATTTTTTAAATGATTCCTTTTAACCTTTAATATAAGCCCAAATGTATGTACACCTGAAAAGGTAGGATTTGGTGAAACAACTAAATGAAATGCAATTATAACCGCAAAATGTAACCCAATTGCCACATACTTAAATAAATCATTTCATTTCATTTCATAAGTATCCATTTATGAGACTGTATACAGTACCGGCCAATAATATATCACCTTACGCGGTGTTTTGGAGAATTCCGCTACAATTTTAAACTTTTAGGTACCTTCATAGAAATAGTAAAATGTTATAAATTCATTAAAAGGGTATCGGGTCTACTAGCGCCACTCGTAAAAATTGTGATTATTTCAATTTAACGGTATACAGGGTGTTTGGTCCATCGTTTGCCAAATTGAAATATCTTCTACGGCCCAAAAAAAATTCTTGGGCCCACACAATTTTTTATGTAATATTTTAAAAGTTGTTTGGAGAATCTTAAAGGTTGACTCGTTAAACTTGAAATTTTAAAAAAAGTAAGAGATCGAGTCTGCAATTTTTATTTTTATTAAAATGTACAATCATGTACGGTACTATCAAAATTACTTGCAAGTAACGCCTTGTTTTTTTTTATTGAACCGCGAAAATTTTTGATGAGGTAAAAATTCAGTCGCAGTAAACTTTGAAAGGCGATAAAAAAACTAAAGAAGATCATGTTCATAAAATTCTTTTAAAAATGTTTTGGTCTATCCTCTTTCTAATGATGTGCAATAATGCTAAAAAAACCTTTCACAAACTTCAGTCATTTGCCAACTATGTGACGAATTAGCTAATAATCGATATGCAACTGTGCCAACCTTCAGACTCAAATTCGGTACGCAGGTTTGTAGTAGGTACACTAAATTAGTAAGTAACAATCAAATTTAAATCATTAAATCATAATCATTCTGTCGTTCGAGTATGAGAAGGGAAAGAGATCTTTCTTCTGAGAGGATTCGGATATTTCTGCTATGGGAAGCGAAGAGCGGGAGAGAGATGGTCAACACACGTAAGTCTTAAAGAATTTTGATAGAACCATACATTATTGCACATTTTTTTTAAATAAAAATGGCAGACTCTATCACTTACTTTTTTTTAAATTTCAGGTTTAATGAGTCAACCTTCAAGATTCTCCAATAAACTTTAAAAAAATTACATAAAATAATGCGTGGGCTTAAGAATTTCATTTTTGGGCCGTGGAAGATAGCAAATTACCCCACCTATCCGCCTTTTTGATTTGGCAAACGATGGACCAAACACCCTATATTTAAAAAAGGGACTGAAATGTACTGTATTTTAGTACCATTTGAATACATTACACCAGTTATTACGTTGCTAGATTCGTCAACCTAACCGTCGAAAGTTAAACCATGCAGCCGTTTTATTTTTGAACTCATGGATCGACAAATCTCGCAACGTAATCGTAATAACTAGTTTGATGTGTTCAAAAGGTACATAATTTTTAAGAAAAAAAAACCGACTTCAATGGGGGAGTCCGGTGAAAGATTATTAATCTTAGATGGTGCACTCGTAGATTCCATACAATAAAATACAAAAATGGCTATAAGTATGTTTATAATGGTAGAAGACTAAGTACCCTCAATTCCTCATGAAATCATGGAAAAACCTTGCTTGCTTGACAAACAAAACGAAGAGAACAAATCGCCAAACGTGAACTACGCGTCGTTGAAGAGTTCCGTTCTGATCATCATCAGCAGTTCCACTTCATCAAATGTCACTTTTATGAATGAAAATGCTTGATTAATTCATGAAAATACTAAAATCACTATTTGTGTGCCTTTGGATTGTTAAGTCGTCAGCAAATAAATAATATTCATCTGCTGTATTTGTGACCTAGATCGAACAAGCGCAATTGATTTAGTAGTGTAGTCAGCATAACTCAGTGAATAATAATGTAAATACAGAGTTGTTTAACTAAGTGAAATGCCGAATACAAATAATCCGGAGTGCAGCCCTTTCAACCGGAGCAGGATGATGCAGCGCAGCCCGCCGCCCACGCCCCCACCACAGCCGCAGCCTGCGCCCACCAAACAGGAAGCGGACCCTCCGAAGATGATACCTACACCGGAACTTCAAGGATGGATGAAGTCCATCGAGCAGTATCTCAATGAGGTATGCGGGATCGCTACGGAAGGGAAAATGAACTCGGACCAAAAACTGAAAGTCCACAATCTTTGCCGCAAAGTAGGTCACTGCGCGTCACAGCTGGTCGTTGAATACCAGTCTCTCAAGTCAAAAGCTGCCATGAACTACAACTCTCTTATAGCCCTGCAAGAGAAAAGTGACCTATCACAGCGTGTCCTAGAGTTAAAACATACAATAGATCTTAACGCGAAAGTTAATGCGATACCTGCGACTTTTGCCGAAAAGCTCAAGACCTATCAACCATCCAGGTACGTCCAGCCCACCAGTGTCAACTCGGTAGTGATTTATCCTACCGACAAGCAGAAAACCAGCGAGGAAACAAAATCCCTGGTACAAAAAATCATAAGGCCTGACGAATGGAAACTTCAAGTGCGTGGACTACGTAAAGTTAAGAACGGTGGCGTAATCATCAGCACGGACTCCAAACAAGACCTTCTTAAGCTTAAACAGTCCACGCAATTGTCGGCCTCTGGGCTTACAGTTGACGAGCCCGTTAAACGGAAGCCCAGAATCGTGGTGATCGGAGTGCCGACGGCCCTGTAGGAAGCGGAAGTTTTTACCTGCATCTACCAACAAAACTTAGCCGACAAAATACCAGCTATGTCCCTCGAAAAGTTCCTGACCTCTGCAAGGCTTAGCCATAAGTCCGGTAAAAAAGGCGCTGAAACTTGCAACTATATCATTGAAGTCCCCGCCCTTGTAAGGAAGACCTTAATTACAAACGAGAGAGTTTTCCTGAACTGGTCATCGTGTCCTGTGAGAGATTTCACCCTGGTGACGAGGTGCTACCGATGTCAGCAGTACGGTCATGCGGCGAAGACGTGCAAGGCGGAAGTGGATACCTGCGGTCATTGCGGCATTTTAGGTCACGTGATGAAGGAATGCCCTAAAAAGACAGAGTCACCAAAATGTGCCACGTGTCTGCACTACAAGAAGCCGGCTGAACACGAGACAGGCGATGCGGACTGCCCAGCCAGAAAATTGGCCGAAAAAAGGTATATTGACTCGATTGATTATGAAGGCGTCTAAGAGCGCCGCCTCCTATCTTATATTTCTAGAACTTAAATCTTAGTTTGTAAACAATGACAAGTAATTTACTTTCTGACCTAGATAACTTTTCTGTATCTGAGACAAAACCCTGCGAAGTTGAAAATTGCAAACAATATATTTGCTCTTCCCGAAATCCGCTAACTATACTAACTCAAAACATACGTAGTATATATAAGAATTTTGATAACTTTACAGTATTTCAACACAGACTTGGCCTCGATTGTGATGTTATTATTCTCTCATTCAGACGAAGTTTACAAATATGCTCAACAAGGCTTTAACCTTGTAAATCAGTGGCTTCAGCTTCACCAACTGACCCTTAACCCAGATAAAACTAATTACATAAAAAATTTCATGCGCAAATCAAATTTACCGCCAGATAATCAAAACCTGTATGCACACAATTGTAATAATAACACAAATATACAATGCACTTGTCCAATTATATCTATAACTAATCAAATTAAGTACTTAGGAATTATAATTGATGAGTCGCTCTCTTTTAAATATCATGTCGAGGCTTTGTGCAGTAAAGTGCGTAAGTTAATATATGTATTCAAAAAACTACGTTCTTTTGCGGATTCAATGCTAATCAAACAAGTTTACTTTGCATTATGCCAGTCGGTATTAAATTACTGCATTTCTTCATGGGGTGGTCTGGCCAAAACAACACTTATCAAACTAGAAAGAGCACAAAGAGCTATTTTGAAAGTCTCTTATTTCCTACCTTTCCTCTACCCCACTGACCACCTTTATAAAGTATGTGAAGTCCTTACAGTACGGCAGTTATTTATAATAAGTACAGTTTTAAAACAGCACGCCGCAATCCCTTACAGCACAGATTATACTAACAAACGACGTAAAGATATTGTTTGCCCCCAATATGGAGAGAAAAAACACGCTTTCTCCTCAAGATTTTTTGTTTTTTTGGGCCCTTTTCTTTATAACAGGCTAAATGCTAAACTAGAGCTATATCCGCTAAGTTTCGCAAATTGTAAGAAAAGGCTTCGAGATGCCCTATTAAAAATGACGTTTGATGATACAGAGAAGCTATTGACTGTATTAAATTGATGTTATATAATTGTATTTTTACTGTTTTTATTAGTCTCTTAATTTTACATAGTTTTTTTTAAAATAAATACTGTAATTGTACTAGTTACCAAGAAATAATGTATTTGTTATATTTAGATGAATATTAATAGACATATATCGGTACCTTTTGCCTGAACCACAGGGAATCCCTAGCTCAGGCTTTTTATACATAACTAACTGTAAATTTTAGTCTATAGTTATAACATTTGTACAAAAGTTATTCAATAAATTTATTTGTATTTAATTTATTTGTATTTCACATTTGAGGAGTTTCCTCGATTCCTAATGGATCCCATCATCAGAACTCGAGCATGACAAAAATCAATCGTGAAAATAGAACTTGCTTAACAAACACAGCTAGAAGGACAAATCGCCAAACCTGAACGTAAGAGTTCTGTTCTGATCATCATCAGCAGTTCCACTTCATCAAATGTCACATTTTTGTATGATAATGCTCGATTTGTTGATAAAAACACAAAAATCACTATATGTTTGCCTTAAAGATTTGAGGAGTTCCTTCAATTCCTCATGGATCCCATCATCAGAACTGCCTTTTGACAAAAACGGGACCAACTTGGATATATATACATACAATCAAAAAAAGAATTTTTCAAATCGGTTAAGAAATTACGGAGTTATGGAGACATTAAAAAAAAAAAAACAATCAAAAAAAAACATACAACCGAATTGATAACCTCCTCTTTTGAAATCTTGAAGGCGGTTAAAAATACAGTACATAGCAGTCCCCTTTTTTATTATCTATCGTTAAATTTTAATAATCTCTATTTTTTATGAGTGGCTAGTGGATCCGTCAATACCCTCTTAACCGTTAATAAAATATTTAAAACGGTTTACTAAATAGTCAGCATATTAGGCTTATTTCACGTCGCAGCGATTAACTGCACATTAAGTGGGTTAATACACATTTTGATCATGATTAATTGTCCAGTCAGTTTTAGAACAATGAAAAATAAACGCACGTTCGAAGTTTTAATTATTATTCATTCGAGACGCTACACTTACTTGCAAGGTCAACAAAGGCCGAAGACTAAAACACGTTTTACCTAAAAAAGGAACATGTTGAAATGTCGGCCCGTCCAACCAAATATGTTGTTTTTACCTGGCTATGTGGACATTTTATTTATTCGAATCTTATAATTACCTACGGGATTCATGATCGCACTGTGTAAATCGAAAGCGATTTCTTAAACCTTGTAGATGACCTTGAGAAATGCATTAAGCCAAAGTAAATTAGTTTTACTGTAAACAATCTAGTGCCAGACTTAGCACCTTTTCAGATAATCTACGGAACTTGGCACCCATTTAGATCTCAATTCTTTTGTCGGTGAGACGACAACCACGCCTCGCATATTGAACTTCGCTGCCATTTTCACATTAATGTTTTTGATGGGATATCATTACTTTTTGTCAAACTTCACCAAATGGTGCTTTTCAAGAGCGAATGCACGAGTTACTAAACAAAATACCCAAATCGCTATAGGTGCACCTTAAATATTTGAAGAGTTCCCTCGATTTATCCAGGACCCCTTGATCAAATTTTGACTTGATGCCAATGGGTGGTCCCCCTGAAGTATGCCGTTACAAACAAAAAAATAATTTTCAAACTGGTTAATAAATGACGGAGTTCTAAGGTAACTAGCGTAAATAATAATAATAATAAAACTAACAAAAATATCACTGGTTTCTGATTTTTTCTGGTGTACACGCACAATTACCAAGCTACATGCCAAATTTCAGCTTTCTGAGTCACCTGGAAGTGGGTTAGGTTTTTGATTACTAGTCAGTCAGTCAGTCAGTCAGTCAATGGTAAAAAGCCGTTTTTTGGAATTTTATATCTCAATAACTATTAAACCTATATTTATGAATTTTGGGTTTCTAGTTGTTCTAAAGGATCTTAATACATGTACCAAATTTTATGTTAGATAAATTTGGAGTTATTGGGGGTCAAAAGTAGCTCCAAACGGTTCGTGTAAAATAACACACGGCTGCTGTCCGCCAGTTCCTGCAGTGCTACCGCGAACTTCGAAAATCGAACTTCGTGTCGTGCCGTCCCTTTCACTCTCGTGTTATACACTATATGACGGAAAGGGACGGTACGATACGTAGTTCGATTTTCGAAGTTCGCGGTAGCACCCCTGGGGTAAACTTGGCTGGACACGCTGCCGCGCGTCTAGATATATATTTATACAGGGTGTGGCCTGTAATAGGAGCAATAAATTTAAAGGACGCTTCTTTAGAGCATCTGCAGTAACCTCTGGTGTCCAAAAATTTTTTTCGTTTTTCAATTGGGAGAAATTTCGATCTAAAGTTAGGACCTCCAACTCCAAGTAATGGATCTTGGCACCCAGAGATTAAAGCGCGGCAGTTAATGCTGATTTTGAGGTTGCTTCAAGTTATGACTCATAATCGCTGTCGCACTTTTGGTTTAAAAGGATATTTTTGGGATTTATTGAAATTTTTGTATAAATTTAGTTTTTTTTTTAATAAATAGTTATTAATATCACTCCAGTAGAGTAAAAAAGTACATATAAGATACTTTTGCGAAAAAAAAATACAAAAAAACTTTTTGGTTTTTTCAATTAAAACCATTACAGGCCCTGTATAACATATATATGTAATACTTACCAAAATACATGTGCCATGTTGTCACCGCAAACGTTTTGATCAAGCAGTCTACCACCGAGGAAAAAAAGGACACGATTGCCAAAAATACATCGCCCACGCCCAAAACCTTTTGGAAAATGGCTATCCCAAGAAAGGAACCAATAAACGCTATCAATGTACTAGCGCCTGAGTACAGGGTATATTCCTTCATTGCCCAATGAAGTTTCTCTCTTGCATATAAATAATCCAAGCTGTACATGCCGTACAGTATAAAAATTGACAAAGCATTTGCTGCGTTGAGTAGGAAAATTTTTGCTCTCCCATAGTTAGGGCGTCGCTTAAAGCACTCAGTCACCATTTCTTTCACTAGAAGGAAATCTAGGACGGTAGAGAGTCCTCCCTGAAATTAATAATCATTCTCAAAAAAATGAAATAACCTTTTCAAATAACTTTAATTAAATAAAGGTGAAAAACTTTATCTAAGTAGTTGACTGTTCGAATATTGTTTTTTTGTGCTCCAAATTGTAAATATGAAAGTAATATCTATTCGAACACGCCACTCCATAGGGTTTAACTAAGTTTATTACCTATTAAATACACTACACGAGTATATGCTCGTATTTTATTATATTTTTTCATGAAAGTAATTTATTATAAACTACTTAAAAAAATAGGGGCCACATATATATTCCTGTTTATTGCTCATTATTGAAAATAAAGTAAATAAATAGGTGAAAGAATTTACTAAGTACTTAATTACAAGATTATTAGCCCAAAAAACCGGCCAAGTGCGAGTCGGACTCGCGCACGAAGGGTTCCGTACCAAAAAAAGGCTAAAAGCTGTTGCCATTAAACACTTGTTTTATTGATTTTCTTTTATTTGTTGTTTTAGCGGCAACTAGTCTGTTGTATGGGAGCCCCCTTAATTATTATTATTATTTTGATTTTAGTATTTGTTGTTGTAGCCACAATAAAAATACATAATCTATGCAAATTTCAACTGTCTAGCTATTACGGTTCTTGAGATTTAGCTCGGCGAGTGGTAGCCATGAAAAAGGGCTAAAATATCACGTTTATTGTATAGGAGCCCCCCTTAATTATTATTATTATTTTGTTTTTAGTATCTGTTGTTATAGCGGCAACAGAAATACACAATCTGTGAAAATTTCAACTGTCTAGCTATTACGGTTCTTGAGATAAAGCTTGGTGACAGACGGACGGACGGACGGACAGCGAAGTCTTAGTAATAGGGTCCCGTTTTTACCCTTTGGGTACGGAACCCTAATAAAAACAAAAGCCTTTATTTACTGTTATTTAAAAATATATATTACAGTATCCGGCCACACCGCTGCTTAAAACGCACTGCTCACCGTTAACGCAGTGATGCCCCGTAAGTTAGCTAGTTTCTCCCTCTCTCGTCACTGCGATTCCGTACCGACACCGTATTTTGAGCACCGGTGTATCCGGACCTTAATATAATTTTCACATAACGATGAAATATACTACGATCGCCAACCCGCATACCAAGCGTGGCGATTATGGCATTTACCCATTCAATTGTGGGAGGCGTATGTCCAGCAGTGGACGTCATTGGGCTGATAAGATATGGTGGTGGTGGTGTGGATCAAATATACTGAATGGCCGCCATTTTCTTTTGTGTAGTACCTATATATTATAGGTATTTTTTTCAGACCATTTCGTAGCCAGTTTCGATAGGAGAAAAGAAAATCGTCTCTCACACCCGAATAAGGAATGAGACTCAATGAATTCATTTTTTGACCAATTCATGGACGATTCTAACCAAAGCCGCCGGAGTCGGCGCGCGCCCCACCAGGATCAAAGGATTTTGGACCTTCTAACAAAGAAGTTACATTTAATAATTTAAATGAGCAGCGGTGGACGCGAGCAGCCGGTCGGCTGCCGCCGGCACTGCCGCGGCCCTTTAAATACGAAGTATAGCTTCTGTATGGAGAGTCCGAATTCCTTTGACTCTAGTCGGGTGCGCGCCGATTACTGCCCTTTAGTGTGAATCGTCCATTAGACCCAGCTTCCATACGAGAAATTAAAATCGAATCTGCTTTTATTCCCAAAGATGAAAGTTCTTTTTTTATATCTCTATACAATTTGATACGAATCAGGAAATATAAAAGAATAACTATAGATTTGTGTAGGTAATTAAATTCCAAATACCTGCTGTGCCCCAGACAAAGATTCATGTAAGTAGACACTCGTGAAAACATATGCTATAACATATAGTGCTGCGACTATGAGTAGTAGGTAAACGTTCCCCACGTTTCGAAGGAGATATGAACTTAGTACAGAACCTAGGATGCTTCCAGCTGAAAACGTAGCTTCTAGCAGTGTCATTCTGGAAAAAAATGAATATGTTACATGTTATGATGACAGCCATGAAGTAGGTACAGTCAGCCAAGAAAGGGTTTAACAGTTTTGAACCTTAACCCTTTGAACGCCAAGAACCTACAAAGTGGTCGTGTGTCGTCGTGCCCACCACGCTAATAACCACTAAAAAGGTCGGAGTGAAGGTGTATTTTGATCATGAAAAAAATCCATTATGAATGGTTTTTATTGGTTTAAACGTTATATAAATTTTTGATACCTTGGCGTCTGACTGATCACTCAAATAACGAAACGCACAGAGCGGGCGCGGCGCGGTGCAAGGCGGTCTTGCATTTTTGATCTTCCCGAAACTGTCAACAGTCGATAGTGTCGATTACTGCTTCATATGTCACACACGCCGCCTTCGCTCCGCTATCCCGCGCGGTTTTTTGGTCCGACGACCCCCGGACCGCTTTCGATTTACCGCAAAACCGCCGCCGCCCCGCAACGACGCTGTGCCGCGCTCTGTGCGTTTCAAGCTTTATAAGTAGTTATAGTCAAAAAATGTGGTAGAGCACTTTCGGTGGCCGTCTGCACTTGACTGTATAATAATAATGGATTCATTTTTAGGGTTCCACACCCGAAGCGAAGGGTCGAAACGGAGCCCTATTGCTGTGACTCATGTGTCCGTCGGTCCGTCTGTCACACAGGTTTTACAGCCAAACGGTTGGAGCTACAGTATTCAAAATATCACAGTATGAGCACCTTGTTGACTCACAGCCAAACAAATTTTCAAAAAAATATGTATGGAATGTTTTGTGTTGTTTTTGTGTTTGTAGGTCCTCATACACAAAGGAAACAAAGGAGGGTGCGAAAAATAATTTTACCTACCCCATCGAGTGGGGTTTCGTTGTTTAGACCTTGTTGAGTAGATAAATACTGTATTTTAGGTTTAAAAATATTGGAAAACATGGTACTGAGAAGTCACCAAAGTCTGCCTGCACACTTTTTTTACAAAATTTTGTTCCGAATATTGTTTTAACTTCCCACTGAACTATGAACTTCTGGTGCTAATGTTTATTATTACTTATTTTTTACTAACAATTACCAATATATTTGATAAATCAGACTTTTTCTTTGAAAATCACTTCACGTAAGGACCTCGCCCAAACAAAAGGAGGTACGAGTAGGTACCGTGAGTTTCCGGTATGACCTTCTTAAATTCACAGTATAGTATAGTAGTTTTAATTTAAATTAGGACTCATAGTATTGGGTACGAAACCCTTCATTCTGTGAGGTCCGACACGCACTTGGTCGGTTTTTGATACACCTGTATTATGTACTCATTCGACTAGTTAGAGATTACAGTCTACACTCATTTTTTTTGCGTTATTGCAATAGAATAATGTGCAAATATTGACGTTAGTGAAGTGACATACTATAAAATTCTGCAATGAATAAAATATTATAATAGTAATAATATCATTACGAATAAATATTTTCAAAATTTTTTCTTTGCAACTATTATAAATCTCTGTTTAGCCCGATGGTTGGAGAGTGAGTACCATTTGGCATTAAGCCCGCCATTTGTACATTTCTGTTATGTCTGTGCAATAAAGTTTAAAGTGGAAAGGCGACTGCAGCTTGACGACCATTTTCGTCTTAAGTACTGCGTTTTATGGAACATTGGCATGTTTTGCGACTTACCCTTTTTATGGGTACCTATTGGGGTCATTCACATTTTCTTGTCGTTATTCTGTCCCATAAACGAGGAGACAACAGTGCCAGACTGTCTAAGAAAAATAGTTACTTAAATAAAGTGGATTCCTAACTTGCTCCTAACCTAACATGCATTACTTATCATAAAAAAATGTTCGGTGGATTTTTACCTAATATCAGGCCGAAATTAGACTATTATAAAATACGATCATAACTGTAGGAGTAATTTATATATGAGCCAGTAACCTATGACCGTGTCGGGTGTAATAACAACATATGATTCATACTGTATTATATGATAGTCTAATTTCGGCCTCTGCATATGTTGTAATAATATGAATCATATGTTGTAATAACAACATATGATTCATACTGTATTATGTGATAGTCTAATTTCGGCCTCCGGCCTCACAATCGGGGAGGAAACGTAGCCAAGGCAACAAAGGATAAGAAAAAGTTGATTAAGCATGTGTCATGTCATGTGTTTATGCAAGGTAACCCCAAGCCAAAGTAGCATTACATTCATCTATCTTCTATGTATCTTTATATATATAATTCTTCTGTACGTGTGTTTGTCACCTAACTCCTCCTAAACGGCTGGACCGATTTGGATAAAATTTTGTGTGTTATTTTGAGTAGATTCCTGGATGGTTTGAAAATACAATTGGACCCGGTAGGTGGCGTTATTATCACGTTTTCATGAAAAACGGATCTGCTGAACAATTCTGTACTATAGATGGCGTTGATATTAATTCTTTGGCATTTGACGTACGGTGCGCAATAATACAATGCGCAAGTGCCTTGCTTCATTGACATATTTGGAATAAATTGAGGAAATAGAATATAACTGAAACCTGTAGTAAGTTCTACAGCATAAGAAAATACGAGTTTTGAGTAGGCTTTATATATCCGCAACACCAGTAAAATAACTAATCACCAAATAAACGGTCTGTTTACAATGTTTACATGAATGACAGACGTGGTGTGTCATTTTTAATTTATTTTTTAATGGGGACCTTTTCACAATTAAATTTATCTTAACTCAATTATGCTGGAGTGTCAATATTATCGCGGTTTTCCTAATTGTTTGTACTTTGCTTGAATATCTTAGATTAATAATACCAACAGATCCGAGTGTTAAGGAAGATGATTTTTCATATAGTTGTCTCTTTGAATCCATATGGTAAACTAAGATGAGTTTGAACGGGATAGATATTACGATCTATATTGTCGACTGTTGACGAACTGTCTCCATATAGAAGGACACCAAATGTCACAAACGTCATTTCAGTAAATTTGCAGTTATGAAAACGGAGACACTGTCATGTTAATACCTGTCAGATATTACTTATCTGTCTCTCTCAAATTTACTGATTGTGCATTAGTGAGAAAACATCAGATGTACAGAAATCGTTCAACTTAAAATGAGCGGATCTGCTTTACTCTGATATCTGTGTTCAATATTCATTAATATTCACTTGATACGGATCGTGATATGAGTGTATGGCGTGATAATATTCACCGTGTAAAAGGCCCCAATGGGCTTAATAAATTATGTCAATATTAAATTGTCATCTCCACGTCCACCACCATATCAGCCGAAGGTCGTCCACTGCTGGACATAGGCCTCGCCCAAGTTCACGGGGGGTGTATGCCATAATCGCCACGCTTGGCATGTGGGTTGGCGATCGCAGTATCTCCACCGCACTCCAGGGATGCTGCTGCCCACATCATCTTTACTAAATACAAACTCATTTTAACCTACTTCTTCGTCGTTCGTCGGAAGTGTTGGTCTACCTACTCAGCTCACATCAGCGCGTGGGCCTAAATGAACACTATGAAATAATATATGTTTTCTCAAACATGCAATGAAATTTCGTCATTGCGTGCGCTATAACAGGCTTCAAAGTCTCACGTTGCAAACGGAATAACTCGGGAGAATTGTAAAGGAATTTCATACAAAATTGAAGGCCTGCCAGGAAGTATTTTTTCTAAATTTTAATGTCAAACATGGCGTCTGTTAAATTGCTTTTTTGAGTGATGTATTTTTTCCACCACCATCCACCATATCAGCCAAAAGATGTCCACTGCTGGACATAGGCCTCCCCCTAATTCACGGGGGGTATATGCCATAATTGCCACGCTTAAAGGATGATTCACAGTAGGCCGTTCCGTGCCCGGGCCGGCCCGTTTTCTTCTAGAGAAATACGCCGGCCGTTGCGTTTGCTGTCATAGAAAACGGGCCGGCCCGGACACGGAACGGTCTACTGTGAATCATCCCTAAGTAGTATGCGGGTTAGCGATCGCAGTATTACCACCGCACTCCAGGAAAGCTGCTGCCCATCCCCCCGTGGTCTTGGTCGTAGTTTTAGGACATACCCGGGTCCGGGTGTATTTTTTCATTTTATGGTATATACTTATTTGAGAGAAGCACTATACAAATCTCGGCGAGAAACGTTGGGCTGCAGGCCGCGTATCCCTATCCGGCAAGGCTATATTTTAATCCGCGGCATCCCTTGCGTTATTTGTAAGAGTGTTTGTCGAGCGAAGCCGCGCGGGGCAGCTAGTACATATATAAAAGGCAAAGGTGATTGACCGAGGATCAACGCACAGGCCAAACCCTTAAGGCTAGAAACTCAAAATTTCGCACACGTATTCCTCTTATGACGTAGGCATCCACTAAGGAAGGATATTTCAAAATTTAACCCCCTAGGGGGTGAAATAAGGGATGAAAGTTTGTATGAAACTTTTTTATTCCTTGAACATATTTGTATGAAATTTCGTATGAATTGAGTTTGGCAAAAATAATAAGTTACGTATGTCAAAGTTTTCCAAAATTCAATCCCTATGAGGGTAAAATAGGGGATGTAAGTTTTATATAACGCTTAGGGCAAGAAACTTAAAATTTGGCACATATATTCCCTTTATTACGTAGCCATCCTCTAAGGCTGAATTTTTCAAAATTCAACCTCCAAGGGGGTGAAATAGGGGGTAAAATTTTGTATGAAACTTTTTATTCCTGATGAGACATTTTCGAATAAAATGAGTACGGCAAAAATAATGACTTACGTATGTCAGCGTTTTCCAAAATTCAACCCCCAAGAGAATAAAATAAGGGATGAAAGTTTTATATTAACGCACAGGCATAATAACCCTTAGGGCTAGAAACTTAATTTTTCTCAGAAGTATTCCTCTTATGACGTAGGCATACATTAAGAAAGAATTTTCGTAAATTCAACCCTAAAGGGGTTGAATTGAGGATAAAAGTTTGTGTGAAACTTTTATTCCTTGGACATATATTCCCATGAATTGAGTACAGCAAAAAAATGAGTTAAGTATTTCAGCGTTTTCCAAAATTCTACCCCGAAGAGAGTAAAATATGATTGATTTAATATAAACGCACAGGCCAAACCCTTACGGCTAGAAACTTAATATTTCGCACACATATTCCTCTCATGACGTATACATTCTCTAAGGAAGGATTTTTCAAAATTAATTTCAACCCCATTAAATTTCTTATAAAATGAGTAAGGCAAAAATAATGAATGACATATTTCAGCGTTTTCCAAAACTTTACCCCCAAGAGGGTAAAATAGGGGATCAAAGTTTTATAAATAATATAAACGCAAACGCACAGGCAAAACCCTTAGGGCTAGAAACTTAATGTTTCGCACACGTTTTCCTCTTATGACGTAGCCATCCACTTAAGAAGGGTTTTTGAAAATTCAACCCTAAAGGGGTTGAATTGGGGATAAAAGTTTGTATTAAAAAAATATTCCTTGGACATATTTGCATGCAAATTCGTATGAATTGATTACGGCAAAAATAATGAGTTAAGTATTTCAGCGTTCTCCAAAACTTAACTCATAAGAGGGGATCAAACTTTTATATAAACGCACAGGCCAAACCCCCAGGGCTAAAAGGAAACTTAAACTTTCGCACACGTATTCCTCTTATGATGAAAGCATCCAATAAGAATGATTTATTTATATAGTACATTAAGAAATATTATGAAGTACTTCTGACTTTGTAGAGATTTTTTAATAAAGTAAAAAAAAACGGCCAAGTGCGAGTCGGACTCGCGCACGAAGGGTTCCGTACCAGAAATAGTATTTGTTATTATTGTGGCAATAAAAATACAACATCTGTGAAATTTTTAACCCTTAATTATTATTATTATTTTGATTTTAGTATTTGTTGTTGTAGCCACAATAAAAATACATAATCTGTGCAAATTTCAACTGTCTACCACTATTACGGTTCTTGAGATCTAGCTCGGCGAGGGGTAGCCATGAAAAAGGGCTAAAATATCACGTTTTTTGTATGGGAGCCCGCCTTAATTATTGTTATTATTTTGTTTTTAGTATTTGTTGTTATAGCGGCAACAGAAATACACAATCTGTGAAATTTTCAACTGTCTAACTATTACGGTTCTTGAGATACAGCCTGGTGACAGAAGGACGGACGGACGGACAGCGAAGTCTTAGTAATAGGGTCCCGTTTTTACCCTTTGGGTACGGAACCCTAAAAAGGTTAAAGAAGTTCTAAAGTAAACGTGCGCGAGCGAAGCCGCGGGTTAGAGCTAGTTAGTCATGAATAAAAGACTTATCTTACTTATATCAATGTTTGTTACCCACCTAAAGGACCTCTTATCTGTAGTGGTAATATCGCTGATATAACAATAAGCTCCAGTTATCAACACGGTGAATCCTCCAGTAAAGGAAAAAGGTAGCACCGCTAATACGAACCACCATGGGCCGTATTCATCAAGCATGCAGTAGACTACTGTCAGCATTGATGTCACCGTAATACCTAGAAATAATTTTAATCACAATAAATTATTTGTAGTGAAAAAAATTTTCTGAACAAAACAACAAATCACATTATAAAAGGCGTCCATGCGAGCGACGTGAGGTGATTTTTGGAGATTTAACGACCCCACTCTCTCATTGGTGAGATGACGTGCGAGTGGGCTCGAGCCCCGTTTCCGCTTAATCTTAAATGCTACCAGATTTATTTAAATATAATTTAAGACTACCTAAAGTATGTAGGTGTAGACTGAAAAATTAAAAAAATGTTTATTTGTTGAAAGGCTAGGCCAGGGTACAAATATGTTAAGGTAATATATAATAATAGTACGTATAATAACACCTGTAACACGAGACCCCGCTCTTCCATAACAAGTACTTAATTGTTTATACTTCCCGCAACATGAATAAGACCAGTATATTTTTTCTTTATTTTTCAAATATTTATTAAAATAATTTCATCATCAGTGATCTTACGTTTGTTTTGTTTCAAGCTGCGTAGCTTAGTACAATTTGTTGCGCGAGAGCGAGACATTATGTGCCCGTGTCAATAAGACAAGTTTATGCATGTCGCAGCGCGCCGCTTGAATACGACCAGTGACTTGCTGCTGTCTAGTTGAAAAAACAAAAGCGTGCGACTTATAGATCCGTGTACTGTGTGGTATTGTATCACAAAAAAATTGAATTCGATGTTAAAATCACTTTTATTTAAACATGGGTAAAAAAAAGTGTTTAAATCCAGGAGAAAAAGGGGCAATCTAAATTTTGCATGAAGAAGGTTATTCTAACAGAGCTATTGGAAAAAGGATCGGGCGGTCTCATCAGGTAGTGAGTAAATTTCTCGAAGAGCGTGAAAATACGGTTTTTTTTTAAAGACGTACAAAATTTGTCACTACAGCAAGGGAACGTCGAGCAATATTACGTGAAGCATCTAATTCAACTCTCTTTAACAGCGAGACAAATTAAAACTAATGTTGGAACTAAAGCCTCAATAAGAACAGTACAGAAAATTATACAACAAAGTCCGTATATAAAACGCCTTAAAATTAAACGGGAACCGGCTTTGAAGAAATTTCATGTAAGTGAACGCCTTAGATTTGCTCAAGAAAAAATGCAATGGAAAACTGAGTGGTATAAAGTAATTTTAAGCGACGAAAAAAAGTTTAACCTCGATGGGTTCGATGGCTTTTCTTATTATTTTCACGATTTGAGAAAAAGTGAATTGATTTTGTCCCGACGACGCAAAGATTTTGGTTCGGTGATGGTGTGGGGAGCGGTCTCATACAAAGGTGCTATATAGTCCGGGAAAGAAACTTTCAGTTGTTCGAGAATTGCACATTAAATCCTACACTATATTTTTTTTTGCAATCTGATAGAACATTATTTTGGGATAATAAGTCAAAGGTTTTCCCCAAAAAATATATTGAGCTTTTCCGAAAAAAATATTTAAAGTTTATATTTTTCATTAAATATAAACATTAAATCCTACACTAGAGATTTTTGGTCTAAAGGGACTAAAATATTATTAAAAACAGTATTTTAAAAAATCACCTCTTATATCGTAGAGCATATATAAATAATAATAAAAATATTGAAATAAATTAATAACAGCTATACATTAATTCAAAAGTTGGTGATTTTTGACTACTGTCAGGACAATTATTTTACCCATTCTTAAAAAAGAAAACCACCGGGGATTTTATTATTACTATTTTTTAAACAATTTTAACTGATTTTAGTACAGACGCATTAATTCTACAGTAGTTTTTTTTAATACACCTTATGGCTATAAATTAAACCTACCATAATATCAAATAATTGCCAAATTATTGATTGTAAAATAAACGTGATCGGCGTAGGGCGCGAATCAACAACGTTAGCAACGAGAGCCTCTAGGTACGATACGATTCTAACCTGACTGCACAAGGGTTTTCAAGCGTTTGCCCAGTAGATACGTCTCATATTTGAATGGCGCCATCCGGTCGGAAGCGGTGTGAATAATTATTAAATAATTTTATTAATTATGTACCAAATCGGTTTGATACAATTACAAATGATTGTAATGTATAACATATGAGATGTAACTAGAGTGCTCAGCCCGTTTGGTGTATGGGTACACATCACATCAAAAACATTATTTACCTACATGTCAAAAGATGGAGAAAGATTCTTATACCTATTTACTACAAAAAAGTTTTGAGATGTAATGTTACACCAAGTCGATTATTTTAGTCAGTACCGAGGAGTGTCAATAAATGTTGTTACCTACAAACCTAAAGTATACAGGCTAGAAAAAACAATATATTCATTTTAAATTAGTAGTGTTACGGAGTTACGGATGCGGTTTTTTATTTCACCTTTTATTGTAATGTTGTCTACTATTTCTGCGACTGATACTCATTAATGGTTAAGCGTTTAAAAATATTTAAAGGCTTAGAGAAAACAAAATTACGATTGCGTGCTTTTTGTAACAAAAGTGGATCATACCTACAAAATATATGGGTAACTCAACGAAGGAATCAGTTAAGTTTGATTTTAATTAAAGCCCTTAACTATGTAAATTTCTATTAATAACGCCCCAAATATAACAATTTAAACGAATTAAATCGCGGTTATTCTGTGATATTTCACAGAATATACGAAACGCAGTACGGGATTTTATTAGCTCAAATTGTTTTATTGTTTATAACTAATCATTAATATCTTACCTCTTACACTTAACAATGACGGCTCAAAATTATCAATTACAAGGGCAAACCCTAAAAATCGGCCCAATTCACATAAAAGCAGCATTATAACTTTTATGTAACAGTTACATATAAGTACTTAAGGTAAAAGCTAATACATATATTTGATTCAAGATTTCGAGCTAACATGGTGACACTAGAATATTGTTAAGAACGGGGTATTTACCATGTATATTTGATTATTTATCATCAAAAAATAACCAATATAAAATATGCCTAATAGTCGATGGTGATGTAGACAAGGTAAGTAAAACTTTCACTATACGAAATTATGCGACCACTTACCATCCAACAATACCCCGCACCGTAGGCTTGAAGCAAAAAAAATCACCCCACTTTACGTGTAGGGAACCCTTAAAAAAATATATTTTTAAGATTTTATTTTACCACGTTGTCAGTTTTATATCATCATCATCATCATCATTTCAGCCGAATGACGTCCACTGCTGGACATAGGCCTCCCCCAAAGACTTCCACAATGACCAGTCCTGCGCCAGTTTTATATATCGATGCTAAATTGCAGCTTTCTAGCACTAACAATCACAGGGCAAAGCCTCGAACAGACAAATAGACAGACGGACATGGCGAAACTATACGGGTTCCTGCTTGACTACGGAAGTACGGAACCCTTAAAAAAGGTTTTAATTTTTGTTGACCAATGTGGAATTGACCTTATACCACTAATAAGTAACGCTACATCAGAAATCGGCAAAAATCGTTACATACGTCATATAATACCGACCCTCACACACTCCAAATCGATACAAAAATTGAAATTTTATGACATTACAACGAAAAGAAGACCACACACACAGCTTTATAGCATAGATTAAATGTACATTGCAAACTTAATTTTACATTCATCATAAACGAAGACGAAGCAGTGTCCACTCGTTTTGACCGCCAGTAAACGACTAAGTACGGCCAATAAGAAAAGCTATGTTTATGCGGTAGATAATAGACTGCGTTTCCAATGTACTTCATCTATTTCTATCAAATAATTGGTAGATTTTAATAAAAAAATATGTTAGCAAAAGTTTTGTTCCCTAAAAGCGTGGATTCAGGGCACACAAAGTTTTTTTGATAAAATTGGGAGTTTTTCAACGCTTAATTAAGTCAGCTTAATTAAGCGTAATAAAACTATTTTAAGTCTAAGTAAAATTCTGAAAAGTACATCGAATATGCTCTAAAATGATGAGATTAAAAAAAAATGCACGAAAGCACATTTACAATTTGTATGGAAAAGCGTCATCACCATCAATTATAAAATCCAAAAAAAAATTGTAAATCTTCCTTTTGTTGATAGTTGAGGATTAAATAAATTGCTTATATTCTAAAGTCCTTCCAAGCGGAGCTTCATCGAGCCTGTCACGGAAAGGCCATAGTGGGGTTTCCATAGTAAGTCGGCCCTTGGATCAATTTGACTCGGGGTTTTTTGTGTGAGTACCTCTTATGGTTAAGAATATTTATGCTGGGTATCAACATCCTACTAGTGACGGTTTTAGATTTATGATTTTTTGAAGTTTTTTCTACAATGTATCTTTTTTTTGGATGTATTAAAGCGATTTGTTTCAAATTTTGAAATGATGTTCTTTATTTAGATATGCATCTAGACCCAAAAAAACAAACACTAATTGTCATATTTTTTTATTTAAAAAGAAGAACTTTTTTTTTATGTGGCTGTGAAGTATAGTGACACCTCTATTTTTTTTCTAGTAATAGACCATCCATTGGCCTACTAATTGCGTTAATATCAAAATTTTCCAGGCGGTACTTCCTACCAAAAATCAGCAAAATGTGTGGTCAAGTTCTGTATTCAATTGGCGTTTCTTAAAATAGTATACAAACTCTTCGATTATGTTTGAGTTTTCTTATCATTGTGTCGTATTTAAGAGAAAAATGCTAATGACAACTTAATGTCATCGAAGAGTTTGTATACTACATTGAGAAACGCCGATTGAATACAGAACTCGACCACACATTTTGTTGATTTTTGGTAGGAAGTACAACCTGGAAAATTTTGATATTAATATAAGTTTATTTAATCGTATGGCATTTATTTACGAACCGTGAGATCTTCGAGAAGACAAGTACGGTTGCCTGTTTTATTAATATAAGTAGTAGGCCAATGTGTGGTCTATTACTAGAAAAAAATTTAGAGGTGTCACTACTTCACAGCCACCTAAAAAAAAGTTTTTTTTTTGTCTTTTTTTTCTTTTTTTTATATGACACCTAGTATTAATTTTTGTGTCTCGATGCATACCTATCTAAATAAAGAACTTCATTTCAAAATTTGAAACAAATCACTTTAATACACCCCGAAAAAAGATACATACAAAGAAAAAACTTCAAAAAATCATAAGTCAAAAACCGTCACTAGTAGGATGTTGATACTCAGCATAAATATTCTTCACCAAAAGAGGTCCTCACCAAAAAAACCCCCGAGTCAAATTGATTCAAGGGCCGACTTACTATGGAAACCCGACTATGGCCTTACTATCAACAAAAACATAGGTAAGGTCCCAACTAGCAAATTCAGATTGCTCTAGTTCCTAACCGGGCAAGTTAATAAAAAAACTTCAATCAATTAAATATAGTAGAGAGGCCGATTTGAAAAAAGTCGTCAAATAACGAAGTTCGTAGCCATATTTATTGTGTTACTTTTCCGAAATCCTCTCTGTTCTTCTATTAATATTTTGTGTTTGTCTAGGAAATTATAAATGATATTGTACATTATCTTCTCGAACACTTTTGTAAATATAGGCAGCATAGTAATTGGTCGATAGTTTTGAATATTTTCCCTACTGCCTTTTTTATATAGAGGCTTTATACTATTCCTAATTTCAGGTTCTTTGGAAATACACCAGTGGTAAAGCTTAAATTAATTATATGACTTAAAGGTACTGCAATAGAGCGACTAACATATTTTACTACCTTGGTGCTTATGTCATCGAACCCAACGCTATTCGTGTTTTTTAAACATCGGATAGTTTTTGAAACTTCGTCAGGTGATGTTGGAGCCAAAAATATGGTATTTGGGTTACTATTTGTTTTAAAGTGGTATGGTTGTGTATTCGGCATTTTGTTTTTTATTTCATCAATAAAGAAATCATTGAACGCTCTGGCAATACCTGTTGGGTCTGTAATATATAAATCATTATTTTTTAGTTTATGTATGGGTTCTCTTGGCATATTATTTTTACATTTATTGATTACCTGCCATGTTGCTTTGGATTTGTTTTTAGCCTTATTTATGTAGTGGTCATTTTGAGATCGCTGTGTTAGTTTTATAATTTTTTTAGTCTGTTACTATACAACTGTAACATATCTTTAGCGTTGGATTTTTTATTTTTGTCTTTGTTTGACCGAGAAAGCCATAACAATTCTCGTTTCTTTCGACAACACAATTTAATACCTTTTGACACCCACTTTGGTTTAGTTTTAAATGTTTTTTTGAAACTTAAGTAAGGAAAACACAAATCATAAATTAACTTAAAATTCTCAATGAAAGCATTATAGGCAGTGTCTGCGTCATTACAGTCCAATACATCGTTAAATGTTAAGCTCTTCAAATGTTCCTCAAACTTAACAATATTTTCTTTACTGTAGTTACGTCGTTTAACACGCCATGATTCTATAGTACATGTTTTGTTCACCGGACATTTTAGGATTTGAGCTGCATGATCAGACAGAGCCATTTCCAAAACTTCGCCTTTAGATCCCTTTACATTGTGAGCGAAGTTATCTAGACAAGTTCCACTACTAGTTCTTGTTGGTTGTTTTATTTCAAGTATTAGATTTCGACTTAGTAAGTGGTATAAAAAGTCTTCACTTTTTGGCGTAGTTTTTAAAGTGTCTATATTAAAATCTCCGCCGATAATAATTTTTTTATTATTTTTCATATCACACGTAATTTTAAGCATGCGTTCAAGGATATCGTGGAATGTGCCTAGGTCAGAGCCAGGTACTCTGTATACACATATTACAATCATATTATGTTCATATAGCTCAATGGTGCTGTAAAAATGCTGATTTTAATAAATTTAAACATTCACTATTAAAAATGCTTTTAGATAAATGTTATTATAATATTAAGGAATATATTAATGATGTAGATTTCAATATTGTGACTTAATGTAATTAATAATAATAATAATCGTTTGGCTTGTAATTTATATATATGTAATTGACAATATTTGACATGTAATTTTATATTTTCTAATTGTTTCTATGGGATTTTAATTTTAATTGTAAATGATAATTTAATAATTCGTACGCCAAAAGGCACGTCATAGATCTGCTACCTATTTGTACTGTACACCTATTTTATCACCTATGAAGACGAAATCAAGATATTTGTATTTGTATTGTATTTGTATTTTCGTTTGACTGAACAGGTGCATACCAACAAGTGGTATCGTTGGATTCAGTAATATCCCCCGAGTATGAAAAGTGCGGTTGTCGCCCTTTAAAGTGGTGGAGGGGATGACTATGACGTCACAAAGATGGCGGCATATGTTTTTTTTTTCGATTAACTCAATAATTACTCTGAGGTGTCATATGAAAGCTGATCAAATAGCAAACAAAATGTATGTACAAATTATATGCCAAATCATATACATTCGTTCTTTTTTGAATAATAAACAAAAAAAATTAAAATTGCCTTTTTTTGAAGTTTAAAATAAGCAGTGAAATAATCGATTTACTCCAAAAATACTTCATATAAAAGAGATAGCTACACTTCTTATCTACATATTACTTTTTGAATTTTAGGAATCGGATCATAAATAACGAAACAACGTTGATTTTTATCCGTAGAGGGCGCGCCGCGAGGGGCATTTGCGCGCGCTAGTAGGCGCACACTTTGTCACTTTTGTAGTGATTCCTCAATAACTAAAGGTATTTTGATGCCCAACAAATTATATTAAAAATATAAAGTATATATCCTATATCAATAGGTTATATACAAAACATTCAATAGAACTACAATGTTATGTATTGTGTTGTTGTAGTATGTACAATGTTATGAAGGAAAAAATACTTTTACATCAAATATACTATTATTAACCAATTGACGCATTACTGTTCTATTAATATAGATTTAGATTTTTTGAAAATGATAAAATAATACATAAGTGACCATTATTTCTATGCTCGCGTTCGCACTCTTCATCCTCATACATAGAGGTATATTACGTACCTATATTTTATTCCGGATGAAGTACCATGCACACACAACACACCAACACCACTAGCAATTTTAATAATGTAATTAATAATAAATCCAGTTAGAATAATCACCACTGCATAATTATTGTACACAGTGTTTTGAGTAGGCATTTAGTCTTCCGGACAGTTACAGCAATTTATTGAAAATGCCTCAATAATAATATTTACTAAGATCGTAGGTATTCTAAATTCATAATTATCTCTTCGATCTGGCTAGTGTGTCTATTTTAAACATACATATTTTTTTACAATATACAAGTCTTAAGGTTTAATGAATAATCTTTGATCCTAGCAGTAATCCCGGTTACACTTTGTGCAATCTTCAACATCGTCGTCATAAACTTAATCAATTGGCTCACATGTCATCTATGGCGACGTCAAGCCACCCTCTCCGGGTTCTTCTATCGGGACCTGCGGGTCGATTGCGTAACGATTTGTATGTACGTTAGGTAGATCTGTGTATATGTAATACTATACAAATTCTCTTTGTTACACACCTCAAAATTACAAATAGATCCGAAACAGCATAGTGAATAACAAGCAAAGGTTAACAACAGGCGTTTTTATCGCTAAAAACCGATATCTCCCAGACCACCTTTTGGTAACGGTAAAAAAATAATTAAACATAACTAGTGGGTCATTTCATTACTGAAAGAGCAACACAATTTTATAAAGATCTATATAAAGACATTGGTAGCACCGAGGAGCGACAAGACTTCACAGAAGAAGAAGAAACAACTCCGGTTATACTAGTAAATGAAGTAGAAAAAGCAATCCTGTCTCATAAAAGTTACAAAGCTCCAGGCGAAGACAATATACTAAATAAAATTATTAAAGGAAGCTTGGATACTATCGCTAAAAACCATAACGAGCATATTTAATGAAATCCTGGAAAAGGAGATAATACCCAAACAGTGGTCAACATCAACAATACTGCTTCACAAAAAAGGTGACAAAGATGAAATAAACAATTATAGACCAATATGCTTAACATCTAACCTGTATAAAGTATTCTCGAAGATTATCCTTAACAGAATTAGCAACATACTAGAAGAGAACCAACCGATAGAACAGGCTGGCTTTAGAAGCGACTACTCCACCATTGACCACATTCATACTATTAGACAGACTATAGAGAAAAGCAATGAATATGGCAAAACATACTATTTGGCATACATAGATTATAATAAAGCATTCGATTCCCTAAAACATAAGCACATTTGGGAAGCCCTGAGATGTCAAGGTGTTTCGGCAAAATACATAAGGATAATTAAGGAAATCTACAAGAACTCTACAGCTAAGATAAAAACAGAAAAGGTTGGAGAGGAATTCAAGATAATGAAAGGTGTCCCACTTTCACACAAGTTGTTCTCGGCTGTGCTGGAGCATATATTTAGGAAGTTGGACTGGGATGCTTATGGATTAAACATAAATGGTGAAAAACTAAACCATGTGCGGTTTGCGGATGACTTGATCCTACTGAGTGAATCACCAGAAATTCTAGAAATTATGGTTGAGCAGTTAGCAGAGGCAAGTGCCCAAGTGGGCCTCACAATGAACACTGGTAAAACCAAATCAATGCCTAATGGACCACAAAAACCAATACGAGTTAACAACAGCACAATAGAGTATGTGGATCAATACACATACTTAGGGCAAATAATTTCACCCGAAGATCAAATTCAAAAGGAAATAGAAACCAGAATAAGTAACTCGTGGAAACGATATTGGTCGTTAAAAGAAGTAATGAAGAACCCAAAATTCTCTATGAAAGATAAAAAGAAAGTTTTTAATACTTGTATATTGCCATGCCTTACGTACGGGTGCCAAACATGGGCCCTAACAGAAAAACAAAGGAAAGCTATTAAAGTGTTCCAAAATAGAATGGAGAGAAGTATGTTGAACATTAAATTGAAAGACAAAGTTAAGCTAACACATATCAGAAAAATGACAGATGTAGCCGACGTCACATATACAGTAAAGAAACTGAAATGGAAATGGATTGGGCACACAATTCGTAGCCGAAAAGATAAATGGTCAAGATATTACAGTCTGGTACCCCCGTGACGGGAAGAGGAGAAAGGGAAGGCAAAGAAAAAGATGGGAAGATGAAATTAGAGAAATGGCTGGACCAATGTGGAGAAGGAAGGCCATTGATAAAAAAATGTGGAAAATTCTAGGGGAGGCCTTTGCCAAAGGGCAGACTGACACAAATTAAAACATCCCAGATGACATAAACACTGGGAAATTGGAAAAAGTAGAATAAGTTAAATACAAATAGTTATTTTTTTATTTGTTAAAAAAAAAGTCAGTAAATAAGGCGTTATTATTTATTATTATTATTATAGTGGGTCTGTGGATCAGGGTGACGAGTAGTGGGTGGGTGGATCTATGTGAAAAATTACAGCTGATAATTGTTCTACGAGTATGTTACGCAATTACTACTGACACTGTGACATTGTTTGTACCCTCAGAGCTTGTCTAAGCAGTGTGAAGAAGCCCCCATCAAGTGGCGCACGACAGGTGATTTTGGAGATCCTTGATGGAGACTTTTGTCCAGCAGTAAAGACACCCTTTCGACTGCAATGATGAGCTTGTTTAAAGTGATTTACTTATTTTTCAAAAAACGTAAACAGCTCTCCTGTAGTAACGAGTACCTACTATATGTTACGGATATGAAAGCTGCCGCGAATACAGGAATTTTAATGCGATCCTTTCGCATTACTCTACATCACCACCGAAGCATGTTCATCTCTGAGACATGAGCTCCAGCATGGCCTCATGCCGGATATGAAAATGATACAGACATACGACCAAAACGAAAGTTATTGCAAATCGCGATTTTGTCCAGAGCTATATTTACCTTGGTTTCAAGAGAGAGAGATTCGTCAGCTGCACATCTTTATAATGCTCCTAACTTCCCTCTCGTGTGTGCAGACAACGTGCAAATAGTCGAAGTTTTCCGCCTTTCTAAACATAGACATGGTATGTTATGCTTAAACAATCTTTTTACTATTATGGCGTTCTTAAGAGATAATAGTCTGTGAGCCTGCATCTACAAATATTAATTAAAGGGACGAAAGTTAGGACTTTTATTTTATGATATATGTAACTACTGCCATAACAATTTGAGGACTACCATATATTAACAATCCTGCATGATGGAATCATATTCCAATAATGTGTGGCTCAAACTTGGGAGTTAATTTATTTTATTTAAAGTTGGACTCTCATCATTGTACGTACTTGTAGACTCTATTGTGAAATATATGCTTGAACTAAGTTCAAGTCAATGGTTAATATGGAGGTGCGTAAATTTTACGGTGCGCCTGTTATGTACAGGGCTTTTTAATGCCTACTTAAAACACTGTGTACAAGAATTAATTATGCTGTGTCGATCTAATTCTAGTCAAATTTATTATTTATTACATTATTAAAACAGTATAGTTGTTTTAACCGCATGGTACTTCATTTTTCGGAATTTTCTTTCTTCATCATTCGGAATAAACGTATATGAACATACTTAGGTATGTAATGTATGTATGAAGATGAACACTAGTACGAGCGTAAAAATGACCATAACTTATGTAATTTGTGTATCATTTTCAAAAAATCTCAATGTTTATTAATAAAACGGTAATGCGTCAATTGATTAATAATAGTATATTTCATGTAAAAGTATTTTCTCCCTTAAAACATTGTACATACTTGTTCTTTTAAATGTTTTGTAAATAACGTATTGATATAGGATATACACATCGTATTTATAATGTAATTTGTTGAGCATCTAAATACCTTTAACATAATACCTCGTATATTAAAATCGGATAAGTAGTTATTGAGGAATCACTACAAACGTGACAACGTGTGCGCCTACTAGCGCGCAAAAGCGCCCCGCGCGTCGCGCCCTCGACGGATAAAAATCAACGTTGTTTTGTTATTTATGATCCGATTCCTAAAATTCAAAAAGTAATATGTAGATAAGAAGTGTAGCTATCTCTTTTATATGAAGGATTTCTGGAGTAAATCGATTATTACACTGCTTAATTTAAACTTCAAAAAAGTCTATTTTATTTTATTATTTTAAAGCTGTATATGATTTGCCATAAAATTTGTGCATACATTTTGTTTGCTATTTAATCAGCTTTCATATGACACCTCATTTGTTAAAATCGAATGAGTAATTATTGAGTTAATCGAAAAAAATTAATGGTATTAATGCCTCCATCTTTGTGACATCATAGTTATCCCCTCCACCACTTTAAAGAGCGACAACCGCACTTTTCATACTTGGGAGATATTACTGAAACTAACGATACCACTTGTTGGTATGCACCTGTTCAGTCAAGCAGAAGTTTGATTTTAGCCTCCTGGCCTCCCTCCCTACTAATAAGCTTATTTAAATGTTTTCTTTAAAGTTAAAAAGAACTACCAAAATGCAAAATTAAATTTTTTGTCATAATTTTTTTAAGTCCTAAAATCGGGCCCCTTTTGCTCTACTCTAACCGTTACTAGAGTGTACTTACCAAACAGTGGCCACACAACTAAGGGTTTTCTGCCATGTGTATCAGACCAGACACCAAGAAACAAGGACAGAACGGCAGGCACCAGTGACTCTACCACTGTCCTCACCATGGAAATAAATGTAGCATACTTCTGCACCTCCTCCTCCAACTTATGAGTTTCATTTGTTTTGTCCGGTAGCAGGAATCCTTTACATTCATCCTTGCTATGATTTAGAGTATGTATACATGTACGATATAAAAGAATATTGTTTATTGCGGTCCCTGAAATAAATAAACATTTTTTATATTATTTATCCCCATTATTCCTATCAAGTTGTAGTCATTAATAAAATAAATAGTTATTAATACCTGATAGAGATATTCCTGTCAAAATTAGGAACAGTGGCACTTCCATTGTAATCTTGAATGGTCTACCAGGTAGCTCACTAATAGTGTTTGTGGTTTGAATTGTATCATTTTCATTGTCGCTAATCCTCTCTTGATTATTTATAGACATTACAGCTGTTGAATAAACACTTTAAAATCTATCATCAGTATTCAACCGTTTTTTTACACATGAATATATATTTCCGCGCTTATTATTTAGTAGGCTGATGATATCTAATTCATGGCGTATCGTCAATTCAATTCATATATTATATACCTGCATTACAATTGAACAGATAAAATTGTGATATTATATTAAATCAAATTGTCACATGACATGACATGACATAAACTATTAATCAGCCTTTGGTAACTCCTATATAAAGAGGATTTTGTATGGGAGAAAGTGGGACCCTTACCAACTTAACAAATTATAGAAAATTATGACAGAAGATTTGTCAACTTCAAATTCAAAACTGACATGTTGTTGAACTGACGGATTCAATGGCGATTTTATTATGGTGTTTTTCTTTTGAGTTGAGTGCAAGTGCAATGTAAATTAGTTCTGCGACTGAACAGGACGTTGAGTTGAGTCCAATACTTCTTTCTGTTAAGTGTGTGTGTGATATCCATTTTACATCGTGCTTATGAACTTATAATAACGTTGAGTCGAGCAATCTGTTCGTCCGTTCTGTTGACTAATGTTATTTTAGATTTAGAGACTCATTATGGGTGGGAAAAGCCACATATGTGAGATTTTCGGTGTGGGGGAAAGACACAGACCTGGATTCTTTGCAAATTTCCCAAAAGATGAACTGTGGTATGTATAACCAAATTCGGCGTTGGGCATCGCATGTGCAATGTGCAATTTGTATTATCTACTTTTTATGCTTCAATGTAAAGTATATTCTTGCTACTTATTTAAGGTAATATTACGACGTGTAAAGAGATCGGTCTATGAATGTACTATTCATAGACCAGTCCACATGAGTAGATACCATTGACCATTATCCAATGATTAAACCACCTCATAATAACCATATTCCATATGTTGCTATAAAATGTGATTTGACATGCATGCAACATTGTAAATTTTTAGTGATTAAAACGTTTAATTTCTTTATTTCCGGATGATTTTATATCTGTGTGGATAGTTTACCAATTCTTATTAATTTCTCACTACTTCTAGCTTTTCATTATTAATGCCTATATATCAATGCAACTTCCACTTCTTGTGATATTATAGTATGCACACCTAAAAAACGACCATTGAAAATTGAAATGGGTAGCAGCAAGGGGGTTGATATTAGCCCCCACATATATGGTGCTTTTTTAAAATAATATTGAGTGTAGAATCCATCCTTTAAGTTCGTGCATGTGAGTGTTGGTCGTCCACCGGCTCGATGGGTTGACAACATCAAAAAGACCGTGGGTCACACCTGTATGAGACTAGCACGAGATCGGGGTGAGTGGTGTATTCGAAGAAAGGCCTATGCTCAGCAGTGGGCGATTGCGGGCTAAATTTGATGATGATGATGGACCTACATAGACAGTTTTATTTTATCAACCGAGAGAGTGGAGCGATATCTCCATTTCAGGACTGGCTGATTTTGCTTTGGTCCAGTTGTTTGTTACAGGCTACAGACATTTTTAGACTGATCCTCACTAAACTTGGCATATATTTCTAGATTTATATTTCGATTATATTCGTAAGAAACATCATGTACCTGAAAGGTGTGTTGTGAATAAAAAGTTTATAAAAAGTAAGCAGATTCCCGTGAGTATTGTGAACAGGCTCCACCATCTGACTCTACTATAAAAGTCCATATATCTCTAGCAGAAGTGCATATTTGCTCCATCAGAGCTTTGATTCAAGATTTGCGGTTTAGGTAACACATGTGCTGGTCTGGAAGTGTGATGACTGCCTGCTTTTCCAATCTACTTTCCATATCTTTACACTTGTCATAAATATACCCACTTTGTCTTTAATGTTCATACACAACACAACACATCCTATATTTCTTCTCTGTTTAGTATCTGAATTTCAATTTATTTACAGGTGAAGGAGGTTCAAATAGTAGGCATAGAAGATCTTGTACATATACCCATAGAAAAGCTGCATGAAGTATGTTTTGAAAACAGAGATTTTAACAATTGGTTTAAGAAACGAGCCTATCCAAAGTTGAACCTATCTGCACCACCTTTGACTGACCAACAAATGCTTGAATTTCCCGTACATGTGGCGAGTAAATCAGGTATGTATCAGACTGATTTTGAGTGGTAGCATCAATTAAATTTGATTATCTTTTGTACGGGTTCCGTGGCCAAAATGGCGAAAACGAAACCCTTATAGACTCGTCATATGTGTCTGTCCGTCCGTCCGTCTATAAGTCACAGCCGATTTACTCGGAGACTATGAGCTCTAAAATAATGAAATTTGGTAAGAAGGTGTACGCTATGAACCGCTATAGAAATATGATATGAAAGTACGAAAAAATATTAAAATATTAAATTTCGGCCCCCCATACATGTAACAGGGGGGCCAAATTTTGTTTAGCAAATAGTCGTATCTAGGTTTGTAAAAAAAATTCCATTTAAGTCAACCGTTGGTGGGATATTAGCTGTCAAAGTCATGAAAAGTGTCCCCCCCTCCCTCTAATTTCCAAACTATAAAGTTTAAAACTCTGAAAAAAATCAAGATGATGTATATATTGTACTATAATAAAAACTTACAACGATTTTTGGTTTAGACCAGAAACTGGTCACCAGATAGGTCTAACGGTTTTTGAGTAATCATTGAATAACTGTCATGCCCAAACAAAAGGGCTTAAGTGCCGTGAGTTTCCTAGGAAGATACGTCATTTTTTGTTCAATGTATTGTATAGTGGTTTTAAATGTAGATTAGGAAGTGTTGGTACGGAACCCTTCTTTATGCGTCCGACACGCACTTGGCCCGACCTGCACTTGGCCGGTTTTTTTTAGGGTTATTACGCGTCAATTATGGAACCACTAGGACAGGTTGGTAAGTACCGAGTTGCAACGTAACTGCGGTTGGTCGATTCTAAACTAACTAGGCCCCGTGGTGTTACACGCGGTTGAAGAAGATAAAGTATAGGGTAGTATATGTTAGGTTTAAGCCATCTTCTTTCCGAACTTCATTCAAATCTGTCCAGCGTGAAGCAGTAACAAACATATTAATTCATACATAAAGTTCCAAAGTAGGATAAAAAGGTACCAGTAGGTATCATTATATCTTATTTAAAATGAAATTTAATATAAGAATCAGGCACGGGTACTTTTATAAGTTTGAGTCTATTAGCGCTTCGTTGAGAGAGACCACTGTTAAGGAGCGCCGAAATAAACTCAATAATCAGTAATTTATTCTCACTAAAAACTTTATTTTTCTTTTAACACTACTAAGAACTAACTCACATTTAACTTACAAAATTGATTAATTATGTACACACTAACACCAGGACAAGTGTGTACGGCAATTGGCCACATTTAGCGTATAACAATAGTTTACTGCGACATTAACGCATATTGCTTGTATAAGCGAGTTATGTGTATTAATATAGGTAGACGATTATGAATAAAGGTTTTTTTACACGGCTCTTTACTAAGCAATCTCTCTTTGTATATAACCACCTCCTCAAACCCGTCTTCAGGAGAAAATAAATAAAAGATTGTAAAACCACCTATCAGATCCGATGTGAATAGATTTAATTTGACTATATATTTATATATTTTAGCTAACATCAGCATGGAGGTGGTGGATTCCATTAGCAAAATGTTACCTGCAACGTCCACTACACAAAGGATTGGTAAGTAATTTTTTTCTATGATTATGAGGCTTTGAAGCATTATTTGTATTTATTACTTCTTTTTTTATAGTAAAGTGTGGACACGAAAAAATCTGGTCATGCATGATATAGCAAATCTTTAAAATTAATGTGAATTTTCAGGCACCGATGAACTTTCTTGTCTTGACTGAGTTTAGTAAATTGCCTCATATTTAACTAAATAGTTCTCTAAGCATATATAAGATTGTCTCCCGGCGGTTTTGGGGTCCAGGAGACATGCTAACAACATACTAAAACAAACCGAAAATGAAGCATCTTCCGTAACAAAACGTACTATACAGCGTTAATAACGGTAATGGGCGAAACAGTTGTCTAATTGTGTGTAATTATGTTATTTCAGTTCCGTCTACGAGCTCTTCGCAAACAAAACAAGAAAACTACTGAGACTGACAACATGGACACTGCATTGGTGCTGTAATAATTGGGCAGAAAAAGGCATCCGAGAAAATGTTTCAGAAAAAACTAACCTCTTGCAGGTTTGGTCTGATTTTAGAAAAAAACTGTCCGCTATGCGCTTCGTAAAAAATGGATAGGTGAATAAAAATGTTAAATGTGTCAACGGATACTTATCATCTTTAAGTTTCCTCCAGGACTTGTGGCATCTCGTCCGTGATATGGGATTCAAATACCTGAGCTTAAGGCTACTACAACATCGGCAACACTGCCCAACCAACAAAAATGTTACGGCTACCGGGTTTATTGGAGCCTTAAAGACGTCAATAGTCGCCGCATAGTCGTGGATCAAATTGTCAAAAATTGAATTGTGTGTGACCCTATTTCAAGTAAATTGTAATGCGACGTGGTTCACTTATCCGCAACATGCGCACGCTATTCTAAACACATTATATATCCGACTAGGAAGGCTGTTAAGCTGAAAGAAAACTCAGCAGCAGGGCACAGCAAAATATTTTTACTGAAGAAATGTCGATGAATGTGAAAGAAATTATATTACGGGTTTTTTATCAACGAAAGGCTACCTATATTAATATATATCAGATGATATTTCTTTCATAAAATCTCAAGCTGGTACAGGTACTCGAACCCTCAACCTTCGTTTGAAAGTCGCATACTAATTGTACGATTCATGCATACCATACCCATACCGATATCATAGATAGTATTGATTGTCTTTAGTTTTCCGGATGCTGTCTTTAAATATATTCACTTATATTGTACACTCTGTTCATCCTTAGCTATATTATGTGGTAAACAACATTCTAACCTCAACTTTTTGGACTATTAGAGCAGTGTTATCGATAAATAATTACTGCATATAAAAATACGACAAAATGATGTTCGAAATGTGGTCTGAAGACGATAATATAACGACAAAATGACTAATCAGTCTCAAGACAACTTAAGGATGAACAGAGTGTATACATATAAGTACATAATAATCGTGATTATTGTAAAAATGGGTATGTACTAATTGTATAGGTAAAAAATATTATTGTAAATAACGCATTAGGTAACCCTTTTCCAGGCGGCAACGATCTAGAAGGCTTTACAAAAAATATATATATTCAAAATATGTAGTTACGTTTTGGTGATTCATTTTAAGAAGTCACTTTTTACGAAAATTCATTTTATATTGAACCTGAAATCTGATAACTAAGATTAAAATTGTAATGATACATATGTGCTCGATAATCGATAAATCGTACTATGCCTGGAAAAGGGTTAAGCGAACGAAATATCATTGTGAAGATGTACTTACTGCTTTAGACTAATTACTATTATTGTTAATTCAGTTTAATTTATTTAAAGACCAACTTGGTTCAATTTTGTTAGTAATAACAGATCTAAAAAGTTGATAGGTATTAGTACTTATAAGAATATGATGCATATTGTACAATTGAAACTGAATAAAAAAATCAAACAAATGTTGAACCAGGTTGTGTGTTGTGGGCGATGGGCTAGCAACTTGTCACTGCAATATAATTTTTTCCCAATCTATAAACCTACAATTCCTAAAAGTGCCATTGAAATTAATTTTCGTCACGCACACAAACTTAAGAAGTTGATAGGTATTAGTACTTATAAGAGTACGATGCATATTTTACAATTAAAACTGAATTAAAAAATCAAACAAATGTTGAACCAGGTTGAAGTGTGTTGTGGGCGATGGGCTAGCAACTTGTCACTGCAATATATATTTTTTTCCCATCTATAAACCTACAATGGCTAAAAGTGCCACTGAAATTAATTTTCGTGTGCACCGCCTACCCCTTTTGAAAATATAGGCGGCAGTTTATGTATGAATGTATGTTTGTAAATTACTTTTGTAAAAATTTTGACGTCGACATTAGGGAAAATGAAGTTGAGGTACCTACATAGTTATTATTATACTCGTAGTATAAACATAAAGTAAATTTAAAATTGTCAAAGATTAGATTTCACATTCTGATTTGTAAGTGTCATATAGCAGTGGTTGAGACACACGCATTCCATCCGCTCAGCGATCATTTTCAGGATGCTGCTGGGACTGGCCCGTACCTTGCGCGCCAAGGATGTACATCGCTTGCGCATACTAGTAGTGTGGAAACAGTCCACCCATCAGCACTCTGAATGTGTTATTGAATTGGACATGAAGAGCACTGTACCGAATTTGCGTATACTTATTTTTCGCCTACAGACCGCTGGTATGTGTGGACCTGCAGTAGGCCTTAAATCGAGTTACCTTTACCGGTCTCGAGCATCCAGTAAAAGCAATCATATTAGCTCTCACAGACTGCTCTCCGTTTCCGTTCAAAATTTGCATCGTCTCTAATGTCAGAAGTCACAACACGTCCCAGATACTTGTGTGTAACTGTGATACCAATGTCAGTATAACCTTCCCATTTAGTTTTATCGGTGCGGTCCTGTGACCTCTTATTCTTAACCTAGGCAAGGTTCCGCCATAAGAATTTCGGTACAGTTGTCTGTAATAGATTTGTGGTTTGTTATGATTGATTATGTTTGTAAGATAGGGGTTTCATTATTTTTTCTCAGACACGCAATGAAAATATGACGTTTTTGTGTGTGTCAAAATTAACTTAGCCACGAATTGCTTTTTCCCGGCCCGCGGCCTCTGAAATAATGTATCATTACATCAGGCACTGGTCCCACCGCCGGCGACGAGCGATAAACGAGTAGAATTTAATACTAGAACGAGTGGGCGAGCGGGCGAGAAACGAGTGTTTTTGTATGAGCTTATTGCTAACTCGCCGGCGGTGGGACCAGTGCCTCAACCCGGGCTTTACGTATGGGCGTGGTGGTTAATGCTAGGAGAAGACGTGAAATTTTCTACGCACCATGTGCGATATCTCTTTACAGAAATCCTCAGACAGCATAATTGTAACCCTAAGTTTCGGCTCCGGACACAAATACCTAGATAGTTACTATTATAGTTAAAGAGAACGTTTCTTATCAGTCTTTTTGATGAGCTTTAGCTTTACTTGTTTTAACACCATATTTTGTGTCTTGGAAGTGTATTGTTTCTATAGTTTCTTTTATGTGTAAATAAAAACAGATTAAAGTGATTAAACAATTGTTTTATTAATAACATACACGAAAAATATTAAATTAAAGAAATGCCACCAGTCGCCGCTTTTATCGATATTTTTCGAAAAACCTTTTTTACGCGAGGACGTCACTATTATCGACTTTTCGCAACACTGACTTTGACAAGCAAGTTAAATGGCAACACTAAATTAAAGGACTAGGACTCGGCTGAAGGACTTTGTATCCATGGCCAAGAAATAAATTAAAAAAAAAGGACAAGGACTAGATGGCCATACATTTATAAAAAAAAAAACATTTTGTATGGAGTGCCGTCTCTTAAAACGTAGTGATTATATTCTCTTTGCTATTAATAAATAAAGATATCAAAACAAACGCACACTACACTTTCATTCAAATCCACAAGTCTCACTGACAGCAAAGAGAATATAATACTCCTTACGGAGACTGACAGTACTGACAGTCTGACACTGACTACTCAACCTGACACATATATTCATATCATAGTAGTCTTTGCCCACTCTTTGCCTGACACTTCAGCTTCAGTTTATCTATTGTAGATGTCTGCTGCATTTACAAATTCGAACGAATACCGAGGCGAATAACGAATACGCCTGTGTAAACAGTACATTCGCTATTCGCCTCGCGATTCGTGCATTCGCGTTGTGCCCGCTTCACACGCGCGCGAAGTCGCTCCGTGAATTCACGGCGTGAATTTACGCATGACGTGTACACAAAATGAAGTGGATTGAAGTGCGAATTATAGACATAAATGTTCTTTTTATCAACAGAAAGAGCTCATTTGGATGATGTAGTGCGCATGCCGCTATTATTTTCAAGTCCTCCATATTCGTGTGCGAACTGCGAATATACGCCACGAATGTGTGAACAGTAGTTCGCGACGGCATTCGTACACGAATGACGAGGCGAATAACAAACACGATAGTGTAAATCTCGATCACAGACTAGTAAACTGAGGGGCTAGTATGATCGCTTATATGTCGGACATATAGCATTCGTCCCTCTCGCATTTACATACTTGACAGTACGGGACGAATGCTATATGTCCGACATATAAGCTATCATACTAGCCGGGCTGATCTCGATACAGAGGGCGTACCGCGAACTTCGAAAATCGAACTTCGCATCTTACCGTCCTTTTCTGTCATATCGTGTATAACACGAGAGTGAAAGAGACGGCACGACACGAAGTTCGATTTTCGAAGTTCGTGGTACGCCTTCAGGATAGTCTAAAACAGAAAGAGCTTTTCGCGAATCCTGCTGTGCTACCGCGAACTTCGAAAATCTAACTTCGTGTCGTGCCGTCCCTTTCACTCTCGTGTTATACTCTATATGACGGAAAGGGACGGTACGATATGAAGTTCGCGGTAGCACGCCTGCAGGGCTAGTATGATCGCTTATATGTCGGACATATAGCATTCGTCCCGTACTGTCAAGTATGTAAGTGCGAGAGGGACGAATGCTATATGTCCGACATATAAGCGATCATACTAGCCCCACTGGTATTTAGATATATCGCGATCTTTATCACTCATGGTCGGGGCGTGAAGTGTCGCCTTAGGAGATTGCCTGCCCTGAATGTACCATGTACCACAGCGTCTGATACGTAGTATCTTCTTAGTAATCTGTCTGTGGAGCGTTGCGGTGGTGGCTCTAATTGTATACCATGGAAACCCCTAGAATACAAATATGATAGGCACTATACCTATTTGCCCCTATAGAAATCCTTAATATCTGTTCTAATATTTTTGACCATCGTTGTTATACTTAACTGCCTCGCAATTCCATTTTTCCGAAATTTCTTATAAAACCGGTTTTGATGCTTCACTGACGCGTGAAATACATTTTCTCTTCTCTAGTCTATGGTATAGTATGTCTGTTCTGTAAAAAAAAAGCTTAAAAAAGAGGCGAGCGTTTTGGACAAAATTCTAACGCTTTTATAATTTAGCTCAACATAAGTCTATGTATTTGTAATTGTTTAAAGCAAACCCTCAAGATCGTGTTTAAATAAGGTAAGCAAATAATTTATATTCAAGAAAAGCGTAAACGGTTAAGCCGACCTACATGTCAATCGACAGATTTTTGATGAGTCGTCCGTCCTCAATGCCTGTCATCATAACCACATCCGCCGTCGGTCGAGAAGTTTTACTGTTATTTTAATAACTATCGGTTTAAAAGTCATTGTTAGAATATTCTATTATTATAGGTTGTTATTTCATTATATTTTATGGTTCGAACTTGTTTTTTAATACTCGGAATGACCGTTCAGTGTGTATGCGACGGCCTATTTTTAGATGGGCTTTTTCTCTATGTATATTTTTGTTCGATCATAACTTGCGGTGTTTTGGTTGCAGGAGAGGATTGCGCCTTAAGGATGGCAGTAAATGTGTATTCTACTAATGTGACGTCGGAGAATCTGTCCCGGCACGACATGCTGGCATGGGTGAATGACTGCCTGCAGTCGAGTTTCGCCAAGATCGAGGAGCTGTGCACGGGCGCCGCCTACTGCCAGTTCATGGACATGCTGTTCCCTGGCAGCGTGCCCATGAAGCGCATTAAATTTAAAACAAATCTAGAACATGAGTACATACAAAACTTCAAAATTTTACAAGCTGGCTTTAAAAAAATGCAGGTGGACAAGGTATGTCACTATTTCCTTTTTTTTCTTTTTGTGACTAGGGTTGTTAAATAGTTTACATATCATCATTGCAAAAAACATGGCTCTCAATAATGGTTTGCCATTGCCTTCTTTATGCCAGTGTAATCGCACTCCTATCAATTCTGATAATAAGCTTGGATGATTAATAGTTTGCTGTGGTACCTACAGTGATGGCCAAACACCAAAGTTCAAACTTGTAGGGCAACTACAGCCATTACCACTGGTGAACATGTTAAAGAATTTAGGATTAGCTGGTGTAATTGTGTCAGGGCTTGGGTCCTCTTAGGTGTAATTAAGTAAAATAATCTCTGGAATCACAAATGATCATGGGCATTGTATCAGCTTACCATCAGGCTGTATGTTGTTTGACTTCCACCATCATGCTATAAGAATGAAGTTCAGTGAGAGGATGTGAATTATAGTATAGTGAATGTGTTTTCTTATAGCTCTCTGAATTATGTGGTCATCAAGTCATGTGGAGTAAAAGAACTTTAGTTATCAATTAGGGATCACTACCTCTCCTAACACCTTTTCAGTAACAACAGGTACGGGACTAGGTAGCAAGGTGCAAATTCAACTGTGTTATATACTGTTTTACTTCCTCTACAGACATATTTTACATAGGTCCTAAAAATACAAATTTTATAGGTAATACCAGTGGACAAGCTGATCAAGGGGAGGTTTCAAGACAACTTTGAGTTTTTGCAGTGGTTTAAAAAGTTTTTTGATGCTAACTATGATGGGCGCGAGTATGACGCGTTCGAAGCCCGAGGCGGCTTCATGATCGGGTCGGGCGCGTGCGAGACTGGCGTGCCGCTGTGCGCCGGCGCGCTCGCGCCCGCGCCCGCGCCTGCGCCTACGCAGCGCGTGCGCCGCGCTCCGCCCTCTGGCAGTACGTCACACTCACTCGTGCACGGCCTGCCATCAATGCACACTCAGAAATTCAGAAATGTTGCCTCTGTTTACATGGGCATAGCCAGGATTGTGGTCAGGGGCAGGCAATGTAACTCTTTGGCTTTGAAGTGTGTCCAGAGAAGTCAAACAAATGCTGTAGCAGGGGTGGTTTACTACCGTGACGTCATCGCGCCGCGCAAAGTATATGCGGCCGCTGGCTCACACGTCGTGTGTCTATTCAATGGTTGCGGCGCAGCGTTACGGATCGCACGCGCACGCGCTGCTGTACCGCTGTACGATCATAAAATAATCCATTTCCTGTTAAGTAATAAAGTCAAAACCACAGCATTATTGTATAAAAAATATCTTTATATAGTTACCCAAATTCTGTGTCTTTATATTAAAATATTGAAAAAACTGACAGTTATCACTATCACTCAAAAAACGGTTTACATAAAAAACGAAAATGAATTATCTAAAATTTTATTACTTTAATATTTTTTCGTCATTTCACATCACTTTTACGCAGCGGTTCATACGAGTAGAACACACCTTCCTGCTAAATGTTTTAATTGTACCTATTTGTAGTACTTAGTCTCCGAGTAGGTACATCGGCTGACACATACAGACGAAAAGACGGACGGACGGGTTCCGTTTTCACCATTTTTTCTATGGAACCTTAAAAGTACTATTCCTAATTATATTGTAAACAACACTACTAATAATAAAGTAGATATTAAAATAGGTTCTCGCTGGTGGTAACCCTAGCGCTGAGGGCGGGGCCTCGAAAGAGCGCGTTGCGTGCGATAGAAAGAGATGGCCACGTTTAGGTACGTTCGGCATACCTAAACGGGGGATTTGTTAACAGAGAAACTTCTGTACTTGTACTATTACTTATTCTGTGGCTGTAGTAACAAAATCTATTTTTCAAATTATTAGATTGGGTCTAACTAATGGTGGGTTGCACTGCACAAAACCATTTGTATATTTGTAAAAATTGGATTTATGGAAAGTTTGCCAAATTTGTTTGGGATGAAAGCTGCAGGGCGGCATACAATACAATAATACTCTTTATTGCACACCTCACATAATGAAACATCATATACAATAAATGTAATTATTATTGTATATGGACATTGTCTGAAATAAAGAATTATTATTATTATTATCATTAATAAGAAGTAACAAAGATACATGGAGAGGTAAAACAACAGGCATATTTAGCTTTGATCGATTTTGGGGTGACAGCAGCAGTCGGCATATTAACTTTGATAGGCCTTGCGATGACAGCTAATAGTGGCATATTTAACTTTGGCCTGTAATTGTAAGTTGGTGTAAGCCACCCTAAGTTTGACTTAATAGATCAAGCTGATTTGCAAGGGGCCATTGCACGTTTTTGGCTATACCTGGCTGTGTCCCTGCTATTTAACACATTTAACTTTCTTAGTGTGTTGCGGGCGCCTTATCCGGCTTCGGCCGCCCCAGTAGCTTGTGTCAATTCATTTTATTTTACTTTCCTCTTTTTTTTCTTTTGTAGATAGTACCCATTGACAAACTGGTGAAGGGTCGTTTCCAGGATAACTTTGAGTTTTTGCAATGGTTCAAGAAATTCTTTGATGCCAACTACGGAGGCACGGAGTATGACGCGCTGGCTCAGCGCGAGGGGCTCCCGATGGGCCACGGGGGCGCCTCCGCGCCGCGCGGCGCTAGCAAGAAGCCCACCGCGCCTGTCGCAAGGGTGCCGGCTAGACCCCAAACCAGTACTGTTTTGTTTTCTTTATTCTTATGCTTTTGTGGTGCTTTATTTGTCAATGACTTTCATGAGCAAGTTGTTCATACCCAAAAGTTTATATTATTGATATATTTATATCATTTCATTTATATGAACCATTGCGTTTTATAATCTTTTAAAAAATCTAGTTTAGTATAATTTAAGTCTGCTCCATTAAAAATAACTATTACAATGAAAGGGTACTTATTTAGCATACTTGTCTGTCTTCTCTCTAAACACTCATATTAATATCACTTCAAAATAGCATGATCTGCACATACTTATTTTAATTAATTCATTTACACTTGTGTAAATATTCATAGTATTTTATCTATACTGTATCATATCAATCATATTGACTCGGAGTCGGAAATTTAATATAATCCATAAATGTACGAGGGGCGGCTGATAAGTCCTAAGCCTATGGTAGAAAAAAAACAATATATAAAAATATTTTTCAATATAATCTCCCTCTAATTCAATGCATTTTTTATACAATGCTTTTAGGCCGTTTAAAAAAATTCTTTAGATTGGCCTTCAAAATGCTCCTGTACAGCCGCCTTCATCTCTTCATCACTGCCAAATCGCTTTCCCCGTAACTCTCTCTTTAAATTACTGAACAGAAAATAATCGCTAGGGGCTAGGTCTGGACTGTAGGGTGGTCGATTTCATCGAAGCCGATTTCCTTCAGAGCCTGCCTCGCAACCCGGGCGGTGTGAACGGGTGCATTGTCTTGCAAAAACAAAATGCCTTTCCTTAATTTACCCCTCCTTTTCTCAACTATCGCTTTTCGCACCTATCTCAATAGATTGGCATAATAAAGTGCATTTATTGTAGAACCTTTGGCCAAATAATCTATTAAGAGAATGCCATCACAGTCCCAAAACACAGTGGCCATTAACTTAGAAGCCGATTTTTGCACTTTAAACTTCTTCGGTGGTCTTTCACCCTTTTCAATCCACTGCATGGATTCTGACTTACCGGATCTTACTCCGAATCATACTGCCTGATCCATGTTTCATCAACAGTTACTATTCGTGAGCAAACTTCATCTATCTATACCATCTCCGCACAGATCTAAAAACGCCTGGGAAGTTTCAACACGACGTTCTTTATCGAACGCCGTCAGCAGTTTCGGTACCCAGCGAGCACTGACCTTAGTCATGTTCAAATGTTCATGTAAAATCTCCCCAACCCGTTCTTTACTAATGCCTACAGTATCAGCTATTTGCCAAAACTTAACTCCCCGGTCTTCTAATACCAATTTTCTGACTTTTCTTGCATTTTCTTCAGTCACCACCGATATTGGCCTCCCTGAACGGGGATCGTCTTCAATCGACTCCCTACCCAGTTTAAATAAGCGACTCCACTTTTTGACAGTAGCATAAGAAGGTCCATTAGCACCATAAATACTAGCCATTTCTTCAAAAATACATTGCGGTGATTTAGCACTTTTTGTAAGGAACTTAATTACAGCACAGTGCTCTATTTTCGTAATATTTGTTGATATTTCAGACATGGTGAACTTTGCCGTTGAATATCTCAAGAAAAATTCAAACAAATATGACATGATTTTGTTTTTAAATGGCCTTTCTAGTGGCTAGTACCATAAACGCATATACGAACTCGAAATACCATAGGCTTAGGACTTATCAGCCGCCCCTCGTACATATGAATATTAAAGTATCATACTTATTTATGAAATTTGTACAAACATGCATGAATAAGAATGAATGTTTAGATCTCTTTGAACAATATATAAAGCAAAAGATGCTAAGGTTTTTGTGAACAAGCTATAGTGCCATGCTAATGAGTCTAATGACATTATTCTTTTGCACAGTCGGCAAAGCGAACAGCGCGGTGCGGTCTCCCCCTGTGAACCTCTCCAGACTAAATCAGAGTGCGAAAGGTGACTCCAAAGCTCTGGATGAACTGAACCTTCAGGTAATACCCATTGGAAAACCCTCTCTCTTATTCTGAAGCTAGTTTTTGAATGGAAATTAACTTTGTAACTTGCAGATTAGCTTTTTAAGTGTTTTTACAAAAAGATTTCATTGAACTTTAAAATAATGCCTATAATTTGTGATATTACTGTCTAGACTTTAACAAACAACGTGTTGATAGTTAAATCAGCGACACATGTAGCGTGACAGGCTACGTTAGTAGCATTTATAATTAATGACGATTTGTATCGGAATTTCTATTAACCCAAATTGGGTCACATTTCTCTGTAACTGACAGTTCAGACGCCATCAGATACACTGGAGCTAACAAGCTGTTCATTCCTCTATTGTTGTTAGGATACTAGAGTGCACGTTCAGATATTATTGAACTCCTAAAAGTGTATGTGATGCATCTGAAAGAGACTCCACCTATATAAAAAATGTGTAGTACTTTTCAAAAACGCGACACAATTAGGGCTATCGCGTATGAATTTGCCGCTAGAGGCGCTATGCTGCGTGAGGTCTCTGAAATGTCAAATAAATTTCACTGTTTGTGGGTGGGTTTATATCTAATTATGATAATGTGGGGAATATTCAGCAAAGCCTGATATTAAATTATGGCCAATATGAGTTACGGGTCAATCAATGTTCGTGCTTTGAGCAGTTTTATCATTCGGAAACTTGTATTCACCTTTTTCTTTGAACAAAACGAGAATGCGCAACACTGGCACAGTATTACAATATGTCAATATATTCCCTACAGTAGTAAAACGCCTTTGATGTCGGGCGACGCCGCCTCTCATGTAAGTACTTACGCCGTCACGCGCGGATGTGCCAGGGTTGTCACAAAACGGAAAATAAAACAAACGTTATTATTATGCAATCATTTATTATATTTACATGTGTTGCACAGCCAGATATTTACGTGAGATTTTGTTTTTAGATGTTTAACCGACTTCAAGATTTTAAAAGAGGAGGTTATCAATTCGGTTGTATGTTTTTTTTTTTTTTTTTTTTTTATGTTTGTTAGTCCATAACTCCGTCATTTCTTAACCGATTTGGAAAATTATTTTTTCGATTGTAAGTATATATATCCAAGTTGGTCCCGTTTTAGTCAAAACGCAGTTCTGATGATGGGATCCACGAGGAATTGAGGGAACTCCTCAAATCTTTAAGGCAAACATATAGTGATTTTTGTGTTTTTATCAACAAGTCAAGCATTTGCATCCAAAAATGTGACATTGGATGAAGTGGAACTGCTGATGATGATCAGAACAGAACTCTTCAACGACGAAAAGATTACGTTTGGCGATTTGTCTTCCTAGCTGTGTTTGTTAAGCAAGTTCTATTTTCACGATTAATTTTTGTCATGCTTGATTTCTGATGATGGGATCCATGAGGAATTGAGGGAACTCCTCAAATCTTTAAGGCAAATATCAAATCAAATGTGAAAGGCACACAAATAGTCAATTTTAGTATTTTCATGAACTAATCAAGCATTTTCATTCATAAAAGTGACATTTGATGAAGTGGAACTGCTGATGATGATCAGAACGGAACTCTTCAACGACGCGTAGGTAGTTCACGTTTGGCGATTTGTTCTTTTCGTTTTGTTTGTCAAGCAAGCAAGGTTTTTCCATGATTCCATGAGGAATTGAGGGTACTTAGTCTTCTACCATTATAAACATACTTATAGCCATTTTTATTTTATTGTATGGAATCAAAGAGTGCACCATCTAAGTATAATAATCTTTCACCGGCCTCCCCCATTGAAGTCGGTTTTATTTTCTTAAAAAGTATTTAAGTTTTCTATTATTAAATTTAACTATGTAATTTATTCGCATGCGTATGAACAGTTTGAGCTTAAATGTTTGTGGGAAGCGGTAGTTTTAATGCCTACCTACAAGCTCACGCGGCGTTGGTTAGGCAACACTTGAACTTGAAACTACAAACTGCTTTATTCATCTCGCACGGCACTTCTGTTTACATTTAAGGGCTGTGACGTCACACAGCTATCTTGAAACGTTACGAAGTGAAGTATAAACACAAAAAATATATTTACAGTCGCGGAATGAAAAGGTTAATCACTTTTCAACTCTATTTCAATGTCGTTAAGGTCGAAAAGTGACGAACCTTTTCATTCCGCGACTATATTGTTTCGACCCCAATTCTATAGACTATATTCCGACCCCAATTGTTTGAATTTTTTTTGAATTGTTGACGTCTTTTTAAAATAACGATAGCAACAAGTAGGTTAGAACTTAGGCCCGTATGAACAAACAACACTAAAGTTCCGAGATCGCGCTTAAGATGCTGTTTCATATGAAAATTCAATAGCCACAGATTTATAAATCAATTTTTGTGAACAGATACGTAACTCGCTATAATATTAATAATTCTATAGACCGTAGGTATAACATTAAAAAAAATGGCGCCGGTGCGCGATCCAAACTATTAAAAAAATATGGTTTCAACGGCAATTCAACGCTATTCCATTGCTTACCGCTTAGTTAGGTACCTACGTAATTAACGAAATTAAGTATACAAACTTACCTCTCATCACGGGGAAATCTATGAAATCTTTATTTAATATTGTTGTTGAAGTTTAATAATAAAATCACAATCACTCAACTCAAAAACATGTACGCGCCTGCCTTGAATGTTAGAGAACCCAGACTGAATGAGTTTGCGTCGGCGGCCCGCGCCGCCCGCTCACCCGCGGTTGCCCCCTCAGTTGCTCTGCGCAAGTACATTCGTTGCCCAACTGTATGTTGTTAAACTGTGGCTGTGGCATGCTCCATATTTTTCGATGCGGTTTTAAGGTATTAAATATGTTTTAAGGTGGTATTCCACTCGTCCAATATCTTTGTCCAATATACATTTGATCAAAGAAATTGGATGATTTCATCAAACTTGGAAGGGACCCCGACATTTGATCAAAGATTCTAATGACATTTAAATCAATATGGCTACGCATTAAAAAAAACTTGGATAAAGATATTGGATAAGTGGCATGGGCCTCCGTCAAAGAAATTTGATCAAAGATTGGACAAAGATATTGGGTGAGTTAAATACTACCCTTAACTGTAAACTCTATTTTTTTATGCCCATAATAGTTATTGCTATTTGTGCTAAGATATGCCCGAGATTTTAACGAAAATCTACGACGGTCTACCGAAACGCGTTAATTTCATGCCAATACTAGGTTTTTAAAGTGGCTAACAGATACCAAGTCAGAAAAACTGATTCATGATCACGACCCCATGCCCCAAAATCACCTGTATAATAGCACTAATTAAAGAATAAGTAACTTTGAATTTAAACCTAAAGGCATGTCCTTTTCCTACAAAATTACATTTATACAATTCATTATTTAACTTGCGCAGGTAAACGAATTAAAAGCCACAGTTGACGGCCTCGAGAAAGAAAGAGACTTCTACTTCGGGAAACTTAGGGACATAGAGGTGATCTGTCAAGAAATGGAAGAACAGCAGAATGGTCCTATTGTTCAAAAGATCCTCGACATTTTATATGCAACGGAGGTAAGTCATAATCAGAGTTTTTTTCTAAATTAATAAACAAAGTTTTATTTAAGGGTCCCCAGTACGCTCGACCGAACTCAATTCTCCATGCAAACGTAGTTTCGTCCTCATTTGAAAACGCCATGCTGAAATTACATGAAACTTTGTATACACACCAACCCGCCTGCCCGCATGCCAAGCGTGGCGATTATGGCATTTACCCCCCATGAAATTGGGGGAGGCCTATGTCCAGCAGTGGACGTCCTAGGGCTGATATGGTGGTGGTGGTGGTTGTATACACAATGAGATCCGCTATATCTAAGTCGGAAATTAGTTCCTGTTGCTAGAAAATGGAATGGAAAAAAAATACAGCGAGTTTTTGAATTTTTTAGGTCTTATTTGAAAACCTGAATAATCACTTTATTTTCTCCATTATAATTTCAAGCAACAGAAACTAATTTCCGACCTAGATATACCGGATCCCCTTGTGTATACAAAGTTTTAAATGACTCCAGAAAAAAAATGAAAATATTTTGAAATGAGAGCGAAACTACGTTTGTATGGAGAACGGAGCTTACTGTGGGCTCAAATATTATTCATGAAAAACAAACAACTGTTTGTTTGTTCATTTTGAGGATGTTATTTATTATTGTAAATAAGTACTATAATTACTACCGCTTTACTTGGAAATAATCGTCATTCCCCTTATATTTATAGTATTGTCCTTGTTGTTGTTGTAGTGTTATACTTGACTTGTAATGCCCATCACGAACACTGACTAGGGGTATATAACATGCTAATTGTGAGCAGTCTTCAAAGATAATCTGCGATATTGACCTTAAGACACATTGATAAGACCTATTTTTTTGTATTATTCGCTCACTAGTAGCTCAATATGCCGTGCTCTTCGCCCGCGTACGTTCTACAAATCATAAAGCAGAAGACTGATGATTATAATAAGAAAACACCCTACACGTTATAATATAAATCAGCAAACTTCTTAGTGTGATCGTGATGTGATAGTGTTATTAATTATGATCACCTAAGTTAAAAAAATAAAGGCATAGAACTGTTTAAAGAGCTTCACTTTTTTTCTATGGAGCCGAATATTTCAAACTGTGTTTCAGCAAACTTTTTCATTATACATAATAACATGTATTAAATGAACTTTATTGTACAAGTAGGCCGCGATGGCACTTTTACAAGTCAAAATCTATTTTTCCGCTTTGCTGAATCAAATACGTAGTTAAAGGGAAGCCAATTCAGGTCTCGTCAAGGCGCTGACAAAAAAGTGTGAAATTAGTGTATTCATAAACATTTCTTTGGCTCGAGTAATGTAATTCGCACCTGTTATAAAATAACCTAAATTCAATTTCTGGGTTTGAAGTATACTAACAAGTAACGTGGACGCGTTGCAGGATGGTTTTGCGCCTCCCGAGGAGATCGACGGCGATAACCCCCACCCGCCTGAGGAGGACGAGTACTGAGCGGGTACCACAAGTAACATCTATGCGTATCATAGTTCTCTTTGTATAATAAACTCGAAATTATCTTGCTTAACATACACCCACAGTATCGAGTGCTTAGTATAACACAGCCGATCCGTGACCGGTAAATTGCAGTAGTGCACTCCACATATGGGCCACAACAAACCCACATTCGATCTGTGTTAGTGCCGGAAATCGTAGTTTGTCTTGTTTTGGTTGAAGCGTAGATTGGTACATATTAACGTCAACTAACATCTTTGATGGAAAATGGTCTGTAGTCTGACACCCATTCCATTAAAATAACTAAAACCAAAACGATACAACCTTAACGATGTCTGTTTAGTACTGTATTGAGAGAAGTGTACACTTGGATATTTGCTGAGAAATTCAGCTGTAAGTTAAGAACCAATTGATGTGGAATTTATCATAAATATACATTATTATATAATTTCATTTATACAATTTGTCTTTTATACATATTGGCATTAACGGACAAAGGTGTATCTTTACTTTTTCTAAGTACGAAATTTTTATGTTATTTATATTCAGAGTGGAACAAGTAACAATTTCCACTCGAATATGTCGCCTGGAAGTTATGTAGAATTTGGGCCACTTTCTTTAGCACTTATGGTTTTAAAGCATTATTAATTGATGTCAAAGATTGAAAGAAAAGAAAATGTGCACTTTTTTCCGAAAACGCCTTTAGGAGTCCTCAACAACTTACCATAAAAAAGCACGGCTATTTATTTTGTATGTGGCTGTGTCGTACCTAAGTGCATTCCTTATACGCAGAGCATTGTTACGGAGAGCATTGTTTCTTGACTGATTTCGTGTCTGTATCTGTGTAAGTTCTTTCGATGGTATAAATCTTGTATTGTTTACTCCGTGTAGGTTGTTAGCTATGGTATGTGGTGCAGAATGTGTGCTTCTTAATGTCCTTGTATTTATCACTGTGGGCCTTCGATGCCTAATTACATGCATTTAGTAGGTTGTTAATTATGAGATGTTTACTGTTATGTACTTGTTTAATTCTGTTGAAATTTCGCAGTTTTCTGAAGTATATTAAATGATAAATCGATTACGATTAAAAAGTGATTGAATGATAGATCTGATGGCCGTCGAACCGACCGACCGCGTCGGCCACAAGCAACGACGTAAAATTTTGTGAGTTTGGCATGTAACTGTACTGTTCTAGGGCTGTGGAAGTAAATCGTAGATAATCGTTAGGCGTTATTGGCCCAGGCCCAGTATTAACACGATGTAGTTAAGATTAAAGGACATTAATTTAACCGAGATATATGTTATGGTCCATGTAATGTTAAAAGGTTTCTACAGATGTTAACATAGTAAGCCAGTACACAAGAATGATTTGAATATCTTTCTTTCAATAGAATTGTTATCTTTGTCACATTTGCCTATGCTAGCGTGCTTGTGGCACCAAGGCGATCGATCAGATATCGAATCATATTCCTATTAGGCGAGATATTTGGGTAGATTTAGTTTATTGACAAGATTTATTTTTCTTTATCAAATTATCACACGTTTACGGATATATTCACGCTTTGAATTAGTTTCTATTAGTAAACATCAAAAATGGTAAGCTACACATGTTATTTTAAAAACATGACGATCAAAAATTCTGTTATTTAAGTAAACAAGCATTAAAGATTGATTAATTTGGTCATTACAATGATTTATTTGAGTAATTATTATATTTACAGTCTGGAAGCCTGAGTAAGATTTCATGAAATTAGTATTTTAAGGAGAGTAAATATATATTGCATATATACAATTGTAATGTGCCAGAGCATAAAATGTCTAAATCAAAGTAGATTCAGAGAAGACTAGTTGAACCTGCTATCTGATACTTTAGAAAAACTCGCTAAATCTGCCTCGGGCTTTATATTAATACTCTTATACTTTGCAGTAAGGGAGCAAACATGGATTATCTTAAAATATTTGTTACAATAATAACTTGCATAGTTATTTGCCCGATGCTTCATTTATGTTGTATGTGTTTCTTTTAAATTCGTCTATAACTTTAGATTATTTGATAAAAGTATATCAAAATTATGCATGCTCAAAACAAAGAGCCTAATCTATTTTAGCACACATTAATAATAATAAAATGTAAAATATTTTAACGGAATGCTAACAGCTAATTGAGGTAGACTTGACCCCAACAATATGTTGCCAGAAATATTATTCCAAATTTGATGACTACAATAATTTATTTACTTTCGCATTTATAAATTGCGTTAACATCAGATTTAAATGCCTCTAATTTCAGATTGTAAATGTCTTATCAAATAAATAAATTTTTATTATTAACATGTTTTACTTATTATAACTATGTCCTAGGTGGTCCTTATTTCGTTAATTTATATTTTTCTACGGGGCACCCGCTTAATGTAATATCTACCACTAAAAAACCAACGTAATATTTTTTCCAGAATTTTAAAATACATTTTAGGGGTTGCTACCGAATTTTGAAAATTTGGACCCTCCATACAAGATGATATATTTTTCCATTTTTTTTTTTCGATTTTTCGGTGTGGGGCCATGAGTCAGGGTGTTTTAATGTGCAACTTAACATAAAATAGCGCCGCTGATTTATAAAAAATATTTTTTTAAATATTTTAAGACTTCTAAGTATAGTAAGTATTGATTTAGAGGAGCGGCCATACTTTCCTTTCCTATAAACACAAATAAAAAATATTTAAAAAATTAGCAATGTTATTATAAGTTAAATTGGACATGTATACACTTTGAGTCGTCGTTCCACAATGAAAAATCGAAAAAAAAAACCATCTTGTATGGAGGGTCCAAATTTTCAAAATTCGGTAGCGACCCCTAAAATGTATTTTAAAATTCTGGAAAAAATATTACGTTGGTTTTTTAGTCGTAGAAATTACATTAAGCGGGTGCCCCATAGAAAAATATAAGTTTGATGAAATAAGGACCACCCTACTATGTCCCCTATTATTGTGATTTAAAAGATTGAAAGTACTAAATATGGGTCAATTAGTTCGGTGTCGAGTACTTGGGCATTTACCTTATTAAAGTAACATCCGGCATAAGCATTATGTACCCAGTACACACATCAGATAATGGTTACGATGAAGACTTCATGAATTTCATGATCTAGACACGCGGCAGCGTGTCCAGCCAAGTTCACCCCAGGAACTGGCGGACAGCGGCCGTGTGTTATATTACATTACACGAACCGTTTGGAGCCACTTTTGACCTCCCAACATAATACAAATAATACAAATACAAATTGTTTATTGTTTGAATGTGAGTGGTTATAAAGGGTGGTAGGGTTAGTATCTGGTTACATCACAATCAGCCAAAGTAAGGCATACAATGTCTTGACTCTCAATTTGCATGTCATTAAAACTAACAAAAATTATCAATATACAGCAATGTCAGACTAAAAAATAAGTATTGAGAAGAGATAAAATAGAAACATACAATAAATCAATGTCATGCAAACGGAAAAGTGGTATAAAATAAGTTACTTAATTATTATAATTAATCGTTATTAAATGTCAATCTCATACAATAAAAAAAAAGTAGTAATAAAATATAAAATACAGTAAAAGTTCATTAGGCGTTGTTTGTTACAAAGTGTTCATTAACATGGTAGAACATGCTCTGCAGGCACCATTTAAATAATTTATTTTTGAAACCTTGACAATCTAAGGATTTCAGATCATTTGGTAAATGGTTGAAAATTTAGAAAAAGAAATTTATTTAAGTAGATAACCTCCACTAGATAGCCCCTATGGACGATTCAGTTCGAATCAAAAGCATTGACATATACTAACCTGACTAAATTGAGAAGTATCAGGTGACAGATACATCCTTTAAAACGTTTATGATATCTCATCTTTAGTCGTGTTAAATATGGTGACGGTTCATCGATGACAGTCCGGTGACAAACAATGAAAGCCTGTACGCGATGAGGGACAGGAGATTGTATCTCGTTCTTACGTGTGTATTTGTCAATGTTTTCATCTCTCTCGCCAACGTTTGTATGTGTGCAATGTGTACTCCAGTTTTATCCTTACTTCATGTTAATGACACTGTGGCAATGGAACTTACTGTGAACATCCAACGATAAATATATTTACAGTACATATGGTGCTACTTTACCGCACGAGTGCGATAATCAGCAGATTACGTGCATATGTAGAAACTTTAAAGAGCCATATGTACTGTAAAACGTTGTACGATACACGTGCGAACAGGTAATTCGCAACTCGTGTCGATTTAAAACACTCCCTTCGGTCGTGTTTTAATTTATCACCACTCGTTGCGAATTTCCTGTTCTCTGCACTTGTATCGTAATGTACTAATAGCTCATTTAAATTTAACTTTGTGTAGAAGCTCACGGCATTACCAATTGAACACCAACGTCCGATGTAAAATGAAACTGGTATTCAATTGAAATACCGTGAACTATGTTGTGCCGTATCGTATTATATGAAATTAAACAAACAATTATCAACAGATTTATTTCTTAATCTATCTCATTTCATATCCGGGAAAACGATATATCTTCGTCCTTTCACAGAGTTCTACGTTCATTCTCCCAATAACTCCAAATCTATCTAACATAAAAAAATGAAATTTGGTACATGTATTAAGATCACAATTAAGATCCTTTAGAACAACTAGAACCCCGAATTTCATAAATATAGGTTTAATAATTATTGAGATGTTAAATTTCAAAAACCGGCCAAGTGCGAATCGGACTCGCGCACGAAGGCCTATGTCCAGCAGTGGACGTCTTTCGGCTGACATGATGATGATGATGATGATGATACAAAATTACCCAGTATGTTCACAACTTCAAGGGTGTCCCAAGAAGTAGTGATATACTGAAGCTGGGAGGTAGAGGACCTAGAGGGCTATCTGAATCACCCCCATGTATGTTCCGCGATTTTTAGTAGTTATGATTTTTTTTTAATTTTTCACCTATCGCCGAGTACGATGAGATTTTTATTTATAGTAACGTGAATTATTGCGGTAGATGCTTTATTTTTTTTGTGTGCTAAGCTGATAGATAGGCCAATTCAGTAGGGTAACATTTACTATCGTTAGGTCTTTGAATGGAATAAAAAAAAATTAAATGCCAAGAAAGACAAAATTACCCAGTATGTTCACAACTTCAAGGGTCCTTAAACAAATAAAATCACAAAAAAAAATACCGTTTGGCTTTTAAAAACTTGAAAATCGGCTTGTAATTTGGCTTTGAAAATTTCATTTTATTATTCATAAGGCTTCAATCAAAACATTGAAATGATGACTTGAGTTTGCGTGTAAGTGATCATGTTTACTTCACGTGACTACGCAGAAATGCATAGGCGACGCATTGATAAAGAATTAAACTCGAATAGAGCCCTCTTACCCTTTCCCCGCATCCACCCCTGTATTCTTACGCGGCTTGCGATCGCGGAGCGCCGGCCGGACAGAGCGCGGTCGTTCGACTCGTGCGCTGCGCGGCCGCGCGCTGGAACATAGACGTCCAAGGAGATTCTATGCTTTCACATTTATTTAAATATTTTTTAACTATAGGTACATTACTTTTTCGAATTTAAATGCTGGTACGGATTAGGTTGTATAAGTATATGCACGTAATTAACGAGGTCTAATTGATAATTTTTTGACTGTCGAATCCAAAAGTTGATTTAATTTGCGGTAGGGTAGTGCAACAAAAAACAACCTTACTCTTTAGGACTAACTTATAATAATAAACAATAACTTGTAATAACAAATTAAAGTCTCTCACGGTTAGCTACATAAATATGCATATATTTGTATTTATATTCGAACCTTCTTTCCCTTTCCTTTTTTAAAACCCAGTTTCAATCTAATAAAATTAATCTTTTTAAGGATATTTAGCGGCGATATTGTTTTTCTTTCCAGCTTCTTCAATAAGGCTGAATATTGTATATAGAAAAGGATGTCTCTTGTCCGCCTGTTATTTTTAAACGGCACGAACAACATATACTTTTCGATTTTTCTGTCGTAATGTTGTATTACTTTCAAAAGTATACTGAGCACCAAATACCAGTTTGGGATCAGAGGTAATCTCGAATTAATTCGACTGTGGTAACCCTCACAACTGTTAGTAGTGCGATGAGTGTCTCCCGCACGACTTATCAAATTGTGGTTCCTGTTATACCATGTCTCATGGAAGTGATCAAAAAATAATTTTATTTTCGTCGTGGCAGGAGCAACATTTTTAATAGCCTTCCAAGCTTGTGTGGAAGTAAAACAAAATTAGAGCAAATTCTTGCGATGTTTCTTGCACTCCTATCATCACTTGTAGGTTTTCGGACCCTTGCTATTTTCAGTACTTTGCCTTCCTCCAGATGGCTTTATTAGTGTTGATAATATCCAGATAATTTAACGTTTGGAAAAGTCGATTTGACGGCATTGATCTGGGCAACCTCGTAATCACACTTAAAGGACTTCATGACGACAGACAGTTTTCCTTTTTTGTGTTTTATTTGGCAGAAATGCGTATATAATAGGGAATATCTTGTTTGGTCCAAATATAAATAAATAAATATTGGGGACAATCTTACACAAATCGACCTAGTCCCAAACTAAGCATAGCTTGTTGTTGTTGTAGCTGGGTACTAGACGACGATATACATACTTATATAGATAAATACATAGAAAACATCCAAGACCCAAGAACAAGTATCTATTCTAAACGCACAAATAATTGCCCTGGCCGGGATTGTCAGTGATCTTCAGAGGCAGTGTTACTACCAACTAGGCTAAACAGGTCGTCGTCTATGTCTAGATGAATAATATAAAGCTGACTAATAGGACGTGGAGCTGTTTTGAACGTGCCGTCACCACTGTAACAATACTGTCAAATTTGATGATTTTATTGCCGATATTGCCCTTTCAGAGCAGAGGATTATAATTTTTTCTTTATCTCCATCTTCAATAACTTTGACACCCTCAGGTATTTTCTTTGGGATTTTGATGTTTTGTTAGATAAGGAGTGTGTAAGCAAATTCAGGCACTAGCCAGTACAATTTCTATGAGAATCACATTGGAACGCCGGACGCGTGAACGAGACGAAAGATACTCCGTACAAAATTTATGACGAAATAGGTAAATTCGGAGCGGCGCACAAGGTTTAATGCTGTATTGCTTAAAATCGCTTCGTAAATGAGCCATTATTTCTCGTAAAAAGTAAAGGACAAAAAATGGTTATCGTGGGTTCATCATCATCATCATCATCTTTCAGCCGAAAGACGTTCACTGCTGGACATAGGCCTCCTCCAAAGACTTCCACAATTACTGGTCCTGCGCCACCCGCATCCAGCGGACACCCGCGACCTTCACCAGGTCATCAGTCCACCGTGCGGGGGGCCTGCCCACGCTACGCCTTCCGGTACGCGGTCGCCACTCGAGAAACTTTCCGCCCCAATGGCCATCGGTTCTACGTGCAGTGTACCCCGCCCACTGCCACTTAAGTTTTGCGATTTGGTTTGGAGGGCTATATCAGTCACTTTGGTTCTGCTGGGGATGGCCTCATTCCTGATGCGATCACGCAGAGAAACTCCCAACATAGCTCTCTCCATTGCTCTTTGGGTGACTTTGAGCCTTCTTATGAGTTTTTCAGTGCCATATGTCATCACTGGCAACACACACTGTTCAAAGACTCGTCTTGAGACACTGCGGAATATTGTACGAAAAGATGTGCCGTAGCTTCCCGAACGCTGCCCAGTCGAGTCGGATTCGACGATTAACCTCTTTCTCGAAGTTGGACCTACCTAACTGGACAGTCTGTCCTAGGTATATGTAATCGTCTACAACTTCGAGAGTAATGTGTCCGATTGTTACGGGAGTTGGTGCGATAATAACATGCACAGGTTTCTAAAAAACTTTTCTATTTAAGTCAACCGTTGGTGGGATATTATCTGTCAAAGTCGTAAAAAGTTTCCCCCTCCCCCTCCAGTCCCCAAACTATGAAGTGTAAAATTCTGAAATAATCAAGGTGATGCACATTGATAAATCCATTAAATGATTTTTAGTTTGAACAAGTGTCGTCTAACTGTGTTTCAGTTATTGCCGAAAAACTGTCTTGCCCAAACAAAAGCGCGCAAGTGCCGTGAGTTTCCTATGAAGATACGATCTTTTATGGTAAAATGTATTGTATAGTGGTTTTAAACGTAGATTAGGTGTCGGTACGAAACTCTTCTTTGTGCGTGGTCTGACAAGCACTTGGCCAGTTTTTCCATAATCATCAACTACTTGGTTTGACGAATGAGCCCAAATACGGGTTTATCTTCTATAGTTTAGGAGTTGCGACCTTCTGTTTCCATCATCAGATCAGCTCGATAATACCATAATATTGTATGTATTGTCACCTTACATAAGTATGACAATAATAAAACGCTATGGCCGTGTAATTAACCCCTCCCCACCGCGCCCGCAGGCTAGGAAGCGGTGAATAGGTCGCCCTATTGTGTATATAAATTGGATATATAAATATATTTAACAAGACTGCACCTCGGATACTGACGTCTTCCGCAAGCGGAGTAACCTCCTGTGCTGAGCCTTCAATCGTGCCAGCCATGCTTCAGATCGTCAGCTGGACACCGAGAGTACAGGGGGGGCCTAGACGCATCACCTATGTTGGTAAAGAGGTGATGCCAGACGGACACCCCAATCTGGTAATTTACGGAGCTCCAGGGTAAACACGCTTGGCAGCCGTTAGGTTGTATGTACCCTGTCAGATTAACTGTAATCTGGTTAAAGTTCTGGCTTTTTACAACGAAATAATCAATGTATTATTATTAACACAAATAAACTTAAGTAAGAACAATAAACACATCCTTTCGTTACTCCAAAATCCTTGGTATAACGATAGGATTTCAACTAAAAATACTACAACACTAAACCCCACAAAATTAAACAAACTATAATATTAAGATAGAAAATCCTCGTATCATGCAGCGCGCCGCAGCATAACAGAGAATTCCCTACCCCAATTACTAGAAACCCACCGATAGATTTGTGCTACAAGCCAGAGGTATGTTAACAGCCCACCGCCGAATCACAAAAAGCCCCAACTGCAGTCCGCCGCTTGCTTTTATAGCCATTGACAAGTCATTCGCGTCAAAACGAACATCCGATACAGCCTACTCTTTCCCACCAGTGTCCCCACTCCTACCAATCGACCGTAAGCAACCACGCTATACCTTCCGTCGTTTCGCCCGACGTGACGTCACCGCCGTTCCACACTTTTTCCCATCCCATCTGAGCCGACCGTTTTGCCGTCCAGAATAGAGAGAGCCCTCAACCTTAGCGATATCGATGCGTGCCAGGGTTCAAGTAACAGTGGCGCTGCCTCAACTAAAAAATCATGTTCTCGTGTTGTGAGGAAGGAAGTACCCTACGTATTTGCTAATAAAATCGAAATTCATCAACCGCCCGACAGATTGTTATGATTTTAGACTCATTATATAAGTCTGCTTATTTCTATGCATTGTTTGTATCTTAAGTTCTTAGTTTGTATGATTGAATGCCAAGTTGAGAATTCTAATTAGTAATATAATTAACACCCGCCTATTCTTTCTATTAAATATTTACTTTTCGACCGAGCAAGCGAAGCGGGCGAAGCGTCTCCGTTTCAGCTTTCGACAAAACTCCCCCGTATGTCTATTTTAAGTATTTTCTTTTGTTTTATAGTGCTTGTTCAATGGCAATGCTCAAGCTTATTTAGGAAACTTATTAAAGCATACGAAACTACTTAGCATTTACATATATGACATGGTTGCGCTTTCGCCAAGACTCCTATTTCTGACTATTTTCTTAATAATGCTTTCAACGGGGAAACCATGAATTTATCTGACTGTCTCTTGGAAAATATTTCAATATGGAAGTGACGGAGCGCAATGGCGTTCTGTTACAGCTGACAGTAGTCGGTAGCGGACTGAGGGGGCACTGATCGCATAGAAAACACGCGGGCGGCTAGCTTATACCGTAAGGGCGTATGCGACAAAACAGTCTTTTTCAGTTTAAATAAAAACCATTAGTAATTTCATAAAATCCAATTACAATATTGAAGTGTTTGTTTAGACGAATTTAAATGGAAAACTAAGTGACTTTAACAAGTGCCTTTTATCTGTAAAATGCAAATCACTGTTTTAAAGAGGTTTAAAAGAAAATTATTTTTGTGTTATGAAACTTATCCAATCATGTAAAGCAATTACAAAAGTAAAACCAAAGATACTATGGATCATATAAAAAATAATCGTGTTCGTATGTTTCTTGGTTGCGAAGAAAAAATGGAATCCCTACCGCCAATATTTTCAATTCGACGTCTTATGCTAGTAGGGGGAATGCGGCGGAAGCTTCAAGGCTGTACCGGGAACATGTGGAACGAAGAGGCGGGCCTCAACCTGAAACGTTTCCTGACTATCGCATGATCTTAAGAGTACATAATGCGTATTTAGAAGGTCACATACCGGGTACCAGATCAGGCCGTATGGCCACTATGCCGGATCCTGATGTAGTAGATGCAGTTGTTGAAGAAGTAGAAAGAGACCCGTCGACCAGTGTGAGAATTATGGAACGTCGTACCGGACTTTCTAAATCTCAGGTACACCGTACACTACAGAGCGTAGGATATCATCCGTTTCACACTAGAAAAGTGCAACAGTTGAAACCAGAAGATTACAATCGGCGAATTGAATTCTGTCAGGAAATGCTGAGGAGACAAGCTGAAAACGATTTTTTTTTTAACAAAATCTTGTGGACGTATGAATCCCACTTTAAACGCAATGGGATTTTTAATATGCACAATTTTCACTCATGGGCAATTGAAAATCCGAATTTAAAAAGGGAATCGACATTCCAAGAACTCTTTAGTCTTAACCTTTGGCATTCTTAACGGTCAACTAATTGGGCCCTTTCAGCTGCCAGACCGCTTGGGCGGCAATCACTTTTTAAATTTTCTACGCGTCGATCTGCCCCTGCTGTTAGAAGATGTGCACTTGGAGACACGCAGAAGCATAGTACTGCAGTGTGCTCAACTCAAGTCCAGTTAAATAATGCCAAGTCGTCGATTCCAGGTAATAACACTAATCCCAATCGTAATTAGCAGTAACAATTCGTAAAAAGGGAAACGAACAATTAGCAGTATTAAAACACAATTTTTAAATTATTGAAGAATAACAACGATGACCAAACAACGTGAAAATTTTCTCATGCGTTAACCGTCTTTTGTTTTTTGTTCTTCTATTGATGGCCAGTGCGTGATTTAGAACGAAATTTATTTAGAAAGGTTTTGCATTGCTTGCATTAATCATCATGTAATTGCACTTACCACATTTAGATTTCAATGTTCTGATTGAAGCCTTATGAATAATAAAATGAAAATTTCAAAGCTAAATTTCAAGCCAATTTTCAAGTTTTTAAAAGCCAAACGGTATTTTTTAAGCGATTTTATTTTTTTAAGGGCCCTTGAAGTTGTGAACATACTGGGTAATTTTATCTTTCTTGGCATTTAATTTTTTTTTAATTCCATTCAAAGATCTAACGATAGTAAATTATTATCATTATTTTTTATGACATAGGTGGCAAACGAGCAGACGAATCGCCTGATGGTAAGCGATTAGCGCCGCCCATGGACACTCGCAACACTAGAGGGGTTGTAAGTGCGTTGCCGGCCTTAAAGATGGGAGTACGCTAGTAAATGTTACCATACTGAATTGGCCTATCTCTCAGCTTAGCACACAAAAAAAAAACAAGCTTCTACCGCAATAATTCACGTCACCATAAATAAAAATCTCATTGTACTCGGCGATAGGTGAAAAATTAAAAAAAAAAACATAACTACGAAAATACGAAAAATCACGGAACATACATGGGGGTGATTCAGATAACCCTCTAGGTCCTCTACCTCCCAGCTTCAGTATATCACTACTTCTTGGGACACCCTGTATAATCGGACAGTCGTGCTAGCTAACACTAGTACTAGTACGCCGATTTTAGCAGCTTCTCAGTATCCTCATAGGATTTAGTTTTTAGCCACTGAGAAAGATGAGATTTACAGTCGTAGTATAATTTAGAGTGAATGTCTAGTCTACACTACCGCTCATAATTATTTAGGCACCCATACCTTTTTCCATACATCTGTATACAAAAATGACTTTCAGAAAGACACTGCCAAGTCAGAGTCTCTTGACAGTTTTGCGTGCATTTTCCATTTTTTATTTAGCTGACTTATTGAGCCTTAAATCGGCGCCAGAGACCCCCTTTTTAAAATGGTACTTTTCTTTTTGCAATGATTTAAATAACTACTAATTGCTGGTTCATAGAAAAGTGTGTGTTTGTATGAACCAGCAATTAGTAGTTATAAGTCATGTTTGCAGGACATATAGTTTCCTTACCGGAAGGTCACTAGTTTCATATAAGACTTCAGTGGGATATCTGTTCTTTTTGAAATACATGACCTTTATAAGTGTACGCTGCCTTTCCTTTGCCCTTTCAAGATAAATGAAACGGCTCTTCGATGCACATCCCCAAACTGGTATGCAGAACACCAAGACAGATTGCACCAGAGATATATATATTTCATTTAATTTGTTGCGAGAATTTGTGTTCGTTTTACTTGATGGTACAATGTGCCTTAGCGATTTGAAGATCCACATCAGTTTTCTGACTACTGATTACCCTGTCAAGGTGAGAATACCAATTTAAATGCTCATCCAATTGTACACCCAGATATTTGGTTTCCGTCACTTTTTAAATTTTCGGACAGTTACATGTAGAGGAGTCAGATTGCTGGCATGAGTGGATTTTTAGCTCCATTTGAGAATTCAGTTGTGAGGCATTAGTGATGCTGAAACATACATAATTTGTCTTGTTGGTATTTAATGATAACATGTTCATCCTTAACTATTTTGAAACCCTCCCACGATTTGCCAGCAAAAATCACAGCTGTGTCGTCAGCGTAAGCAATAATCTTTGCGCCAGAGATAATTATGTCGCAAAGATCATTGATGTAAATCAAAAATAATGCAGGACCCAAAACGCTTCCCTGGGGTACGCCATATTGCACAGCATAATAGAGGGAAGTAATCTATAAAAAGTGCAAGTGACGCACCCCTAACACCTTTTTTCAACTGTTGTACAAGAATTGGAAGAGAGACAGTATCAAAAGCTTTTTTTCAAATCTAGGAAGACAGCTAAGCATTTGTTGTTATCATCCAGATGTTCTACAACTAACGAGGTAAGAGATGTTATTGCGTCTTCAGTTAATCATCCGTGTCGAAATCCGTACTGTGAGTCTGATAAGAGATTAAAATTGGCCAAATAGTTTAGTAGTCTCGTATTCAGTAGCTTTTCTATAATTTTTGATATCACCCGCAAAACAAATTGGTCTATAGTTGCTGATGTCGTCTCTTTTCCCACTCTATACGGGCGTAATAATAGACAGCTTTCAAGATTTAGGGAAGATTCCTAGGCTAAACTTATGTGAGTTATGACAGGAACTATTTCCTTGGCAGCGAATTTCAGAAATTTTGTTGATACACTATCCCATCCGGGCGCACTATTTGATTTTAGGTTTGCCACTTTAAATGTAACCATTTGAACGGCAGTGCCACTTAAACGCCAACATGTTTTAATAGATTTAATACCTTCCCACTTGCTTAGTTGAAAACACGTTGGTGACGTTGACATCGTACACCATAACACCTAAGTATTGTCGTTATTGGCCGTGTCGAGCACAACTCGCGACGTCTTTCGGCGTTCTTGAAAGGGTTAAATCATTTATTTATTTATTTATTGCTTAGCACTATTACAATGACACATGTTATACTCAGTAACAGTGCAACCCTGATAGGGTATTGCCATGGTATTGCAAAATTTTATGAATAATTACCTACTTAACTCTAATTATTAACTAGGCCACAATACAAACAAATTAATAATAATGTCAATACCTATACCTGAACATAATTTTTTGATAAATTATATATAAATATGTATTTCTATCTCAATTTATTAGAACTTGTAAATTAAACTATTTAATCTTCATATGCATGCTAGATTTCTATTCCATCTGCATCAGTACTGTAAAATAAACTTCCGCCAAGTCAGCATTGCGTGTTATGTCGGGCATAGACATAAACGCGATCATGCTAGTTACATGTGTACTTTACAAACTAGAGAAAGGTCCAGTCAGCAGCAGAAGTATCTAAGCGCGTGCGGTACGGTTTCAGAGGAATTTCCTCCCTCGGACGCTCCTATTGTGGAATGAGCTCCCTGCCGAGGTTTTCCCGACGAACTACAGTATGGGGTTCTTCAAGAAAGGAGTGTATACATTCTTAAAGGGTCGGCAACGCGCATGTGACACCCCTAGGAGTTGCAGGCGTCCATAGGCTGCGGTGCCCGCTTACCATCAGGCGGGCCGAACGCTTGTTTGCCACTGACGTGGTATAAAAAATAAGTATCTAAGTAAGTAAGTAGTAGTAGTAGTATGGCACGTTCACAATTATCTACACAGAGCCGTATTCTCTTGACATTACCGTCTGTGTGTAGCTCATTCCGAGCACTAGGCACGCGTAGCTACTTCTACTGTTGAGTGTACACTAAATAAATGGCAACAGGCATAATCTGAACCAAAAATTGATAAATCTGTAAAATCATTTTTATTTCATTGGCATTAAAACTTACACGTATTAAATTTAAAGTATATCTTAAGACTAAAACAGCAGACGATAATATAAGTTTGTCTATCTAGTTGTACATACATTCCGCTCAATTGCTCAAAGGTTAGCTGGAAGAGATCCCTTATAGGGATAAGTTCGCCTTTGTACTCTGATCTTGTGTGACATGTATATGTTTTAAACTGTTATTGTGTACAATAAAGTGCTTACATAGATAATATAAAAGCATCAATATAAACTACAATCTATATTAATAATTTCGTGCAGGGGTACGGTAGACCCGAACGAGACCTGTCTCAAATTGAAGAACGTATAAAAATAACGATTTTTGAGTTGAACATATGTGTCCGCAAAATTCGGATTGTCGCGTATTTTGCATTTAAAAGTGTTAATTTGATGACAAAACGTCGGCCATATTGCCCACAGACTATATTGCTATATTAAATTTGTTGGTTGACAGTGTCGGCTACGTTCGAAAATCGTGAACTATTTTTGCGTCCGGTATGTTGGCCAGGTTGCTGGGCTGCGTTCTGGGTGATGCGCCATCATCGCCCATTGTGTGGATTCGGCTAGCCGCGTCTGCAGCGTTTTGTTTTTGTAGTTTTCAAGCGTTCTATACACCTATCAGCCTAGCTAGCACGATAACTTATACCGTCACGTTATATAGGCGAAATGTATTAAAACGTCACATAAAACGTAACGGTATAATCTATCGTGCTAGCTAGACTGATTGTCACAACAACCGCCTTCAAAGCGAATGTATGGGGCCTGTTACATGGATTCATATCACGATAAGTATCACGTGAATATTAAAGCAGAATCCATACAAATTTGAAAACTGCGATAATATTGACACCTCAGTATTGTGATAATATTAATCGTGTAAAGGACACCACTTGAATGTTTGCTGAGTCTGTCCGCCATCTTAAAGCTGCGTCTCTATTTTGTTTGTGACAAACTACTAGGTGACTTATGGCTTTTAAACGTCTAGCAAAATTCTATCCCTATCTCGCTCTATCTTATAACTTAGTGGTACTGGGGGACTACTCCGAAATTCGAAATCCGAACTTTGTATGGTGCCGTCCCTTTCACTCATATAGTCTATGACAGGAGAGTGAAAGGGACGGCACCATACGAAGTTAGGATTTTGAATTTCGGAGTAGACCCTCAGCTCATGCCGTTCGCCGCGCTCGGACGTTAGAAGCGCTACTGCGAACCGAAAACGAAGTATCTGCCTCTCTCGCACATGTATATTCGAACGACAGAGAGGAAGATAGTTCGTTTTTGGTTCGCGGTAGGCCCTCAGGCGTCAACTTTAAAACGAATAGGGTTTTTTACTATAAGAGAAATAAAATTCAAAATGTAATAAAAACCAGCCAAGTGCGTCGGAGTCACACACTGAGGGTTCCGTACAACTAAAAAACAAATGTGATTTATCAATATATTGATATTTTTGGTAAAATATACTTCATAATAAACATTATCACTTAATTTCAAGTTCATAGGTCGATGGGAAGCTAAAAAATTATATGTGTGACAGACAACACACGGAATGTTCTTTGACTTTCTTCGACCGTCCGCCACGCTCGGACTAAGGTGCTACCAACCGAAAACAACCGAAATATATATGCCTCTCTGTCGCACTTGCATATTCGAGCGCGGAGAGGGAAATACTTCGTTTTCAGATCGTGGTAGGCCCTCTGGTCTGACGGCTCCTATTCCTGGATGGTGCGCGTATCGGAATGTGAAATACCTTTGGCAAAACGGAACAAGTTGTTAAATAGCTTCCATTAATTGGAGAAAATATTACCAACTGTTATTATTATCACGTGAAACACTGAATATTGAAGCAACATTCATAGGGGCCTGTTACATGGTTATTATTATCACGCACGTTCAATGAATATTGAAGAAAAATCCATACGATTTTGAAAACCACGATAGTATTGACACACCAGTATTGTGATAGTATTAAGCGTTTAACAGACCCCATACATATTTAAAAATCGCGATAATATTGAGTGTAAAGGGCCCCACTGAATAGAATTTGGCGGAGAATAGAGAGCTTCTATCGCGAAACGAAAACGAATAAACATCGTGTATTTCCCTCTGTGTCGCTCGAATCTGCAAGTGCGACAGAGAGGGAGATACACGAACTTCATTTGTTTTTCGCGTTAGCAGCTCTGACTTCGCACCGAAAATACTGACTGGCACATCAATATTTAACAATGCACATCTGAATTGAATTTTAATGAACGATTAGTATTTTAGCTATACAAATCAGTACTGATTACGGTGTCAAATTTTTTATGTGCCTTTAAATACTACCCTTATAAAAATGCTTAGGATTAACTTGCAAAGATACTATACTGTTTTTCACGTAAGAAGAGTCCGGTGACAGCTGTCAACCCAGTACAAATTATGTCATTATACGTCAAAAATGACATAATTTGTACTGGGTTGACAGCTGTCACCGGACTCTTCTTACGTGAAAAACAGTATAGCCTTTGCCCGTGACGTCGTTTGCGTAATCTTTTACTCCCAATTCCATATAATTCCATTCCATACTTTTATTCCCAATCCAGACTACAGACTATATTTCTATACGATTCGAAGTTTCATCATAATCCGTTGTTGTAATGTTTTTATTTTATACATTTCTGTACACTATTTCTTTCGTCGTTTGTTTCTTTCTTATTTATTTCACCCGAGCGAAGCCGGGCTTTCATCTAGTAAAATAATATGCACGGATATAGTGTCATACTTTCTGGCGGTGACATGGTATCGTTCGGAATTCGAACTCACATCAAATCAATGTACGAAATTGTATGCTAATTAAAAAAATATACTACACGTACTTACAAGAAAACAATGATCCATCTGTCACCGCTAGGAAGAATACTTTCTGGCGGGCGCTAACTATTTCATTATGTAGCAGTCTAGTTTCAACTTTCTTGTGAATCAGAAAATATGTACGAGAAATGTACGAAATTGTATGCTAATTAAAAATAAATGTACTACACGTACTTACAAGAAAACAGAGATCAATCTGTCACCGCTAGGAAGCATACTTTACTTAGAAAATACGTGAAGTAATTTTTTTTTTAAATTAGCGTACAATTTCGTACATATTTTCTGATTCACAAGAAAGTTGAAAACGAGACTGCTACATAATGAAATAGATAGCGCCTGCCAGAAAGTATGTTTCCTAGCGGTGACAGGTTGATCATTGTTTACTTGTAAGTGCGAGTAGTAATTTTTTTTAAATTAGCGTACCATTTTGTACATTTTTCGTACATTTATTTGATGTGAATTCGAATTCACCGCCAGAAAGTATGAGACGATATATATTAAATACTAAATATGGTCAAATATTAAATCGAAAATGAAATGGTTGCACATGTCATTATTTTAAAGAAAGCTGTTCCTATCAAATATGTGAACAAACTGTTTCCTTTTGTTTGTTGTTTGAATGTTTGTTATGTTTATCTTAATATATATGTATATAGGTTACATTTGGTTGATTTGGTAAGAGATGCTGGTGACCACAAAATGGTGTGACCGTGAATCGCAAGCAGGGAGCTCGAATTCTTTGCCGCATCAATGATGAACTCCATACGTCTCTGACCAAATAAATACAAACGAAAACGAAACATTGTGTTCGATATGTACATTATTATTGGTGTTCATGATAAAGTAACACGATTAATTTTATAATATCCTAAACAATATGTTACATTAAATACATTACACTTACTAAATAAGCCTACACCGTTATACCGTTAACACTAATACACAATAATACACATGTCAATACATTACTAGAATAGTCTGTATACTCTTTTTATTCAAAAATGTTTAAAGAGGCCACGATCTCTTTTCGAGTCCGTATATTTGCCAAGAACAAAGGCGGCCAAGTGCGTGTCGGACCACGCACAATGAAGGGTTCCGTACTCACTACTACTAGTCCTAATTTAAAACGTACGTCCTAGAGCAATTTTTGTCACTAAGGAAGGAAGGGGGAATAGAGCTAAATGGAATTCATAAGGTGATAGGCTACGCAGATGATCTAGCCCTGCTTGGAGCTTCTGTAGATAAAGTGCGGCAAACCGTCAGTGCTCTGGCGAGAGAAGCTAAAAAGGTCGGCCTGAGTATATCACACGAAAAGACAGAGTATCTCCACATGCGACGCTACAAAAATACCAGCGCGCTCCACCACAAAATCTAGATGTAGGAGTACAAAATTTAAATACTTAGGCTGCACCGTTACAGACACCAAGAATCGTGACGAGGATATCAAGATCAGGATCCAGAATACCTTGCGATGCCGTGCAGCCCTTCATAAGGTGTTAGTGTCCGAGTTTCTAAGTAGACGTACCAAAATCCGAATCTACAAGACCGTGATTCGCCGAATTCCAACCTACGGATGCGAAGCGTGGACACACTCAAGGAAGAAAATATGCTGCTAGTGGCCGAGAAGAAGATCCTCTTTAAGATACTGGGCCCCAAAATAAGACCGGATGAAAGCTGGACAGTCCTTAAGGCCGGTATACACGGCACCGATAAAACTGCGCAAACGAACTGCATCGATCGCGTTTGCACAGTTTTATCGTAGTGTGTGGACGGAAGTCGGGCCAATCATTCAGTTCGTTCACAAGGCTTGGTGATTTTTGTACCAGCAGTGTAACTAAAAAAAAGGTCGCGTAAGTAAGTCTTCATTCATCCTCAAATAATTGTGATAATCTTTTGGAGAAAATTTCAACTTATTTAATAAAATTAGTGAGTATGACTTTCTTTTAAGAAGCCAATACTTACACAAAACTCTACGTGATATTCTTCTTTTTGCACAAAACAAGCCAGGCTACCGCAAGCGCTTCATCGTCTTCCATCGCGAATGACGTGTTTTTCGTCTGAGTTTCTGCAGAGAACTGACGATGGACGCAGATATCGTAGACATGTGGACGCACTATGGACGTTATATGAACCGCGCAAATTAACTGTGCAGATCGTTTGCGCAGTTTTAACGTTGCCGTGTATACCGGCCTTTAGGAACCGCGAGATTGAAGACCTAGCGGCTGAACCTAACATCATGGGGGAGACTACAACTCACAGACTCCGTTGGTTAGGCTATCTTGAGAGAATGGATGAAGATCGGAACGTGAAAAAAGCATACTTGGGCCGCCCAGCAGGAAGACGTCGGACGCCCCACGTATCGCTGGTGCGACATGGTGAAAGCGGATCTGCACAAACTTCGAGTCACCAATTGCCAAGAGGTCGCACAGGACCGCGAAAAGTGGCGCTGTCTTGTGTCGGAGGCCAAGTCTAATTTTGGGTTGCTGAGCCAACGGAGTAAGTAAGCAAAATTTTGTAATTTGGTTGTTTTTCATTCACTGGACTTGTGGCTTTTATCAAGGTTTAGCTTAAAAAACCTAATCCGGTTCAGTTTTCACTTTGACTCTAGTACATATAGGCATTATAATTTGGCCTTCGGGTACGGAACTCTAAAAATGATCATACCTCAAAATTGTCTACTCATAACTAACACAGCAACGTGACAGAACCTTTCGTATAGAGCTCATTTGTATACATTTATATTAGGTACAATATTCGATACAAGATATTTCAAAGTTGTGTCTAAACTGACAAACAAAAAAACAGCGCCCTAAAACCCTCTTACAATAAGAAAATTTGATAAATTCTCTGTTACACTAACCGACCCCGCGGTGGTAATAATTCTGGAGCCTGCTTTCCGATTGGTGGGAGTCTAGCGGGACATGATTAGCGTCAGCTGAGCAATGAAAGTATAACCGTACTTGGACATCATGACTTGGTTGCTCTACTTCTAACCTTGGTGTTGTTGGCTAGAACATTTTTCGCCTTATTGAAAGAGATCCTTTTACTTGGCGATAGAGATTTTTGACGAGATGACTTAAGTTCAAATTTATCAGAATTAAATGATGACGAAAGGTCGACGTTTCGTGATCTCAATACTTTAAGGTGCTTAGTGGGCTCTAGTAATTTAATAGCTTTGACATCTTTTTTTACGGTTTTTTTACCTTTTGGACTATTTTCTTGTTGTTTAAAGATGTTTTTTTGATGCTGATTATACTTTTTTTTTGTGTTCCGATTTTCTTTTAATTCTGAGGATAAAATCTTCACATTTTTCGCCCGTGTTTCTTTCTTTTCATTTAACTTATTTCGAGTTTTTGTTTTGTTTGGTGTTTTTTCATTGATTGAAGTATCTTTTCCATTACTCGGCATATTAGCAGTTTCCGACGTGGTAGTCAGGTTTAACTGTCTTCTCGTCCTTGGTGCAATGGTTGGAGTAGCATTTTTCTTTTTATTAAATTTGCTAGCGTTGGGGATATGATTCGATTCCATCAATGGTTTTGATTCAATTTTAGTTTTATTCACACGTTTTTTGCTTGGTTGTTTCTTTACGTCTTTCATTATGTCATGCAAAACTACTAAAGGACTTACTACTTTAGTTTGGCTTGATTTTGCCTTCGTTAATAACGTGCTTGATTGAACTTGAATGCTACTTTGCTTGAGGTTTGCTTTGGGATTCTCGGTCAGATCTGTAAAAGAAAATCACTATGTTAAGTAAGGTGGTTCGCTTTTCATGCAAAATACAATCGTAATTTATTAAGTCACTGCACACTATTATTACATAAAAATGTGCGCATCTATCTACTTTCCGATATTCGATTGCGCGAAATTAATAAAAAAACATTGTTTCGTACAGAAATCACCGAAAAATCAACGTTATATTTCAATAAATTTTACTTATTTGTGTATGACAAATGTTGTGTACAAATACTCTAGTAAATAACACGCGAGCTAGCAGAAAAGAATATATTATAGAAGATATTTTGAGAAACAGAAAATACACAACAGTTGGAAAAGCAGATGACAACGAACGTAAATTTTAAAGCTTGACACATTAAGTCACCTAGCTAATAGACACGCTGCCAGTATTGAGCAAGGTGTATGTTTATACTACTCCAACATCCTCCCTTAAACATAATCCCATCATCTTCGAGCAGAAAGTAAGCTTTGGGAGTGATGTAGCTTTAGTAAGCGCGTCTGCCACCATCAGGTCCGTCTGAACGTAGCGGACATCAATGGCACCTTCATGTACTTTGTCACGCACAAAATGACGTACGGAGAGTGGCGTTAACGATCTACCCGCAATATGAATAAGTGTAATATTTGTAAAAAAACAGTGACTAAAAAAACCCCAGCAATTACATGTAGTAGGTGTGATGCAATAGTTCATGAGAAGGTGGAATGCAGTGGGCTTAATAACAAGCAACGTACAGCTCTTCACGCATCGGAAACCCTGGAGTGGGTGTGTAAGGATTGCCATCTTTCGTCAAAAAGTAAAAGTAAAAAAAGTAAAAGTAGTTTATTCTTCAAATTAGGCATATTACATGCACCTATGAACGTCAATAAACTACCACCGGTTCGGAAAAATATACCTCTGCCACGAGAAGAACCGGCGTAAGAAACTCGGCGAGGTGTCATTTTTTCAAAAACTAGGTCAACTAGGAAAACATCCTTCGTGTCAGTTGAGAGCGACGATGAAGACGATCTGGTAGGACTGTCACCAGAGTTGGATCCGCAGTTGACCTAAAGAAACTTCTAGGCAACATCTATAAAGAAGTTCACAAAATAGTAATGCGTGAGCTGCAGGCCGTTACCCAAGCCGCTTAACACGCTAGTGACAAACTAGACGAATATGAAGAGACCATAAAAACTACTAAAGAAAAGGTCAAATCTCTGGAGCGCCAAAATACCGCTCTTAAAAATCAAAAAATAACCTTGAAACAAGAGTTGCCGCACTCGAGCAGCGACTAGATACAGCGGAGCAGGCGACCCTGGACAGCTTTCTGGAAATAGCAAGAGTTCCCCAGCAAGAGAATGAAAATGCAGTTCTTCTTGCCAGGAAGGTCGGGTCCTTACTACAGGTGGCCGAAGAGGACGGAATGCAAATTCAAACAGCTCGTCGATTGCCCTCCAGGGCCGGGAAAACGGGAGCCATCCTTGTGCAGCTAGCCAAGGACGCCAATAAGCTGCAATGGATCACTGCTGGTCGGGATGCACAGCTCGTAGCGTCAGATGTGATAACTAGCATTACGGGTGAGGCAGCCGCAGGCAAGATATTTGTTCGGGAAGCAATCACGAGCCGTACCAAATATCTTTTGTTCCGAGCAAAATCACTACTTAAGGACACGGGCAAGTACAAATACGTTTGGTGTAAGTTCGGGAAGGTATTTGCAAGAAAAGGAGACAAAGATAAAATCCACTGGATCCGATGTGAAAAAGATGTAACCACTCTTACCCAATTAAAAAAAAACACTTGTAACAATTTCATTAATTATACTTTTCAAGCTCCATAATGCACGATAACCTAATTACTGAATTTCTATATTGTTTTGATTCAAATAGCTTTATTGACCAGCTTCCCAAACAAAAATTTAGTAAAATAGTAGGTGTCCACATTAATTTAATGTCAATTAAGAAATATTTCAGTAACCTGGAGCAAGTTGTGTATTCATGTAAAAACCATAATTTGGATATAATAGTTGTGACAGAGGCTAATGTATCTTCTAGTGTTTCCACCCTGTTTAAATTGAGGGGATACACAATGCACACACAGCTAAGAGAACATAAAAAAGGCGGCGGATAATTGTTTATATTCACAACAAACACAAATTTCACCAACACAATTGCATAACAAGTACCTTTGAATGTCTTATTGGTCAACTAGAAACTCCAAACAAGCAACTCTTAGCGTTGTGTGCTGTGTACAGACCTCCTAGTAATAACAAGCACTCATTTGTTTCCGAACTGGAACGTACTCTGCACTTCGCGCAGAACTCTGACTTGATCGTCCTAGGAGATATGAATATAAATATTATAAACGTCGACTCATTATCGCGAACATACAAAGACATGATGAGTGGACTTGGTCTAGTAAGCGGAATCTCACAATTCACTAGAGTGGAAACTCGAAAAGAGGAAATAACAAAATCATGTATTGACCATATTTTTGTGCGATCCCGCTTACTAGATGTTTACTCCGCCGTGCTCTGCACGAAACTAGCCGATCATAATATGACTGTCTTTGCACTGCTTGGGGGGTCTCATATACAGGCTGCTCCAAATCTCATAACAAAAATTAATTATAAGAAATTGCAAAACGAACTTGAAAATATAACGTGGAAAAACATAAAGATTTTAATAGTGCACTTGACATATATCAGTTCATCCAGACCAACCTTGATACATGTTATAAAAAGTCTATGTACACACATAAAGCAAGTACATCAAAAAGAAGCACTAGGCCTTGGGTTCTCGGTAAGGTTTCAATTGAATGTAGGAAAAGGGATAAATTGTATTCGGAATGGCTTAAGGACACAAATAATATGACGAAACGACTAGAATATAATAAACAAAGGAATAAAACTAATAAAATCGTTGAAAATAGTAGTTTAGTTTAGTTTATTTATCTCCATTATACAATTACATTATAAAACATATTCGCTTATATTGCTAGTCGTATATCGATCGTCGGTACATTGAAATTTAAATGTAAAATAATAATAGTAATAGTAACATAAAGGTATATACTAAATATATACCTGCATTTACCAATAATCAATTTAAAGAATAATAATAGAAAATAATACAATGGGAAGATGTCAGTTAATAAAGATTAAAAAGATACACTAAACTAATATACATAAAAATTAAGTTATACCATGTCAATCATAACAATGTCAGTTGAATAAATTATATCAAAACTAATATACTAAAATAATTAAATTTGGAAATGATACCAGAAAAGTATCAATTCACTAATGTCAGAACTTATAACTAAAAACAATGTTTAATCTTATTATTAACAATAAGAAGAATGGTAATGACTACAATTCATAATAAATGTCAATTATTACAATAAAATTGACGAAATGCTATTTAAGAATTACAATATATTCATTTACAGAGTAAAATGACTTATCCAATAGAAGGTTCTTCAGCTTGCGCCTAAACGTTTCCTCACTAGGTTCATTTTTTATGTCGGCAGGCAGGTGCTCGTAGTAGGTCGGCCCTATTACCCGCGCGTTTTTAGCGTGTAATACAGTGCGACGCGGTACTGTCCGCAGTTTTCCCGTGCTGCGAAGGCACTTGCCCGTCACTTCCACTCGCTTAAACTGTGACAAGTGTTCTCTTGTAAACATAATTACTTCGAAAAGATACTGTGAGTAGTGCGTCATAACTCGGTGCTCAGCAAACAACGTCTTGCAGGACTGCCTCTGATTGAGGCCAAGCATGGTCCGCAGTGCTCGTTTCTGCATACGCATTACCCCCACAGCATCAGTCGAGTTACCCCAAAGTACTACACCGTAAGTCATGTGCGAGTGAAAATGAGAGAAATAGGTTTGCCTCAGCACATCACGAGAAACCAACGGCTTTAGTTTGCGCAGTGCAAACACCGCACCGCTCAGCCTATCACACAACGCGTCCACATGATGTTTCCAATTTAAGGAAGGGTCCAACGTAAAGCCCAGAAACTTGCACTTATCAGTCATTGGAATAGGGCATTGGAGACGTACGTTCGGAACACACCTACTGCTGAAAAGCATAATATTGGATTTGCTGATGTTTAAAATCAATCCATTTGCCGAGAACCATTTCCTCAGCTGTTCACATACTGTTGAGATTTTCTCATTCAGTTCATCATATGAACGCGCTCTCACTACCACTGTCGTATCATCGGCAAATAGGGTGATCTGACCCTCCGTAATGGCTGATGGCAGGTCATTTATATATGCAAGAAACAAAGTATTTCCCAACGCCGATCCTTGCGGAATCCCAACCGTCACGCTGCCGCACCCTGATCTCACTCTTTTACCGCCTGACATCACCTCAACAGTTTGGGTTCGGTTTTCCAAAAACGATTTTAATAAATCACGACTACTTCCACGCAGTCCATAGCACGTCAGCTTTTTTATTAGTATATCGTGACTAAAGACGTCGAAAGCTTTCGACAAATCACAAAATATACCAGCTATTTTATACTTATCATCGAGGCCTGTGGTTATGCTATCAATCATGTTATAAGCTGCTGTTGTGGTGGATTTGTGTTTTCGATAAGCGAATTGTCTGTCGGTCAGTAAGTCTTGTTCAAGGTGATTAATCAATTGTAGGAACAGTTATTATAAAAGGGAAATCAATATGTGTAAAGCGGATACTAGAAAACTATGGCAAATTCTTAATGAAATGACTGGAAAAATAACTGCGTCTATAAACAATACCATAAGCAAGGCGTTTAAATCTGTAGGTTCTGACAAATACATAGCGAATACGTTCGCTCAAAGTTTCAAGTCAAGTGTCCAAAATATTATACCCCAATGTAGTATACCATTACTAGATGAGTCGACCTACAGGAAACCAGCAGATGTCATTGTATATTAAAAAATCTACGCCTAAAGATATTCACAAAATCATTATAAATACGAATAGTAAAAAAATCCCCGGGAATAGATGGCTTTAGAGTCGCTGACCTAAAAAATATAGCGGATAAAATCGCTTCGGCTATATCTCATCTCATCAATAGCAGCCTAACCTCCGGCGAGTTCCCAGACCAACTCAAAATAGGTTTAGTGCGACCAATTTATAAGAGTGGCGATAGAAAGAATTGTGCAAACTACAGGCCCATTACTATGCTCCCTATTATTGACAAAATCGTAGAAAAGTATGTGAGTAAGCAGATTTTCAGTTTTTACTCGAAGTATGATATACTTTCTACGAATCAGTTCGGCTTTCAGTCTAAAAAGAGTACATCTATGCTGCTATCAAGGTTTGCAGATGAAATTAACAGTCATCTTAACAACAAACATCATATTCTTATCGTATTTATAGACTATAGCAAAGCGTTTGACACATTACGTCATAATACGCTTATAAACAAACTAGAGGATAGTGGTGTGAGAGGACACGTACTGAATTGGTGTAAAAGTTATTTGAGAAACAGAGCTAATCACGTTAAAATTGGTGACTCACTCAGTGACAAGGTTACAGTGACCGAAGGTACCGCACAGGGGTCGGTGCTCGGACCTCTCCATTACCTGGCTTATGTCAATGACATGAACAACTGTGTCAAGGACTGCAGTGTGTATCAGTTTGCAGATGACACCTGCCTTGTCGCTGCGAACAAAGATCTGAAGGTTGCTGAAAAAATCCTACAAAGTGATTTTGATTTGGTTTCCAGATGGTCTCACGACGCAGGCCTAGTCCTGAACGCCAACAAAACTAAACTTCTACATGTTCACTCCAACCAGTCCAGAACAGTAAGCTCAATAAAAATTATAGGTCATGATCATCAGTGTTCACATTCTAATGTAAAAAACAATTGTAAATGTCCGCCACTGGATCAAGTCAATAAACAAAAATACCTTGGGCTGATTATTGACAACCGTTTTAACTGGGGCTCCCATATCGATGGTGTTTGCGATAAACTCCGGGCGGTCTTAGCTAAGTTATACATACTAAGAAACAGAATCCCATATGAAGTTCGATTAAATATGTATAATGCTCTGGCAGAAAGTATCATATCTTACGGGTGGAGTAGCTACGGACGCACTTTTAAGTCTTATCTAGATCGAATTTATAGGTTACAACTAAGATGTCTCAAAGTTATTGTACCATATTATATAAAAAGAGCATTTAAGTCGGAAGATGATATTTTCCATTTTTGCAAAATTTTACCAATTCATATTAAGTTTAAGCACCAAATGCTAGTTGAACAATACTTTAGGTCAGAAATTCAACATTTAGTGACCCATTCTAAAGTAACAAGGCAGATGGTAAACAATAAGCTCAGCAAACCAAAGTTCAAAAAATTTTACGGGAAAAGAACCTCAGAGTATATATTGGCAGATTTAATCAACAATCTCCCTAGATTATGTAAAGATAAAATTACACCGAATAATATTAGCACAATACTAAGGGCAGAATTTTCGAAACATATTTAGAATTTATTAAAATTTGTAATTTTTTATTCTTTATTAATTGTTTGTTCGTTTGGAGCAACCTGTATCCGTATGCCGTAAACCGGTTCTGCGGTGCAGCGCGCGGTGAGTGATAACGCCAGCGCTCGAGTGCAATTAGACAAATAGGTAAATGTAGATATTGCGTGATCTGTTATTTGAATATTTTAAGAATGTATTAATAGGTGACTAAATTTTAAAGCCATAGGTAACTAAGATCATTTAAATTTGAAATTAACTTAAGATTACATATACATTGCTTTGGCTCGAACATCGAGACAAACCATTACGTGGTTTTACGATGTTTTGTAAATAACATTGTACTCAATTGTTTACTAAATAAATTAAAAAATATATATCGAGAGTAATTCCAAGTTTTAGTACCTTTTTTCTACTATTTGGTACCTGACATCATAAAATTTGTACCTCGCTAATAATCCAGAAATATTGAAAATAAAGTGGTCAGCCATACTGACGTCAGGTTGACAGGACCAAGTCTAGTTCCCCTAGTTGCAGGCGTTATACCGAATCCATCTTTTCGTAATTATTTAGTACCTAATTTGTACCTTAATGCATGATATTCCGTATTTTAAAAGACTTACAAAAAAAAGTTACACCAAGAATAAGCTTTGTATGGGCATAGCGCTGCAGTCCTTCGATTTGAACCGGACCTTAAATTTAGTTGAAACGTTATGATATATTGATATTAAAGTATTATATGCATAATAATGGTTCTTAAAAGCAGAGTTATTTATTATTTATTTGAAGTACAGTAATATGGCTATTTCAATATCACGTGTAACCCTTATTTATCCTAAAATTAAATTTAATAGGTAGGTTTCTTCTTATATCTTAAACTTCATAGTTGGAAATTACAGTGAGAAGACACAATTTTTACGACTTAGACAGCTAATCTATACTAATATTGTAAAAAGGAAAGAATTGATTGTTTGTTTCCATTGAATAGGCTCCGAAACTAGAGAACCTATTTAAAAATTATTCCACTGTTGGGAAGCTACACTATTCTTGGGTGACATTGACATGGGCTATATTATATTTTCAAAATATTAAGGATTCTTACTAGCACTCCAATAATGTAACCCAAGGTGTAAAAAAAGTACCTAAAATATTCTTTACATCGCGTGCGCTGATTGATTGAAATGGAAAAATATATAGAAACCTCTATGTCGTTTTTAAAAGCCAATCCATACTATTGGCTATGTGCGAAGTAGGTGGTGGGGGTAAGCTAGGCGATCGTAGCGCACACCATGGCAGATATGTGCACTTACCGGGGACAACTGTCAAATTTACTTTCACGTTTTCTATTGGTTTCTTAACGGTTTCCTACGATTAGTTTCGTTTGTATGTATTTATTTATTTTCTTATTTATTTCAGTAAAATTTCCATTACGGAGTCTTTCTCGTTTACTAAAGTAAATAAAATATTCATGTGTCATTATTTGACATCTCTGAGTTTTGACATTGTCTCGGGACCTTTGACGTTTCAGACGTGCACATAGCCAATACCCCACACGGCTATACAGCTAACACGGCTAACATTAAACTTTTTTTACAATCCCTGGCATGTATGGAGTGCCAAATTTTACCTCGGATTCGTATTAAGAGACCTCTCGGACGCTAAGATTTCGATTTTGAACGAAATCGGGAAGGAAATGAAGAAAATCAATATGGCCGTTACTTTATTCAAAGTTTACCTCGAATTCCTATTAAGAGTCCTCTCGGACGCTCAAATATCGATTTTTGACGAAATCGTATCGGAGCGCACTGGTTAATAAAACCACTTAAAATACATTGAATCAAAAAAGGTCGTATCTTCATAGGGAACTCTCGGCACTTCATGCACCTTTAGACCTAATAAGGAACCTACATGCAAATTTGGTATCTCTCGAACCAGCAGTTTGGGCTGTGCGTTGATATGTCACTCACTCAGTCAGTCATTTTCTTCTTGCAATTTGGCACACACTTTTAAAAGTTTTTATGTCCTCAATATTAAATTTCAAAATCAATGCCATTTTCGAAATTAACGACCCAAAAAAACCATAAAAACGACACCCATATTAATATTTAGATATTCCAACCCCCTCGCACCCCAACAGAGGGGATGGTATTTCACGTCCTTCACGTGGGATTTTAAAATCATTGTTGTTTTCGTAATCAGCGACCCGATGAACCATAGAAACAATACCCATATCGATTTTCAGAATTTGTCACCACAACCTTTTAGGGGTTGATTTCTCAAAAAACCTAAAACACATGTTTACTCATTTATTGTTAGGAATACTCCTGTGAAGTTTCGAATAAAATAGTCCAACTAATCTTGATTCCCCATACAAACTTCGGACCCCCATTTCACCCCCTTAGCGGTTGAATTTTGAAAAATCCTTTCTTTACCTTTTATGGAACCTACATACTAAATTTGGAATCTCTAGAACCAGCAATTTGGGCTGTGCGTTGATATGTCACACTCAGTCAGTGTAACTAGAACTATGCTAAGTACATCTATTCTTTATTGAATGCTAAAGAAATATTAATATATTAATCATAAGTATTTGATCAGTATAGACGTTGGATAAAATAAAGTAATAAAATGTAAGCACAATTGGAACGCCACCAACAACACTAAAATATACCTATTCATATTGATACACCAGCTCGTCAAGTATAATGAGTTTCAATAAGAGCGTATCTAGTATTTAAGGCGACGCATTGATAAACAATTAAACTTAAAAACGCGGCTTGTGATCGCGGAGCGCCGGTCGAACAGAGCGCGGTCGTTCGACTCGTGCGCTGCTCGGCCGCGCGCTGGAACATAGACGTCCAAGGAGATTCTATGCTTTCACATTTATTTAAATATTTTTTAACTATACATTACTTTTTGGAATTTACAATGCTGGTACGGATTAGGTTGTATAAGTCTAATTGATATTTTTTTGATTGTCTAATCCAAAAGTTGATTTCATTTGCGGTAGGGTAAAGTGCAACAAAAAACATCCTTACTCTTTAGGGGTAACTTATAATAATAAACAATAACTTATAATAACAAATTAAATGATCTCACGGTCAGCTACATAAATATGCATACACTTGGTTTTATATTCGAACCTTCTTTCCCTTCCCTTTTTTAAAACCCAGTTTCAATCTAATAAAATTAATCTTTTTAATGAAACTTAGGGGCGATATTGTCTTTATTTTCAGCTCCTTCAATAAGGCTGAATGTTGTTTATCAAAAAGGATGTCTCTTGTCCGCCTGTTCTTTTTAAATGGCACGAACAGCATATACTTTTCGATTTTTCTGTCGTAATGTTGTATTTCTTTCAAAAGTATAGTGAACACCAAATACCAGTTTGGGTTCAGAGATAAAATCGAATTAATTTGACTGTGGTAACTGTTAGTAGTGCGATGAGCGTCTCCCGCACAACTTATCAAATTGTGGTTCCTGTTATACCATGTCTCATGGAAGTAATAAAAAAAAAAATCTCATTTTCTTCGTGGCAGGAGCAACATTTTTAATAGCCTTTCAAGCTTGTGACATAGAAGTGTGTGGAAGTAAAACATAATTAGAGCAAATTCTTGCACTCCTATCATCACTTGTAGGTTTTCGGACCCTTGCTATTTTCAGCACTTTGCCTTCCTCCAGATGGCTTTATTAAAGTGTTGATAACATCCAGATAATTTAACGTTTGGAAAAGTCGATTTGACGGCATTGATCTGGGCAACCTCGTAATCACACTTAAAGGACTTCATGACGACAGGCAGTTTTTCTTTTATTAATTTAAATAAATGCGTATATAACAGGGTATATGTTTACTGTTGTTTGGTCCGAATATATGTCTAGATGAATAATATAAAGCTGACTAAAAGGACGAGGAGCTGTTTTGCCGTCACCACTGTAACTACACAAATTTGATGATTTTATTGCCGATATTGCCCTTTCAGAGCAGAGGATTATAATTTTTTTCTATATCTCCATCTTCAATAACTTTGAAACCCTCAGGTATTTTCTTTGGGATTTTGATGTTTTCTATTTTCTTGTAAACAAGCGAATTCGTGCCCAAGTAGTCTTTTCGTGTAGTAGTTTTTCCGCCCCAACGGCCATCGGTTCTACGTGCTATGTGCCCCGCCCACTGCAACTTAAGTTTAGCGATTTGAAGGGCTATATCGGTCACTTTGGTTCTGCTGCGGATGGCCTCATTCCTGATGCGATCACGCAGAGAAACTCCCAACATAGCTCTCTCCATTGCTCTTTGGGTGACTTTGAGCCTTCTTATGAGGCCCATAGTAAGCGACCACGTTTCAGTGCCATATGTCATCACTGGCAACAAACACTGGTCAAAGACTTTCGTCTTGAGACACTGCGGAATATTGGACGAGATGTGCCGTAGCTTCCCAAACGCTGCCCAGCCGAGTCGGATTCAACGATTAACCTGCTCTTTCTCGAAGTTGGACCTACCTAACTGGATAGTCTGTCCTAGGTATACGTAATCGTCTACAACTTCGAGCGTAAAGTGTCCGATTGTTACGCGAGTTGGTGCGACATGGGCGCAAGTGCCGCGAGTTTCCTATGAAGATACGATCTTTTTTGGTTGAATGTATTGTATAGTGGTTTTAAACGTAGATTAGGAGGTGTCGGTACGAAACCCTTCTTTGTGCGTGGTCTGACAAGCACTTGGCCAGTTTTTCCATATTCATCAACTACTTGTTGAGACGGTTTGACGAATGAGCCCAAATACGGGTTTATCTTCTATAGTTTAGGAGTTGCTATGGCGACCTCCTGTTTCCATCATCAGATCAGCTCGATAGTACCATAATATTGTATGTATTGTCACCTTACATTAGTACGACCACCGTGGGATGAGCTGTAGCATCCCTGGAGTGCGGTGAAAATACTGCGATCGCCAACCCGCATGTAAATCGTGGTGATTATGACATTTACCCCCCATGTAATTGGGGGAGGCCTGTCCAGCAGTGGACGTCCTTGGGCTGATATATCTAGTGGTGGTGCTTACATAAGTACGCCACATTTCAGCACAATCGGTTGAAGATATCTATTTCAAAATCGAGTTGCAAGATTCCACCCGAACAAACATACATACCACCGTATCAGCCGAAGGTTGTCCACTGCTGCTCATAGGCCTCCCCCAAATTCACGGGAGATATATGCAATAGTGTTCGTGCTTAGCGTTCGTGCTTAGCGATCTGACTGTTGTAATTAAGTCGACTAATGAGGATCTACTACGCATTCTAAAGTGGAGCGAGAGTTTTGGGCTGAAAGTTAATCCAACAAAGACCCAAGTTATTATTATCGGCAGTAGTAATATGATTTCCAGAATCGACTTCGCCAATCTCCCTTCTGTATATTAATATAAATAAATATAAATATAAATATTGGGGGACAATCTTACACAAATCGACCTAGTCCCAAACTAAGCAAAGCTTGTACTATGGGTACTAGACGACGATATACATACTTATATAGATAAATACATAGAAAACATCCAAGACCCAAGAACAAATATCCGTGAAAAATGCACAAATAAATGCCCTGGCCGGGATTCGAACCCGGGACCTCTAGCTTCGGAGGCAGAGTCACTACCAACTAGGCTAAACAGGTCGTCATCATATTTCGATGGTATTCAGATTCCTTTCTCAAACCAGGTGAAAAATCTAGGGATTATCATGGATCGCACTCTATCCTGGGTGCCGCAAGTGAGCGAGGTCAGCAGGAAGATGTTTGCTGCAGTAGCTTCTCTAAGACGCCTTCGTAACTTCCTTCCCATCGCCACTAAAATTGCTGCACTAAAATCCCAAACCCTTCTTCTCCCTATTGTCGATTACGCGGTATTTCGGTTACGCAAGTATGACCCTGTCTCTAGTTTCCGTTTCAAACTCAAGTGGCTCCCAATCCGTCTTTGTCGTAACTCTCACATTCTTTCTCTTCTCTTTAATATACTTTTTAATCCGGCAACCCCTCGCTACCTCAAGGATCAATTTAACTATCTGCGTTCAATTAGATCCTCTAATAAATTTATTCTTGCTGTGCCTTCGTCCTCCTCTAAATTTTATGACTGTTCATTTACTTTTCAAGCTGTCCGACCATGGAACTCTCTGCCCCTTGATGTAAGACGGGCTAAATCTAGTGCGTCTTTTAAATCTAGTCTGAAAGAGCACTATTTGTCTCTTCCATAATATTTTTCGATACTGGTCTGTAGTTTACTTTTGGGTCTCACTTAAGTTTGTAGTATATATGTATGTTTATTTATTTACTTATTTATGTATGTTTATTGTACTTATATATATATTTATATATAGTGCTTAATGTGGTTTTTATTATTATTATATTTATTTTTATTTCTAGTAGTTATTTCTTTTGTTTGCACCACCCACTTATCATGTTTGTTTACTTTTTTTTTTCTCCGCTTCCCAAAGGTTGTCTGGAAGAAATCGCTCATTTAGCGATAAGACCGCCTGTTGTTTACCTCTGCTTGTATCTTTATGCTGTTTCTATCTGTAATTCTTTTTTGAGGTGTGCAATAAAGCATATTGTATTGTATTGTAATCTCCACGCTTGGCATGCGGGTTGGTGGTGCTGCCCATCTTCCGGTGGTCTTGGTTGTAGGTTTAGGACATACCCGGGTCCAACAACACCGACCGACCAACATACATACCACCACCACCACCATATCAGCCAAAGGACGTCCACTGCTGGACATGGGCCTCACCCAAATTCACGAGGGGTATATGCCATAATCGCCACGCTTGGCATGCGGGTTGGCGATCGCAGTATCTCCACCGCACTCCAGGTATGCTGCTGCCCATCCCCCGATGGTCTTGGTCGTAGTTTTAGGACATACCCGGGTCCAACATAAATACATACATTGCAAGTTAAATAAAAGCTTGTAATATAAGTAGGTATTATAATACCCTTAAATTAGTTTATAAGTACCTACCTATCTCCCAAATACTAACCTTTCTAAGGACTTATCTGACATAGTTTCGATTTCGCCTAAATCCGGAGTCGACTACATGGCTTTGCCTTGTTCTAACTATTGTTTTCTAAAATAGGCAAATAAAATTTATTTTTGCTTTACTTATAAATTTAAAAGAATATTTTGTCAGTAGAAACATCTCGGTTTAGTATACACGACTTTAAAAAAACGATTTATTTTATAATTGGAACATTATTTAGTTTGGTAAATAAAGTTATTTTGGGAAAATTACTTACATTGCTCAATTGAACAAGCCTTCCTTTTTTTTAGAGACCTTCACCAATTATTTCCTTATTTTTAAATGAATAAAATACCACTTTAAATCAAACAGTATCCATAACGCGCGGCAGCTCGCCTAGCACAGGCCCAACGCTGACAGTAGTCGGTAGCGGACTGAGGGGGCACTGATTGCATAGAAAACACGCGGGCGGCTAGCTTATACCGTAAGGGCGTATGCGACAAAACAGTCTTTTTCAGTTTAAATAAAAACCATTAGTAATTTCATAAAATCCTATTACAATATTGAAGTGTTTGTTTAGACGAATTTAAATGGAAAACTAAGAGACTTTAACAAGTGCCGTTTATCTGTAAAATGCTAATCTCTGTTTTTAAAGAGGTTTAAAAGAGAATTATTTTTGTGTTATGAAAGTTATACAATCATGTAAAGCAATTACAAAAGTAAAGCCAAAGATACTATGAATCATATAAAAAATAATCGGGTTCGTATGTTTCTTGGGTGCGGAGAAAAATTGGAATCCCTGTCGCCAATATTTTCAATTCGTCGTCTTAAAACAAGCAAATTGCGATCGTATATGCAAGACGAAAGGTGTTCTTTCGCTTGAGCGAAGCTTGTTATTGCACCTGCCCGCGAGTACAATTCGTTTCAATAAGAGCGTATGTATTGCAATATTGTCAATTGTCAGTTGAAGCTGGCTCGTTTTAACGTAGTGATAATTCAAGGTACTATTTTATTAATTATCATAGTTGAGTGGTTCATTATGGTGCAAATATTTTTAATTATGGTGAGTTATTCAACTGTGAATTTAGATTTTATTTTGGGATTTTGTGTGTTTTGATTCGATATCGAGCCAGATCAATATCAGAATAGCATGGTCTATTCGACAAGTTGAATCTCACCGTCGAGGTGATAACGAGATGCAGCTTGGAAGCCTATTAGTTTTGTTACCAAGTTTAAGAGGGCTTGGCATAATCTCTTTACCAACATAGATGATGATATACTCTTACGTGCTTTGGGGTCTAGCCACAGATTGATGCGAGAAAAAGAGTCGCAATTTCCAATAAGTCGACCGCTATGAACGTAGTTCACTCGTAGAGATCTTGTGTGTGCCTGAAGTTCGTTCTTTATTAAATATATTTATGTACTTACCTTATATATGTTAGGGCGCATCATTAACAGATCCCTTTAGTCTTTGGACAGTTGTGAATGGAGCAATACACAGGCTTTAGGTTGCCTATCTCGGTCTAGCCTACCGAACGTTACAGCTTAGGTTATCGTAGGATTCACATTTCATGACACTATTAAATAATTGGGTTTTGCTTACACTAGAGTAGGGACTAGTTGAGATTAGAGTTAGGTTTAGAGTCATTTGCAGTAGGTAATAGGGTGTTAGGACTAAACAATGATTAGGGTTGGTTTTAGGGAGCTAGGTTTCATTTATTAGGTTGATTGTGATTGTAGGAGAAGATTGGTAGACGTAAATAAGTAGGTAACAGTCAAGTATGAGTAATAGTCTCTAAATGTGGTCATGAAGTGTTGGGTTTCATGGGCTAAATGTGAAATATTGGTTTAAAGGTGCAACTACATTTAATTTACTTTGTTCATTGAGTTATTATGATTCCAGCTATGATTAGGATATAGAATTGTTTCATAAAGATGAGATAATTCTAGACATTGTAGCAGGCGGAGCAGTCTACGAGTCAATTTTATCTATTATCATGAGTGGAATAATGCTCGCATATTTATCATGAGTAAATGAGTGCTTATTATTTTAGGTATTGATTAGGTTCAAATATGTCATACGAATTGCCCTGAATAGTCGATATTGAGTGTACCACATTATGGAAACTAGGTTCATAGGGTAGTTAGTGACGAGGTGGTTTGTTTATATTAGGTGCAACTTTGTACCTCAACTTTTGTATATTAGGAATGTTAGCGTCAGCACTAATAAATTGCTAGGATTTATATATAAAGTTAAAATTAATAGATGATTCCTCTAATCATCGATATGACTATCTGGTGAGTTTCTTTGATGCTTCTTCTCATCACCAAGTCTAGGTTACGAAGCATTGGTAGATTCATAGTAATCAGATAAAAATACCTATGAAAAATTCAATATAATAAAATAGGTATTAATACGTAGCTAGGTCTGTCACCCATCCAGGCGTAAGCAGTAGCATTGTATGGTAGTGAAAGAGTCGCACCATACAATATTAATCAAAATTATTCTTAGCTAGCTAGGAAATCAAGTATCAGTATTTTGTGATGAAATAATTTTGATTTAGGGAAAATTATGGCTTTTTAAGGAAAATTTGCTTTTTTTTTAAATCCACTGGCTACTGTTTTACGTGTAAACCGGCCTCAGTTAATCTGGTGGGGGATTATTAATAAAAAAACAAATAATTATTTGTTGATATAAAGAAGCATACGGTAGGTAAAACAAAGACTACTCGTAGTACTTAATCTTCTCTGTAATCAAAATAGTGATAGGCTTAGGAAAATGGGTAGTGCAATTCTGTAGGAATATTAGGCTAGGGCTAGGCTATAGGTCAGGTAGTGAAGAATTCAGATCTTTTTTGTTTCACATTAAAGAATTTGAGTTACGCGGAACAACGTAGGTATGTTACTAGAGTCTAGTCTAGTAACTAGACGATCACTTGTCCAAATTAAAAAATCAAATCAAAATTAATTTAAATTATTATCATTTCATATCTCACTTTAATAAGCTTATCATTTTCTTAAATAATTTTTATACATTTATTTTCTATTAATTATTAGGGGTGATAAACCTTTAGTTACATCAGTCAGTTATTTCTTGCAATTTGGCACAAACTTTCAAAAGTTTTCATGTGCACAATATTAAATTTCAAAATCGATGCCATTTTCGTAATTAACGTCCCAAAAAAACCATAAAAACGACACCTATATTATTATTTAGACATTTCATCCCCCTCACACCCCAACAGGGGGGATGGTATTTCACGTCCTCCACGTGGGATTGTAAAATCATTGTTGTTTTCGTTATCAGCGACCCGGTATGTCATAAAAACAATACCCATGTCGATTTTCAGAATTTGTCACCACCTTTCCCCCTTTTAGGAGTTTATTTCTCAAAAAACCTGCAACACGTGTTTACTCATTTATCTTTAGAAATACTCCTGTGAAGTTTCGAATAAAATAGTCCAACTAATCTTGATTCCCCACACACACTTCGGACCCCCATTTAACCCCCTTAGGGGTTGAATTTTGAAAGATCCTTTCTTAGTGCACCCCTAGACCTTATAAGGAACCTACGTGCTAAATTTGGAATCTCTAGGACCAGCGGTTTGGGCTGTGCGTTGATGTGTCAGTCAGTCAGTCAGTCAGTTTCTTCTTTTATATATTTAGATGTAAGATGTATGTATACATGATTGTCTTCTGAATGATTGCAGAACTACAGTTTGCGCTTAAATGCCCCGAAACGTATGTACGTAGTACATATGGGAGGAAAATTGGATATAGGTAGCAGTTTTCGACCGTAACTATTCATAGATAATTACATATCTTCATTTCTAGAGGTCATGGAATAAATGTTTCAAGCCAAAAGTTATAGCAAATTTTGTGATTTACAATATTGCCGAACTACAGTTTGCGCTAAAATGCACTAATATGTAAACATGGGAGGAAAACTAGAAGAAAGTAGCAAGTTTTAACGCTAGCTCCCCATTATGAGTAACAACGCCGGGTCTCGAGCGGCGGTACTTAAAATAACTCGAGCCTAACAAGCTTGTTTTTGTTGGAAGTAGGAAATGACTCCAACTACCCGCTCCTTGTAGTCACGTTTTGCAAGGCTGGGGGTTTCTTTTATTTCGTCCCGATTTCGTTAAAAATCGATATCTGAGCGTCCGAGAGGTCTCGTAATACGAATCCGAGGTAAAATTTATAAAAAGTGGCGGCCTTATTCATTTTTATCATTTCCGTCCCTATTTCGTTCAAAATTGATATCTGAGCGTCCGAGAGAATTCTTAATACGAATCCGAGGTAAAATTTGGAAAAAGTGGCAGCCATATTGATTTCCTTCATTTCAACCCGATTTCGTTCAAAATCGATATCCGAGAGGTCCCCTAATACGAATCCGAGGTAAAATTTGGAAAAAGTGGCAGCCATATTGATTTTCTTCATTTCCAACCCGATTTCGTTCAAAATCGATATCTGAGCGTCCGAGAGGTCCCTAATTTAAGGTAAAAATTTGAAAAAAGTGGCAGCCATATTGATTTTCTTCATTTTCGTCCCTATTTTGTTCAAAATCGATATCTGAGTGTCCGAGAGGTCTCTTAATACGAATCCGAGGTAATATTTGTGAAAATGGCGGTCATCTTGATTTTCTTTTTTTCCGTCCCAATTTCGTTCAAAATCGATATCTGAGCGTCCGAGAGGTCTCTTAATACGAATCTGAGGTAAAATTTGGGACTCCATACATGCCTGTATGCAAAAAAGTTAAATGTTACTATATAGGCGTGTTATTTGTTATTTTTTAGCACCACCCAGGGGTCACGTGTAGGGTAACGGTGGGTACTCCCTACGGACGTGGTGCAACTTCGTTCCCCCTTTGTCAAGTGAGTGGGCAACTTGACTGTTAGAAGTTCGCAAGCCACTCGAAGGCCTCTATCTTGGCTTAAAGATTGCAGCCGGGATCAACGGCTTAGCGTGCCTTCCAAAGCACGAGAGTCAGTTAGTAACCACTCAAAGCGGTCACCCATCCAAGAACTGACCTGCGCCCACATTGCTTAACCTCGCACACCGCACGCGGTAGGCGGGTGCCGCTGGGCCACGAGCGCTCTAAATTCTTGATAGTTTGTGCCAAATTGCAATTCAATCGGTCCAGTAAAAGCAACTTGGTTGTAACAGACGGACTGAAGTAAGGAGTGCGAATGGAAGTGAGACCAAATTTTCTTTTTGGATGCTTCAATGGGAACTGGCAAAACCTACCTAATAAATTTAATTTTAGGAAAAATAAATGTTACGCGTGATATTGAATTAGCCGTATTTCTGTACTTCAAAGTACCAGAGTTTATGACCGCTGCGCGCTGCTTGGTCGTTTACAGACCTATGGGTGTTACTGTAGTACACAGATACTTTTACTAAGGGCCATTTAAGACATGCTTTTATTTCATCGGCCCTTTCCCCTTCGGCCTCTCGGGAATGTATGATAATAGTTTTCGATCCTTATTTTTGCCAAATTCAAATGAAATTAAACAATTTGCCGGTTCTCAGAATGTATACTGACTTTTCATCTGTTCATCTGTTAATGAATCACAATCACCAAACTTCGTATACCGAAACCCCCAGAATGTAACAACTACTTTTCTGGAGACCGCATCTACATCGGTTCAGCCAAACGCGAGATAATCGTGGACAAACATACGAACCTGTTTTTTGTAGACGGTTAAAAATTTCGCTTAGTACGCGGGCGAAGCCGCGGGCAAATGCTAGTGAATATAGTAAACAGATAAGGAAAGCCAAGAGAGCGTCGTGGAGGAAGTTCTGTGAGGAGGTGACCAATACGCCTCAGGGAGCGAGACTCCACAGACTACTCTGTTAGGCAAGGCCTAATCAGATCAGTCTCCTAAGAAGGCAGGATGACTCCTTCACGTCCAATGAGGCAGAGACTTTGGATTTGCTGGCCAACACACATTTCCTGGGCTCTGCCGTGTCAAGCGGAACTAATGTAGGGAGTGATCCGCCCAGACCACGCCCGGAGGACTGGAGACAAGCCTCCAAGGTCATCAGACCGGGAATAGTTAGGTGGGCTATTAATTCCTTCAAACTTTACAAAACGAGCGGACTGGACGGGGTAAGCCCTGTGCTATTGCAACGTGGTGCTGACGTCCTAATCCCTTATCTGGTGAAAATCTTCAGGGCGAGTTACGCCTGGGGATTCGTACCAGAGATGTGGAACAAGGTGAAAATTATATTCATACCTAAGGCGGGCAAGAAGGACTACGCTCTGGCAAAGTCCTTCAGGCCCATCAGCCTTTCTTCGTTCCTACTACAAACACTAGAGAAGGTCATAGACAAATATATCAGGGAGAACTGCCTCAAAGACAAGCCCATCCACAACAGTCAGCACGCCTATCGTAGTGGCAGATCTACAGAGACCGCTCTGCTTGAACTAGTAGACAGAGTGGAAAAGGCGTTTGAGGACAAGGAAATAGCCCTATCAGCCTTCCTAGATATTGAGGGCACGTTTGATAATACGCCCATCAGGACAGGACACTGGTTGCGGGACTCATGTCAAAAGGAGTCGATCCCACCACGGTGCGAAGGGTGCAGAACATTCTCTCGAATAAGGTGGCAAAGCTAGAACTATTCAATACCACTCGTAAAGTAACTAATGCAAGAGGATGCCCACAAGGAGGGGTATTATCCCCTCTACTATGGACTCTTGCGGTAGATGAATTACTGTACAAGATGGCGGAACTTCACTTGGATACCCAAGGGTACGCTGACGACCTTGAGGTTACCGTGTGGGGAACCTGCCAAAGTACCTTATCGCACCTTATGCAGAAAGCCCTAAACACAATAAACACGTGGTGCAAGGAAAACGAACTATCCGTGAATGCGGACAAAACAGTTGTTGTGCCGTTCACTAACAGGAAGAAACTTGATAGGCTTACCCCCTGGTGATGAATGGCAAAACAATACCGTTCTCTTCTGAGGTCAAATATCTGGGTCTTGACCAGAAACTGACCTGGACCCCGCATGTCAACGGGGTTTTGCAGAAGGCTAAATCAGCCCTGGCTATTTGCTGTCGTTTAGCGGGTAACAGATGGGGACTAAAACCCAAAATCGCCCTTTGGCTATACACGTCCATAGTGAGGCCGATGGTGTCTTACGCCTCCGTGGTCTGGTATAGGAAAACAGAAAACAGTAATAAGCAAACTGAGCAGTCTGCAAAGGACCGCCTGCATTATAGTCACTGGAGCCATGTCAACCTCTGCAACAGCGGCTCTCGAGGCCATGCTGAACCTGCCGCCCCTCAACCTCTATTTGGAACAGGAGGCGAGGTCCAGTATGCTCAGAGTAGCGACCGCAAGGAAAGGGAACTAGCTATCTACAACCTTGAGATCACTCAAGGACTCAGTGTACGAAATTCCGGTTTTAGGGATGCCTTTAGACACAAGCCCCCAAAACACTGTACACAGAAATTCTACTCTGTGGAACTCCTGAAAAGAGAAGACTGGTGAAACGGTCGAATAGATTGGAAACTAGGTAGCCTAAAGTGGTACACCGACGGCTCCAAATCCGGATCTGAGGTAGGGTGTCGAATATATGGAGAATCGCCCAGAAGGGATATTAGCCTGAATCTGGGAAAGTACTCCTCCATATTCCAAGCAGAGGTATACGCCATCCTGGAATGCGCGACAACCAACCTGCAAAGCAACTACCTCAACAATACTATCTATATCCACTCGGATAGCCGGGCTCTTGGCCCTCTGACGTCATAACGTCAAGGCTGGTCAAGAACTGCCGGGAGGTATTAAATAATCTGGGAGTGAAAAACAAGGTTATTTTACGTTGGGTCCCAGGGCATGCAGGCATCGAGGGAAATAAAAGAGCCGACGAGCTTGCACGAGCGAGGGCGAAGGGGACGCACTGCGCGCCAGAACCGTTTTTTGGCGTCCACAACCACCTAACCAAGCTCACCCTGAAAATCTATTGCTTTTATAAAACCATTCAGGCCTGGAGAGAAGCACCCGGCCTGAATCATTCCAAAGCGTTGATTAAAGCCTTTAGCAAAAAGGCTTCATCAGATGCCTTGGCGCTAAGCAGGAATCGTCTACGCATGCTGGTAAGGGTGCTTACAGGGCACTGCTGCCTAAACAAGCACATGCATACGTTGGGACTGAGTGACACAAGGTGGTGCAGACTCTGCCTTGAAGCGGAGGAGACGCCTGCACACATCCTAACTGATTGCCCTTGCCTGATGCACAGCCGTAGCTCCATACTGGGCAAACACGTCATGTGCCCATAAGAGATAGTCTCTCGAGTTCAGCAAAATCCTGCAGTTCCTCGAATTTGCAGGGCAGGACCGAGATTTATATAGTAGGTGGCGATCCAGGCGATCACAATAGATCAGAGATGGTCGCAGTGATACGAGGGCTTAGCAGCCCGGAATAGCCACAAACTGAATAATAATAATAATATAGAGGTTGTTTATGGTAAGCCAGCTGTTTAAGACTCGTTTTCAATTTAGCTGCATAAGATCTTTACCGTCCCTCTCGGTGGCACTAGCACGCGTCAAGGGGCTTGCAATGGGTGGAGCGCGCCGCTTTAATAACCTAACGCTCGAAAACCCTGACTCTAGCTGTCAGTCGCGGGCCGCCGCCGCGACGAACCGCGCGTTACTACGTAATGTTTTGTGTGATTTAAAAAACCCACGATGAAACCGATAACCGGCCACACATGCTCTGTGTATATGGTTGTTTGAATACGCGAAGGAACGTTGGTGTATCTTTTTTTCAGTTGCCTATACATTTTGAACGGTAAGTTTTTTTTATTTTAGTTTGGTATATGTAATAATAAGTAGTTATTTAGTGTTGGTTGGTGTTTAAAATTATTGGTTGATGTCTAAAATTATCAAGTTCTAAGTTACAATACTAATAATACGATACGAACCACCTGGCTACTTGTGAGGTACTTATAGCTTAAACTCACCATTTCCGACGATTTACTTATTAAGTAACTAACTGTAATTTTATTCAAAATGAAACGCGTTATTAAATTTATTTTACTTGATTAGCTACATAATAGTTGTCCTATTTAGGTAGTTGTACTTTATTGTGGCCATAGCATTTGAAACACGGACACAGTGTAGGTATAAATAGCTGAAAAACATAAGAAGATGACCTGTCCTGTTGTATGCAGTTGTGACGTGTTTGTTGTTGATTTGTATGTCCGACAAAACCTGTTGGTTGATGATTTGAAATGTATTTTTTTATATTTTAGACCCAGTAGTTTCGGAGATGAAGGGGGGAATGGTAATTTTTTGGCTATTATCTTAAATAATTTCTAAAATAATTATTTTAAAATTAAAAAAATATATATTTAAGATGCACACAATGAGCTCTTTCATTTTAAATGTAACACGATATATGTAGTTTGAAGGTACTTCCCCTACACGTAAAATGGGGATGCATTTTTTTCTTGCAAAACCCACCGTGTTGGGTACCGTTACCGTGTATCGTTAGATGGTTCGTTAAAAAAATATGAGATTTATTATTCTTGTGAAGTAACATGTACTTAATTATTATCGGTTCACTGTACTTAAGCGACATCTGGTGAGGTAGAACATTTTTTTGCATCATTGAAGTATTTTTGGCGTGACAACCCTAGGGCTACACGTGCCACGCGTGAATGAATACAAGTTATGCGATAGACAGAGATGCAGAGAGTAGGCACTTTCTTATGCCTAAACGCCGTTTTTGTTCGGAAGTGAAATTTCTGTACTTGTACTATTCCTTATTCTGTGCACGCGTATAGAATCTCTATATAGGAATTCTTGCTCTCAAGCTCGTGCCGAGAAAAACAAACATAGAAGGACCATCTATGCTTGTTTGTCTCGGTTTTGTTTTTTGCCTGAAATAAATATACCGAGTTGTGTATATGTCGCTGGTAGTAGTTTCCTAATTCCTAGACCGTGTGCTGTGTGCTCGACCAAGCACTTGATTACTAGTTTACCCTGTGCTGTACTGTCTACCCATTGGACGCGCCATATTCACGTGTAAATAATAAAATGCAATACGAGTCGTACCTGGGAGGTTGACTGGTTGTGCCGTACGCTCGCGGTCGCTCTCGTGGTCACTCTCGTCCGTGTCCCAGAACGTGTCGATACGACTACGGCTCAGCACGGCTCTCTTGGCAGGCCCTACGGATAAATAATTCACTCCTTAGGTAAACTATTTTTGGACTTTGTGCCAATAGAATCAGTAATGTAATATATTATAATATACTTACAAATTTTCGCTGGAGTTGCTACCTTGGCGGCTGCTGGTAATGTATTTTTTTTCACAGCTTCTTTTATTATTTTATTATTTGGAGGTTTTATAATATTATCCAGTTTCTTGATTTCCAGTTTAGGATTTTCATCTTTTTTAGTGGGTATATTTTTTGGGTTGTCCATTTTACCTTGTTTGGGAATAGGTTTCTCTTGAGCTCTATTTTTCTTATTATCATTGCTAATCTTAATTATTTCATCGTCAGTGTATGTTTCACTCTGACTGTCATTGTTACATGTTGAAATTATTGACGTTATATCCCATTTATCATCACTAGTTTTAATTCCAATCAACATCGAATTAGGTGGTTTACTAGTATTAAATGTAATGTTTGAATTTACTTCATTTGGTGGAACAATCTTACGAATCAAATCTAAAACATTATCGTCATCTTGATTAACGTCACGACTTAATAAGGACTGACTGGAGACCAGTTTTCTCGTCTTGTGTTTTTCTCTAGTTAGTGCACTGTAGATATTGCTCTGTGGGCTGTCTGTGCCACTCTCAAAGGTGTTATTCTTGTTCTCAGTGACATCAAGTGTCTGGGTGAAAAGTTTTCTTTTCATAAAGCTGGGCCTCATGGACATATCACTTGTAGTCAGCTGTGTCTTTTCTGACTGTTCAGGTTCCACACCTGGCTCTAAACTGGGAGCCACTGGCTGAGGATGTGCCTTTTCGGTTTCTACTGAATTGGAAGTTATATTTCGAACACGAGCAGGTTTTGATATTAGTTCCTCCCGAGCGCGAGGCTTGGCAGAAGCAGACTTTCTTACAGGAAATTCAGGTTTTACAAATTCAAACTCATTCTTTTCATTGTCATCTTTGTTTTGTGTTTGATTTTTAGCTTTATCATTACTAGAAGTCATCTTGGGTTTCTTTTTACTAGGGTTAGGTAGGTCGCCTAAACTTTCAACTTTCCTTTTTTCAATCTTTTTTGCCACTACTTTAGGTTTTACTATTGTAGCTGAGAATATGTCATCATTTTCGTCACTTAGCTCATCAATATGGTCCCTATGTATGTTCTTGTCTTTAACAGTGCAATGTTTGTTTGAAAACTGTGTGTTTCTAACATGATCTTGCTCTTCATGTAATGTAGATCTGTTGAACCTTTGAGCTGGAAATTGAAATTCATGCCTGGATCTATCTCTTTGTGACATCATTAGCATGTTTTGCATGTTCTGAGTAGAACACATGGAGCCATTAGGATTGTTCCTTGGAATGGAAGACATATTTGCTTGACTATTTATACACCTTTGAGAAATAATATTATTTTTGAAACTTGTATTGCTTTGGGAGTATCTTGTAATCTCATTATGCGAAAAAAAAAGTGGTTGTTTTTGGTAAGGTAAACTGTTTGCAGGATGGTACAGATTGGCACCAGTTTGGTAAGGGTTCTGGGACTCAGACCGTGCATAGTCACTGTTTGCATACCTGTTGCCCCTGTATGTCTCCTCAGATTGGTAGTCAAAACTCTTTAAACTTCGAGGGACATTCTCTTTACAGTATGGATTATACTTCTGACCTATTCTTGTGGATGCACAGTCATCACTGCTTATAGATGAGCAAGAGCCTTGCTCACTTTCATCATCGAACCTGCTTCGATGATTTTTTAAAAACTTCATTTTACGCCTTTTCTGAGCTTTCCTAAACTCGTGCTTCCTTTTGACTGCATACAATACTTTTTTCAATTCATCATCAGTCCAGGTGGCCATTGCATTAATAACAGAATCTGCCCTACTGACCGTTGAGCCTGTAAGTAAAAGTGTGTTTTCAGAGTAATTTGTTTACGGGGATTAATTAACGTTACGTGAAATAATAAGTAAGTGTTTTTTTTATCTTAGATACACTTTCAAGAGGTATCTTACCTATACTCCGCGTTGACATTGGTGATCCTTCCCTGTTGAACACTGATCTCTGAGAATAGCCTCTTTGATAGATTGGCTGGTGGAAATTTCGGGGCTGCATGTCGCTGCGCATAGAGCTAGTTGGTGAGCCGTTTCTCCCATAATATATACTCTTTTGACTAGCCACTGATGCTGCAGAACTTTGCTTCTCAAAATTCCGTGGCATAGTAGTCATGGTAGACGACAGCGAATTGGGCCGAAAACTTGTATTCATAGTAAAGTTTTTACTATTGCTGGGGCCTTTAACAGAAACAATCTAGAAAGACAGAAATGTAGAATTAGAGGTCCGCCCAAAGGAAAGAGGGTCCCATATAGGTGCTTAGTTTTTCTTGACATATAACTGCAAAAAACAAAGGGCTAAGGCGCTACAAGCCTAATTAGGCTTAATTAGAAGAGTGAACTGATTGAAAGATCCGTTATCACGAGCGATGACCTCGGTAATTCAGTTGGTAAGAGTGATGGACGGATTCCAGATTCCAGTTCAAATCCCGCCCGAGGTGATCAATGTTTCACTCCAGTTGGCAATTATTAATTTAGCTTGTAAAATTATTCATAGCTGTAAATGATGTAAATTTGTTTAATTTACAACCTTCCCCCGATGTACGCCCGCAGTGGCCCGCACGCTACTATCTCATTATTATTATTATTATTCCTCTTTATTCATTTTTTCTTCTCTTAGATTAGGTTTTTAAAATATTTTTATAAAAAGTAAAATATAAAACAATATTTACATAACATAAAATCATTATAAAAACCTAACCTAGGGTGTCACCGGCAGCGAGGCAGGGCCTAAGCTACCGGCGGTTAGGGCGACAGAGAGAGGAACCTCCTGACTATTCGCGCCGTGTCCAGGAGTACCGCCTTCTGTATCTGACCCTTGACCCAGCCATCTAACGAGAGTCTCTTGAGATGTTGGTCGAGACTCTTCGCTATTAGACCGTTCACAGATTATTATTATTATTATTTGTATTCTTTGGGTGGCGCTTCCGATTTCTTTGGGTGGTGTGCGCGGAGCCGAAGTATCACATAGCCAACACGTGCTCTGTACACAATTTAATGAAATCGAAGGAGTACACCGAGCGGATGCTGTCCCAGCCCGTGTCATTGGGCGCACACAGAGACAGCACCCGCCTGGGTGTACAGAGACTATTGCTGGTTGATATTTAAATGAACTGGATTATTGGGTAAATATGATGGAAAGGCTGGGCTATTGAGAGAGACACCAGACGCCTGCCTAAAAACTGCCTATCATTTTTATATCAGGCAGGCGGTGACTCACCCTCTGCTTGATAGGCCTCTATAAATAGCGACATAAAAAAATAGCCTACAGAGAGCTGGGGGTACGAGAGGTATAGGCAAAAACTTAAGAAAAGGACCTGTTGTATGTGGTTGTTGCGTGTTCGAATAGATATTACATATTAAAAATGTGCAACACAATCAAAACAAACGCCTATTCGAACACGTCACACCTACATACAATAGGTCATTTTCTTAAGTTTTTCACCTATAGCACTAGACTTTAATCAATAATCATATAGCCAATTCGCCACATATAGTATAGTAACTGTATGGAAATGACAGGTGTCAGGATTGACTTCTTAACCGCCGACCACTATAGGTGACCACATTCATCCCCGAGCAACAGCTTTAGAAACACCACTCTGGACAGCTTAAGGCAAACCCATAGATAACCTCCTCTAGATGGAGATTATAGAGCGACGTGCGGTCACCTCACCTATGTACCACTAGTACATGTAAGCAGAAACGCCTCGCGCTCTCAGTCAGACTCGTCCAGGTTCGCGATCTATACGTACGTCAAATAAACGAGCATTAATAATCGATTTCATCCATTAGAAATGGTTTTTTGTTGTGTTAAGTTGTGTAGGAAAAGCTCTCGAACAGCAAACTACAAGAATGACGGAATAATATTTCACCAGGAAGTAAAATTAATTACAAAAGGCATATTTTATTCTGCCAGGCGGCGTTCATTTTACACTAGCCATTAAGAAGTAACTTCAGTATTCTTGTCCCTTTCCAACCAATTCAAATGTCAATATACTCTCCCTTCTGACGAAAGTACATGCTCAGCTAGTGATGTGCCAGTGACGCTTTCGACATTACCGTATAAGTCCCGATTTCAATTAATTATGTATTCGTCCGTGTTTTGTTCCACCATTTTAATATTGAATTTCTATTGGAAAAGGTTATTCGTAATTTTACATTTTTGCCATTAAATTGTCAGTGTTACCAGTGTTCTTTTAATTAAAGTAGTAAATTAGTATCTCGTTCTATTTTATTTAATCGTCTTAGTGAGCAATGAGGACTAGTGTCAACGAAAATTGCCAATGTAACTTATATTTGTGGTTTTACTGTACTTATTGATATAGATAAACAAATATTTAAATAGAAAACTTCCAAGACTCAGGAACAAATATTCGTGTTCGTTAATCACACAAATAAATGCACTGGCCGGGATTCAAGCCTGGGACCTCCGCCTTCGTAGGCAGGGCCACTACCAACTAAGCCAAAGTGATCGTAAAAATATTCCGCAATTTTTTAACATTCACAAGTGCTTTAGCCGTACTACATTACACTATGTATTATTTTATTAACAGTCATTTGTGTCCCACTGCTGGGCGAAGGCCTCCCTCCTTTTCTTCCACATATCCCTGTCCTGGGCAGTCTCCCACCAGTCTTGCTCAAAGACGTAGATTTCATCTCGCCATCTTTGGCGAGATCGACCGCGACGCCGTGTTAAATTTTTTGGGACCCACTTGGTAGTGATTTTAGCCCACAAGTCTTCCGGCATGCGGCAGACGTGCCTGGCCCAGTCCCATTTAAGTTTGGCGGCTGTGTGAGCTACATCAGCAATCTGGGTTTTAGAACGCACTGGGTTTATACATAGTGTTCCAAAACACTTATGTATACACATGCTTAGAATATTATTCTAGATACCAAGTCAATAGATGAGCATATACGCTATGTAAAATTGTTAACCTAAAATAAATGGCATTACCGGTAAAAGCCGGTAATAAACAACGCGTCCCATCCCTACGCCGCGAGCGGGTTCGAACTAAATCGTCCATAGGGGCTATCTAGAGGGGGTTATCTATGGGCAAACCAGAGGCGGGGGGTCAGTCCAAACAACTAACCCACACAACACCCCCAGAAGAACTCAAGGCCCAAGGTACGTAGGGTAGCTACTCCCTAACAGCTTGCCACAAGCTGCCCTACGTTGGCTGATTGCACTGGAAAACCAGTGGGTGATGGGGTCGTCACATCCCTACGCCCAATTTATCCCTATTATTATTATTCATCTGAGTGAAACGAGGGTGTCGGTCCCAGCTGCGACAAAAAGGATTTCCAGTTGTTCTCTTCTACATGTGTATTTCTCAACAAGTACCTGCAAATACGCCTTCCTCGCAACTGAACAACAATTATTAATGCAAGCTACCTTGTAGATCTAAATTGCACTGGTTAAAAGATTAATTAATTATTATGCACTAATCTTATCAAAACATCAAATCACAACACCAAACATTCATACTATTCGTATTCGTAGAGTAACCGGGCAAATGTAAACTGTATTGCCACCCCATTCCGTTATTCACCCAAGAATCCAAAAAACGGGCACTTTGGTTGCGAAATTCTTGGTAAGTAATTAAATTATTGAGCTTCAAACTACGTTAGACCATTGTGTTTTATGATACAATTTATTTTAATTTTAAATTATAATTATAAATAATAGAATTTTATATTTTTCGCAATCCATTCCACACAGTTTTCGATGAGAGTAAAGTATGGCAATGTTTTAATAAGTGCGCCAAATTCGGTCAGTTTTTAAATTGCTAAGCCATTTATTGTAATATAAACCTTATCATTTTAAAGTCAAGGTCTAAATTCGAATGAGACACCTTACCATAACACGATAATAATCGTTTTTTTATTATTTATTTGTCGGCCTGTTTAGCCTAGTTGGTAGTGCCATTGCCTCCGAAGCTAGAGGTCCCGGGTTCGATTCCCGGTAAGGGCATTTGTTTCTGTGGTGAGCAGAGACATTTGTTCCTGAGACTTGGATGTTTTCTATGTATTTAAGTATATATCTATTAAATATATCGTCGTCTAGTACCCATAACACAAGCCTTGTTGAGCTTACTGTGGGACTAGTTCGATTTGTGTAAAAATGTCCCTTAATATTTATTTATTATTATTATTTATTTATATGTAATACACTTTTTCATTCGATCGAACCAATTTTCGAAACACTTATTCCAGTCCGAAGTCGGGGTCTCCAAAATGGCCGTTTTGTATGCCTCAACCGCTTCTTCAGGCGTCTGGTACCGTTGACCACGAAGTCGTTGCTTGATTTTTGCAAAGGAAAAAAATCGTTAGGGCTTAAGTCTGGACTGTACGGCGGGTGTTCCAGAATTTCGACGATTTGCTCTTTTAAAAACGCAATTGTTTGCCGGGCGGTGTGCGAGCTCGCATTATCGTGGTGCAGTCTTATACGACGTCTTGGGTTATTTTTTCGAAACTCGCCGATGACTTCTGGTAAACAGACAGTGGTATACCAGTCAGTATTTACATAAATTATATGTATATACATAAATAGTATATATATATATACATATAATCATGCCTTTTTCCCAGAGGGGTAGGCAGAGATCACGGATTTCCACTTGCTACGATCCTGACATACAACTTTCGCTTTATGAACTTTCATAACATTCTTCATGCATGCCCGCCGATTTAGGGTACTCTTGACCTGGCCTTTCTGCAGAATGTCTCCGATTTGGTCGGAGTACGTTCGCCGAGGTCTTCCCCTTCCAACATTTCCATCCACTCTTCCTTCATACACTCCACACCTCCGTCTTATAACGGTGTTTGGTGTTTCTCACTCTATCTCTCCTCGAAGTAACGCCACACATACTTCTCAGCGCTCTCATTTCCACTGCATTCACTCGACTCTGATGTTTACGACTCGACTTTGATGTATATCCATAAAATATAATATATATAGACGAAATTTACAAATCAGATACTTAGGACTCCACGAAACTGCCAGCAAAGAATTTACGCACGGATTTCTTAAAAGCGAACTTGTTTGGGGATTTTCGGATCGTAGGAGGCAGGCCGTTCCAGAGTCGAGCAGCCTGAACGTTAAATGAGTTGGAGATAAAGCCTGTTCGGTGAAGAGGGATGGACAGAGAAAGATTGCCAGAAGAGCGAAACTGACACGTTCACGGTTAGCACCATAAAAGTGAAAGAGGGATTTCAAGTATTCAGGAGACTGTGGATCGTTAAGAATCGAAAATAGAGTGCAAAGCATGCGACTATTTCGTCGTTCACGGATAGGAAGCCAGCCTAGTTGGGCTCTAAAGGAGGAGACATGATCATATCTTTACAATGTTTAAATCCATTTGAATATACTTTTGATGTCTCTTTCTGAATATATCGGTACGCATTTCATTTTGCAAGACATTGAAATTTACGCCTATGGCTTCGTCTTTCAGCTCAGACAGGAGTAACAAGATGTTTGATTTTTTCTTTAAAATGTTATTGATTTTCTTATGCCAACTTTCTGTCACATTGTTGGTATAAGAAAATCAATAACATTTTGTATTTGTGAGCTGTAGACCTCGCTTTTTTTTTATTCAAATTACAAATTTTACAAAAGTTTACTCGACAAAAAATCTATAATAATATTATAAAGCTGAAGAGTTTGTTTGTTTGTTTCTTTCTTTCTTTGTTTGTTTGTTTGAACTCGCTAATCTCATGAACTACTGGTTCGAATTTAAAAAATATTTTTGTGTTGGATAGTACATTTATCTAGGAAGGCTTTAGGCTATATAACATCACGCTGCGACCAATAGGAGCGAAGACGCGGACGAAGTCGCAGGCAACAGCTAGTTCTATATAATTATCGAACCTGCTTACAAAAAGTCCTTGTTGAGAAATACGACATGTAGAAGAGAACAACTGGAAATCCTTTTTGTCGCAGCTGGGACCGAAACCCTCGTTTCACTCAGTTGAATAATAATAATAGGGATAAATTGGGCGTAGGGATGTGACGACCCCATCACCCACTGGTTTTCCAGTGCAATCAGCCAACGTAGGGCAGCTTGTGGCAAGCTGTTAGGGAGTAGCTACCCTACGTACCTTGGGCCTTGAGTTCTTCTGGGGGTGTTGTGTGGGTTAGTTGTTTGGACTGGCCCCCCGCCTCTGGTTTGCCTTAAGCTGTCCAGAGTTGTGTTTCTAAAGCTGTTGCTTGGGGATGAATGTGGTCTGGTCACCTATAGTGGTCGGCGGTTAAGTATGATGTCTATGCTGATAACATGACATGATCTCTATCATTTTAAAGTTAAGGTCTCAAATAAAGGTCTAGTTCAGACTTGGGTTTGGGAGGTCAGATGGCAGTCGCTTCCGGAGAAACTAGTGCCTCCGCCAAATCTTGGGATTAGGTAGCGACCCCCAGAATCCCACAGAATACCATGTAAAGGGATAACGCTAGGAGAATGATGATGATTCGCGAAATAATGAGTACGGAAAAATACGGAATAACGAAAAACAAACACTCTGAAAAAATGTCTCTAGAGGTTATATACATTGGTTTATAAAAATAGCGAGAAAAAATGTCTATGGGGACCAAAAATATCGTGAAAACATGCCAAAGGTATAAAAACATTGGGAAAAAATGCCACCGGAAAAATATGGGACTGGAATAAAAGATACAAAGAAAAACTGATTTTCGGAAAATATGGGTCACACTCCGACTAAGAGCGAGAACTAAGGTGTCTCTCACGATAGTCACGGAAATGATGTATGCAGACGTTAAAATAAGTGTCAAAAAGACCGAAGTTATGGTTCTAGACACAATAGCCAATCCACAGGTTGACATAAAGCTTGGCTGGGACTCACTTAAGCAAGTAGAGCAATTTAAGTATTTGGGGAATACAATTACATCTAAGTGCCAACTAGATAATGAAGTTAACTGCAGAATAGGAGTTACTGCAGCAGCCTTCAGCAAACTTCGTTCTAAGGTGCTCCACTCACATGACATCAAGCTCCCTACTAAGGTAGCTGTATACATGGCGATAGTGCTGCCGAATCTGCTTTATTCGTCAGAAACGTGGTGCCTGTATCGCAAACATAACCGCTCATTAGATCGATTCCACCTGAGATGCCTCTGCGATATAATGAGTATCCACTAGTCTGACCATGTTAGGAACACACAAGTTCTTAGGCGTGCTTATGTCGTGCTTAATGTCATGGGTTCTCCAGAAATATTAGACTTGCTATATCTAGCGAAAATAAAATTATGGAATATAATAATTATGTTTTATATAGATTTGGTACCATTTCTGGTTAACTTCGGGTACTTATCGAACACCCCTCATAATATTGGTTAACAGAACTCAATATTGTTATGAAACATCAATAATTATTATATATTATAAGTAATTACATTTAAAATGGTAAATTATTAAATTTTCTACAGTCATAAAACAAAAGCCACTTCTTTATTCTAGATTTCAATCCAGCAGTGGAACCTGCATTTCTGATGGTGTCAGGCAAGCCATTGTCTATTGACGGCCCAAGGCTATAGACCAACTTTCCTAAATTCATTTGTTTGTGTCACTCAGCCACCAGCCTGTCTCCATGCCTGTTGCTCCTCCGTAAGGGATACCTAGAGTTCGTGCCCTTACATCTGCACTGACCATGGTTTTCGGGAGTGAATATTGCCACATGGTGTATCATTATACATGGTAAGGGCAAAATAACTCCAGAAAGAGCTCCCGTGTCGGAGCCTCAGCCAGTTTGCCGGCCATTCCGCGGACCGCTCTTTTGCATGAAGAACACGCAATATCAGTCCGCATAAGTTGCGAATTAACAATCCCGCACAGAGTATGCACGACCCAGACGACCGCACACCTCGTTTAATGTGCCGTTGGTCAATGTTTTATGAACGTAAAGAAGAAACTATAACCACTTGAATATACACATATTTAATAAAGAAAATGGAGGAAGGATTACACTTATCCTTACTGATTTTTAGCAGGGTAGGTATTATTAATAAATACAAACCATTTTGGAGCCTCCGAATTCAAAAACATTGGCATTCCTTTCCATCACTAGCCAACTTACTGACCAAACCTAATAACAATAGTCAATAATGTCGATATCTAAATGTTATACACTTTCCACGGATACATTTACATAACACTTCGTATTCAAAACTTTGCCATAATTTGAGAAACGCATATTATTATATTATTCACCATTCAAAATCAACGCAACAAATGAAATATTGTTATTTACGAGTAGTAGTCGAGTAACGAATTTCTATTTGAAGTTTGTTTGGCATTTGAGCAATGAGCACAGACAACATTTGTACACTAGATTTACACAATCGTGATCGCTATCGCCTCGTCATTCGACGAAACATTCGTATATGAGTGCCGTCGCGTCACAGAATAAGGAATAGTACAAGTACAGAAATTTCACTTCCGAACAAAAACGGCGTTTAGGCATAAGAAACGTGCCTACTCTCTGCATCTCTGTCTATCGCATAACTTGTATTCATTCACGCGTGGCACGTGTAGCCCTAGGGTTGTCACGCCAAAAATACTTCAATGATGCAAAAAAATGTTCTACCTCACCAGATGTCGCTTAAGTACAGTGAACCGATAATAATTAAGTACATGTTACTTCACAAGAATAATAAATCTCATATTTTTTTAACGAACCATCTAACGATACCCAACACGGTGGGTTTTGCAAGAAAAAAAATGCATCCCCATTTTACGTGTAGGGGAAGTACCTTCAAACTACAAATATCGTGTTACATTTAAAATGAAAGAGCTCATTGTGTGCATCTTAATATATATTTTTTTAATTTTAAAATAATTATTTTAGAAATTATTTAAGATAATAGCCAAAAAATTACCATTCCCCCCTTCATCTCTGAAACTACTGGGTCTAAAATATAAAAAAATACATTTCAAATCATCAACCAACAGGTTTTGTCGGACATACAAATCAACAACAAACACGTCACAACTGCATACAACAGGACAGGTCATCTTCTTATGTTTTTCAGCTATTTATACCTACACTGTGTCCGTGTTTCAAATGCTATGGCCACAATAAAGTACAACTACCTAAATAGGACAACTATTATGTAGCTAATCAAGTAAAATAAATTTAATAACGCGTTTCATTTTGAATAAAATTACAGTTAGTTACTTAATAAGTAAATCGTCGGAAATGGTGAGTTTAAGCTATAAGTACCTCACAAGTAGCCAGGTCGTTCGTATCGTATTATTTGTATTGTAACTTAGAACTTGATAATTTTAGACATCAACCAATAATTTTAAACACCAACCAACACTAAATAACTACTTATTATTACATATACCAAACTAAAATAAAAAAACTTACCGTTCAAAATGTATAGGCAACTGAAAAAGAGATACACCAACGTTCCTTCGCGTATTCAAACAACCATATACACAGAGCATGTGTGGCCGGTTATCGGTTTCATCGTGGGTTTTTTAAATCACACAAAACATTACGTAGTAACGCGCGGTTCGTCGCGGCGGCGGCCCGCGACTGACAGCTAGAGTCAGGGTTTTCGAGCGTTAGGTTATTAAAGCGGCGCGCTCCACCCATTGCAAGCCCCTTGATCGCGTGTTCACTCATTAGCGGAGTGTATTAACACACGAATATGGGGGACAAGAAAATTATAGCGGAATGGGCGCTACATCATACAAAGGAGCTCTTTCTGTTGACAAAAAGAAATTTTATTTCTAAAATTTGCACTTTACTCCACTCCATTTTGTCTACACGTCGTTTTGGGTCGAGCGATGGTGAATGTGTGAACAGTAAGTTCGTATTCGCTATTCGTGCCCTTTGATTCGCGTCCGAAAAATTGGACCCGACGCGAACTCGAATCGCGAAGCGAGTGGCGAACTCGCTGTTTACACATGTGTCGCGAAACGTACTATTCCTTATTCTGTGCCAATACGTTAAGCTCCTTGATCCTGTTTGGTCGAATTCGGCCTAATACCTACAAGATTCGCGCAGTCTGTGTAGGTATGGTATGTCTGACAGTGATGAGCAATTGAGACCACCGGCTAAATCGCGATCGGAACAATTAATATGACCCAGTGTTATTTAATTTATGATTTAAAACGCATAGGCATTCCCCACAATACAAATATCCTTTTTACGATGTGTGCACAGACTAGTAAGGGTTCAGACCGCCAACTCACGAACCAACAATATAGATCGTAAGCAAGTATATTTAATCTGTACCCGCTGGTAGATTTTTGACGTTTATTTTTTTTTATTATTGAATGGCACTGTGGCAATGGAACTTACTGTGAACATCCAACGATAAATATATATAGCTCATTTAAATTTAACTTTGTGTAGAAGCTCACGGCATTTCTAATTGAACACCAACGTCCGAAGTAAAATGAAACTGGTGTTCAATTGAAATACCGTGAACTATGTTGAGCCGTATCTTAGTTAAATGAAATTAAACAAATATTTTACTTATCAGCAGATTTATTTTTTAATTTATCTCATCTCATATCCGGGAAAACGATGTATCTTCGTCCTTTTACAGAGTTCTAAATTTTACAACCACAACACTCGTAAATTTTGCAAAATGAGAACTTGCATGCCATCCCACATATGACGCACTTCACTATCTTCCATTTGTTGTCCAAACAATGGTTATTACGCGCTTCCGGATGAATTTAGATTAGCTACACACTGTTTCGTTTGTTTACTGCATAGTAAACTATCAATACTACAATTTAAATAATAACATTTGCCACAATGAAAAAAATGTTCAGAGACGACTAGATGAAATTCCGAGGAGGCGCCATTTTATTTTTATTTGTCACTTTATTTTGACGTTTGACGTCCAATGGCAGTGAAGGCAGTAGCCAATCAGAGCTCAGTAAGTCGTCAAAATCTTTTTGACACAATATGGCGGCTATCATACACGTTTCGTTCTATGTAGATAAACAGCCGTAGTAGGCCCTCAGATTCTGTAATGTTTGATCGCCGTCCAATTCTTGCGCCCTACTGCGTCAATCCATTTTTACCTAAATAATTTTTCGGAAATCTTAAGTTGACAAATAACCATGTAAATAATAATTTAATACAATAGTATCTCTTCTAAATACTTACATAAATAATTCATATCGATAAATTGTCGACATATTTTTTTTCATTAAGTAACAACACTAGCCTCGTTTACGACTGGTGAATTTTTACCAAATAACCTTTCTAAAATGAATTAAGAACTACTCAAAAGTTACATTTTGTTGTATCCAGCATTTGTAGTTTATCTGAAACTATTATGTTGCATAATACACTTACAATTTTAGAATTAATGGCATTAGTTTGTTACCGATGAGAACTGGTATTTTCTCCGGACTTTTTCACTGATTTTAAAGTGCTCCAGCACCATGGCACTACGCACCACATTTCTGCTTACATATAAATAAAGATGATTGAGTTTTGAAACATATATTTTCTTAAATATCACAATATCTTTGCACTTTCGGTACCGTTTTGTTTTTGACGTATCATTGTAATGTTTACTAATTTCACTATGGTTTGCACATGGTCTGTTTTTAAATCGAGACAATTCGTTAATATCGTACTAGCTGTCCCATGCTAACTCATTTTGGTGTGCCATAAGGATTAAAGAGACAACTATATGAAAAGTCGTCTGGCTTATTACTGCGAGTCTGCTTTTCTCTGATACAGTCTGTGTATTTTTATTTGTCACTTTATTTTGACGTTTGACGTCGAATGGCAGTCAAGGCAGTAGCGATTAGAGCTCGGTAAGTCGTCAAAATCTTTTTGACACAATATGGCGCTATCATACACGTTTCGTTCTACGTAGATAAACAGCCGTGGATATTCCATACGTAGTGTCTTCTTAGTAGTCTGTGGATATTCCTAATTCCTAAAAAAAACTTTATGTATGTTAATGTCATGCATACACATTACCATTCATAACCTTAGTTATTAACACAATTTTATTATTATAAAAAAATCTAAAATAATAATGTTACAGTTTTCTTTTTGTATGTTACATGCAATTTAGTGATAATGTTTGAAACAAGGCTTTTTGTTGGAAACCTTCCCAATAAATTTGAAGAAAACGATTTTCGCTCCGTCTTCTCGGAATATGGAGAAGTAACCAATTTAGATATCAAATCTAAGCCTGATGCAGAAAATGAGGCATCAAAGTTTGCATTCGTTACAATAAATGGCGCAAATAATGATATTGAGGCTTGTAAGTGTTTTCCTTAAGAGATTTGTAATAAACTAGCTTTTGCCCGCGACTTCGTCCGCGTAGAACTCGGTCTCGCCTTAGAATTATTTGTTTTCCCATACAATTTTTCTCAAGCTGAGATGGTTGGACGGCGTCGAAAAGGGCACCAGGACCTTACTTAGGGGTACGGGATAGAGTTAAAATATCTCTGTAGCACGTCGATAGGATATTAAGCGATTTAGATACACGGACAAAGTTTTCTGAGTTCCCGCGTTCTAATAAAGAGTCAATTGACACTCACAAGTCGACCGAGTCCGCGCCTATTAGTACGTGACACAGCTAAGAACTTCACCGATACTGTGCACTATATCACTTCTCTAACTCCACTGTTACTCCACTTTAACTCTACTTTAACAACTCATTTTCCCTTTGATTCCCTCTCCGATCCTTCACTTATCTTGTTCCACAGTGAACGGCCTTGTACCAGGGAATTAAGACTTTAAAAACATCTTACAAAAAGCATGTTGGTTGCTGGGATCGACTCCATAGACCAATGTCTATACAGCCAGGCCACGGATTAGTTGTAATAACACGGCGAATTTTCGAATATCTTGCTGACGTGTCTCTATAGCAACGAGACTGTTATAACCCCGTCGCAACATTATGATTTATGAATGTATGTTTATTTTCAGGTATCAAAAACATAAGTAACTCAGATTTTAACGGAAGCCGTCTCTATGTAACAAGAGCACGGGAGAGTTTCCTAGAGCGCCTGCAGAGAGAAAGACAACAAAATGAACAGAAAGAGGTTGAAAAGGTAGGATAGTCAGTTTATAGTTAACAATGTATGTAGTATATATATTTGTCTATAATATTAATATGGATGATGGTTACTAGTGTCCTAAATGGTTAATGTAATTATTGACTGAGAACTACTTTGCTCTATTGCAAAATTAATTTATATAGTGTTATTTCATTTGCATGGGTCCCATAGAAAAATCACAAGGAACTCCCCAAAAAACATCCCATTATCAAGTTAGGTGATGGATTGAATCCCAGAAAACGCAATATGGATAATAATTATAATGGGATTGCACCCACTAAAAACTTCAAGGAGCACAAGGCGGTGGACCGTAAGGTTGAATCACACAAATTTGATGATGATACTAGACAGGCACAAGTTCTCACAGAAGTTGATAAAAAAAAAATTGAATCAAGCAAGAAAAGAATGGAATCCATGCTGAAAAAACGCCAAGAATTCAAAAGCAAACAACAGATTATTAAAACTGGTTTGATAGATATTGTAAGTGGAAATACCTATTTTATGTTTTGTTTGTATACTCTTCATTGTATGCTGTCTTCAGTAATTGTATAAGATTATTAAGTAGGTACAGTCGGCTGCAGAGAAACATGACCCCCTGCATAGAAGTTTTGTATGCAGAGGGGTCACATTTCTCTGCAGCTGACTATATACTAATTGTTTAAAAATATGTGATTGTAAAAAAGTAATGGCACTTGCAGTATGCTTTTGGCACAATAATAAAGTATATGATGTTTTTCTTTTCTTAGGACAAGAAACCAAATAAGAAGTTAAGATTTTCTGACACAGAAGATGATGTATCACAAGCATTTGATAAATCTAACTCAGAGCAAAAACCACTAGCGAACAAGAATACTCTTTTTGATGATGATGAGAGTGATGGAGAAGTCAATTTTGAAATAAAAAAGCAATATGAAGGCAAGAAGGGACAGAAGGTATTATCACTGTTTAAAACCCTGTATGTTTTTGTATAGTATGTATAGGTCAGCATATTTACTTAGTTTGTGTATTTGAAGGTTTTAGATTTACAATCGAGGTACAAATCTGACAAACGCTTTGTCTTAGATGAAAGATTCATTGAAGATGACCAGACAGAGGATGAAGCTGAAGATGTGGAGGGAGATGGGTATCCAAGTGAAGTTAAAGTCACCCAGGGGGATGAAAAGTCCAAGCAGATACAGATTTTAGAGGATGTTCTTGGTGTAGCTCTCAAACCACATGCAAGTAAACCTGACAAAGACAAGAAAGCTAAGTGAGCACCTCTTCGAATTTAGCAGTAGCATGATTGTTTACATAGGATATTTTTTATATACAGACAGCAAACATCTTGAACCAATGGCCTTGCCTTCACTTAAGTGATTTTCTGGTCTCATATCTAGTATGTGTTGATGTGCGAATTTTCCCCACCGCCTAGCCTAATGCTCAATAAGTTTGCCAGTATTTGTAGTTCTCATGAAGAACAGTAGCTTCTAAATATCTGCTGTTCGGTTCGAATGTAGTAACTTTGTAGCCGGTTAGTCTTTATGAGAATCCATGACTGTTACAGACCAACTATGGGCATGATAAGATTTGATCCCATGAATCCAGAACATGCAAAATTTGTCGTTCCCATGGAAGAGTTGAAAGCAGAATCCAAAAAATCGAAAAAGAATAAAACTAAAGAAGTGCCTGTTGAACAAGCCATCCCACAAACAGAGGTCCCAAAAATAGAAGTTTCAAAAGAGCAGTTTTACAAAAGTGAAATTACTAAAGAAGCTTTTGAACAGCCTGCTGCAGGATTTAGCCTTAGAAGTCTCTTTACTAGAGAAGATGATCCTGAAAGTCATGGTATGAATTGGGATGTTATAGATAATTCATTAATTTGCAAAAAAATATTGTTTAATTAATGCACAATATTTAGGTGTTTGTGTGTTGCAAAAATATATATAAAAAATATTTAGTTTATGTACATATATTAAGAAATATTTGTTTTATTAGATCAACAAGAGCATGATACAAACTACACTTCAACACAGCCACAAAAGAAGCCAAAAGTAAAAAATCCACTGGATCCTGGTGAAAAAAACCCTTTTGTATATGACTCGTCTGAATCTGAAGCAGAGGATGAAAAAACTAGTGCAGGAAAAGATTTACCTGAAGTTACGGAACTTAAGGCTGTGTGGAAAGAAAACTTATTCTTTTCTAAAGATGACATACGTTTGAGTGGTATTTATTATTTAGCTGATATTTTATTTTAATTCTTTTTAACTTTAGGAAAGTATGTTATAATCAATATGAAATTGAAATCAAATTAATTATAACTAGGTATATGTCACCTTCACCTGACTCTTAACTTGAAATAAGTGCATAGATAACAAAAAATGCTTTATGGCTTATAATTGTTAAATATGTGGTTTATTTCTTAAAATTGAAGTGGTGGAACAGTTCTAAGTGTTGTAACTATCCACATGCATTTTACAGATGGCTTGGCTTTCTTCAACAGTACTAGTTCACATGAAGCACCGAAAGAGAGAAGAGAACTTAAATCTGTAATGAAAAAGCGCATCTATAACACAGCAAGGAAGAACCAAATGTTCAAGAAGAAGATTGGTGGAAGGAAAAAGTCTATGAAAAAGAGTTACACGAAAAAAACCTGAATTAGTTTAGAAAATAAGCAACGAATACCTGTTCAAACTTAATGAAACAAATAAATCTTTATTACGAAATAGAAGTTGAAATTCAGTTGCAAGATTGACTCCGAACAATAAAAGCTAGTATTAGACCTCGGGCCAGCAACACATTTCTTTGACCAAGTTCCTGTAGCATGATAAGTTGTATTATGTTATGAAAGATTTCCTTAGGATAGGGGCTTCACTAAGACTGGTGTTTTTGGTGGGTGGACCTCGTCCGTGCTAGTGTAGCTATAGTTTGAAGCGAACGGCCATCACATCTGCGAGCGCTGTGCGGGTATATTTCGAGACATCAGACCATCCATGAAATTATACGTCTAGCGCGCATTGGTGTTCGCAAATCTGTCCTCCGTTTTAGAGCCTCAAGGTTTAAGCGGGACTGATGGTAAGAGATGAACATCTCATTTGGCTTTCGCTCCGTCGCATCTCAACCACACCGAGCGCAAGGCGTGGTACTTTGTGTCGCACCCAATGATATTTTAAGTTTTTTAAAATATCATTGGTCGCACCTGCATTATACCGCCACGGCCGGTGACACGGTGGCATAGGAGTACATAGGCGGCATAGGGTGTGCTAGATGCATTGCCTAAATAATGTGTTTTAGTTTTTAAGAATATTTTGTATTGATATGTACGCTTATCTACATACAGGGTGTTCAGCACATGGACCGCCAAAATTTTTGGGGATGCTGAGCTGCTACCGCGAAAGAAAAACGAACGAAGTTCGAATATCTTCTTTGTCTCATTTGCATATTCGAGCGACAGAGAGGGAGATATTCGAACTTCGTTTTAGTTTCGCGGTAGCAGCTCTAGGGTCCTATGCGGACCCAAGGCCCTAGGAGTCATGGTCTTGGAGGTGCAATTTTTAGGGTTCCGTAGCCAACTGGCAAAAAACGGAACCCTTATGGATTCCGACCGTAGCCAACTGGCAAAAAACGGAACCCTCATGTCTGCTCTTGGCCAGCATCTAGCGGGGGGGCAAATATGAGGCCGACGATGAAGCGAGCTCACCCAGAAGATGCCTATTCACTCGTGCCTTAAAAAGGTCCAGAAGGCCTACCGCGAAAATCGAACTTCGTGTCGTGCCGTCCCTTTCACTCTCGTGTTATACACTATATGACGGAAAGGGACGGTACGATACGAAGTTCGCGGTAGGCCCTCAGGTTATATGAACTCGGAAATACAGACGCCGGCAGAGAATTCCAAACCTTAGAAGACCACTACAATTATGAAATTTGATGTAAAGGTGTATGTTATGAACCGCTACAAAAATATGATGTTAAAGTACGAAAAAAATATTAAACTGGGGTTTAATACTTTTTTAAATATTATTTTTAAAAATGTTAAAATATGATGTTAAAGTACGAAAAAAATGTTTTTCAATGTAGGCGTGTGGGGTATATATGGATAGGCCTTCAAAAATTACAGAGGTTTCTAAAAAAATTTTTCCTTAAAGTCCACTGTTGGTGAGATATGAGCTGCCCTCTAATTTCCAAATTATGAAGTTTAAAATTCTGAAAAAATCATGATGATGTACATTAATAAATCCTTTCAACGATTTTTGGTTTGAACAAGATAGGTTTAACGGTTTTTGAGTTATTGCGTTGCTGAAAAACTGTCTTGCCAAAACAAAAGGGCGTAAGTGTCGTATGTTTCATATGAAGATACGACTTTTTGTGATTAAATGTATTGTATAGTGGATTTAAATGTACATTAGGGGTGTCGGTACGGGACCCTTATTGTGCGTGGTCCGACACGCATTGGGCCGGTTTTTTAATTTTTTTTTCCTAAGTTACCCAAAATCTGACATTCGAAGCCCCAAACTTTTTAGTGTCTGATTTTAAATGCATAGGTAATATTGGCTATGTGCGAAGTAGGTGGTGGGGGTAAGCTAGGCGATCGTAGCGCACACCATGGCAGAAATGTGTACTTACCGGGGACATCTGTCAAATTTACTTTCACGTTTTCTATTGGTTTCTTAACGGTTATTCGTTTCGTTTGTATCCACCACCCACTATTTTACTATTCCTCCAGACCCTGCAGCTACCATCTTCCCGGTCTGTAGGTCCCAGAATCTTTCACTCTGCCACTAAGAGCTTGCTCTCCTCTTTCAGCGTCAGTGTCCAAGTTTCGCATCCGTACATCAAAATCGGTCTTATCACCGTCTTGTAGACTCTTGATCTTGGTCCTTCTGCTGACAAGTTTGGACACTAGTATTCTGTAGGCTCTCCACAGAATACTAGTGTCCAAACTAAAAACTAAAACGCAGAGCATCTTAAGGCGTCCTGAGTCCGGATATCTATTTCGTCCTGCCTTTGGTTGGTATCCGTCACTGCGCATCCAAGGAACTTAAATTTTGCTACGCCTGTATAGGTAGTTCCATTTTCACCTACAGTAAGGCCTTTACTGCTGGACCCCGACCCTCTAAACCTTCGCATGTGGAAATATTCTGACTTGTCAAGGCTGATTCTGAGACCTACTTTCTTCCCTTCCTCATCCAGAATTCTCGCCATCGCTCGAACATCATCCTCACACTGTCCTAGAAGAGCCAGGTCATCGGCATATCCCACAATTTTGTGTCGGCCATTTAATTCCACTCCGCCGTCATACATCAGCACCTTTCGGATGACGTGTTCCAGTACTAAATTAAATAGCATTGGAGATACTGAATCGCCTTGTTTCAGCCCTGTAGCTACTACGAACTCTTCGGATAATGATCCTCCCACTCTGAGCGTAAGTCTGCTTTCTAGCGTGGCAACTCTTATCATTCTTACCAATTTTCCAGGTATTTTGAAGGATGAAAGTATCCTAAATAGTGACTCTTTGTTTACGCTGTCGTAGGCCTTGGTGAAGTCGACGAAATGTGTGTGGACGTCCTGTGCGTACTCCCATTTTTTCTCCATCAACTGTTTCAATATCAAAATCTGGTCGATAGCACTACGGTTTCGCCGGAATCCACACTGATAGTATCCGAGAATATCTTCAGCATAGGGTTCTAGCCGGTCCAGAAGAATGTAGGCAAGCAGTTTATAAGCTGTGGGGAGTAATCTGATGCCTCTGTAGTTGGAACACTTTTTCTTGGAGCCCTTCTTATGTATTGGGCACACCACACCCATATTCCACTCCGTTGGCTGTTGCTCCTTCTCCCAGATGCGGACGATTATTATTTAAAGTCGCGATTGCACTGCTCCTCCGCCATACTTCCAGACTTCACACGATGACATCGATACCTGGTAGATATGTCACGATTTGAAATAATTAGGTAAGACTGTGTGTATATATAGGTATTTTTTTATTAAAACTGAATTGTCCTCTTCGGGTTCACCGGTAGATGTAGAACTGAAAAAGGAAAGTCACCACTAAGCAACATATAATAAATCTCAGTACCAAATGGGTACGATATGAAAAGTATCGGTGTCGGGTTTTTTTTTGTAATACTTGTTATAAACTCAGTAATATATATTAGTAATACACATTAAACTATTCATGTACCATACATTTTTTTTAAGAAATCAAGTAAAAACTATCAATCAAGTAAGAAAAAAAACTTAAGATGCCGTTTTTCTTTAAAAGTATTAAGTAATGTATGTAATGAGCTTTCATTTGAGATATTAAACATTGAAATCGGTCAAATAGTTTAGCATGTAGAATTTTTTGAAATATATTTTGAAGAAATTTACACTTACATTCAAACTTTCATATTTCGTGAAGTATGAAAGGTATCGGTGTCGGTGTTATTTTATAATACATGTTATTTATTCAGTAATATATATATGCATTAAACTAGTCTTTTCAAGTATTTTTTTATAAGTAATGTATATAATAAGCTTTCATTTGAGATATTAAGCAATGAGATCGGTCCATTAGTTTAGCTAGTAGTATTTTTTGAAATATTTTTTAAGGAAGTGGCGCCATCTCTGTTCCTAAGGGGTGAAACTTGCGTTGCTGCGGGTCAAATCACTCAGTTTGGTCTTGAGCGTCAGGATGACAGGACCATGATAGATTTTTATATCGAGAGTAATTTCAAGTTTTAGTACCTTTTTTGTACTATTTGGTACCTGACATCATAAAATTTGTACCTCGCTAAAAATCCAGAAATCTTCAAAATAAAGTGGTCAGCCATTCTGACGTCAGGTTGACAGGACCAAGTCTAGTTCCCCTAGTTGCAGGCGTTATACCGAATCCATCTTTTCGTAATTATTTAGTACCTAATTTGTACCTTAATGCATGATATTCAGTATTTTATAAAGACTTACAAAAAAAAGTTACCCAGTTTAAAGTTACACCAAGAATAAGCTTTGTACGGGCTTAGCGCTGCAGCCGTCGATTTGAACCGGACCTTAAATTTAGTTGAAACGTTGTGGTTTATTGCTATTAAAGTATTTTCTGCATAATAAGGATTCCCAAAAGCCAAGTCGCCGTAATGAAACGAACGTAGCTAGTTTTTTTTTATTAAAGACTCGAGAATTGACATGTATAAAATACCAAATTTTATGAATAAATATCTAAATCAAAAAAAAAAAATTTAAGACCTAATTAATTAACGTTGCATGTTGTTTTTTTTTTGTACGGCAGCAAAATAATTGGATTTAAATTAAAACCGATATGGTGGTAGCATGCGGGCATTGACGTGTGCCTCTTTTAAAAATTAAATTAAAAATAATTGTATAGTAATGTATGGAAATCCATTTTGATTCTCCCACCATGCACCATTCATATAATGACTTTTCTAATTTGTGTATGGTATAGACTTGCATTTGTATAAGCAGATTATTGTTTTAATACTGCTGTCTGTCATCTAATTGACAGGTTATAATGCTCGTATAGAAAAAAATATTTTTATTTGTATTAGAAAAAATATTATACGTAACGTTACTTAATTAGTTCTTGAAATTCTCGTGTCTTTAATAATAAAACTCGCTATGCTCGTTTTGTTACGGCGACTCGGCTTTTAGGAACCCTTATTACGCATTATATTATACTTTAATAGCAATAAATCATAACGTTTCAACTAAATTAAAGGTCCAGTTCAAATCGACGGACTGCAGCGCTATGCCGATATAAAGCTTATTCTTGGTTTAACTTGTTTTTTTTGTAAGTCTTCATAAAATACTGAATATCATGCATTAAGGTACAAATTAGGTACTAAATAGTTACGAAAATATGGATTCGGTATAACGCCTGCAACTAGGGGAACTAGACTTGGTCCTGTCAACCTGACGTCAGAATGGCTGACCACTTTATTTTCAAGATTTCTGGATTTTTAGCGAGGTACACATTTTATGATGTCAGGTACCAAATAGTACAAAAAAGGTACTAAAACTTGGAATTACTCTCGATATAAAAATCTACCATGGTCCTGTCATCCTGACGCTCACGTTTGGTCGTGGTTTGGTCCCTACTATCACTGTGCAAAGCGGCTTGCTTTCATCATGAAATGCAGCATTTTGTTCATAACAAGTATGACTACATTATAATATCGATAACATATACGATATATTTTTTCTGATACATTTTGTACGTAAGTCCTAATCTTCAAAACTACTGAACCAATTTCTATGAAACTTTTACTGTAGCTTAGACATCAGAATAACAAATAGGCTCTAATTTATTTCCAAACGCATCCACTTAGGTAGTTGGTGGAAATTTTTGAAAATGGGCTCAATACAATTCAGGCATATTATATGCACCTAATAAGTTCAATAACCTACCACCGGTTCGGGATAATAAACCTATGCCAACACGTAAAAAATGAGGTTTTATTTTTTGAAGAATCATATCATATATAATTAATTATAAAACTACAGTATCACCATACTACAAAATTACAATGCTACAACAGAATACCTATTTTTGCGACAAATAGGAATTGGAATAAAATATGAATATGAATAACTAATACTATTTTTATTTCTAAGGTCAATAGAACATTAGCGCTTCTTCCATGTACGCTTCTTTCTGGCTCCCGGCTGTCCAGGCTTCTTGCGCTCGCGGCGGCGATGGTCGCGTGTCAGGAGTCCTGCCACTTGCATTTTTTCCAACATGTCCTTGTCCACAAAGCTGCGCAGCCCCCACGCAATTCCCCATCGGATTGCACCAGACTGCCCTGAAGGTCCTCCACCCTCAACATTACATTCAACATCAACACAATTCTGCATTTCTGTGAATACTAGAGGGAACATCACTTGTTCCCTAGGCTGTATGTCCTCAAAATATGTTAAATCTTTTCCATTTATTGTAATTTTACCAGTTCCCGGTGATTTTATAGTAACATCACCTCTTGCCTTTTTCCGTAAGCATTCATATGTGGTGACATAAGCTCTACCTTCGGCATCATAAGCAGGCTTTGGGATCTCTAGGGCAAATTTTTGAGACACTAATGGTCTACGGTATTTTTCAATGAACTCTTTATGTCTGTATGAATTAGGTAAAGAAACAAGCCTCTCTATAGCAAGTACAAAATTATCATATTCAAGGTCTGAGAGCCTTTCTACCAGCATTTGCTCCAACTGCTCTTTGCTGACCCAGACACTGCTGGCAAGGTTCATGGAACCATTTGGGTCTGGTGTAGCTTGTTTCTTAATCACTCTGTCATCAAACTTGTGCAAATCTTGTATGCCCTCAACTGTGTCGTAAAGCATCTTGTAGTAGTTTGGCTTCCCGGTGTAAAACAAGAAGTGGTGTGGCCTGCCAGCTTCGTCAAACTCTGCAGCTTTACGTGCAGGAAATACTTCTTCTGGAGGCTTCATCAGGGGCCGAGCGGCTCGGTCATAGATGCCACTAGGGAACAAATATTCAATAGCTCTATCCACGTCTTTCTGAGTAAAAGTTTCGGGGTCTTCACCCATCATATTAGCAAGATGTCTTTTGCCTATTTTGTACTCGAATTCCTGCCTTTTCATGAACTCATCGTGTGCTTGAGCCCTCTCTAAATAAGATTTCATAGCTTTACTTGTCTTTTTCTTTTTGTTTAACGTCTCCCAGTCGGTCATATTGTTTATAATAGACTCCGTACTCGGAGGAGTACTGCTGCTGCTTCGGCTTGCATTGTGCACAATTGGAATTCGATTGTGAAGATAGATTCCTTTTGTAGCAGCGCATATGTGTTTAATGCTGTAGTTAATTATTCGCGACATTTTTCGCTTTTGTTTTCGATGTTCACATCATATTCCTTAAATAGCGAGCGAGAAATTTGCAGGTTATGTATGGTACGCGATTATATTATAAGATTAGTACTTTTGTTTTGAGTTTTGACAGTGACAGTTTTCGGGTTGAGTTAAAATTACGGTTTTGCCGGTTTTTGGCTACATGATGCGTGCAAGTTTACACATGCGTACAAGAACATAAAGTAGTTCACGCGTGGCACTGGCACGCGCGTGGTAGCCCCCGAGTTGTCCTTATCATAGATCCACTTTATATACACTATAAACGAGTTTTTCCGTCCCTCTTAGTGGAAGCCTCTATAGAAAATAGAAATCCTTACTCTTGCTTAAGGTTGCCGCACGGAACCGGATCGGCGCCGCCTCAACTCGAGTCAACCATTCTTTGTAAGAAATTCCGTTCTGTAACGCACACATATAAGCATCGGAACAGCATCGCCTCGCCTCGGCAACAAGCTAAGCTAGTAATCCTCAAGTGGCGCGCGGGCAACTCGCAGTCACTTGCGTCTCGCCGCCGTAACGGGGACAGCGCGCCGACCGCCATCGTTCCCCCCGCGGCCATCGACGTTCATCGACCATCAGCTCTAGCCGCCGCCTCGCTTTAAGCACGCTGTCGCCCAGCCGTAAGCGCGATGTCACCTAGTCGCCGCCGCGGGTACACCTCGGAGGTGCTGATCGGTTTCCGTTACGTGCTTGCGTATTGAAATAATAGCCAAAACCTAAATTGTAGGTTTTAATTAGCAAAACATGACGTATGTGAATGACAATAATAAGGTGACATAAATGTATAGAAAATTATAATACTATAGAGGTTTACTACATTCACCCCGGCCAGATGTAATCAAGTAAACGCTTTGGCGGATTCCTTGTTCGGCCGGACCTCCGCAGTGGTTCTGCCATCGCAAGGTCATCATCGGTGTCTGAGCTTGCTCGTAGCGACCCTTCTTGCAGACGCTCCGACTGTGTCGGTGTGGAAGCTGCCGGTGGCAACTGTGATGAGACAGGTGACAATGCTGGTGAAGAATGCGCTGTTGTCAGAGGTGGTGGCGGTGATGATGGTCGCGTCGGCGATATATCATGCTCAGCGTCTTCAAAATTATCAATTGCAGGGATGTCTTCTCGACTGCTTCCGAGAGGCGCTAAATGTCGGTTGGACACAGTAGTTTCCCGACCATCCATTGTCCTAATATACGAATAAGTAGGGCTAGTCTCCAGTACCTCCACCTCTTCGGCTAGTGGTTGATATTTTGTTTTTCGATCAAATCGTCGCATTAAAACTTTACTGGAGATTGTCAGCCATGTTGGGATTGAGTCTCCGTTCACCGATCTTCGAGAATGGCGAAACATTCTTTCATGAGGTGTACAATTTGTACTAGTGCATAAAAGTGAACGTATAGAGTGCAATGCTTGCGGTAGGACTAGTTCCCAGCCCGGCTAGTATGATAGCTTATACTGTCACGTTTTATGGGACGTTTCAGTACATTTTGGCCATATAACGTGACGGTATAAGCTATCATACTAGCCGGGCAGCTGTCTATTGTCAGATTTTTACTTTTTAATGATAGCTGAATAGCTTTCCACAGCGTAGAGTTTAGTTTCTCAACTTGGCCATTGCCTTGAGGGTTATATGGGGTTGTACGACTCGTAGCTATTTGTCTCGAGTTAAGGAAATCTTTAACTTCAGCGGATAAAAATGATGCCCCCCGGTCCGAGTGTACATAGGCTGGCATGCCAAACATATTAAAAATGCTGTCCAGATGCTTGATGACAGTCTTTGCGCTTATGTCAGAGCACGGGAAGGCAAAAGTAAAACGAGAGTATTCATCAATTACAGTTAATATGAATCTGTTGTTTGATTTGGATGGCACTGGGCCTTTAAAATCCATACTCAGCCTTTCGAAGGATGCTATGGCTTTAATTAATTTGTTTTGCGGGTCAGTTTTTATAAATTTAGGCTTGTATGATGTCGTATTTGTATGGAGATAGTTCTAATCGCCAGCGTTGGATCTTCTCATTTTTAATTTTGCTGGTGTGCTTAACATCGAACATGAAAGAGACAGATCGCTGATCAGTGACAAGCAGAAATGACTTTCCAATTAGAAAATGTCGCCATTTCTTCAAAGACTCGACAATTGCGTATGCTTCTTTTTCAATGGCCGAATGGTTTTGCTCACTTCGTTTGAGTGTCCTTGAATAAAATGCTACTGGTCTTCCAGCCTGTAAAAGAGTTGCCGCAATAGAGTGCTCCGATGCATCAGTCTCTACTGTAAACGACACGTTGTTTTCAATGGCGTGGACGCAGGATTTTACAATATCGTTCTTGAGATGTTGAAATTGTGATTCACATTCTTGGTGATTAGTACTTGCGCTCGCCATGGTGACCTGCTTTCTTCAATAATACCTTCATTCAAAAGGTTCTTAACCTCTTCCTCATGAAATAATAGCCAAAACCTAAATTGTAGGTTTTAATTAGCAAAACATGACGTATGTGATTGACAATGATAAGGTGACATAAATGTATAGAAAATTAAAATACTATTGCCGCACATAGCGAAGTAGGTGGTGGGGGTAAGCTAGGCGATCGTAGCAGGCAGGCAGAAATGTGCACTTTCCGGGGACCACTGTCAAATTTACTTTCACGTTTTCTATTGGTTTCTTAACGGTTTCCTACGATTCGTTTCGTTTGTATGTATTTATTTATTCTCTTATTTATTTCAGTAAAATCTCCAATACGGGTTCTTTCTCGTTTACTAAAGTAAATAAAATATTCATGTGTCATTATTTGACATCTCTGAGTTTTGACATTGTCTCGGGACCTTTGACGTTTGACGTTTCAGACGTGCACATAGCCAATAAGTGGAAATAAGGGAGTTGATGGCCGAGTTCAACTGTACATATAGGAGAGCTCTCACTATATGTATAGCTCATTTAAATTTAACATTGTGTAGAAGCTCACGGCATTTCCAATTGAACACCAACGTCCGATGTAAAATGAAACTGGTGTTCAATTGAAAGACTGTGAACTATGTTGAGTCGCATCTTAGTTAAATGAAATTAAACAAACATTTTACTTATCAGCACATTTATTTTTTAATGTATTTCATCTCATATCCGGGAAAACGATATATCTTCGTACTTTCACAGAGTTCTACGTTTTACAACCACAACATTCGTACATTTTGCAAAATGAGAACTTGCATGCCATGCCACATACAACGCACTTCACTATCTTCCATTTGTTGTCCAATCAATGGTTATTACGCGCTTCCAGATGAATTTTCGATTAGCTACACACTGTTTCGTTTGTTTGCTACATACATAGTAAACTATCAATACTACAATTAAAATAACAATATTTGCAAAAATGAAAAAAAAATGTTCAGAGACGACTAGACGAAATTTCCACATGGCAGTCAAGTCAAGGCAGTAGTCAATCAGAGCGCGGCAAAGGAGCGCGGTAAGTCGTCAAAATCTTTTTGACATAATATGGCGGCTATCATACGCGTTTCGTTCTACGTAGATAAACAGCCGTGGTGATAAAATTCTAGCACACCAGTATTTGCCCCTTGGGGGTCACTTACCACTGGATACCAAAGATCCCAGTCCTTTCTCGAGACGGAAAGGGCTGTGTTTAGTCAAGAGACTCCTAGAGTGCTCTCCATTTTGGACACAAGTTGTTTGCGACTCCATCACAAAGGAACGAGAAATGTTGGTACTACAAGAATTATAATTTCCAACCGAAATGAAAAATTGATCACCCCGGGCGGGATTTGAACCCACGAGACGACCTCTGGAATCCGTCCATCACTCATTCCAACTGAGCTACCGCGGGCTTGGTGGAGGCGTCGAATCCTTAGAGCATAAACCAACCGGAGTAGACGCTGACAGGCGTTCCCTTCTGCCAAAGCTCGAAGAACGCCGGTCGTTCACGTTATATAAAACTAGTTGGCATTCGTCCCCGTCAATCCACAAAGTACAATATATAGACTGCGTCATTCAACATGTCGCGGTGAGCGCGGAACGAGGTCATTGAAAAATACCGATTTGCAGCGTATTTACCTGTAAAAAGAGATCCCAAACATCTAGTCTACAAAAAGATAATATTACTATCCATCTGTAAATATTATTTTGTTTAAATATTTCCAAATAAAGCACTTAATTCACAAAAAACCAAATAAATATACCAGTGTTGCCAGTAAATTGTACAAGATATAATTTTGCAAATTTTTTAAGATACAATCTAGGTATCTATCTTTTTGTTTATTTTTAGGGTTCCTAGTTAACTAGTTATAGGATCACTTTGTTGTCCGTCCGTCTGTCTGTCTGCCAAGACCCTTTTTCTCAGGAACGCGTGGAGGTATCAAGCTGGAATTTATTTAGTCTGTCAGCCATTCAGTGGTAAAAATGCCGTTTTTTGGAATTTAATATCTCAATAATTATTAAACCTATGTTTATGAAATTTGGGGTTCCAGTTGTTCTTAAGGATCTTAAATACATGTACCAGATTTCATTTTTTTATGTTAGATAGATTTGGAGTTACTGGGGGTCAAAAGTGGCTCTAAACGGTTCGTGTAATATAACACACGGCTGCTGTCCGCCAGTTCCTGGGGTGAACTTGGCTGGACACGCTGCTGCGTGTCTAGATTTTGAAATCCAAACGTGATACTGATGCGCTATCATGAGTTCCAACTTTTTTTAAGGTAAGGTCCTTATTTAGCGTATAAAAGAAATATATGATAATTATAATAGGACTATTAGAGTAGACTCGTTCTAGCTGAATTTTATAATAGGTATTCAATACCTAACAATTTAGATTCATTGATATAGAAACTATGGGAATAAATATTTCTGAAATGTATTTTTCTGTTTAATAATTTTACGCTACGTGCAATTTCGGAACGCACCGTTTAAAAAATATGTTTTGCATGTTATTGTTTTATACTAAAAAATCAAATACTTTTTTCTTCGCGGTTTCGCGTCGCTGCCGAGCGAAATACACAACTTTCAAGTTAAAAGCGTAACGTGCCTTGAAAGCCTCGCTACGCTCAGGATTGTACTTTTGAACTATTCACTTCGCTCGTGGTTCAATCTTGCAATTCTTCGCTAGCTCAGCTCTCAATACAAGCACTTATGCGCCAAACAATAACTTTGCAGCCTTGCATAAAAAATAACTATTATCACGCTTATGAAATTTAAGAGCGGTGTGCTTCATTATTGCAATACATTAAAGGTCATCACTTCAGCCCGCTACATGAGCGTTGGAGGGAGTACCATAGGCCTTTTGTCGTGGCATCGAGGTAACGCGATGCGAAGAAATCCAGGGCCAGATAATAAATCTGTTTTTGTTTGTTTATTTCAATTTTATGTATCTCAAATGTATTCAATGTTATGGACTAGTTCTGGAATAAATTATTTTCATTTTTCATTTTCATTACATTATTCCGAATAAAGACATTTTTAATTTAAAACACTGGCCACACTACACAAAAGTTAGTGTTGGGACAGCACAAATATCATATCGATGCACCCCTTTTTGTAATTAGGTATATTTAAAATTATTTTTAATACCCCATTAATCTTTAAATGATAAATATTATTTTATCATTTAATCACTTAACGTTGTATATTAATCATCATCATCATCATATCAGCCGAAAGACGTCTACTGCTGGACATAGGCCTCCCCCAAAGAGTGCCACAATGACCGATACTGCGACCTTTACCAGGTCATCAGTCCACCTTGTGGGGGGCCTACCTAGGCTGCGCCTTCCAGTACGTGGTCGAAACTCGAGAATCTTTTCGCCCCAACGGCCATCGATTCTACGTGCAATGTGCCCCGCCCACTGCCACTTAAGTTTAGCGATTCGGAGGGCTATGTCGGTCACTTTAGTTCTACTAAGGATGGCCTCATTTCTGATGCGGTCGCGCAGAGATCAGAAATACTCCCAGCATCGCCCCTCTCCATTACTCTTTGGGTGACTTTGAGCCTTCCTATGAGGCCAATAGTAAGCAACCACGCTTCAGTGCCATATGTCATCACTGGCAACACACACTGGTAAAAGACTTTCGTCATGAGACACTGCAGTATATTGGAAGAAAAGATGTGCCGTGGCTTCCCGAACGCTGTCCAGCAGAGTCGGATTCGACGACTAACCTCTTTCTCGAAGTTGGACTTACCTAACTGGACAGTCTGTCCTAGGTATATATAATCGCCTACAACTTCGAGAGTAACTTTATTCTCGAAGTCGTAACGTCCGATTGTAACGGAAGTTGGTGCGACATGAGCATTCGGCCTAATCTTCGTCTTGTCCATGTTCATCCTTAGACCAACTCGCTCGAAGGCTTTACTGAGGTCATTGAGCATCGTACTTAAATCCTCCATGGTCTCAGCCAAGACTACTTTATCGTCAGCAAACCGAATGTGAGTGAGGTACTCACCCTTTATGTTGATGCCTAGCCTTCTCCAGTTCAGAGTCTTTAAAACATCCTCCAGTGCAGCGGAAAACAGTTTAGGAGAAATTACATCTCCTTATCTGACTCCCCGCTGCAATGTACACTTAGCTTCCACTGCAATGTACACTTAGCACTTTGACGACCTGTTTAGCCTAGTTGGTAGTGACTCTGCCTCCGAAGCTAGAGGTCCCGGGTTCGAATCCCGGCCAGGGCATTTATTTGTGAATTTTTCACGGATATTTGTTCTTAGGTCTTGGATGTTTTCTATGTATTTAAGTATGTATTTATTATATAAGTATGTATATCGTCGTCTAGTACCCATAGTACAAGCTTTGCTTAGTTTGGGACTAGGTCGATTTGTGTAAGATTGCCCCCCCCCAATATTATTATTATTAATGATGCCTAGCCTTCTCCAGTTCAGAGTCTTTAAAACATCCTCCAGTGCAGCGGGAAACAGTTTAGGAGAAATAACATCTCCTTATCTGACTCTCCGCTGCAACGGAATAGGTTTCGAGTTCTGGTCCTGGAGTCGGACTGACATAGTGGCGTTCTCGTACAAACACTTCAGCACTTCGATATAGCGCTAGTCAACTTAGCATCGCTGGAGAGATTGTAGCACAGCCCAGGTTTCGATCGAATCGAAGGCCTTCTCGTAGTCCACGAACGCTAAACAGAGGGGCAGGTTGTACTTCTCAGTCTTCTGTATAGCCTGACGAAGCGTATGGATGTGGTCTACGGTACTAAAGCCTCTTCGGAAACCGGCTTGTTCGGGAGGCTGGACGTCATCTAGCCTCTCCCTCAAAAGCTCGGGTCTGGAGAAAACGACTCTACCGTCCTCAGTTTTTAATTTGGCGAGCTGGCTCTGCCCAATAGACAGATCTCATGAGAAAACTTTCTAGCCGTAATTCTGCTCGATGGCCTCTTTGTATTATATTGGCGCAGATTACGGGTAAGGGACTTGGCGATCCGTTTATTAAGCTGCCGGTATAATATCGCATCGGTCGAAGACTGTAGAAACATTTGACTCCTTTCCTCGATGAGCCTCCGAGTGGAGTAAGAGAGCCATTTGGTTCTGTTGGCCCGTTGGGCATTGAAGAACTTAGACCCAGTGCTATGGATACTACTTCCCATCAATTTGGTTTTAGGAGAAATAGAAACACCTTAGCCGCTGTAAGCAAACTGGTAACTGAAGTTATGACACATCTCAATCTAGGCCTTACATGTGGAGGAATTTTCTGTGACCTGACCAAGGTGTTTGACTGTGTCGATCACAGAATTCTCATTGACAAGCTTGATTTCTATGGCGTACGCGGTAGTGCCCGGGACTTGTTAAAATCATACCTGTCTAATCGCTGCCAATACGTAGAAATTAGTGATCGGTCAAGTAAATCTCCAACCAAATCTACTGAGATGTATGTTAAGGTTGGAGTTCCACAAGGGTCAGTACTCGGTCCTTTATTGTTCTTAATTTTTATAAATGATTTAAGGCTTGCACTGAAAGTGGCGGGAATCGAATACTTATTAATTTATTTTTAACATGTATTATACCTTTTTATAATCTCTGAAGTTTCCTTATCTCAACACACTGGCCACTTAGAAAAAAAAAGTATGGTTCGGTTTCAATTGTTTATTGAAGTCGTCGAGTCACTGCTTAAAATGGAATTGTGCCGTGAAAATTTCAGAGCTATGATTTATTATGACTTTAAAAGTGGACTAACACAAAAACAATGTGAAGAGCGGATGGTTGCTGCTTTTAATATTGAAGCTCCTTCAAAGACTACAATATACAGGTGGTATTCAGAATTTCAACGTGGCCGTGTATCCCTCACCGACGAAGTGCGTGAAGGTCGACCAAAATCGGCAGTCACGCAAGAAAACGTCGATGTTGTGCGTCGTCTGATAAATGAAGACCGACATGTGACATATCGGGAAATTCAAGAGCACCTGGGTATTGGAATGAGTCAAATACAAATTATTTTAAAAGAAGAATTAGGCGTGAAAAAGTTATTTTCCCGTTGGATACCTCACCTATTGTCTGACGAGCAGAAAATAGTCCGTGTCAATTGGTGCCGCAAAACTTTGAAAAGATTTAACAAGGGACGCTCAAATGCTGCAATACGCTTATGAGCCTGAAACTAAAAACCAATCCCGAGTATGGGTCTTCGAAGACGAGCTCAAACCCACAAAAGTTGTTCGTTCTCGCAGTACGGCTAAGAAGATGGTGGCTACGTTTATCTCTAAATCTGGTCACGTAGCTACTGTGGCTCTTGAGGATCGTAGAACAGTCAATGCTGATTGGTACACCACTATTTGTTTGCCGAACGTCTTTGCTGAACTCCGAAAAACAAACCCTAGTCGTCGCATCATCCTTCACCACGACAACGCCAGCCCACACACCGCTCGGACAACAACTGAGTACCTGGACGGTGAAAAAGTCGAAATATTGGACCACCCTCCATATAGCCCTGACTTAAGTCCCAACGACTTTTTTACATTCCCCAGAATCAAGGACAAACTGCGTGGTCAGCGGTTTCAGACGCCAGAAGAAGCAGTGGAGGCCTATAAAATAGCCATTTTGTCGACCCCTACTTCAGAGTTCAAAAAGTGCTTTATGGACTGGTTTGAACGCATGCATAAGTGCATGAAATACAAAGGAGAATATTTTGAAAAACAATAAAAATAAATAAACTCACTTATACTGCATATTTTCTTCTATTCCCGAAACTTTCAGTTTTACCCTCGTACCTGATGTCATGACCCTTGGAACCCCTTACCTTTACGCTGACGACACCAGTATTATCTTCAATGCGCCAACTTCTGTAGTCTTATGTAAATATATGCAAGAATCCTGGATACAACTTTTGACCTGGTTTGAGGCTAACGGATTAAAAATGAATGGGGAATGTCTGAAAATTTTAAAAGTCCTTGATTATTATTCTAATGGTAGGAATAACCCTCGCCATGAACAGAAAAAAGTTTCAGATTTTTCGGTTGCGCCATATATTTTTTAAAAATATAAACATTTTATATCACCTCGCGTCTGCCCCGTATCAGACTACTACGACATTTCTAAGTCTGTCGAATATTTAAAAAAAAAAACGCCTGCTTGGATCTGTGGTACGCAATGACATTGACAGTTCATCATAGGTTGGTCGTATGACTTGAACTGTCAATGTCATTGCGTACCACAGATCCAAGCAGGACTTTTTTTTTAATATTCGACAGACTTAGAAATGTCGTAGTAGTCTGATACGGGGCAGACGCGAGGTGATATAAAATGTTTGTATTTTTATAAAATATATAGTGCAACCGAAAAATCTGAAACTTTTTTCTGTTAATGGCGACGGTTATTCCTCCCATTAGAAAAATAATCAAGGACTTTTAAAAATTTCAGACATTCCCCATTGCAGCAAAAGCTTTTACATGACATTTCGCAGAAGTACGTCTAGTCCTGATTTTTACTGTAATATTCCAATTTGTAAAGCTAAGTGTACAACGTTTCTAGGGGTAGATCTTGATCCATACTTGAGGTGGAATGACCAAATTGAGAAGGTTAATAAAAAACTGGCAGGTGCCTGCTTTGCTATTAAATCATTGAAGAATATTGCCAGCAAAGAAGTATTACCTTATTAACTATGTACTTTTCATATTTCGAAAGCGTAATTAGGTAATGTATTGAGGTTTGGGGAAACGGAACTAACATTAACTCAGTGCTTTTGAAACAAAAAAAGGCTCTGAGATTAATTGAAAAATGCGCTAGTGTCCCTGACTCTCACCGCCTATTTGTTGACAATAAAATCTTGACTGTAATCTCAATGTATTTATATCGTTTATGTATGTATTTATATTTTTAAAAACAAAATTAGTATGAACAGCAAGGCATGACTAAATATCATAATCTTAGACAAAGAAATAGATTTAAATTAAATGATGCACATTATGTCCATTTCGATAAAAGTTTAAATAATACTGCTATTAAAGTGTACAACCTACTTCCTGATGACATGAAAAATATTAGGGACTTAAAATTATTTGATAAAAAAGTGAAGGAATATTTTCTGACCCGTCCATTCTATTCAATTAATGAATATTATATGAGATTTTTTGAGAAAAAAATATGTACGTGACCTTACAAGTATATTATTCTTATTATTTTATTTTATTAGGACCTGTAATCTGCATCTGACTTTTTTGTGTTTTAAATAATGTATTGTTTTATTTTTTATTCTGTAATGTTACGTTATAACTATATTTGCATGCATTTATGTGTTCTATGGCAAATAAAAGGTTGGTTGATAGCTTCCACAAACCCTTCGTTGAATTCGTCTACATCGCCGCCTAGGCAAGCGAAACCAAAATCGCCCAACTATCAGCTCACCATGAAGTAGGTTTTGGAACTATGCATGGCCTTAGTTTTATCCTCATAGATAGCCTCCACCTCGTCGACGGAGTGTGCCGAGGTCGGCACGTACACCTGTATGACCTTCAACGAGTATCTCTTTGATACTCTGAGTATAAGGTATGCCACGCTGGCCTGTTGTTTCCGAGGGATTTGTGGACGATGAACCCGATACCTCCCTGGGACTGTTGGTCGCCCTCCTGGAAATAGAGCAAGTGGCCGGACTTTAGGGTTATTATGTCTCCCCCTCTCTTCGGACTTCAGATAACCACACGAAATCCCAACGCAACTTGCTCAATCCTTAGTTCTGCTATCTCTTCGTCGGTCTGCTGTGTAAGCGTGTTGTAAGTTGCCAGGGCCAGGAGTCGTCGGTTCTGGTAGCCGGGTCTTCGCCGGAGATTCTTAGCACCCTGGCCCCGCTAGTACCCTGGCCGCTACCAAAACCAGTGCACCGGGGGCCGCCGGAACGTCGGGGCCGTGGCTTTTTTGTCTTCTTCGTAGGAGGTAAATTTCATAAACGCCACGCTTGGCATGCGGATTGGCGATCGCAGTACATCCACCGCATTCCAGGGATGCTGCTGCCCATCCCCCGGTGTGAATAATAAATATTGGGGGGCAATCTTACACACATCGACCTAGTCCCAAACTAAACAAAGCGTGTACTAGTTATGTGTGCTGTTTGTATTATGTGAAAATTTCAATTGGCAACCTGACACCTATTACAGTCTGTGAGAAAAAGCTAGTTAAAGGTCAACAGACAGACAGACGGACAGACGATGTAGCGACAGTAATAGGATTAATTTTGTATTAAGCAGTAACGCTAAATGGACCCGAGTATGTCCTAAAACTACGACCAAGACCACCGAGGGATGGGAAGCAGCATCCCTGGAGTGCGGTGAAGATACTGCGATCGCCAACCCGCATGCCAAGCGTAGCGATTATGGTATTAACCCCCCATAAAATTGGGGGAGGCCTATGTCCAACAGTGGACGTCCATCGGCTGATATGGTGGTAACGCTAATAGCGAATTTTTGAATTCCAAATTAAAGGGAAAAAATTAAAAATTCTGTGTTTCGAGCAGTATTTGAACCTGTGACATCTGGAATATACGTCCAATCGTTCTAGCCACAGAGCTTTCGGAGCAAAGCAACCACGCTCAGCTCTTACGTCTTATGGAGGCTTACAGCGATATCCATCTTAGAAGACTCAGGTGTCTTTACCGGCATTCTTTTTTAAGTTTTTTTTTCCGTTTAACTTGAAATTTAGAAATAGGGTTTCATTAGGCACACTTAAGGTATGAAACCCGATAAAATACGTAATATTTAACCAGGGTACACCGGGTCAGGACACTCCATACTAAAGGTACATCCACGGCTCACGCACACATACACGCGGCGATGTGTGCGCGGCCGCTTGTGCTACGTGCTAAATGATTGACGTGTCGGCCGGTCTCCCCCGTTCTCAGTCGGGGCCGCCTCGACGTCGCGGCAACACGTTTAACGTAAAGTCAGGCCGACAATTACTTCGCACGAATCGTGCGACAAATTAAGTCAAGTTACGACAGTCATTGTTATGTTTATGGATGTTTCAATTCATAAATATTGCCAACCACTGAGTCTATTTATACATACATACATACATACATACATATAATCACGCCTGTTTCCCATAGGGGTAGGCAGAGATCACGGATTTCCACTTGCTACGATCCTGACATACAACTTTCGCTTCATGAACTTTCATAACATTCTTCATGCATGCGCGCCGATTTAGGGTACTCCTGACCTGGCCTTTCTGCAGAATGTCTCCGATTTGGTCGGAGTACGTTCGCCGAGGTCTTCCCCTTCCAACTTTTCCATCCACTCTTCCTTCATACACTCGTTTTGTCAATCTTCTTTCATCCATCCTCTCTACATGTCCAAACCATCTTAGCATACCTTTCTCAATTTTCGTCACTATATCTTCATTCACTCCACACCTCCGTCTTATAACGGTGTTTCTCACTCTATCTCTCAAAGTAACGCTACACATACTTCTCAGCGCTCTCATTTCCACTGCATTCACTCGACTCTGATGTTTCTTCTGCCACACCCAACTTTCACTACCATACATTAGTGTCGGCACCAACACTCCTCTATGCACGGCCAGCCGCGCCTTTTCTGACACTTTCTGGCTACTCATAAAGGCGTGAAGTGCCCCATTCACTCGATTCCCAGCTATCACTCTCCTTTCAATATCTCCTTCATGCTTACCGTCTCTCGTGAACAAAGTCCCCAAATACACAAACCCATCCACTTGCTCCAACCTCTCTCCATCTACAGCAATTTCACAAACTGTCATACACTCATCTCTTTCAAATACCATCACTTTCGTCTTGCTTACATTCATTTTCATTCCTTTTCTCGCAAATAATCTGTGCATGCTAGTTACCATCTTCTGTAGCTTCTCAGCCGATGACGCTAATAAAACCTGGTCATCGGCGTAGAGTAGACATTTGATAAGCAACCCATTCATTTCCAACCCACATTCATCGTCTTTCAAATCTTCCAAACAACTGTCCAGAAATAGATTAAACAGCCACGGTGACGCTACACATCCCTGTCTAACACCCTTTTCGATGCTAAACCATTCAGTGTAGGACCCGTTTACTCTCACGCAAGCAGAGGAATCCTCGTAGAGAGATTTCAGAGCTTGAATGAGATGGTCGCTCACTCCATATCCGGACAGTACCGACCAAAGTTCATTCCTCACCACTCTGTCATAGCCCTTCTCCAAATCCACGAACGCGCAATAGACCTTTTGACCTTGGGCCAAATATTTTTCGGCTATGCATCGTAAAGAGAAGACCTGATCCGTACATCCCATACCTTTCCTAAATCCCGCTTGTACATCCCATATTTTCTCATCGGTTTCTTGCATTACCCTTTCAATCAACACTTTCGCATATAATTTGCCAACGATGCTGAGTAAGCTAATGCCCCTGTAGTTCTTGCAGTCAAGTTGTGAGCCCTTTCCCTTGTACAGTGGCACGATGACCGCCTTGCACCAATCTTTTGGAACTATGCCGGTATTAAAACATAAGTTGAAAAGGCGATACAACTGACTTGCTACGACGCCTTGCCCAGCCTTCAGCATCTCGACTGAAATTCTATCATACCCCGCTGCCTTTCCTGGTTTCATTCCTTTCAAAGCTTTTACAATTTCATCCATACTAATACTACACTCCTCATGTGGCAGTGCATTATCATTCACTCCTGACGTATTTTCCTCTTCTCTCTCAAACAAACCTTCAAAATATTCCTTCCATCTCCCTAATATGCATTCCTCATCATTCAATAAACTTCCATGCTGGTCTCTAATCGAGGTTAGCTCTGAGGTCTGAGTTTTACCTCTGGCTAGTCGAATGGCTTTCCAGAAAAACTTTATGTTTGCCCGGAAATCCTGAGACAACCTCTGATCCATCTCATCATTCTGTTCATCTTTCTTTCTTTTAACTACCTCCTTTACCAGAACATTCAACCTTTTATAGTTACTTTTCCTTTCACTCACGTCTTCAAGCGTGGCTTTTTGACTTCTTTGGTCAGCTCTTATCGCCAACCAATCTAGCCACGCTTTCTTCTTCTCACTTACTGGCTTTTGTACCTCATTATCCCACCATACATTCTTCTTCTTCTTCCCTTTGCTCCTTTCTTTCACACCACATACATCCCTGGCTGTACTTACAAGCTTATCTTTAAAACCATTCCATAGTTGATCAATCTCGCATATATCATCTATCTCTCTAAGATTTTCCTTTAGTTTATGAATATACTCATCAGCCACACTTTCCTCTTGCAAATTTTCTACTTTTATTCTCTCCAGAACACTAGTGAATATACGAGGTCGATGCCGCCATCCTTGAAACAGCCCTTTCATTCGGCTCATCACCAGGAAGTGGTCTGTATTTATTCCGGCCCCGCGATACACCCTAGTTTCCAGAACATTCTTCCTCAATCTTTCGTCCACTATCACAAAATCAATCATACTCTTTCTTACGTTCTCCGCCTCACGCGTGTATAAATGAATCCATTTGTGGGCAAACATTGTATTTGTCACAAAAAGATTTCTCTCGAGGCAAATATCTAACAAACTCTCACCATTCTCATTCACTCTCTCGTCACCGTGAGTACCCAGAACCTTTTCAAATCCATCTCGCTTTACCCCTACCCATGCATTAAAATCACCTAACATAATCAACCTTTCATTATCCTTACATCTACTTGTGACATCCCTTAATTCCTCCCAGAACTGTTTTCCCTCTTCCTGGGTCGACTGTGATGTTCTCGTACCCAGGTTTACAGGGGCATATACCCCAACAACAAAGATACGAGTCAGTCCTAATTTCATTCTGACCCATATTAATCTGGGACTCACGCATTCAAATTCATTCACACACTTGGCAATCCTAGCTGAAAGTATGACACCAACCCCCTGACATGCTCTGTCTGAAACGGTCACTCCAGACCAGTACGCTGTATAGGGTCCATGTTTCGTGGTGTCACACCCTTTCCGTTTTGTCTCATTTACACAAAGAACATCAATCCTCTTTTTATCCATCATCTGCCTTACTTCATTCATTTTTCCTTCCATTCCTCCTCCAACATTCAACGTAGCAAAACGGCACTCCGTGAGCCGCTTTTCGCCCCCACTGGAAACGTGACGTGACGGGTGGCGGACCGCGTCGCCGCCATGCGGATGATTTTTATTTTTTCCAATCTCCATAGCGTTCCCACGAGTAAATAGGGAACTAAAGGTCCATCACAGCAGAGCCCTATACTGTGGTAAGGTGGATTACCACTGTGCCCTGTGACCACCAACACAGACACCCTCCGTTCGACACCAGACTCCCCTCTGGCCATGCATCCCTTGGCACGGGTCGGCTAACACCTTGGATTAGGAGTTTTATATCGGGGTTTTCCTTCCCCTAGACAGGTTGCAGACCAATGCTAACGAGGCCCATCTCCCCGGGTTGTATTTCGGAGTTACCTTCTCCTAGACAGGTTGCAGCCCAATGCTAACGAGGCCCATCCCCCCGAATTTATAATAGTGCATAATATTAGGTATGAATTACATAGGAACAGATCAAGTAAGAGCACGTTGTACCTTGAATACCTAAAACAATTAGTACTTATTTTTATAATAGAAATTAATGATAATAATTTTATTTTCATGATGAAAAATATATAATAACGAAGTTCGTAATGTAAATAAATTTTAAACTCTCATGGAGACAGGGTTACCATTCCGTTTGTGGATGATGCGCTGGCGAGGTGGACGGCCCGTTAGACCGGATTTGGCCAGGCTAAAGTCGGTGTCAAAAGTCGAAGCGGGAGCGTGGTTACAGGCTTTGCCTGCTCCTCATTTTGGAACACTCCTGGACAACGACTCATTGCGGGCAGTAGCTCTCCGCCTGGGCTGCGATGTTCGTGTGCCTCATAAATGCATCTGCGGCTCCATGGTGGAGGCAAATGGCCATCACGCGTTGAGTTGTTGTCGGCGTTCTGGAAGATTTCCGCGCCACCACGCTCTCAATGACATCGTGCGGAGGGCTTTGATATCCGCCAACATCCCTTGCGTCCTGGAGCCTCCGGGCCTCTGCCGCGCTGACGGCAAGAGGCCGGACGGCTTAACACTGGTGCCGTGGCAGAAGGGGAGGTGTCTTCTGTGGGACGTCACGTGCGTCAGTACTTTCGCCGCCTCATACCTCAGCCGAACAGTACGCACAGCTGGTGCCGCGGCGGATTTTGCCGCGGTCAAAAAGCGGGACAAGTATTCGGCCCTGGGCAACATTTATTACTTTATACCGCTTGCGTTTGAGGGTGCTGGGGTCGGAGGCCATTGCTTTCATTCGGGAAGTGGGACGTCGAATTAGGGAGAGGGGGTCTGACGCCCGCGCGGGTTCGTACCTGGTGCAAAGGTTATCCATTGCCATTCAGCGTGGTAACACGGCCAGTGTGATGGGTACCTTTGCGCCAGGGGCAACCCGAGGGGGCCTTTTTGACTAGGCTTAAGCTAGTCTTAAGTATTATTGTTATTTTTTTTTTGTATGGTTTTAATTTAGTTTTGACCGAGTATGTAACTACCTATGTACTAATATGTGAATAAATGATTAAGTTCGTAATGTAGTATTTCATTATTTTATGTCGTTATCATTTAAATACTCTTTTATGGAATAATATGCTTTCTTAACTAGAAAATTAAACAACTCTTTCTTGAATAGAATATACTTAGATCATGAATGTTTGGGATGTGGAGGAATTGGAGCCCTATTGCTGTCACTCGCGTGTCCGTCTGTCACACATTTTGTTCCGAAGTTTTTTTTAAATTCCCATTGACATATCAACTTGAAATTTAGTGAATTGTTTATCATTACGTATATTTTACCAGAAAATACCAATACATTAATAAATCAGATTTGTTTTTTTAGTTGTACGGAACACTCGGTGCGCGACACTGACTCGCACTAGGCCGGTTTTTTTCATTAATTACTTAGTCACACATTTTTATCTGCCTATTCAAACGAATAATATAGGAATGATGCTAATCACATGTCAAAACAAAGAAAGACGTTTTGTACAACCCTGCGTCCGAACAGCTACTTTTTACCGATGACGTCACATCTGCTCCCAACGGCCGCACTGTCCCTACCCGGTGTACCCTGATTTAACTGTTGTCATAAATGGCAGAACTCATGGACAGTAAAATATAATATCGATATCGATTATCGAATGTGGATCGCACTATCTTCGCTTACTTGAAGTTGACGTCATTTCGTGTACTGACAGGCTGTCTCTGTATGTGAATGTTACTTGTGTGCGTATGGTTGATGCTAGAGTTTCACAATTTTGTAGTGTGCGCGCGTAGCGACGTCATGGAAAATGGGTGCAAAGCGGACGATTCAGCTTGTAAAAATATTTACAGCTAGCACATTGTTACTAACGATTCTCAGTGTAACTTGAGACGTTGGTGCCGTTTCAGAAGTTGTACCAACTTGACGGTAGATGTCGCTACTAGTCTCCCTAAGGCTTAATTAAAAGATTCGTTGCCTTGAGCTTGAGCAAGCCCGCGGTAGCTCAATTGGAAAGAGCGATGGACGGATTCCAGAGGTCGTGGGTTCAAATCCCGCCAGGGTGACCAATTTTTCATTTCGGTTGGAAATTAGAATTCTCACTATCTTTTAAGGGGTCTACAAAAGAAATTAACGAGTCAAGGTAATAATAAAATATATTGCCACGTCTCATGTAACACGTATAAGTAATTAATACTGTCATAGCTAATAAATAGTTCAGTTCATAGGTATTTTACAAAGTAATAGCTTGAGAGCAAGAGGAGGATCTTCTGAGTGACAATATTTATGAAAAATCTGGGTTACAGATCTCCTTTTTTCCAGCAGCAGAGCCTGACAATACATACCTTGTACTCCTCTTACCACAGGACGCGGATATGTGAGCTAAATCCAAATTTAAAGAACTTATATTTACAAAGACCACATTTACAAGACAAAGTACGTCGGTGTAGAGAATATGCCTCTCTTACCAGAGTCATCTGTTGGCGGCCCGGAGCACTATAACATAGTATAATGGGAACCAAACCAGCAGCCTAGTAGATTCAGTAATTGGAAGCTAGGACTAGCTTGGAATTCATTACTTCTATAAGAGCTTTTGATTACAAAGCGTATCTTTGCTTTTACTTAAGGGCTATAAAGACTAATTTTTGGTTGGACTCACCAAATAGCTGCGTCACAGTTTCTATAAATTCATATAATAAGAACATACATGACGTTAAATATAAACCAAATGAGGGAAGGCTTTTTTCGAATCGTTGGAAACCTATATACCTACACAGTTTTGTTATAATACCTAATATTTACAGTACGCGTGTTAACAATCTTATCTAAAATAAAATATCTTACAAATTAAATGATGTTAATTGAAGAATCCTATACATGACATGAGACAATGGGCCGATTTTTAAGACGTGTCAACCTAATTAGCACAGGTTGCACCGCCAAATGTACAATATGTGTTGTGAAATACAAGAGGTATCAGTGACACACTTTGTAGTAGAAATGACACATTTCTACTACAAAATGTGTGCTTGCTGCTAGCGTTATAGATGGCCGAGCACCAGTGAGGCTATCTAATAATAAGAGGCACGCAATACCATACCCGGCCGAGATATGAATACTAAAAACTGGAAGGGATCGCATTGGTAATTAATGCCGACTGCTCGCAGGAAGTTTGAAATTCCAATTGCTTCAGGCCACCCCGCCAAAATAAGCACATCATTTTCAAACATATTTGAGAATACATTCTGATTTTCTGATCTAATAAATAATGAACGCACAAAAGCTACCAATGTAAATAACGATTCGATGTTCTAGAATTCAAGTGAGTGATTTGAACAAAATTGTCAATACATGTATAAGATCCTTAGATGTAAGACACTCGCGGACAAAGAATACAGGTCTGTAAAATACCGTCATATATTCCTAAAATAGTACAAGATTGTACAGTTTTTTTGATTCTGTCATAATTTTACATTTAAACTGCAAAAATAACAGAGTAAGAAAATAACTTTACCAGGTTTAAATTGGGCTCGTAAAAGCCAATGAAAAAAAAAAACGTTCACGGAGCGAGATATCGCAAAAAACGTCATTTTTGGATATTGATATTTTTATGATAGGATCCCTGAAATTACATATATAGTTGGGTTGGGTGGTGGTTGGTAATAGTATATTATGTAATTATAAAAAGCCTTATTGCGGTTATTACATTCAGGCTGACCCGAAATTTTTGACCGCGAGTGTACAAAGTGTCACAAAGTGTTTGATTAAAAACTACAACACTACACGAAATCCACGCAGTATCTTTCAAACGACAAAACGAAGAAAGCAATTCGTTAATAAGTGACAAATGCGACATTAATACCTACCATAAAATAATTAGAATCATATTTAAATATTGCGCGATAAAAGGTCATCATACGACACTTCTGGCATATCGATCCGAGTGCTTATAAAATGTAGCATAACAACACAATTTCTATATGATCAATCTAATATATTGGTTAAAGTTCAAACACAATAGGTAGTAGATTTATTTAGTTTCCCTCAAGCTTATTTGGTTTCATTTTGTAATATCAGATAAAAGCGCAAAAGGTAAATCATCGATTTGATGTTTGCCACGCCATCTAGTTTTGTTTAAATACCCCGCTGGGAAAAATCATGGCAATCATGCATACGGCTGCCTAAGTAATAATGGGCATTTCCTTAGTCAAAGTGGGCAACAGACACCGTAGCCTTTGAATGTTACTGTTCGAGTAGTATAAACATACTCCTTGCTCAATACTGGCAGCGTGTCTATTAGCTAGGTGACTTAATGTGTCAAGCTTTAAAATTTACGTTCGTTGTCATCTGCATTTCCAACTGTTGTGTATTTTGTGTATCTCAAAATATCTTCTATAATATATTCTTTTCTGCTAGCTCGCGTGTTATTTACTAGAGTTACACTGTTTTAACGGGATGGACAGCTCAAACTACGTGTGTGCTCAAACGCTAAGTACGATAGTACGTAGTATATCGGTGCCAGCCTTAGAAAAATTATAAAGTAGGTACAGTCAGCTGCAGAGAAACGTGACCCGTCCTGCATAGAAGTCAGGTTTTCGAGAAACCTTTCGTACAAAATTCGTTTTTTAAACAGTGTACCAGAATGTTCCATCGTAAATAGATATTGAAAATAATCTAATCATAAATTTTTTAGACATGATATACGAATTTTTTAAATATTGCGATATTGATGTTGTTATTAATACACATATTACAAAGGTAATATGTTGGTTGCCCTAGAAGAGAGTTTAGATTACAAAAAGGCACAGTTATATAAGGAAGTTAAAGCTTAAGTGTTACAGTTGAAATTATTCGAAATAAACAAATGCTTACGAAACCGTTGCCAAAACTTGTTCCTAATTTCGAAAGGGGCTATCCAGATGCAACATTTCGACTTTTTGAAACTTCCCTCCCATATGTCACGGTGTTTCCCATCCCTTTAACACACACTTTCACGTCCAGATGGCATACGCCGAACTTCGAAAATCGAACTTCATATCGTGCCGTCCCTTTCCGCCATATAGTGTATAACACGAGAGTGAACGGGACGGCACGACACGAAGTTCGATTTTCGAAGTTCGGAGTAGGCCCTCAGTAAACCCCCTCCCCGTCACCCCTATCGCTGTGATGTAATACCTAGTTGGTTACTAAGTTCTGTTACTCGATTTGCAAACTCTTTTCTTGCGTTAAAACAAATGCTACCGAAAAAATAAAAAATGACATATAATGGCGGGTTGTCAGTTATAATTTTATAGCACACACAACACTTATCTCGTCATATTTATAATGGATTGGGGTCTAAAAGAAAATCGTATCGCTGTAATTGCGTTGCACAAATGCGGGCATCCGCCAAACGTGATTTTGAAGTTGCTTCAAAATCTGAAAATCAACAAACAATTCGTTTATCGTACCATTAATAGGTACAATAGTACCCTGAGCTTTGATGACCGCAAGAGGTCTGGAAGACCACGCACCGTTCGGACCCCAGCTATAATAAAGGCAGTGAAGGCGAGAATCGCAAGAAACCCCGTTCGGAAGCAAAAGTTGTTGGCAATTCAGATGTCTGTGAAGAGAAGCTCCCTTAAAAAAGTTATCAATCAAGACCTTAGACTACACGCTTATCGTAGACGGAAAGGTCATTTGCTTAATGGACGATTGAAGACTATGAGGCTGAATAGAAGTCGCGTGCTACTGAAGCGGTAAGCACAAAATGGCCACCGAAATATATTATTTACAGACGAAAAAAATTTTACCATTGAAGAATGTTGTAACCGCCAGAATGACAGAGTGTATGCAAAAAACAGTCAAGAAGCGAGTGTAGCTGTTCCGAGAGTGCAACGAGGCCATCATCCCTCTTATGTCATGATTTGGTTAGGTGTGTCATACTCAGGGTTAACACAGATCCATTTCTGTGAAAAAGGTGTCAAAACTGGGGCTAAAGTTTACCAGGAAACCGTTCTGGAACCATTAGTGAAGCCTTTAAGCCACTCTCTATTTCAAAACCAGCCCTGGGTCTTTCAACAAGACTCAGCCCCTGCACATAAGGCAAAAACAACTCAAGCCTGGTTTCGAAGCAACAAAATTGACTTCATTGCCCACGAAGACTGGCCCTCCTCCAGCCCGGACCTCAACCCCCTGGATTATGCTATATGGCAGGTTATTGAGGAGAAAGCCTGTGCTAAACCCCACACAAATCTTGACTCCCTCAAGCGGGCCATAGTCAAGACAGTAACGGAATTAGATATGACAACCGTGCGTGCCGCTATTGATGACTGGCCTCGTCGTCTGAAGGCCGGTGTTCAGGCCCAAGGAGGCCATTTTGAATGAAATTGACAAATGTAAATCCTGATTGTGTGTACTTCATTTTAATATATAATTTATTTAACTTTCGTTAGTATATTTTATGTAGATAAGGATTATTACAGTAACATAACTTAGTAACCAACTAGGTATATGGATGGCCCCTATGGTCAGGCCTTGACATAGCGCTATTTTCGCATATCGTTATATATGATTCATAACGCTACTTTGTCAATAAAACGCTTTACTGAAAACGATATTTAGCCCGTATTTATAGCGGTATCCATTCATCATCATTTCAGCCGAATGACACTGCTGGACATAGGCCTCCCCCAAAGACTTCCACAATGACCCGTCCTGCGCCACCCGCATCCAGCGGACACCCGCGACCCTTACCAGGTCATCAGTATCCATTATAACCTTATAAATAAGACGCAATATATATAAATAGCGACATTTAGTGAAGCGCTATAATAACGTTATAGGCTATATCTCTGTCTCGCACACATTCTCGCTCTTTCTTGCGCTGTGACTTGTACCTACGTCGAACTCGAGCACGTCATCGGCGCGTATATTAAAACGATATTATAACATGATCATATAAGGTTATGATTTTCATTTTGTTATGATATGAAATATCGTTATGAGGAATATTGATTATCATTATAACGAAATATATCGTTATAATATCGCTTATTCTCATAATGTTTTAAAAGCCTGCCTATGGTAGGTATTTAAACGGATTATGTTTGATTAAGTTAATTATCGAATAATTTCAATCACACATATTTTACATCACGTATCATATAAGTACGTGACTATACTTTATTTACACACACTATATAACAACACATGACACATGATCTTGGCTTTTAATATATATGTTCTTGACTGAGGACCAAATCGGGAATAGACGTCAATAAAAGGCTCGTACACACACAAGCCCTGTATCACATGTACAACGTGTAAATGAAATAACTGGAAATAGCTCACCCGAGTTGCTTTTTAGAATGTCGTAGTAAACAAGTAACTATTATAGTTTAGTCATGTTAGACTGTACAATAACAAAAAATATCACTTTAAAGCCTAAGTCACACAAACGGATTCCTGAATCAAAAATGATTTTTGAGCACATAATATTATTGAATTTCACGTGTAACAGACGGACATGGCAAAACTTTATAATTTCTTTATAAGGATTCCTTGTTTACTACGGAACCCTAAAAATACAACACAAGCAAAATAGCCGAGTGGATGTATACTAGTAAACTACAATTTTAAGAAACACACGCATAACTACTAACTACCTTAAATATTTTAATAGTCAATCTTCAATTATTACCTTTACCTGCTACGAGTATATTGGTGTCAAGATATAGAATGAATGTAATGTAAAACATAAAATAACAAATTATTCAATTCAATACCGAAAAACAATCTTAGATACCTATATTTTCCTGTATATGGGATGAGTGAAGTTTATATCTAAAATAATAAATAACAACAACTATTTGGAATGTAGATTACTCAAAGAGTAAAGTTATAATGGAAATGCTAAGAAAAAAACCTGCCGTCAAAAAGTCTGTTATCACAACGCCATCTGGTGGTATTAATGCATTTATTTAACACTACTCTTTGACTACGGTTAATATTCATTTATGTCTATGTCTATATATATATATATATATATATATGCTACATATGAAATATAAACCCACACAAATATAGACCGAAATAGGTAGAGGTGCAAAACAAAACTCTCACCACTCGCGCTCAGAGTAAAAAAAACACGTCCAATTTCCTAATATCTTTCACAATGGCCCATGATCCACAATAAAAAAATCTTAAATATAATATATTAATACCTCGACATTGACGACCACTTTAGCCTAGTTTTTCACTAACAACAATACCTAGTAATAATTTATACCAAAAAAAACCGACTCCAATTTTGTACTTGGTATGCCACAAATTGTGGTTTCCGTGGCCAATGCTTGGTTATCAACAGAAAATACCGAAATCAGCATATGCGTGCCTATCAAATTCGAGGAATCCCATCAGCAGACCTTCACCAAATTTATATGGGACCAATGTCGGGGTACCTGCTTGAAACAAAAAAAGATTAAATCAAAATCGGCTAACGTGGTCAAGAGTTACCGGGGAACATACATACATAAAAAAGAAAAAAAAAGTACAAGCAAATACGCAGACGAACTGAGTACCTCCTTCCTTCTATTGAAGTCGGTAAAAAAGCGGTTCACTATAGTCTTGAAGACCGTAAGGTTACAGTTCACAGGGAACAAGGATTCCGGCAGGGAGTTCCACAGACTGGCTGTTCTCACAATAAAAGTGGAAGCGAAGCTCTTCGTTTCAGTTTCCGGAACTGTCACCGTACCATCCACGGATCTATACCTAAACCGGATTGAGTACAAACTTTTATGAGCCAGTCAAACTTGAACCTTATTCTCGCGTAATACAGTTAATATCCTGTTATGACAGACAGACTAGAGAAAGCGGTCCGAGCGAGAGCAACCAACCGGAGGGCGGTGTCCCACTCGCACAACTTGCCAGTGTAAAAAAAATATATGTTGTGGTATTTTAGAATACTGAAAACAATTACTTGCTTGTACTAACTAGTACTGCATGTTTATCAGGCATAATTTACATTTGACCTCATTCGTAATTGTATAAAATATCAACATTATTAACTGACTAAAACCTAGTACTGCAATAAATATAGTAGTATTGTTCAAATATTAATTGGTATCCCCAACCTTAATGGTGTCAAATTTGAAATTATGAAAATAAGCGGCTGATGAAATAAGTTGAAAATAGTGAAAACATGTTGTGTAAAGGGTTGTAAAAGTGAAAGTTTTATTAATTGTGGAATATCATTTCACAGGTAAGGAACAATTTGTTATATTTTACGATAAAACGACAAGACAAATGTCAAACTGATTAGGGTGACTATGACTTGGGCTGATTTTGCAGAAATATTCGTTATTAAGTGTTTAGTGAGAAAACCTTTTCTAAAGGTCAGTTGAAATTCAATCTTTTAACAATTTTGTTATCATTATGAGCTTTTGTTTAACTTGGACTTTATGTGATTAAACTGTGCAAGTACTAGTTGTCGTTCCAATTTTTTAACCATTTTACAGCTACTTTCCGGTATCCAATTGAGTTGAAATTTAGCATACTTATGTACAGTATGCTAATTTTCACGCATACTGTACATAAGTATGCTACATTTCAGCTCAATTGGATACCGGCAAGTTCGGTAACAGTTATATTGTATTGTTACCTACCGAACTCGTGTATCATGGCACCACCGTGCTGATCTGTTGATGGTGAATTAAAACTCGTCCTCGTCTTTTTTTAATTTACGCATGGCCCATCACGGGAGAACACATTTGTTACGAGATTTGGAAAATAAAGTAGGGCTTAGGCAAAAATTACACAAGACTATATTGTTTAACAATGTATGGATAATTGGATACACAAACTTGTGATTAGCCAAAATAAATATTTCTTTGAAAAATATTCTTATTTTATTTACTACCTAATTTAGTTTAAATTTCATTGTACATAGAACCTAATTAGAAATAATCCTCATATCCACAGATGTACTTGGTCACCCTAATTAAAACGAGATGCAATCCTCGAGTTTGGCTTCTCTGTCGGTCACACTTTTTCGTCACAGTACTCAATCCGGTTTAGGTATAGATCCGTGGTACCATCACACATTTGAGAGAATGCCCAGCTTTTTGTCAGCTTACTGCGCCTCAGACCCAATGTAGGCGCCAAAGTCGGTAAGTGGCACATCTCGGAAAATAGGGGCCAGATCGAATGGCTTCTTTTTGGCGGAAAATGGACACGCCTGCGTTTTCGCGACACTGAACCTAACCACAATGGCAACCCAATCAGAAACTGCCTTGAGGGAAAGGTTCAAATGCTCAAGTATGGCATCCCTGGGAGTCCGGATTTCAGCCGCATTGGCTCCCGCTGCACTGTGGATATATAGCTCTCTACAACAGTGAGGTCGTCTGTACCGACACTCGATCGATTATGCATTATGCACGATCACACGCAATGATGGCCACTCATGGACTATTACGCCATCCTGCAATGGCGCGTGGACAATGATGGGCCATTGTGTAGATAGGATTTTATTAAGGACCCGCGTGGCGAAGCGCGAGGCATGGCGCGGGTCGTATAGCACAAAGGCAAACATAAGGTTATGAGTGCGCGTTTTGAATTGTCTTGACTCAATGTGCAACGTCTTGGTGCGGAAGAATGAGAGTGATACCGAAATGCTTTCTAGGGACACTGGAGTTAACCTTCAGTGTTCATGTTCGACGACCAAGACCACCAGGGGATCGGCAGCAGCATCCCTAGAGTGCGGTAGAGATACTGCGATCGCCAACACGCATGTCAAGCGTGGCCAGTACGGCATTTACCCCCCATAAAATTGGGGGAGGCCTATGTCCAGCAATGGACATCCATCATGGTGGTGGTTCATGTTCATAGTAATTTTTAACAGGGTTACTAATCTTTACTGGATATTTCAATCAAATATTACAGGCTTTTATCTATCTTTCACTGTTTGTATGTATGTAGGTAAGTTGTTCTCAGAATTTGCAATCCTTTTTCAGCCAGTTCTATCCGATTGAGCTGAAATTTGGCATACATATGTAAGTTCGGTGACAATGCAACATGATGACCATCGAGCTGGTCTGATGATGGAGACAGAAGGTGGCCATAGCAATCCCTAAACTACACAAGATAAATCCATCGTGTTTGGGCTCATTGGAACCCCCTTAACGAATAGTTAAAGACTAATCAAAGAAAGTACAGTCGACAATAAAAGGTTGTACCAAAAATTCTATTTTTGACAGAAACTTATTTCTGGATTTATATTTAGTTTAGAATTAAGACGTGTTACATATGGGTATCAATTGAATAAAAGCAATCAATGGAAGTCCGCACTAAGCTTAACAAGCAGTGTCAGCGTTACGTGCGGGTGTACTGTAGCAACAATGTGTCGACTAGTTCAGACTAGTTACAACGACAAGTCCAGAGGCGGAGTGGAACTCGCTACGTCGGCTCGTCAGCCGACATCAGGGCTTCAGACTGCTCGTCCAAGTCCGGGATGTTTCGTATCACCCTGGGGAATAAACGTTTTAAATATTAGAAATCACTTCCAGGTCAGGTCACGTTGACCAAACAGTGGCGGACATGAACTCCAAGGTTTGGAGATACGCTTTTACCTCGAAAAGTTTTGAGGTAGACTCGGTTAGCACTTAGTCATAGGAATTATGACCATTTTATAAAAACTGCACTTGGTGATGATGATGAAAGCAAGCATAACAGATCTTTTCATTGATTAAAACGTACCGTGGCAATATGTTGTTAGCGGTAGTGAATTTCATAAAGAAAAACAACTCCAAAGACTACTATTTACGGTCTAAATTAGAGTGCAAAGTAAATATTTCTTAAATCCGTGTGATTCTTTGCTGCTCGTGTTCTAGCACACGTGTGAGTTCGGCTACTTGACACCAGATCTGCCACCAGACCAGCCATCTGGTGTTGAGTAGCCGAGGCGGTCAATTAAATAAATAAATATTGGGGGACAATCTTACACAAATCGACCTAGTCCCAAACTAAGCAAAGCTTGTACTATGGGTAATAGACGACGATATAAATACTTATATAAATAAATACATATTTAAATACATAGAAAACATCCAAGACCCAAGAACAAATATCCGTGAAAAATGCACATATAAATGCCTTGACCGGGATTCGAACCCGGGACCTCTAACTTCGGAGGCAGAGTCACTACCAACTAGGCTAAACAGGTCGTCACACCAAAACCAAATTCAAACCAAAAGGTCGTATGCGATTTCGAATTTCACATCGTGATAAGACTTTTTACATGCGCTTAGTAGGTTTAAGAAATAAGGATGGGGTATGATTTTTAAGTACAATTTAACCAAACATATTTACGTAAGTAAGTCGATAATGCCAAACGGCACAGAGCGGGACCTGTCTTAAATGCAACTTTGCAATCCGAATACTCATATTATCGGAATATTCGTCCGAAATATTGTCCGAATACAACAACATGAACTATCCGAATATTCAAATATTTTGAATAGGTACTGTAAAATATAGATAATAATTACTATTACGCTTACTTAAACATTAGGAGCGGAGTAAAATCAGTACGTAATTAATAATTATACTAATTTTAAAGTTCCAAATCAAAATAGGTAGGTTTTTAACTGACTTCGATAAAATAGGATTAGGAAGGAGGTTCCCGATGCAGCGCATATGAGGATTAAAGTATGAAAATGTAATGATAAAATAAAATAGAATTAAAAAAGAAGTATACTTATATATACTCTTGGCAATGGAAACTTCGCCACAACTAGGAGTACGACTTAGGACTCGGCCAAAACTCTGAGCGGCATCTCGCGTAAGTATATGCCGAGGCAAACACTTCGGTGCACGTTTTATACACCTACCTGGCTATGCATTAAATTGTAGAACGTCATAAAGTATTTCCATGGAGAAAAGGAGAGATGGTATGGTCATATATTTAGAAATTGTTAGTATTTACGCTACTTTACGTACTATACGATATTTTTTGTAGGAATGGAATTTTCATGTATGGATCGTTTGCCCTTTTCTGATATCCAGAAATCTTCCGGAAGAAAAAGGTTCCGAGCAAATTGTGTTATATCGTTGCGGAAACCAATCTTTCGGAAAACTATAATTATAATAATTAATTTGATGTTGTATGTATGACACAATATTCAAATATTATTTAATTTGAGTTATCAATTTATCGATTATAATTATCGACATAGCCACAGCATTTGAGTAGCAACTCGGGAGCAAAATTTGACGTTCTGGATAGCGAAATAACACACATGATTATGAAGTTTAATCTCAGAAGAATAGAATAGATATTTGCTTATACTCATACTCATATTTATTAATAATAATTCATACTAGCTGCCCGCCCCGCTTTTACGCGGTTGTAGGTAGGTACCATCGAAATATAATAAGTATAGAAGAGTAACGTCAAAAAAAAAAACTGACGTAGAAATATGATCAGTTTTTCACGTTTTTGAAATTAAACGTCTTACGTATCATTGGCCAATCAAATATTCAGAATAGTTTAAGTAGGCTACATTTTCACAAAGATTTTATACTACTAGTTACCCGCGCGGCTTCGCCGCGTCGACGTACTACGAAGAATGCAAGCGAAGTCACGGGATAGAATATGCGTATTCGGAAGGTCGATTACAAAGTCGATTTAAAAACATTCGTGCTTGATCATCAGGGCTAGTCGTCAAATTTACAGTAAATGTCAGCCTTATTTCAAGAAATAAGATCTACCTACTATGAGAATTTCTATGAAAAATATGCATCTTAGCAACTTCAGTCAATTTGGCCATCTGATAATAATCAGATAATTTTAGTGTTTTGAATGTGTGTGCGTTTATTGTTTCAGTGTAATGGTGCGTAGTAATAGGAAAATATTTTGTATGTGTGGTTTTTTATGTGTGTGTTACCTCCCCCAATTTACAAAATATTTTCTTCGGTAATCTACGCTGATGGCGTCTCTTGTCTAAGGCTCTAATAAGGTACGCAAACTCAGAGTACCCCAAAGAAGACGTCTAATAATAATACCGTTAGCGAGCGATATGATCATATCATATACTTACTAAATTGAATAAGAGCGACTGTGAGGGATATATCATTTGTTGTCTTTGTCATAGTTCCGCAATGAAGAATGTTCTGTGATATGACTCCTATCCTACCCTCCCTTAGAGTACCCCTGAGACATTTTCAAATAATAATACCACTACCGAGGTCATGTACTAAATGGAATAAGAGCGACAGAGAGAGATACATCATTTGTAGTCTTTGTCATAGTTCCGATTTTTTATTTGGCTCATTATCATGTCCACGTCATACCCGCCCAAATGAAAGAGGTTGTTTATGATAAGGCGCCAGCTGTTTAAGACAAATTCTCAATTTAGGTGGGTAAGAGCTTTTCCGTCCCCCTTGGTGGAACTCGTACTCGTATAGGATCTCTTTAGAAATACTCTAAGTATCCTCATAACCTGTTCTATCTAATCTAGAAAAAAAAAACAATGCATGCGACATTGGTAATATTGGTATTAACATTTGATGCCGGAACCACGCAATGGGCCATTATGGGCCAACGTATAGGTAGCAGTTATGCATTAAAGACCATCGCTTTCCATCAGGTGAGACTAAGGCCAATCGCCAGTCAGTCAATCATAAAAAAAAACATATTTGCATCTCGTTCCACCGCATAACTGCGTCTTGTACGTGGCCCATCATGGCCCATCGTGTGGTTTTGGCGTGACAGTTGTGAGGTCTATTTTGTCAAGTGAAGTAACTGGGTTAAAATCTTTTGTTATATCTATTATGGCATATACCCCCCGTGAATTTGGGGGAGGCCTATGTCCAGCAGTGGACGTCCTTTGGCTGATATGGTGGTGGTGGTGGTGGTTATATCTATCTCTATTACACTTGCTTATTGGTGTGATAGAGAAGGAAATATAATGAACTTCAATCTTCGGGTGTTTCGGGTAGACCCCCTGAAAACCGGCACTGTCACTGTTGCAGGTGACACTGATACAGTATAATTTTAACTTTTAACTGAACATGTTACGAATAGTGGTATTCTTATTGATCCTTTCAATGTACCTACGCCCTTTTAGAACGTGGCAGTTTAACGTGACCATTATCCCCCTTATTTTGAACATGTTTACTGAACAGCGAATGAAAAAAACATAGAAGCACAACTAGCGTCGCAAAATGACACCATCAAAGTTGTGTCCACTAAGGCGGGGCGTCAAAGTTGTGTCCAACGGATGTCTAGTTTGAACATGGCGGCGCAACGTAACAGTTGTATTAACTGAAATCTCAAAAATAAATAATATGCTTTTTTGTGCAGTGAAGTGGTGCGTTAATCACTCTAGAAAACATAAAAAAAAAAGATGGAATCACTTTTCATATGTAAGTAAGTAAGTAAAGCCATATGTAAGTAAGTAAAGCCGTAAACATATTTGTTTAATTTTTTTAGTCGGAACTGATTTTGTATAGGGATGGAATGGATTTTGGATATGCAACTTTACATCATCAAAATGTTAATAGGTGAATGAAAAGGTACAGTAGAATTATATTACGCAAACGGTTAGAACTCACGTATAAATTGTCACTCCGGGCGACATGTTTCGATAGATATCTAAGATAATAAAACATTTGAATTTGTTGATTTGATACATGCTTTCATGCACATAACTAATTTGTGTAGTGTTCGAAAAAGGTAGACGTATTCCATAATAAATATTAATAATAAATAAATATTAGGGGACATTTACTTTATTTACAACTAGACTATTGATTCTAATAAGACTATATAACTATATGAGAGAAGCAAGAAATAAATATATTTTAAACAAGAACTAAAACCGAAATAAAAATAAAAGAATAAGTGTGTAACTATAGTTACAATATATTTATTTCTTGCTTTTCTCATATAGTTATATAGTATACATACAATATATGCAATTATTATCAACTACTCAAAGAGTGGATTTAAAGAGCCCAAACTCGGTACGATTGTGTTAACTTATTACAGAGTTCCCATGACCACTTTCCGGGTCCATCATCAGATCAGCTCGATAATAATATTATCATAATATTGCATTGTCACTGAATTTACATATATGTCATTAAGAGTCCGTAGTAAACTCGGTCCTCCATACCAACGTAGTTTCGCTCTCATTTTAAAACGCCATTCTAGAATAACATGAAACTTTGTATACACAATGGAATCCGGAATATCTAGGTCGGAAATTGGATTCTGTTGCTTGAAATTATAATAGAGAAAAAATACAGCGATTATTAAGGTTTTCACATAAGACGTAAAAAACTCAAAAACTCGCTGTATTTTTTCTATTACAATTTCTAGCAACAATAAAACTAATTTACGATCTAGATATGGCGGCTCCCATAGTGTATACAAAGTTTCATGTTCTTTCAGCAAGCCCACACAAACAAAAAAGACATAAGTTACGTACACGACAAATTAAATAAAAGCTTGTAAAAAAGGAGTTAACGTACGTATGTTAAATGTTTGCGTTGTCTGAATATACCGTACAAGTTTCGATTACGAGAGGTTACTGTTCTCTATGTGTAACAGTGTTTAGCAAGCTATAAATTATGTACATGGTCGTCCAATATGCTTAGTATAAGTCTGGGACAGCTTAATTAACGACTAGTTAGATTTTCGTAAGGTTATCCTAAAATAAAATAAAGCTTAAAATCAAATTTAAATAATACGGCGGTTTTGCGTATGAAGATGACTTTTTGTTGCATGCAACCATCCACCCGCTAAGCGTTGTCGCTATCGCCGCCATTTTGACACATAAAACATCAGCGCTAGGATACCAAACACAGCCAGTCATTTTGAAATTTACCAATCATGTTTATTTGTTTTGGGTAATAGAAAACCGGCTGATATTTTTGGCAATTCTTATTGGTACAACCCCGCGCGTGCGTATTTAGAATAAATGCCCCGTTTTAAAGTGTAATTTTGTAGGAAGCTCGCGTTCTATGCTTTTTTCGTTCACTGTTACTGAAACGTAACAAAAAGAAATATACATGTCCTCTAACTTTTCGAGTATTATTAACCTTTTCGACGCTAACAACGTACCTATATTGCGCACCAACGGTCCGAAGCCAACGACGTATATATCCGTCATGGCCTCTAATGAGATATCAACCTATATGCATTTCTATAGGGTTCAACTTTGCGTTTGACGTCCTCAGACAAACATTGATGAATAGCAAATTAACCCACTGAACGCTATATTTTATGAACGGCAGTGACACTTACACGTCAACTAAAGAACGAAGGTGATTTTGACAACGTACGTTATAACTCCCATGTTGTCGACAATTAGTTTAATTATTTTTCTGACGTCTTAATTTTGTTAAAGTATTTAACCTTTTAAGCGCACTATCAATAGAAATGCATCTAGGTTGATATCGCATTGGACGCCGTCACCATGACGGATATATTCGTCGTTTTGTCGAATCAATGGTGCGCATATACGTCGAATACGTTATTGGCGTCGTAAACGTTTATTAGTGCAACATTGTTTTCTCGTCGGTTTGATCTGAATCCACCAATAAGTAACGTCTACTGATTGAACTTCTTTGCTTATGATCACCCTATTGGTATGGCAATAGGTGGAAGAGACACACACTTAGACAAAGCTAGCCTCTTCTCTTTCAAAATGTTTTGCAGCTTATCTATGATTAACTCAGAAACAGTTCTGTAACTCACAACGTAAAGTTTAATTTGGTTTGTCATTGTTTTGGCAGATATCAATATCAGTCAAGATATACGGAACGTATATTTGAAACGTCAGTGGTTTGTATATCAACTTCTTTGAAGTATAAACCATGACAATATAATATTGACATAATTAGAGCACAATAAAAAAAAAGTTGACACAATACATCTGTCATTTATGTAAACTGTAAATACTTAGACCGAATATTATGTATTGTCTTGTTAACAAATTAGTAATTTTACTTTCGTTTATTGTTAATAATATTGAGTATTTCTCGACTTAAAAGTTTTATATTGTAATGCTGTACCAGATATTTCTTACAGGAACATTTTAGTTCATATTTAATTTTATGTCATCCGGATTCATACCATAGCCAGTTCCCAAGTCACGTGGAGGATGCGTGGAGGTCACGTGTTAACCAAGCTAAATTTTGACACCTCGTACAATTCTACCAAGGTAAGCTGACCCCTCGCTTGTATGCGGCGTCATCGAACACTATTTTGAGGCTTATATTTGTCGGGGCATCCAGGATTTTTCGTAAATATCATTTTATAAATTTTCCAGGATAAAAATCAAAAAAACTAAGACCTTATTGCACATCTGCAGGATGGGACGAATCCTATGGTATATAATTTATCAAAATCGGTCCACAACTGTAGATCTGATGGGCATTATAAAGATCGGCCTCGCGTAATATACCTAGTTGGTTACGAGGCTTGCACTGAAAGTGGCGGGAATCGAATACTTATTAATTTATTTTTAACATGTATTATACCTTTTTATAATCTCTGAAGTTTCCTTATCTCAACACACTGGCCACTTAGAAAAAAAAAGTATGGTTCGGTTTCAATTGTTTATTGAAGTCGTCGAGTCACTGCTTAAAATGGAATTGTGCCGTGAAAATTTCAGAGCTATGATTTATTATGACTTTAAAAGTGGACTAACACAAAAACAATGTGAAGAGCGGATGGTTGCTGCTTTTAATATTGAAGCTCCTTCAAAGACTACAATATACAGGTGGTATTCAGAATTTCAACGTGGCCGTGTATCCCTCACCGACGAAGTGCGTGAAGGTCGACCAAAATCGGCAGTCACGCAAGAAAACGTCGATGTTGTGCGTCGTCTGATAAATGAAGACCGACATGTGACATATCGGGAAATTCAAGAGCACCTGGGTATTGGAATGAGTCAAATACAAATTATTTTAAAAGAAGAATTAGGCGTGAAAAAGTTATTTTCCCGTTGGATACCTCACCTATTGTCTGACGAGCAGAAAATAGTCCGTGTCAATTGGTGCCGCAAAACTTTGAAAAGATTTAACAAGGGACGCTCAAATGCTGCAATACGCTTATGAGCCTGAAACTAAAAACCAATCCCGAGTATGGGTCTTCGAAGACGAGCTCAAACCCACAAAAGTTGTTCGTTCTCGCAGTACGGCTAAGAAGATGGTGGCTACGTTTATCTCTAAATCTGGTCACGTAGCTACTGTGGCTCTTGAGGATCGTAGAACAGTCAATGCTGATTGGTACACCACTATTTGTTTGCCGAACGTCTTTGCTGAACTCCGAAAAACAAACCCTAGTCGTCGCATCATCCTTCACCACGACAACGCCAGCCCACACACCGCTCGGACAACAACTGAGTACCTGGACGGTGAAAAAGTCGAAATATTGGACCACCCTCCATATAGCCCTGACTTAAGTCCCAACGACTTTTTTACATTCCCCAAACTGCGTGGTCAGCGGTTTCAGACGCCAGAAGAAGCAGGGGAGGCCTATAAAATAGCCATTTTGTCGACCCCTACTTCAGAGTTCAAAAAGTGCTTTATGGACTGGTTTGAACGCATGCATAAGTGCATGAAATACAAAGGAGAATATTTTGAAAAACAATAAAAATAAATAAACTCACTTATACTGCATATTTTCTTCTATTCCCGAAACTTTCAGTTTTACCCTCGTACTAAGTTCTGTTACTCGATTTGCAAACTCTTTTCTTGCGTTAAAACAAATGCTACCGAAAAATAAAAAATGACATATAATGGCGGGTTGTCAGTTATAATTTTATAGCACACACAACACTTATCTCGTCATATTTATAATGGATTGGGGTCTAAAAGAAAATCGTGTCGCTGTAATTGCGTTGCACAAATGCGGGCATCCGCCAAACGTGATTTTGAAGTTGCTTCAAAATCTGAAAATCAACAAACAATTCGTTTATCGTACCATTAATAGGTACAATAGTACCCTGAGCTTTGATGACCGCAAGAGGTCTGGAAGACCACGCACCGTTCGGACCCCAGCTCTAATAAAGGCAGTGAAGGCGAGAATCGCAAGAAACCCCGTTCGGAAGCAAAAGTTGTTGGCAATTCAGATGTCTGTGAAGAGAAGCTCCCTTAAAAAAGTTATCAATCAAGACCTTAGACTACACGCTTATCGTAGACGGAAAGGTCATTTGCTTAATGGACGATTGAAGACTATGAGGCTGAATAGAAGTCGCGTGCTACTGAAGCGGTACGCACAAAATGGCCACCGAAATATATTATTTACAGACGAAAAAATTTTTACCATTGAAGAATGTTGTAACCGCCAGAATGACAGAGTGTATGCAAAAAACAGTCAAGAAGCGAGTGTAGCTGTTCCGAGAGTGCAACGAGGCCATCATCCCTCTTATGTCATGATTTGGTTAGGTGTGTCATACTCAGGGTTAACACAGGTCCATTTCTGTGTAAAAGGTGTCAAAACTGGGACTAAAGTTTACCAGGAAACCGTTCTGGAACCAATAGTGAAGCCTTTAAGCCACTCTCTATTTCAAAACCAGCCCTGGGTCTTTCAACAAGACTCAGCCCCTGCACATAAGGCAAAAACAACTCAAGCCTGGTTTCGAAGCAACAAAATTGACTTCATTGCCCACGAAGACTGGCCCTCCTCCAGCCCGGACCTCAACCCCCTGGATTATGCTACATGGCAGGTTATTGAGGAGAAAGCCTGTGCGAAACCCCACACAAATCTTGACTCCCTCAAGCGGGCCATAGTCAAGACAGTGACGGAATTAGATATGACAACCGTGCGTGCCGCTATTGATGACTGGCCTCGTCGTCTGAAGGCCTGTGTTCAGGCCCAAGGAGGCCATTAAGAATGAAATTGACAAATGTAAATCCTGATTGTGTGTACTTCATTTTAATATATAATTTATTTAACTTTCGTTAGTATATTTTATGTAGATAAGGATTATTACAGTAACATAACTTAGTAACCAACTAGGTATATATAGAAGATTACATGTCAATGTCCAAAGTAAAAAATTACATAACTAGTGGCTCTGTGAGCTGTAGACCTCGCAAAATTAGGTATATTGAGGTAATTACTTGATTTGAAAATACGAGTGTGTTAGGTAAGTATATTATCGATCGAATTGACGCAACAAAAGAAATGTATATAACATTTCTGATAAGAAATATGACCTGGAGAGGAAAACATCTCGATATAAATAAGAAAAAAAAAAACTTTTTTTTTCAAATTACAAAAACTTTAAAAACTGGCTCCGACCAAAAAATTTTATCTAATCATCAAACCTGCTTACAAAATTTCACGACAATCGGTTGAGAAATGCGACCTGTAGAGGAGAACATCCGTACATACATACGAAATATTGTTGTTTTTTTTTTCAAACTTCAAAATTTTCAATAATTGACTCGACATAAGAATTTTATATAACATTTCTGATGAGAAATGCGACCTGTAGAGGAAAACATTCGGACAGAAGTACGAAAAAAAAAATTTTTTTTTCAAATTTCTAAAATTCTAAAAACGGGCTCCGACCAAAAAAATTTATCTAATCATTAAACCTGCTCACAAAATTTCACGAGAATCGGTTTAGAAATGCGACCTGTAGATGAGAACATCCGGACATACATACGAAATATTGTTGTTTTTTTTTCAAACCTCAAAATTTTCAAAAATTGACTCGACATAAGAATTTTATATAACATTTCTGATGAGAAATGCGACCTGTAGAGGAAAACATCCGGACAAAGTACGAAAAAAAAAATTTTTTTTTTTTCAAATTTCTAAAATTCCAAAAACTGGCTCCGGCCAAAAAATTTTATCTAATCATAAAAACTGCTCACAAAATCTCACGAGAATCGGTTGAGAAATGCGACCTGTAGAGGAGAACATCCGGATTCCGGACAGACATACGAAAAAAATTTCGTCGAAGCTGAAACTAAGACGCTTCGCTCGCTTCGCTCGCTCGGTCAATTATCCATACGTACAATAAAATGAACATAAAAATTTACAAAATATTGTAAGTAATTGTACAGTCAACCAGTCTATCTCGGAATAAAGTCACTGAAGCTGTAGAAAGTGTGCTCGATAAGCCATACCTTTAGTCGTGATTAACGCAAACACGCGCTTAATTACGCAAATTGTGTCTTCGAAATTAATAATCGACATTCCTGACCATACGAGGCTTGCACTGAAAGTGGCGGGAATCGAATACTTATTAATTTATTTTTAACATGTATTATACCTTTTTATAATCTCTGAAGTTTCCTTATCTCAACACACTGGCCACTTAGAAAAAAAAAAAGTATGGTTCGGTTTCAATTGTTTATTGAAGTCGTCGAGTCACTGCTTAAAATGGAATTGTGCCGTGAAAATTTCAGAGCTATGATTTATTATGACTTTAAAAGTGGACTAACACAAAAACAATGTGAAGAGCGGATGGTTGCTGCTTTTAATATTGAAGCTCCTTCAAAGACTACAATATACAGGTGGTATTCAGAATTTCAACGTGGCCGTGTATCCCTCACCGACGAAGTGCGTGAAGGTCGACCAAAATCGGCAGTCACGCAAGAAAACGTCGATGTTGTGCGTCGTCTGATAAATGAAGACCGACATGTGACATATCGGGAAATTCAAGAGCACCTGGGTATTGGAATGAGTCAAATACAAATTATTTTAAAAGAAGAATTAGGCGTGAAAAAGTTATTTTCCCGTTGGATACCTCACCTATTGTCTGACGAGCAGAAAATAGTCCGTGTCAATTGGTGCCGCAAAACTTTGAAAAGATTTAACAAGGGACGCTCAAATGCTGCAATACGCTTATGAGCCTGAAACTAAAAACCAATCCCGAGTATGGGTCTTCGAAGACGAGCTCAAACCCACAAAAGTTGTTCGTTCTCGCAGTACGGCTAAGAAGATGGTGGCTACGTTTATCTCTAAATCTGGTCACGTAGCTACTGTGGCTCTTGAGGATCGTAGAACAGTCAATGTTGATTGGTACACCACTATTTGTTTGCCGAACGTCTTTGCTGAACTCCGAAAAACAAACCCTAGTCGTCGCATCATCCTTCACCACGACAACGCCAGCCCACACACCGCTCGGACAACAACTGAGTACCTGGACGGTGAAAAAGTCGAAATATTGGACCACCCTCCATATAGCCCTGACTTAAGTCCCAACGACTTTTTTACATTCCCCAAACTGCGTGGTCAGCGGTTTCAGACGCCAGAAGAAGCAGTGGAGGCCTATAAAATAGCCATTTTGTCGACCCCTACTTCAGAGTTCAAAAAGTGCTTTATGGACTGGTTTGAACGCATGCATAAGTGCATGAAATACAAAGGAGAATATTTTGAAAAACAATAAAAATAAATAAACTCACTTATACTGCATATTTTCTTCTATTCCCGAAACTTTCAGTTTTACCCTCGTATTACTAGTTTAGGTATATAACGATCTCCGTCTTAGAAATATTAATAATTTTTTGCTTGATCTTGATGACCTACTTGTAACTACTAGACAAACAAAACCGTTTGCTATTGCGGGTGACATAAATATTGATATCCTGTCAAGTGATACTCAGAGAGCAAGTGTTACAGAATACCTGTGCCTTTTGGACGAACATGGTCTTGCGTCAGCCATTTCTAAACCAACAAGAGAACGAGCGTGTTTAGATCACATTTTTGTCAGGTCGAGGTTTAACATGTGTGGATTGGTCTGTAATACAGACGTAACTGACCATAAGATGGCTGCAATTGGTATTTCCTCTGGCAGATCTAAACCGGTAAATCGTGAAAGACTAAAAGCACTCGCTTACTTCAGGGGCGTGGCTGCTAACTTTCCTCCGTCGACTGGGCTACTGTCATTGACGAAACCGAAGTGAATCTGGCGCTTGATAAGTTCATGACAGTCATCAATCGAGCAGTCCAGAATAACACGCGCCTGGTAAAACTGAGTAGATCGAAGTTCACCTTAAAACCATGGATGACTCCAGGTTTGTTTCGCTGTGTACGACTTCGTGACAAGCTGCATCAAAAGGCAAGGCAACACCCGAAGGATGAGCTGCAGCAAGTTATTTATGATCGTTATAAAAACTTCTGTAATGACCTTCTAAGAAAGCTTAAACACGAGTATGAGCAACACCAACTCATATCCAATAACGAAAACCCCAAAAAGTTGTGGAGTACGATCAGAAATATCTGCAACATTCGTAAGAAATCTGAGCAGCCACATGATTTAGTTGGTCACGAGGATTCTGTGCAGTCTATGAACAATTGCAACAGGTTTTTCGCTACAGTAGGTAAAAAAACTCGCTGATCAAATAATAGCACAAACCGGAGACACTGAGGAAATCTTAGCCGCCAATATAAAAATTAGTAATAGTCCTATAGAGTCATTCTTCATGCACCCCACCGATGTAAATAAAATTAAAAGTATTATTTCGCTACTCAAAAATAACAGTGCACCTGGTGTGGATGGCATAGGTAGCGATCTAATTAAATCTATTAGTCTTTCAATCGTCCATCCGTTAACTCATTTTTTAATCTAAGCTTAAACACTTGTGGGTTCCCCAAGCAGTGGAAAATAGCGTCTGTTTTGCCTATACACAAAGATGGACCAAAGAACGTTCCTGGAAACTACAGACCCATATCGTTACTTAGCGTATTCTCGAAAATTCTAGAAAAGCTCGTGAATAACAGGCTTGTTAAATTCCTGGACAAGTGTGGTCTGTTGTCGGAAAGGAAATTTGGCTTCAGAGCTCACAAATCGACGGAGGATGCCATTTCTCTGCTGACAAAATTCATCGCTACCTATTTAGGCAATAACGTTAATTGCTTGGGTTTGGGTATCTTTTTGGACCTAGCCAAGGCCTTTGACATGTTTTCGAAACCAATTCTTCTTCGTAAACTTGAGAGAATGGGGATTAGAGGAGTGCCATTGGCCTGGTTTGAGAGTTACCTTTCTGACAGAAGTCAAAGTGATTTAACCAGCATTAACTTTGGGATACCACAGGGGAGCGTTCTTGGTCCTACTTTATTCATAATTTACATTAATGACACCCATGACCTTATCATCCCTAACGCCGAAATCATTTGCTATGCGGATGACACTGTCATTCTTTTCAACGGGACTACATGGGAAAATACCTTCAAAGCTGCTGAAAAAGGTATGAGCGAGGCTGCCGAGGTAATAACCTACTTACGTTAAATAGCAAGAAAACCAAGTTCGTCTGCTTTCATAAGACTGCCGCTTCTAGACCTAAACACTCGGTACCAATAAAAAATCACGTTTGTGACAATATCTATAGTGCATCTTGTTCATGCGAGACAATCGACCGTATAGATGTGATTAAATATCTCGGCCTACTCATAGATGAGAACTTAAACTTCAAAGCTCATATAACGTGTCTTTCCAAAAGGATCAGGAAAACTATATTTATAATCTGCAGATGTGTCTCTCCTAAAACTGATATATATATCTTTATGTCAGTCGATCATTACGTACGGAATTTCAGTGTGGGGTAGCGCCGCAAAGACCTCAATCTTGGTTGCCGAAAGAACTCAACGGTCGATTCTAAAGGTAATGCTTAGGAAGCCTTATAGGTACCCAACAAGCAGTCTTTACGAAGAAGCTTTTGTCTTAACAGTTGGTCAGCTCTTCATTTACAAGGTTTGCATCACGGTTCATAGAAATATCCTTAACATGGAAAATTACCCCAACTTGCTAACGAAGAGAGTTTTTATAGTACCCAAACCTAGAGTAAACACTACTTTCGGCAGACGCTATGGCGATGCGCTTGGTTTTACAATGCACAATAATGTTGCAAGGCGGCAGAATAAAATTATAAATAGCTCAGCTGGTGAGGCCAAAATGTTACTCTTCAAGTGGCTAACTTCGCTGAATTATCATGAGACTGAGGCTTTACTTCTAATATTAGTTTAAGGATATTAAGTGTTCCAATCCCAACAAAGGAAGGTTTGTAAAGACATGTTTTCAAACTACAAGTGAATTACCACTGATCAAAATTTGTTGCCAAAAAAAAAAAATTTTAGATAATTTTGTACTCAAATTATACGCATGACATTTATAGTAGATTATACACTAAGGGGATAAAGCACTGTTTTATGTCACGGGAGCGAATTGAATCCCGAACGTAACGAAGGACTCATAATTTAACTCCTGAGCGTAGCGAGGGAGTTATAAGTTAATTCCTGAGCGAAGCGAGGGAATTAAGACTGAGTCCTGAGTGCAGTGAGGGGTTCAACCGCCCAAGACTAAAACAGTCTTATCCCCGAGGTGTATACTCTACTTTTCACACCTTATGCGAGACAAAAAAACAGGCTCAGTAGATAAATTTGATAAACTCAGGAGTCAAAACACTTTCATCACTCGACATTTTCAATATTATTTTTGAAATTAAATCTTCTATAGGCACCTACAAGAACTCGATTTGTTCGTCACGCGTGAACAAATGAAGGCGCGCGACGTTCCAAATTCGAAAGCACAAGCCGTGGTCCTAGATTCGAAATTCGAATTTCGAACACCGCGCTCCTCCGGACCGGGGTTCACACGGAGGCAAACTTCATTTATTTTGTCAAATCAAGTAGGCCATGGCCTAGGACAAATTGTGTTTAGCAAAATTAAACTTTATGCATATAGTAATAAGAATTATGAAAAGTGAAATCATATTATTAACCAGCGGGTTATAATGAAATTCAGTACAACATTATAACCCGGCTAATACCAAGGGATTTAATGTCTTGCTTTCGGTAGGGTTTACATGACCTATAATTCGGCATTGTCGAGCATGTGGTTTGAAAAATATATAACTGGTCTACCGCGATACAGGCCTAGCCTAGTGCGGGGACCCCTGGAATCTCGGCAAATTCAAATGTCATGCACCTCACCTATTTTATAACTCCTTTTTTATGTATTTATGTTTACTGTGCAATAAATGATTATTATATACAAATTATTAAATAGAATGTTAAACACATTACCCTCCTTTGCGTCGCGCAGTCGGGTAAAAAGAGTAGTAGTGACAAGTGATAACCACGTCTGCTTTCTCTTTTACACTCTAACAATAGAAACCACAAGTAATACAATAGATAATACGACTATTATGTCTATCTCTTTCACTTAAACAGTGAACTGGCGTAATACATAAAAAATAATGTTATATTTTTACTAAACTAGTAAAACTTGTAGTTTTGTTGTTACTACTGACTTTTGAATACCTCTGGGACAAAATAATGTTCTTTTTATTTTACTGACTTTTAAATTCGGGAAGTACCTTAAAAAAAAATATCGCAAGGAAGTCTCCACTTCTTGACTTTGTTCTACTAAGTTTAGGTATTTATACTCTGCCTATTCCTGTCACTGGTGATTAATTGTGGTTGGTTGTGTTGTTGGAAAGGAACACAAGCCTTTTTTTTCATATTTCCTTTGACTAAAATAAAAGTACGCAAGTCAAGGTAAAAACACGTTTATAATTGATTGAGGTTTGAGGTGTGTTGTGATCGAGCCATCTCAACCATCCAAGATTTTAAACTAAGTTCGAAGGTGACTCAGTCCTGATACTACGCGCTGTACAGTACACAATTATAGAACAACAGCGAATGAAATAAACATAGAAGCACAACTAGCGTCGCAAAATTACACCACCAAATCTGTGTCCAAGAAGGTAGGGCGTTAAAACTGTGTCCAACGGCTGTCTAGTTTGCACATGGTGGCGCAGCGTAACATTTGTATTAAGTGAAATCTCAAAAATAATAAAATGGCTTATTGGTCAGTGAAATGGTGTGTTAATCACTCTTTAAAAGATAAAAAATATATGCAATCACTTTTTATACATAAATAAAGCGGTAAACATATTTGTTTATTTTTTTAGTCGGAACCGATTTTGTATAGGGATGGTGTTATGCCACCTTACATCATCAAAATGTTAATAGGGGAATGAAATGGTACATCACCGTCAGAAAGTTTAAGACCAAAAACAAAATATGCAAATAATCAACATTGATTGAGTATCCACTCAATTTTGATTCATCTGTCCGTAGTACTCTCAACCAGTTTGCAAAAGTCCAATCCTTGTGAGAAATAGCCCATTGCAATATTTTTGCCTTGTCTCGTTTGCGTTATAAATTAATAATTAAAAATTTTTTAACTAAAAATTGTGTATGGTCCTAATCTTTTTGAATGTACCTAAGATACCTATTAAACATTTTAATTTGTTGAGATACATGCTTTCATGCACATAATTTGAGAGTTGAGTCGAGCATTTGACCTTGTGAATTATGAAATTCTGTGGGGTAAAATGCGCGGCTCGGGAGTTCCGGAAGGCCTGATACGGATCTTCGAGTATTGGTACGGAAACCAAACAAACTGTGTGAAATGGGGCGACACGACTTCTAATAATTATATATTAGAATGCGGGGTACGCCAGGCTGGGCTTACTTCTCCGGACCTCTTTAACCTTTACGTGAACGACTTGATGGGGAGGCTCAGGGGCACTGGAGTCGGTTGTCACGTGGGTGACGTCTGTGTGAACAGCCTCAGCTACGCTGACGATATGGTGCTGCTGAGCCCCTCCATTAAGGGTCTACGGAAGTTGGTATCAGTTTGTGAAGGTTATGTAAACTCACACGGGCTGATATATAAGTACAATGTAGCAAAGACCGAACTTATGGTTTTCAAGGCGGGAAGGGGTCCGGATAATGTGCCGGAGGTAAGGCTGAATGGCGAAGTAGTGCGTGTTGTGCAGCGGTTCAAATATCTAGGCCATATATTGACGGAAGACCTAAGGGACGACCAAGACATGGAGCGCGAGAGAAGGGCGCTGGCGGTTCGAGGGAACATGATTGCCCGAAGATTTGCTAGGTGTAGCAGGCAAGTCAAGTGCACGTTATTCAACGCATACTGCCTTTCCTTCTACACTTGTCAACTTTGGGTGAGGCACAGCAGGAAAGCGTACGGCTCCATCAGGGTTCAGTATAATAATATATTTCGGGCTCTAGTTAGGAGATATTGGCGTTTTAGTAAAATCCTTCAAAATTATCATATTTTTTGGTTTTATGCAAAATAGTATAATATACAAATAGAGGTATATTTGTGCCTTGGTGTCAGTTGTGTACGTTAATTCTTTCTTTATTAAAATTGAGTTCAAAGTTTAGTAGAAAAGGGCCCTTATGGGAAATCGCATACAAAAATGACCAAGCTCAACGGATAAAATTGTTTACAAGTATTTATTTGCAATTTTTGCTTATTAATTTGTATACTATGGCGGTGGCAAAGAAGGATACGGCCGTCCTGATGGTAAGCAGTCACATGCAGCCTATAAATGCGTGCAACTCCATGGGACTCATATCTGATATTATAAACAAGTTTATGTTATATACATAGGTATAATCACAAAAAATGCCTTAGGTACGTAAGTACCTTACCTTTAATTGAGGTGTGCAATAAAGAGTATTGTATTGTACCTACGGTCATTTTCAGGGGTCGTACTTTTCGTGCCGGTGACGTCACGCTCCATATAGGTGATTTTAATTAGTCTTATTGTAATCAATCAATCATCATTCATTAAAATCAATTCATTAATCAATTATCATATATACATACAATTTTTACAATTATGCCCCAATTTGTTTGTCACATCACAACTTATAAAGTACAAGATTAGGTAATACTGCAAGTTTTTGTGACTGGTTCATGTACTGTAATACTAGTTATTACCAATAATTAAACAAACCTCGTGATGACAGAGAGTTTACGTTCATATTTAGATTCAACATTTCTATAACCTGTTATAAAACTTGAAAGAATACGAGATCCTCACCTGCTTATAAATTAAAATTTTAAATTTTACTTTACGTGTAGGGTATGGTAAAACATGGTAAAGTTGCGTATTGCGAAAAATAAAAATTAGATATTAAATCGTGTGACAAAAATAAACTAGTGGAAATATATTCTACGGGTAACCAAACGCATGTAAAAAAACAGATTGAAAAAAAAAAATGCATCGGTAAAGATGCGTGTAGCAAAAATAACGCCTAGAAAAAAATGCGTGTGACGAAATTATCTGTTAGTAGAAATAATGTATAGAGAATAAAGAAAATGGCGGAAACGCGAATGGAACTAAAAATACTGGGAAAAAATATATTCGGGGAATTCATCTATACAGTCACTTCCAATGGGAACATACTTAAAATTAGTTTCACACTTCTTTTGACGATTTCTCAAAAGTGTAAATTTGATGTTTTTTGTTAAAAAAAGTATGGGACTTAGGGTCATGTTTTTTTTTTGTATTAGATAGCTTATTTCACGTAGATTCAAGATCTGTGCTTAACTCAATACCTGCCATAAGGGCCCTATAGTAGATCGTCCATGTAAAACATACAAATTAAATTCGGATGAAATGGAATTTGTAGATAGAACAGTGTTTTTAGGTGTCACCTTAGATTCAAAACTGCAATGGCATGCGCATATTGCCACTCTGGCCGGCAAACTTAGTTCTGCGGCCTATGCAGTAAGACGTATTAGACAGTTAACTGATGTTGAGACGGCCAGGCTGGTATATTACAGTTACTTTCATAGTGTTATGTCCTATGGAATCCTGTTGTGGGGAAAAGCGGCTGACATCCAGATCGTTTTCGTGCTACAGAAACGAGCTGTACGCTCCATCTACAAACTTAAGGCCAGAGAATCTCTCAGAGAAAAATTTAAGGAGGCAAATATTCTTACTGTGGCATGTCAATACATTCTTGAAAACATTATGTATGTTCGAAAAAATATTCAAGAATTCAAACTTAACAGTGATATCCACGACTACAACACTAGAAGTAAACACAAGATTGCAGTGAAGGCCAGTCGTCTCCGGAAGGTTAGCACGTCGTTTGTGGGGAACTGTATACGATTTTATAATAAAATACCCATCGATATAGTTAATTTTCCACTTAGTAAATTTAAGTCTCATATTAAACGTTATTTGTTAAGCCAGGCCTATTATACTGTCAACGATTTCTTAAATGACAAAAATGCTTTTAAGCCAGTGATAGTTAAATCCTGTTACTTTTAATATACCTATGCTTCACTTAGCATATTTCCTTGTATAAATACTTATCTCTGTCGTTGCATTTTATGAAACATGATGCTGTTTCTCGCCGAAGAGTAATTTTAATCTTTGATTTTATTAATGTCCGGCAGCCTGAATATGTCATGCTCGCTTAAAGGGCTTTGCTTACGGTGGCGTCGTTGATCGGGTCGCCACCTTCCCTAACAGATGGTCGAGGGAGGCGATGGCTGAGATACGCGTCATACTCGTGATCGGGTGCTGTTTGTGGAGTCCGGTCTGTTCATGCTTGCAAGGGCATAGTAAATACCTTAATACTAGTGTTATTTTATTGTATGTAGATTGACGAGAGACATGATCCTGTTCTGGATTAGTTTTATTATTATTGACGCTTAGAGACCTTATACATCTCTAACAATATTAAGTTTACTTATTTTAATTTTAGGGCTTAGAGATCATTTACATCTCTAAGCACTTTGAAATAATTGTTATTAATCATATTTGGACGCTCAGAGACCATATACATCTCTGAGATATTAAATTAATTTTATATTCCTTTTGTTTATTCGGACACAGATCGTATTCAATACGTCCTTAATATTTGTAAATTTATTTTCATTGTATTGTTAATCAGTATATTTTTTTTAATCATTATTATTAAGTAAGATTGTCAGTTTTTTAAATTGTATAAATTCATGCTTTGACATGTAAAAGTGCCCTTATGGCCTATTTGCAGAATAAATATTTGATTTTGATTTTGATTTTGACAAACGTCGCCTCCGCGCTCAGCTTCAAGCGGGTATTAAGACCGTACATTATGTTTGTGGTGGCCCAGTACGTGCCGCCCGCGCACAGCGCGTCCCGGGCCGGGCCCCTGACGCCCTAGCTGCAGTATAGTGTGGCGACTCACTCGAAGCCGTCGGTGCGCAGCCTCGCGCGCAGCCACACGCCGGCCGGGTCGGCGGCGGCGAGCAGCCAGCCCGCGCCCGCCAGCAGCCCCGCCGCCGGCCGCCACGCGCCGCCCGCGCACAGCGCGTCCCAGCCCGCGCCCAGCGGGAGCGTCAGCGACAGCGCCATCGTCGCCACGTGAGAGGACGTCAGCGACCGGCCCCTGCGAGGAATACAAAATTACACAAATGAGATAAATGTCTAGAGGTGCGTATGAATTTGAGTTGACCTGTTTGCTTCGTCCGCGCCTCACGCGCTATGAGATGAGCGAGCAGCGTACGCGCTATGAGATGAGCGAGCAGCGTGCGGCGAGCTGCCCGGGCCGGTCTTTTACCTTGCTCAAAAGTGCTTCGGTGTGCGTACCATGCGTAATTTGACACGTGTCCTTGCGTGATGCCGCCGTAATCGTGTCTAAAGCATAATTTTGAACCGAGAGCGCGCCGCCTCGCCCGCGCATGTTTATGTGCAAATGTTTGGCGATTGAGAGCTGCGCTTTGGGTGAGCATGGCTCAAATTTGTATGCACCTTTAGACAGCTCAGTCAGCAAATCAAACTGCCAAACACCGGCAGGTATATAGACTGATGGTGATGATGACCACACATTCGGGCCCTGGCCGACCAGAGAACACGTCTCACCACAGCCACAGCGACTCGATCAGCAACGGGCCGAGCAGCGCGTCCAGCAGCAGCCAGGAGACGGCGGGCGCGGCGGGCAGCGCCAGCCGCTCGGCGCCACTCGCGGCCAGCGCGCCACCCAGCGCCCAGCCTCCCAGCCCGCAGGCGCAGCCCACTAGCCCTGCATATCCAGTAAACAACATCACGATCTTGCTACTAATCTACATTCCATAATACAACATACCTAACACATTCAAAAATATCATCATTATCATCATCATGTCAGCCGAATGACGTCCACTGCTGGACATAGGCCTCCCCCAAAGACTTCCACAGTAACCGGTCCTGCGCCACCCGCATCCAGCGGACACCCGCGACCTTCACCAGGTCATCAGTCCACCGTGTGGGGGGCCTGCCCACGCTACGCCTTCCGGTACGTGGTCGCCACTCGAGAACCTTTCCGCCCCAACGGCCATCAATTCTACGTGCTATGTGCCCCGCCCACTGTCACTTAAGTTTAGCGATTCGAAGGGCTATATCGGTCACTTTGGTTCTGCTGCGGATGGTCTCATTCCTGTGAGTGAGGTACTCGCCGTTTATGTTGATGCCTAGCCTTCTCTAGTCCAGAGTCTTGAACACATCCTCCAGTGCAGCGGAGAACAGTTTAGGAGAAATAACATCTCCTTGCCTGACTCCCCGCTGCAACGGAATAGGTTTCGAGTTCTGGTCTTGGAGTCGGACTGACATAGTGGCGTTCTCGTACAAACACTTCAGCACTTCGATATAGCGGTAGTCCACTTGGCACCGTTGGAGAGATTGTAGTACAGCCCAGGTTTCAATCGAATCGAAGGCTTTCTCGTAGTCCACGAAACGTTGCCAGGGCCAGGAGTAGTCGGTGGTGGTAGCTGGATCTTCGCCGGAGATTCTTAGCACCCCTGGCCCGGGCCGGGGGCCGCCGGAACCTCGGGGCCGTGGCCTTTGTGTCGTTTTCATACGGGGTAAAATTTCATACGGTTTACATAATCGCCACGCTTAGCATGCGGGTTGGCGATCGCAGTATATCCACCGCACTCCAGGGATGCTGCTGCCCATCCCCCGGTGGTCTTGGTCGTAGTTTAAGGATATACCCGGGTCCAAAAATATGCACAAACATAATTTTTTAGGAAAAAAATCCGACTTCAATGGGGGAGTCCGGTGAATGATTATTAATCTTAGATGGTGCACTCTTAGATTCCATACAATAAAATACAAAAATGGCTATAAGTATGTTTATAATGGTAGAAGACTAAGTACCCTCAATTCCTCGTGAAATCATGGAAAAACCTTGCTTGCTTGACAAACAAAACGAAGAGAATAAATCGCCAAACGTGAACTACGCGTCGTTGAAGAGTTCCGTTCTGATCATCATCAGCAGTTCCACTTCATCAAATGTCACTTTTATGAATGAAAATGCTTGATTAGTTCATGAAAATACTAAAATCACTATTTGTGTGCCTTTCACATTTGAGGAGTTTCCTCGATTCCTAATGGATCCCATCATCAGAACTCGAGCATGACAAAAATCAATCGTGAAAATAGAACTTGCTTAACAAACACAGCTAGAAGGACAAATCGCCAAACGTGAACTTTTCGTCGTTGAAGAGTTCTGTTCTGATCATCATCAGCAGTTCCACTTCATCAAATGTCACATTTTTGTATGATAATGCTCGATTTGTTGATAAAAACACAAAAATCACTATATATTTGCCTTTATGATTTGAGGAGTTCCCTCAATTCCTCATGGATCCCATCATCAGAACTCGAGCATGACAAAAATTAATCGTGAAAATAGAACTTGCTTAACAAACACAGCTAGGAGGACTAAACGCCAAACGTGAACTTTTCGTCGTTGAAGAGTTCTGTTCTGATCATCATCAGCAGTTCCACTTCATCCAATGTCACAATTTTGGATGCAAATGCTTGACTTGTTGATAAAAACACAAAAATCACTATATGTTTGCCTTAAAGATTTGAGGAGTTCCTTCAATTCCGCATGGATCCCATCATCAGAACTGCCTTTTGACAAAAACGGGACCAACTTGGATATATATACATACAATCAAAAAAAGAATTTTCCAAATCGGTTAAGAAATGACGGAGTTATGGAGTAACAAACATTAAAAAAAAAAAAAAAACATCCATCGAATTGATAACCTCCTCTTTTGAAATTTTGAAGTCGGTTAAAAATATCTATACAGGGTGTGGCCTGTAATAGGAGCAATAAATTTAAAGGACGCTTCCTTAGAGCATCTGCAGTAACCTCTTGTGTCCACATTTTTTTTATCTTTTTTCATTTGGGAGAAATTTTGATCTAAAGTTACGACCTCCAAGTAATGGATCTTGGCACCCAGAGATTATAGCGCGGCAGTCAATGCTGATTTTGAGATTGCTTCAAATTGTGACTCATAATCGTTGTCGCATTTTTGGTTTGAAAGAATATTTCTGGCATTTTTTAATTTTTTTTTATAAATTTTTAGTCTTTTTTGAATAAATTGTTATTAATATCACTCCATTAGAGTAAAAAAGTACAAATAAGGTACATTTGCGAAAAAAAAATTCAAAAAAAAAAACTTTTTTTTTCAATTAAATTCATTTGGAAATAATTGCTGGAGAGCTCAATAGTGTACCGTTTAATTTTTTGCTCCTATTACAGGCCACACCCTGTATATCAAAATCGGTCCATAACTGTAGATCTGATGGGCATTACAAAGATCGTCTTCGCGTAATATATACTCGTATACCATAGGATTCGTCCCATGCTGCAGATGTGCAATAAGGTCTTAGTTTTTTGATTTTTATCCTGGAAAATTAATAAAATGATATTTACGAAAAATCCTGGATGCCCCGACAAATATAAGCCTCAAAATCGTGTTCGATGACGCCGCATACAAGCGAGGGGTCAGCTTAACTTGGTAGAATTGTACGAGGTGTCAAAATTTAGCTATGGTACGATTCCGGATGACCTAAAATTAAATATGAATTCAAATGTTCCTGTAAGAAATATCTGGTACAATATTACAAAATAAAACTTTTGAGTCGAGAAATACTCAATATTATTAAGTATAAACGAAAGTAAAATTACTAATTTGTTTACAACGCAATCTATACATATAATAAAGCTGAAGAGGGTCGAAAGTCTGTACATGGAAGATATTCGAAAAAAAGTTGCCTGGGGATACTTAGAATCGATAACAGAACACATTCCAACAGTTTTTAGAATTTTTGTCTGTTTGTCTGTTTATATGAACGCGCATCACGTGAAAACGGCTGAACGGATTTTGATGAAAACTTTATTGCTGACCGGGCTATAAAAATTGTGCAGATTTGGGTTAAAAGGGGGTAAAAAGAGGAGTTGAATTTTGTTTGGGAACTCCTATAATACATGAGTTACAGGTATGAAAATTGGTAAGCATATACACGACGACAAAGGAAAAACATCCTCATTCAAAATTTGTGAAACCTTAAGATAGAAACTGAAAAAAAGTAAACGCAAGCGCTGCGCTGCGGCGCTGCCCAGTGTGCGCGCCAGCAATCATGGTCTCTTCAAATTTTGAACACTATTATGATTTATTCCATTAAGTAACTGTGACTCTAAACCCAAATTTCAGTCCCGTTTTCTAGATTCAAAAACTACATATATAACTTTGTAATCCTATATAAAAACATGCAATTATAATGTTACTTTTGCCGTTCACTTCATGTGCACTCACTTTATACCATAATCCCACTACTTAATATTATAAATGCGAAAGTTTAGATGTTTGGATGTTTGTTACTGAATCACGCAAAAACGGCTGAACAGATTAAGATGATTTGTACGCTAATAGTATATAATCTGGATTCACTTATATATATTAAAAGTGTACTTTTTGTCCCGATGATCTTCCATCAAAGGGATATTAAATCGGGGATGCAAGTAAGGGTCTATGAAACGGGGTGGTTTAATCCTCATACGCCATTCTACGATTTAAGTTTCAGCCAATTGGGAGTATAACAGCGTGTCAAGAAATTTAACTTAAAGCATAGCAGAATTGTAAACAAGTTGACGATTCATCATCATTTCAGCCGAATGACGTCCAGGCCTCCCCCAAAGACTTCCAAGTTGACGATTCATTATGTCAAAACCGAAGTATCATAATTCCTTCTGATTGTTGACGCTATTTTTGAGCACAACCTTTTCGCAATAAGTTTTACTTTGCGTGTACATCAAAATGCATTTGCGATACTTTGGCATTGTTTTTATTCATATGCTTAAATACAAAAACAGCGGTTTCAATGCACACTTTGTATCGTCGGTGTATCATTTAGTTTTGTCGTGCGTTATTTTTTACGTAATTGTTGACCCTTCACACCATAAAAACTATTTCATATAAGAGATCACTTGAGCTGGGCAGCCCAATCGTCAGCATAGACAGTTGAAGCATCTTAGATGTACACTTAGAAGAGGGTCGAAAGTCTGTACAAGAAGATATTCGAAAAAAAAAAGTTGGCTAGGGATACTTAGAATCGATAACAGAAATCGTTTCAACAGTTTTAAGAATTTGTGTCTGTTTGTCTGTCTGTTTATATGTCTAGGCATCACGTGAAAACAAACGAATGGAGTATAATTTACCCTCATTAATATGGCAACTGGATCTTCGGCGACGACATAGCTCGGCCTTCGGCCTCGCATGCCTTGCCACTCTCTTTCGGCTTTTCAGTCATCAACCTTACATGAAGAATCTACCCTGTTGGGAGGCTCGGCCTTCAGCCTCGCGTGTCTCGCCTCTCTGCTTCAGGCCTTCGGCCGTCAGCCTTACATGAGAAGCCCGCTCTGTGTTATTATTCAAAGTCAAAGTCAAAATATTCTTTATTCAAATAGGCCTAGCAACAAGCACTTTCGAATCGTCAGTTATAACATGTATTAACATATATATTAATTAATTATTTAGAGCAATTTATTGATGCTATTATTATTCTTTAAAATAAATATTGTATTGTTGTAGACATGTCAAAGTAAGAAATTATTTTGTAGTAAAATTCACAATAGGATCGTCAAAACATAAATAATAATAATAATAAAAAATAGAAATCTAGACAGTTTCTAGAATCAAATCAAAATATAAAAAAAAAAGATCATATTAATATCTAATGCCATAATGATTAATTCATTAATATTTCAGTCACAATTAATCCCACGGTGTTTTATCATTCATGTACTTATGTGTGCTATAATATGCTTTCGATATGAGTTGACGTTTCTTCATTCTCGCATGCCTTGCCGCTCTGCTTCCGGCCTTCGGTCATCATACTTACATGAAGAACTCGCTCTGTTGGAATAACGTTTTACGGCAGAACTGCGTAGCGAGACTTTTATCATTGTACAATGTACATGTAATGTTTTTGACGAGATTCATTCGTCTAGAATCGGTACATTTGATATTCCGAAATAAGCACTTAATCATTCCTTTTGACAATAGGATTGGAAGGGGGTGTAAAGAAGGGTGAAAGATTGTATCATCATCATCATCATCTGAGGCGTTATAGCCGCGGGTGGGCCCTAGGCTAGCCTGGTCAAGCACAAATCTCCAGTCTGATCTATTAGTGGCTTTCCTTCTCCAACATGTCACCCCTAAGTTCCTGGTGTCCACCTGAGCTTCAGAAAGATTATATGGGAAAACAAATCATTCTACGACGAGAACGAATTATACGCGGACGAAGTCGCGGGCAAAAGCTAGTACACAATATTCGGTCTAAGTATTTACATTTTACATGTATGCCAGACTTATTGTGTCAACATTTAACTTATTTTTTATTGTGGCCCTTTACACGATTAATACTGAGGTGTCAATATTATTGTGGTCTATAAAGGCAATACTAATTTTAGTGATCTTAGTGTTCCGTTAATTTCATGGGGGCCTTTTACACGGTGATTATTATCCCGTGATACACTCATATCACCATACGATTTACGTGAATATTCATGCATAATTGCATATTCAATCAAAACGCGAACTATTTGGAAAACCGCGATAATATCGACATCCCAGTTTTGTCATTATATTAATCGTGTAAAGGGCCCCATTCATTTCCTAACTTAAGACCCTGTTCACATTATCCGATTTGATAAAGGTGTTTGCTCCGACAAATGCATGGAAATACATTTGTCGGAGCGAATATGACTGATATCGTGTCGTGCAATGTGAACAGTGACCAGTTTTCTTAATTAATCCTTATGGTCAAGCAAGATGAGTTAGACCGGGACAGATAGTACGATCATTTTCGGCTGCTAACGAATTGTCTCCACTTAACCAAAATTTCAAATCCCATATAATCCAAAACGTCACAAATGTCAGTTCAGTACAATTTGCATATTTGAAAGCGGAGGCACTGACAGGTGAACACCTGTCAGACATCACTTATCTATCTCTCTCAAACTTACTGATTTGTGCATTAGAGAGAATAGATCAGATGTTCAGAAAACGTTCAACTTAAATGAGCGGATCTGATATCTGTGGCAGTTTTCCATACATATAGGGATAAGCTAGCTTTTTTACTTCCACTTTTTGTATGTTTGTCATTTTGCCGTTTTTTATGTACATTAAAGCAATACATACATACATAACCGTGTCGGCTCCGACGCCGATTTCGGATCGATAATGTGAACAGGGCCTAACAGTAAGCTTTTTAAGGTTCAGTACTGTCGAATAAAGCAGAAAAAAATGAAATGTTTACATGAATTACAGACGTATTGTGTCAACTCTTTTTTATTGTGCTCTATTATGTCAATATTAAATTGTTATGGTTTATACTTCAAAGAAGTTGGTATACAAACCAATGACGTTTCAAATATACGTTTCTTATATCTTGACTGTTATTGATACCTGCCAAAACAATGACAAACCAAATTAAATTTTACGTTGTGAGTTACATAACTGTTTCTGAGTTAATTATAGATAAGCTGCAAAACATTTTGAAAGAGAAGAGACTCGTTGGTGGATTTAGATCAAACGAACGAGAAAACAATGTTGCACTAATTAACCTTTACGACGCCAAAAACGTATTCGAAGCATTATATGCGCACCATCGATTCAACACAACGACGGATATATCCGTCATGGCGACGGCGACTTATGCTCTTAAAGGGTCAAATAAAATAATTACAACCTTTAATTTCTACATTTGTTTCTGTGGTGAGCAGAGACATTTGTTCCTGAGACTTGGATGTTTTTCTATGTATTTATGTATATATCTATTAAATATGTCGTCGTCTGGTACCTATAACACAAGCCTTATTGAGCTTACTATGGGACTAGTTCGATTTGTGTAAAAAATTGTCCCAATATATTTATTTATTTATTTAATTGCCGAGAACATAGGTATTATGACGTACGTTGTCAAAATCACCTTATACTATGGTTAATATTCTATCTCTTATGGAAAATGAGTTGGCGTGTAAGTGTCACTGTCGTTCATAAAGTATGGCGTTCAAAAGGTTAATTTGCTACTCATCAATGTTTGTCTGAGGATGTCAAACCCTACAAAGGTGAACCCTAAAGAAGTGCATGTAGGTTGATATCTCATTACACGCCATGACGGATATTTGCGTCGTTGGCTTCGGACCGTTGGTGCGCAATATAGGTACGTTGTTAGCGTCGAAAAGGTTAATAATACCCGAAAAGTTAGAGGACATATACAATACAATACAATCCAAAAACTCTTTATTGCGCACCTCAATAAATTACATTGCTTATTATAACAACGTATAAAACTTAAAACAAGAGCTAAACAACAGGCGGTCTTATTGCTATAGAGCAATCTCTTCCAGACAACCTAGCGGATAAATAGCAACAAACGTATTATAAGTGGGTGGCAAACAAAAGAATGTACCTATTTTTCCATCCGTAACGTTTCAGTAAACATGTCCGAAATAAGGGGGGTAATGGTCACGTTCTAAAAGGGCGTAGGTGCATTGAAAGGATGTTAAGATTACCACTATAGTGGTCGGCGCTTAAGAAGTCAATCCTGACACCTGTCATTTCCATACAGTTTATAACCTCAAAGTGACTTAGGTTATAAACTGTATGTAAATGACATGGACCCGGGTATGTCCTAAAACTACGACCAAGACCACCGGGGGATGGGCAGCAGCATCCCTGGAGTGCGGTGGAGACACTGCGATCGCCAAACCGCATGCCAAGCGTGGCGATTATGGCAATTACCCCCTATGACAGATACAAACAGGCCACGGCCCCGAGGTTCCGGTGACCCCAGTGCCCTGGCTTTGGTAGCGGCCAGGGTACTAGCGGGGTCAGGGGTGCGAAGAATCTCCGGCAAAGATCCGGCTACCACCACCGACGACTCCTGGCCCTGGCAACATATAACACACGAACACTGCGGACCGACGAAAAGGTAGCGGAACTGGAGGAAGGATTGAGCAAGTTGCGTTGGGATATCGTAGGGTTATCTGAAGTCCGAAGAGAGGGGAGGACACGATAACCCTGAAGTCCGGCAACTTGCTCTATTTCCGGGAGGGCGACCAACAGTCCCAGGGAGGTGTCGGGTTTATCGTCCACAAATCCCTCGTGAACAACGTGGTGAAGATCGAGAGTGTGTCGGCCAGGGTGGCGTACCTTATACTCAGAGTATCCAAGAGGTACTCGTTGACGGTCATACAGGTGTACGCGCCGACCTCGGCACACTCCGACGACGAGGTGGAGGCTATGTATGAGGATATATCAAAAGTCATGCATAGTTCCAAAACCTACTTCACCGTTGTTATGGGGGATTTCAACGCCAAACTGGGCAAGAGAGATGGTGAAGAACTGAGAGTGGGGCAATTTGGAGTTGGAAGTCGGAACCACCGGGGCCAACTACTGGCTGGTTTCTTGGAGAAGGAGGGACTCTACATGATGAACTCCTTCTTCAAGAAACGCGAGCACAGGAAGTGGACCTGGATGAGTCCCGACGGTGCAACAAAAAACGAGATTGACTTCATCATGTCGACGAAGAGGCATATATTCAATGATGTCTCTGTGATCAGTATGGTTAAAACCGGAAGTGATCATCGTCTGGTAGGAGGCACATTAAATATATGCGTCAAGCTAGAACGCTCTCGACTGATGAAGTCCACGCTCCGTCCAGCGGCAGTCCAAATACAAAACCCCGAGCTTTCAGCTGGAACTCCAAAACCGTTTCGATTGTCTAGGCGGCGATGTGGACGAATTCAACGACGGGTTTGTGGAAGCTGTCCATAGCATTGGGTCTAAGTTCTTTAAGGCCCAACGAACTCAAAGAGCCAAAAGGATCTCTATCTCCACTCAGAGGCTCATCGAGGAAAGGAATGAGATGATTCTGCAGTCTTCAGCCGATGCGACATTATACAGGCAGCTCAATAGACTGATCTCCAAGTCCCTTACCCGCGATCTGCGCCAATTCAATACAAATCGTATTGAGGAGGCCATCGAGCAGAATAAGGGCTCTAAAGTTTTTTCAAGAGATCTGTCTATTGGGCAGAGCCAGCTCGCCAGATTAAAAACTGAAGATGGTAGAATCGTTTCGTCCAAACCTGAGCTTCTGAGTGAGATAAGAGTGCTTTTATGGACAGCTATACACGTCAACTAGCAGACCCGAAGTTGGTCTGGCGGAAGACCGAAGAGCTAGATTAACCCGGCCCTATACCGAAGATATCCCGGACATCAGCCTGTACGAGATTAGAATGGCTCTTAAACAGCTTAAGAACAATAAGGCACCCGGTGAAGACGGAATTACAGCGGAACTCCTGAAGGCGGGTGGAAAACCGGTCCTTAGGGCCCTTCAGAAGTCGTTCAATTCCGTCTTACTGGAAGGGAAAACTCCAAAGGCATGGAACAGAGGTGTGGTGGTCCTGTTCTTCAAAAAGGGTGACAACTCCTTACTGAAGAACTACCGACCCATCTCACTTCTGGGCCATGTCTATAAGCTGTTTTCAAGAGTCATTACGAACCGTCTCGCACGCAGGCTAGATGACTTCCAGCCTCCCAAACAAGCCGGTTTGCGAAGAGGCTTTAGCACCGTAGACCACATCCATACGCTCCGTCAGGTTATACGAGGGTGGTTAGATAAGTAACTTGTTTCGGATACCGATAGATGGCGTTAGTGTAATCTATGTAACTATTCACAAAGATTATTTAATCAAGATAATTTATCTGTGGAAATGTCATTTTTGGCGGGAATTTTAGATTTGACAGTAGTTTAAACAAAAGTGATCGGAGTAGCGCGGCAAAATGGAGAAAATAGGAATTCGTGGTGTAATTCAGTTCTTTTTTTTGGAAGGTAAAACTGCAAAAGAAATCCATGAAAGGATTTTACCTACATTGGGTAGCTCGTGTCCTTCCTATGAGACAGTTCGACTTTGGGTGAATGAGTTCAAGCGAGGCAGGACAAGCATTGATGATGCACCTCGTCCTGGAGCCCCAAAAACGGCGGTTGTACCCGAAATAGTCGATAAAATCCATGATTTGGTTTTAACCGACAGAAGATTGAAGGTACGCGAATTAGCTGAAGCCACAAACATCTCTTCTGAGCGGGTGCATTTTATTTTGCACAACGAACTGCACATGAAAAAGCTGTGTGCAAGGTGGGTGCCGCGGCTGCTCACTCCAGAACAAATGCGTGTTCGTATGCGAACATCTGCGGATAATCTCCAGGTCTTTGAAAGAAATCCAACAGACTTTATTCGCCGTTTTGTGACAATGGATGAAACCTGGATTCATCACTATATTCCGGAGACGAAACAACAGTCCAGACAATGGGTTGGTCGTGGTGAGCCAACTCCAAAGAAAGCCAAGGTCATTCCATCAGCTGGAAAAGTGATGGCATCCGTTTTTTGGGATGCAAAGGGGATTCTCTTAATTGATTACCTTGCGAAGGGAAAAACCATTACTGGGGCATACTATGCATCACTGTTGGACCAATTGCATGCGGCGATAGCCGAGAAACGGCCAGGTTTGGCAAGAAAGAAAGTAATGTTTCACCATGACAACGCACCGGTGCATTCAAGTCGTGACGCTGCACAAAAATTGTCGGAATTACGGTTTGAACTCCTTCCTCACCCCGCTTATTCCCCGGATTTGGCCCCGTCGGACTATCACCTATTCCCCAAACTCAAAATCTTTTTATCGGGGAAAAAGTTTAACTCCAACGAAGATGTGATACAGGAGGTAAACGCGTATTTCGAGGACCTCGAAGAAACGCATTTTCGTGAAGGCATCGAGAAGTTGCAGAAACGTTGGGGCAAGTGCGTCGAGCTTCGAGGGGACTATGTCGAAAAATAAAATATATACAATCGCTCAAAATTTTTTTTTTCATATCAAACCAAGTTACTTCTCAAACCACCCTCGTACAGAAGACTGAGGAGTATAACCTGCCCCTCTGTTTAGCGTTCGTGGACTACGAGAAAGCCTTCGATTCGAGTGAAACGTGGGCTGTACTACAATCTCTCCAGCGGTGCCAAGTGGACTACCGCTATATCGAAGTGCTGAAGTGTTTGTACGAGAACGCCACTATGTCAGTCCAACTCCAGGACCAGAGCTCGAAGCCTATCCCATTGGAGCGGGGAGTCAGGCAAGGATATGTTATTTCTCCTAAACTGTTCTCCGCTGCACTGGAGGATGTTTTCAAGACTCTGGACTGGAGAAGGCTAGGCATCAACATAAACGGCGAGTACATCACTCACCGTCGGTTTGCTGACGATATAGTAGTCTTGGCTGAGACCATGGAAGATTTAAGTACAATGCTCAATGACCTCAGTAAAGCCTCCGAGCGAGTTGGTCTAAGGATGAACACGGACAAGACGAAGATCATGTCAAATGCCCATGTCGCACCAACTCCCGTAACAATCGGACACTTTACGCTCGAAGTTGTAGACGATTACATAAACCTAGGACAGACTGTCCAGTTAGGTAAGTCCAACTTCGAGAAAGAGGTTAATCGTCGAATCCGACTCGGCTGGGCAGCGTTCGGGAAGCTACGGCACATCTTTTCGTCCAATATTCCGCAGTGTCTCAAGACGAAAGTCTTTGACCAGTGTGTGTTGCCAGTGATGACATATGGTACTGAAACGTGGTCGCTTACTATGGGCCTCATAAGAAGGCTCAAAGTCACCCAAAGAGCAATAGAGAGAGCTATGTTAGGAGTTTCTCTGCGTGATCGCATCAGGAATGAAGCCATCCCATCCGCAGCAGAACCAAAGTGACCGATATAGCCCTCCGAATTGCTAAACTTAAGTGGCAGTAGGCGGGGCACATAGCACGTAGAACCGATGGCCGTTGGGGCGGAAAGGTTCTCGAGTGGCGACCACGTACACGGTGGACCGATGACCTGGTGAAGGTCGCGGGTGTCCGCTGGATGCGGGTGGCGCAGGACCGGTCATTGTGGAAGTCTTTGGGGGAGGCCTATGTCCAGCAGTGGACGTCTTTCGGCTGACATGATGATGATGAAATGACATGTGTCAGGATTGACTTCTTAACCGCAGACTACTATATTGGTAACTAGTTCAATTAAAAGTTAAAATTATACTGTATTTGTGTCACCTGCAACAGTGACAGTGCTGGGTTTCAGGGTGTCTACCCCAAACACCCCAAGATCGAAGTTCATATATTTCCTTCTCTATCACACCAATAAGCAAGTGTTATAGAGATGGATGTAACGAAAGATTTTAACCCAGTTACTTCACTTGACAAAATAGACCTCACAACTGTCATGCCAAAACCACACGATGGGCCATTATGGGCCACGTACAAGACGCAGTTATGCGGTGGATCGAGATGCAAATATGTTTTTTATGATTGACTGTGACACGAATGTTTTTAAATCGACTTTGTAATCGACCTTCCGAATAGATAGGCTATATTCTATATATATATATATATATTCTATCCCGCGGCTTCGCTTGCGTTCTTCGCAGTACGTTGACGCGGCGGAGCCGCGCGGGTCACTAGTAATATATATAAAGGAACAGCCCTGCAGGTGACAGTACTCCAGTATCCTGATCAATTCTGACCACGGCGACTGTAGGCGAGAAACTCGGTAGCATTGAGCGTTAGTTATGAACTTGCGGGTGATCAACATCGCATTTTTTTCAAGAGACAAAATTTTCAACTGCATCTTGGCATGTGAAACGTATCAGCATGTTTATAAAGCAGAAAAATAAACCGTCCTATTTACGCATGCCTGCTTATTTAAAGGATAGCCCAGCGCGCCCGCCCAGCCCGTCTGCTCCCACACTACCACCTCTAGGTACGGCACTGACCCACTAGCAGCGGGGAGTTGATGCCCTCTCCCTTGCGCATCTCGACGCGGAACAGCAGCAGGTGCGCCGCGTAGCTCAGCGCCGCGCCCAGCGCCGCCAGCGCGCCCGCCCAGTCCGTCTGCTCCCACACGCCCACTACCACCTGACAAAGGATGAACACTTCATTAAAACCTGCGACAACTCGATATACACATATAAATAAGAACATACGGCTGAAAACGTTTTGTGACACTATGCTAATCCATTGTTTGTATGTGTACCAATGAAGTTTTCATACCTGCTATTCAGGTGACATTCATTATGTACCAATGAAGTTTTCATACCTGCTATTCAGGTGACATTCATTATGTACCAATGAAGTTTTCATACCTGCTATTCAGGTGACATTCATTATGTACCAATGAAGTTTTCATACCTGCTATTCAGGTGACATTCATTATGTACCAATGAAGTTTTCATACCTGCTATTCAGGTGACATTCATTGATGCTTTGCCCTTAAACGAGGGATCAAAATCGTATTTTTCTTCCATTATTTGAGGGCAAGAATGTCTCTTTTCTAAATAGCAGGTGTGAAAAACAGTATGTGCCACGCGGCAGCAATAGTACATTGTTTAACTAGAGGCGTAAGTGAAAAATTGCGAAATGTCTATCAGAAGCTTTTGATGACTCGGGTTTGCAATTTTCTTACGTCCGAGGTAATCACAATGTTTGGAAATAAATAACTCCAGCACTAATTAAAATTGAAGAAATCGACAACTCAAATTCCAGTAAGCCTTCTCTCGCAGGGACGCCCCGGCAATCATGCACTAGGTTAAGTGGTATGTGTGCACTATGATCGCCGGGGCGTCCCTGCGAGAGGAGCGCGGCTTCGATATTTCAACCAATCACAAAGCAGTATTCATGCGGCGCGCGGCCTACTAAATTTGTCAGCTTCTATATTTCAATCACAGAGCAGTATTCTTGTAGAGCGCGGCCAACTAGATTTGTTTAAACCAATCATATCACACACAAAATCCTTTTCAGCTCGGGTAAACACTTGAATCCTTCATTACTGGAAGAAGATGGGATGTTATGTTTGAATTTTAAGGCTGGGTTGCACCGACTGACGCTCACAGACCGATCAACGTTAAATATGGCGCCGGCAGCTGTATAGAAACTTGTCAAACTCTACATACATTCAAATTTTATGGAACACAGCTTACGATTACAGACGGTTTGGTGCAACCCAGCCTAAGCGTTCTGCATACTGTTCGGCAATTCGACATCCAACGAAATTTCATCTGTTGTTTTTCATTTACTTGTGGAAATAATATATTTCTTTAGAATTAGATACATTACCCAATAAAATAGGTTTTCTTTTTTTTTCGTATGGTCTTTGACATCCATACTAATATAATGCGACAGTCACCCGTCTGTCTGTCTGTTACCTCTTCACGCTTAAACCGCTACATCGATTTAGATGAAAAACAGATACCGCCAAAATTGCTTAAATCACATGATGAGTAAATTAACAGTCAACTCCAAGAGTTTAAAACTTATGGGCTAACTCCAATACACCCGCCATTTTCGTAAAAATTTTGATCGCCTAGATGTGTGTTCTCGCAAAACATAACTTTGTTTAGTGTTTTTGGTGTAAACGAAGAAGTATAACATCGTAAGGGTATGTACCTACTATTATTGTTTATTTTTTTATTTTTCGTGGCTTTTGAGCTGTAAATCCAATACAATCACTTTTTTGGGGTTAGATTAATACATACCATACATAGACCCATAGTAAGCGACCACGTTTCAGTGCCCATATGTCATCACTGGCAACACAGTGGTCAAAGACTCTCGTTTTGAGACACTATAACGAAATTCTTTTTAGAATATGAAAAATACCAGCTAAGATTCCTTACCACCACCAGCCAAGACCATACCATACCAGTTAAGATTTCGTTATACTGTCTCAAAACGAGAGTCTTTGACCACTGTGTTGCCAGTGATGACATATGGGCACTGAAACGTGGTCGCTTACTATGGGCCTCATTAAAGTCACCAAAAGAGCAATGGAGAGGGCTATGCTGGGAGTATCTCAGCGTGATCGCATCAGAAATGAGGCCATCCGCAGTAGAACCCAATTATCTGACAAGCCCTCCGAATCGCTAAACTTAAGTGGCAGTGGGCGGGGCACATTCCACGTAGAACCGATGGCCGTTAGGGCGGAAAGGTCCTCGAGTGGCGATCACTTACCGGAAGCACATGAGAAAAGAAACGAACAGAGACAAAGCTTCATACAACCGTTCTGCTATAGGTACACTACTACAAGCGCGACGCGCGTGTAGGCGTGAGCACAAACTCTTCGTCACGAACGCAAAGAAACCGGTTTGAACTGGCTCACTTTGTGCTCAAACGCAGGGTCTACGAGTCGTGCGTCGCGCATCGCGGTTTAAGTTTGGAGTGGTATACAAGTGGAAAGATAGTGTAAATATGGTTTACTGTATTGTGTGTATGAACAACAATAGAAAAAATTAAGACATATCTTATTTTACCTATTCCAAAGACTCCATTAGGTAAGTAAAATCTTTATTAAGTACCTACTTATGTCTAATACATATTATATCTTTAATGTATTAGATATTTTATAAAACTAGGTGGTGCAACAACGTTTTGACCGTGTTACGATAAATAACACTTTTTTGGCTGTTTTTGTTAGTAGTAAATTGCTCAGGATGAATAGGTAGGTATATGTCTGTCTCGTAAATGGTACTTATTATTAATATTATTATGTTAAAAGCTAAAATAGGTATACTTAAAATCATTTGAATTGACCGAATTCTATCAAATTAATCCGACCAAAAAGCGACTTTACTTTTTAAGCAAGAAGGTTCATAATCTGATGGCAGTTTTTTTTTTATCGGGCATTATAAATAATCTCAACCATACCTAACGACAGTTATACGAGAATATTTTTGCAATTAAGTGTCAATTCGGCCAAACCGGAATATAGTTTATGCCAGGACTAAGTAGCCCATACAATTTTGACGTTAAGTTCATACTAAGTCCTTGATCCTGTTATTCCTGTTTGGTCGAATTCGGCCTAATACCTACAAGATTCGCGCAGTCTGTGTAGGTATGGTATGACTGACAGTGATGAGCAATTGAGACCACCGGCTAAATCGCGATCGGAACAATTAATATGACCCAGTGTTATTTAATTTATGATTGAAAACGCATAGGCATTCCTCGCAATACAAATATCCTTTTTATGATGTGTGTGTATCTAGAGCATAAAGTAAAATCTTTGTTTAAGACTAAGGCATTTCGGCCTGCGGCCCAGCGAGCGGGTCGCGGTTGGACTTTACTAATTAGAAAAACCGGCCAAGTGCGAGGCGGACTCGCTTTGCAAGGGTTCCGTACATCATAAGATTTTAAACAAGCAATTTATCACAAACAAAAAACTTACATATGTGTACCAAATTTCAACTTAATTGGTCCAGTAGTTTCGGAGAAAACATTATTAAAAAAAACCCGTAGGGGTCGGGTCTAACGCTAAGTAATTAAGTGCGACTCACGCTTGACTGAACTTTTCTAATAGGTTTTCCTGTCATCTGTAGGTAAAGAACTATTTTGTGTACCATTTTCAAAATTTTAGACCCAGTAGTTTCGGAGATGAAGAGATGGTAATTTTTGGCTATTTTTTTCAATAATTTCTAAACTAATAATTTTAAATTTAAAAAATAATTAATATTTTTGCACAACACCCAATATATATTTATATATTATCGGGGGTAAAAATAACTCGCTCATATTTTTCCCGTCTTTAGGGTTTTAATATTTTAATATCAATTTTTTTTGAGTCTCATGTAAACTTTCATAATATTACGTTATCAGGTTTACGCCATTAGCCGACGATGCGTTGCACGCGGACGGTGTCGCGGGCAAAAGCTAGTTATTTTAATATTTGGGGCTTGTAACCGGAACAAAAATTAAACGGTGGACTATTTAGCGGGCCAGCAATTATTTCCAAGTGGTCTCAATTGAAAATAAAGTATTTTTTTTTCTTCAAAGATAGCTTACGTGTATTTTTATTACTTTTCCGAAGTGATATTAATGTCAATTCATTTTAAAAATACAATAAAATTGAAAAAAGAAAAAATATATAAAAGTATATCAAAAATATCCTTGAAAACAAAAAATTAAAAAACAAGTAATTGACATAATCAGGCGTTATAGTCTGGCAATAAAGAGAAGAAATTAAATTAAATGGAATTAACATAGACACTTACATGGCAAATGATGTCATGTCAAAGTTGTCATATAGTGGTCCGTAAATAAGCATTGAATTGCTGCTGCTAAGTATTATCGTTGTTTAACCAGTTTTTGTTCGACGAATATATGTAAGTAACGTGAAAATGAATAAAACCAATTCGTAGTGAAGCACGGAAAGTGAAATATCAAATGATTTTATTATGATTGGCCGAATTTCAAGCTGGAAAGTTATTGTTCGCTTTAGATTATATTTACATTCGAACTACTAATATGACGGGTATGAAATACTAAAAACTTTAAATTTATGAACCCAGGCAAAGATATATAGCTATTGACTTAATAATCGTTATTTTGATGTAATTTCGATATCGTAAATATTTTAAGATTAGTTAAATGATGTTCGATGCTGAGAAGTCATATAGCGTAAATGTCACTTCTTGATATTTTACTACTCGATCAAATAAAGAAATCAAATGAGGCGAAGAAAATAATCTGTACATTATTTTCTTACGTTGCAAACATATCAGTGTGAAATGATCAATGATTTAGTAAATATAGCTCGTTTTAGAGTATTGCTAAATTAATCTACTATGACCTAAAATACTAAATAGTTACACTTGTACATAGATACGTAATACACTTGTAATCGGATAACCAATTAACTATTAATACTAAGTACTTAACTTATTGATATGATCATAAATATGTATAAAACTTTAAAATGTACATTGTTTCAGGGAAGTCAGAGAGTACTGTAAAGAGAATAGTGAATGAAGGAAGTACGAATAAGGGGAAATTTGGAACACCGATAAAGCATAGAAAAGGGCGTCCTCAAAAACAATAAGATTACTTTCATATATGACTTTTTAAATAAATAAATTAGACGAAAATAACAAGATTCTTTTTTTTTCTTTTTTGTATTCTTTTTTTTTATACCTGGGCCCGGGTATGTTCTCAAACTACGACCAAGACCGCAGCATCATCCCTGAAGTGCGGTGGAGATACTGCAATCGCCAACCGGCATGCCAAGCGTAGCGATTATGGCATGAGTACCTGCCATGAAACTGGGGGAGGCCTATGTCCAGTGAGGACGTCCTTCGGCTAATATGGCGGTGGTGGTGGTGATTTATTTAAATAACTAGCATGCGTAGGTATATTATTATAAAATATTTAATGTATTGTACTGTATTATTTCGTATTTAACTATTTTCATTAGCAAGTATCAATATGGATCGAGTCCTAGTATAAATGTTGCCTGCTGCAGCATAGTGGCGACCTCAATTAATTTTAACTCTTTATTGTCAGACTGTAATTTGCGGAAATCCATGACAAGCTTTTGAACAATATTTCTTTGCTATTCCGCTACAAAATTTGAGGTTTTGTGTTTCTGTGTGGTGGTTTCTTGTGTATATTTGCATGTTTGTGGGAGCGAAGGGAGGGTGGGAGCAGTAACCGCGTGCAAAAATACGCAAGTGGATACATTAACACCAATAGACCTACACGTTTTTTTTGCGGAATAGCAAAGAAATATTGTACAAAAAGAATGCAAAAACAATTATGAGTATTATGACTCATGACTTGATACTACCTCAAACACTGCATTGACTGATGCGCTATAATCTCGTGGTGTCAAGGTCCATTACTCGGAGGTCATAACTTTAGACCAAATTTCTCCGAATGAAAAAAAATTAATAAAAAAAATGGACACCGAGTTACTGTAGATGCTCTAAGGAAGCGCCCTTTTAAATATTTGCTCCAGTTACAGGGTTCCTTTTATAAAATCAGTCCATATGTGAATTTGCGTCATAATGACATCACCGCCCGTAAAGTTTCGCTCCCTGGCAAGGAATGCTCCTGACTCCTGCAAGCCGGGTAAGTGGCAGTTCAGCTTGGAAAGGTATTGATATACTCACGAGCCCTGCGGCGGTGAGCAGCACGCCGGCAAGCTTGGACAGCGTGAAGCGGTCCGCGGGCGCGGGCGAGGCCAGCGCGCCCAGCGCCAGCGCCAGCGCGCCCGCCGCCGACGCCAGCACCGTCGCCGAGCCCGAGCGCGCGCTGCGCAGGCTTAGCCGGTACAGGTAGTTGGAGATGAACCACTACAACATAACAACCTTTTTATATTGGGAACATTATTAATAGCAGGGCTGGGCCGCGATTTGTACTATAATAATCCCATCAAACACATAAATGGGAAAATGGAAGCCAAGTTCAATATTAAGAATATGCGATGTGTGGTTGCCGTCTTCACCGACAAAAGAATTGAGATCTAAATGGGTGCCAAGTTCCGTAGATTATCCAAAAAGGTGCCAAGTCTGGCAATAGACTGTTCAGACTTCTAAAGAAAGATCTCATGGGGCGAAAATTTTCTACTGACAATGTGATGAAGTGATGATAGCCGAACGAATATTACGACAACAAAACGAAAGTTTTTTTTAATGGTTTATATGGTATATAGGTTATTATTTAACAAATGGAATAAATGCATTTCAGTAGAAGGAGACTATATAGAAAAATAAAAATAAACTACCCAGTTACGTCTTTTCTTTCATAGTTAGGTAGCCACCCCTCGTACTGCTTAGAAAACAAGTTAAGGCTCAAAATGCATTAAGCCGCAATAAATTAGTTACCTACCTAATTAATTACGACCCGACGAAAATGAACAGGTCTGTTCCATGATTTAGGTTCCTCAGGTACGGTCGGCCTCACAAGGGGCTAAACACCTTTGTACCTTGTCACTTTAACGTCATGTTTCAACTGTCATACTAAATTGCCAACGAGTGAAAGCGACAAGTCCCAAAGTGTCAAGCTACTTATGAAGCCGACTGTACTCGCGCATAATAACTAAATAAATAATCTAGAATCATCATCATTCAGCCGAATGACGTCCACTGCTGGACATAGGCCTCCCCCAAAGACTTCCACAATGATCGGTCCTGCGCCACCCGCATCCAGCGGACACCCGCGACCCTTACCAGGTCATCAGTCCACCGTGTTGGGGGCCTGCCCACGCTACGCCTTCCGGTACGTGGTCGCCACTCGAGAACCTTTCCGCCCCAACGGCCATCGGTTCTGCGTGCTATGTGCCCCGCCCACTGCCACTTAAGTTTAGCGATTCGAAGGGCTATATCGGTCACTTTGGTTCTGCTGCGGGTGGCCTCATTTCTGATGCGATCACGCAGAGAAACTCCCAGCATAGCCCTCTCCATTGCTCTTTGGGTGACTTTGAGCCTTCTTATGAGGCCCATAGTAAGCGACCACGTTTCAGTACCATATGTCATCACTGGCAACACACACTGGTCAAAGACTTTCGTCTTGAGACACTGCGGAATATTGGACGAAAAGATGTGCCGTAGCTTCCCGAACGCTGCCCAGCCGAGTCGGATTCGACGATTAACCTCTTTCTCGAATTTGGACTTACCTAACTGGACAGTCTGTCCTAGGTATATGTAATCGTCTACAACTTCGAGCGTAAAGTGTCCGATTGTTACGGGAGTTGGTGCTACATGGGCATTTGACATGATCTTCGTCTTATCCATGTTCATCCTTAGACCAACTCGCTCGAAGGCTTTACTGAGGTCATTGAGCATTGTACTTAAATCCTCCATGGTCTCAGCCAAGACTACTATATCGTCAGCAAACCGAAGGTGAGTGATGTACTCGCCGTTTATGTTGATGCCTAGCCTTCTCCAGTCCAGAGTCTTGAACACATCCTCCAGTGCAGCGGAAAACAGTTTAGGAGAAATAACATCTCCTTGTCTGACTCCCCGCTGCAACGGAATAGGTTTCGAGTTCTGGTCTTGGAGTCGGACTGACATAGTGGCGTTCTCGTACAAACACTTCAGCACTTCGATATAGCGGTAGTCCACTTGGCACCGTTGGAGAGATTGTAGTACAGCCCAAGTTTCAATCGAATCGAAGGCTTTCTCGTAGTCCACGAACGCTAGACAGAGGGGCAGGTTATATTCCTCAGTCTTCTGTATAACCTGACGAAGCGTATGGATGTGGTCTATGGTGCTAAAGCCTCTTCGGAAACCGGTTTGTTCGGGAGGCTGGAAGTCATCTAGCCTGCGTGCGAGACGATTCGTAATGACTCTTGAAAACAGCTTATAGACATGGCTCAGAAGTGAGATGGGGCGGTAGTTCTTCAGTAAGGCGTTGTCACCCTTTTTGAAGAACAGCACCACCACACCTCTGTTCCATGCCTTTGGAGTTTTCCCTTCCAGTAAGACGGAGTCGAACAACTTCTGAAGGGCCCTAAGGACCGGTTTTCCACCCGCCTTCAGGAGTTCGGCTGTAATTCCGTCTTCACCGGGTGCCTTGTTGTTCTTTAGCTGTTTAAGAGCCATTCTAATCTCGTACAGGCTGATGTCCGGGATATCTTCGGTATAGTGCCGGGTTAATCTGGCTCTAGGGTCTTCCGCCAGACCAACTTCGGGTCTGCTAGTTGGCTTGTATAGCTGTTCATAAAAGCATTCTATCTCATTCAGAAGCTCGGGTTTGGATGAAACGATTCTACCGTCTTCAGTTTTTAATTTGGCGAGCTGGCTCTGCCCAATAGACAGATCTCTTGAGAACACTTTAGAGCCCTTATTCTGCTCGATGGCCTCTTCAATACGATTTGTATTGAATTGGCGCAGATCGCGGGTAAGGGACTTGGAGATCCGTTTATTGAGCTGCCTGTATAATGTCGCATCGGCTGAAGACTGCAGAATCATTTCATTCCTTTCCTCGATGAGCCTCTGAGTGGAGATAGAAAGCCTTTTGGCTCTGTGAGTCCGTTGGGCCTTAAAGAACTTAGACCCAATGCTATGGACAGCTTCCACAAACCCGTCATTGAATTCGTCCACGTCGCCGCCTAGACAATCAAAACGGTTTTGGAGTTCCAGCTGAAAATCTAGAATAATAATAATAATAATAATAATAAGCCTTTTTTTATTTCCTTAACTTTACAAGCAACAAACTTATTTTTTTTTTCTAATTGTAAAATATCTTACGTACTAAGTTAAGGCCCCTTTCTGGGTATAGGCCTCCTCCAGTTGTCTCCATTGCTTACGGTCTCCTGCTTTCCTTTTCCAGTTGTGTCCGGCTATATATTGTATGTCGTCGACCCACCGCTCTCGGGGGCGCCCTCTGCTTCTATGGTTGCTAGGTCCCAGCCATGTAGTGACCCGTTTCATCCATCTGTCGTCTGATGCGCGAGCAACATGGCCTGCCCACTTCCACTTCAGATGCTGAGAGTGGTGTAGAGCGTCTATAACCTTGGTCTTATTTCTGATATCTGTACATCTCTGTCTATCGCTAAGTTTTATATTTAAGATGCTCCTTTCCATCGAACGTTGACATGTCTGTCAGTGGCGGCTGCTGACTACAAGAATCGGTGGTGCACTAAATTATGGATTTATGTAATAATATATAATGTAACTCAAAAATTGCAATTAAACCACATTTTCCTACTAATACATTTATTTTTTATATAATAATCCGACGATTTATGTCCCTGGCAGATACACTTTTTTCGATTATTAAGTTTAACTGATGCGCGTAACAATGAAAAAAATGAGCATTTTGATACTGCATTTCTATTTTAGACTAGAGATTATCTCCTAAATGAGTCAAATCTTTAACTCCTGTTTGCGTCCGCCTGCGGCTGCTCTCCGCCAAAAATGAGGCAAGGAAAGCAGAAAAATGCATTTAGGCATTCACAGCCGCACAACCACTTATTTTTATCGTATATTTCACCTTTGAAACTCCTCGTATTTTTTTTTAGTTTTTGTTTTACACTCTTGTTTTAAATTAAGGCATGGCCTTGGCGGTCCAGCCGATTTTATTTCAAATTTATCACTAAAACTTGTATTATTGTTTTTGATATACTTACTCTACATTCAAGTTCACACTCATTTTTTCAATTAAATACACAAATATAAATAATAATACAGACACATTCATATTACAAAAACAACCAAAACAAAAAAACGAATAATGGCGCGAAACGAACAAGTGCACAGTACAATGTTTATATTAAAATATGAACCGACTAAGCTAACTTGATAATTAGCGCGCAAGAAAAGCTGTATATTTTGTTTGTAAACTTCGCTTGGTCGGGTAATACGTGTGCCATCCGCTGGGCAGGGCGCCTCGTGTCTAGTCGGGTATTCTCGGATATCTTCGGTGACGCGAGCTCCGTGTAGCCACGTGCGCCGATCCAAGCTCACCTATTTCTTCATAGAGTTTGTACGGAGTATCTCCCGTCTCACGCGCCCGGCGTTTTAACGCGATTCTCATACAATTTGTACTGGACTAGCTCGTGCGCTCTACGAAGCGCACGGGAAGGTCTTTTTTTTAAGACTGAACGAAAATTAGTTTTACTACGACGTACTACATAGTGTACATACACATGTATGGTGATGGTGGTGTGTAGTGGTTTGTTTGCAATTTATTTAATATGAAAATATGTAATGTATGTATTTATATTTCAGATAATTGAGATTGTTTTTTTGATGATAATGGTATTGATGGCGTTCTATTTTTGGTAGTGCATCCTTCTTTCCAATTCATCTATGTGTCTGGAGTTTTTAAAAGATATTAGTTTTCCTAAGTATACGTAGCTATCTACATACTCCAATTGAGTTTGATTAACTGATATAGGAATTGGAGATCTATTTGTTGTGACTTTTGTTTTTGCAGTGTTAAGATGTAGTCCAATATTTTCACTTGCTCTACACAGTTCGTCTATCATTGTTTGTAATTGCGTTGGCGTTTTTGAAAACAATACAATGTCGTCAGCGAATCTAAGGTTGGATAAATATTTACCATCTATGTAGAGTCCTCTCCGTGCCCAGTTTAATTCTTTCATAATATCTTGTAGTACCGCTATAAATAGTTTTGGAGAGAGTGGGTCTCCCTGTTTTACACCTCTTTTTATATTTATAACGGGTCCTATCCTGTCCAGTTTCACCCTGCTTATGCTTTTTTGTTCGATTGGTTGATTTTCTTCTATTTTTGGCTCTATCCTCTTTTCCAAACACATAGCGAATAGTTTGTACATTGTGGGGAGTAGACTGATTGGTCTGTAATTATTGATGTCTGCTGGATCTCCTTTTTTATATAGAAGAATTATTCTTGATTCTGCCCAATTTTTAGGGACTGTTTGTATTTCAAGTATTTTATTAAACAATGTGGTAAGAGGTTCAATAAGTATGTATTTTCCGATCTTGAGAGCTTCGTTCGGTATGTTGTCAGGGCCAGGACTTTTTTCATTTTTTAATCGCTCTATGCTTTTTAATATTTCTTGGGTAACGAAGGGAGTGACTTTTACCATTACGTCTGTCTGTATATTTTTATGCCCGTTTTCATTTTGTTCGTAGGTAGAGAGGTCGTCGTTGTAGAGCTTTTTATAAAAATCGGAGGCAACTTTTACCAATTCTTCTCGTGTTTGCGTTTTCTTTGTTGGTTTTTGCGGTTTTAATGTTGGTATCCACGTTTTTTCTACGTTTAGTTGCTTATAGGCCCTTTTTTGACTTCCAGTCTTTAGTAAATTTTGTTCTATTATTTGTATTCTGTAGTTTTCGTAGTCCTGTTTTAGTAGCTTGTTCGTGATTTTGTATAGTGTTGTTAGTTCTAGCTTTTCTTCTTTTTTCTTTAGCGGCTTCTGTTGAAGTGCAGCGCGTTTTTCAATAAATTGTTTAGTGTTTTCAGATAATATGTTTTTCCTTGGTTCTGACTTCGTAAGTGTGTTCAGACTATGTTGTATAGATGATTCTATTTTTAAATAGTATGACTCTATGCTATCCTTGTCATCCCATTGTAGCCCTTCTATTCCTTCATTTAGGGTGTAGAGGTACTCTTTTTTAAGTTGTTCATTTGATAGGGTACTTGGAGTTTTACCGAAAGATGCTCTACATTTCTTTTGTCTCAACTGTAATGTTGCTCTTACGAGTCTGTGGTCACTAGTGAATATTTTATTGTTTAGGACTTCTATATTCTTAAAAAGTTTTGGGTTATTACTCATAATAAAGTCTATTTGGTTCTTATTTTTCTTATCTGGCGTAATCCACGTCCAGAGCTTTTTACTTTTTTTGTTAAATATAGTATTGATAAAAGTCATATTAATTTCTATAGCATATTCTACCAGTTTGTCTCCTCTATGGTTCCTTTTACCGTAGCACCAGTGACCTAGAGCAGTATTTTCTCCAGGCTTTCTTTGCCCTATCATTGCATTGAAGTCTCCCATGAGTATTGCCACAGATCAAAGAATACTAGTACAGATACCCAATCCCATAGAGAAAAAGCGTGCCTTCCTAAGGTAGGCTATTCGGTAGGCAATTTTTATTTCCATAGTTCCAACACTAGATGCAGTAACTGGGTTAACACGACTGTGACGCTGTCGCCGTGGCTAGTAGTTTAGTAATGTATTAAGATGTCACTAGATGGCGTGACTTCTCTGGCAGCGAGTGGAGACGCGCGACGTCCAGGGGTTCTTTAAGGTTGTGTTTATTCAAAACGAATAATATACCTAAAGCATTCATTCGGTTTATTCCTTCATCGTTGTGCGATTCCAAATGTTTAATACCTACTTATATAACACGTTTATTTCTTGTATTGGCATTGATACGAGTATGTTCCCTGATCACATTAGGCGATTTTCATAATTCTTTTTTTGTATCAAAGTAGGTACCCTCAACGGGGTTCCATATAAATTTGGTGAAGGTCTGACGATGGGATCTAGGAGGAATCGAGGGAACTCCTCGAATTGATTTGATACGCTTATGCCGATTTCGGTATTTTCTGTAATTAATCAAGCATTGCCTCTCTGAAACCTCAACTTTGGTGAAGCGGAACTAGTGATGATGACCACAGATGACACTTATGGAACTGCTCAATGATCTAGGCATTTCACAGATTACGATAAAATTTCGTTGACGTAGCCACTAATTCTCGTCAAAATACACATTTTAAAGTGGAACTTATGATGAGTAACTGAACGTCAGTATGGGTTCCCTGAGGAATCGACGGAACTCCTCAAATATCATCGGCCCATATAAAGTGACTTGGTTGGGATCTGTAGTAACCACCTCCTTTGCTATCGGAAACCAGTACAGGTGGTGAAGTGGGAAGAATATGCAAAGTACAAAATTGGAGTCAGGTTTTTTTGGGTATAAATTATTAATTGTTTTAGAAATTGTATAAATATATTAACCTTTTAACCGACTTCAATAGAAGAAAGTAGGTTCTCAGTTCGTCTCATTTTTTTTATGTATGTCATAGTTATGCGTGTGTAAGTTCTAAAACTTTCAGTTACGTAACCGGGTTGGCCATACTTGTATGCGTAAGCTCGGGAGCGCTCGCCTCTCCTGAGTCATTGGTAGCCTTACAGTTTGTTATATATTGACGTTAGCGTGTTTTTAGTTTCTGAAATTTTTTGATACGAAACCGGGTTGAGTATACTTGTATACGTAAGCTCGGGAGCGCTTGCCTCTCCTAAGTCACTGGTTGCCGTACAGTTCGTTATATATTGATGGCGGCGTATTTTTAGGTTCTAAAACTTTTGGTTACGAAACCGGGTTCGCCATACTTGTATGCGTAAGCTCGGGAGCGCTCGCCTCTACTGAGTCACTGATTGCCTTACAGTTCATTATTATATTGATGGCGGCGTATTTATTTAGGTTTTAAAACTTTTAGTTACGAAACCGTGTTCGCCATACTTGTATGCGTAATCTCGGGAGCGCTCGCCTCTCCTGAGTCACTGGTTGCCTTACAGTTGGTTATATATTGACGGCAGCGTGTTTTTAGGTTCTGAAACTTTTAGATACGAAACCGGGTTTACATACTTGTATGCGTAAGCTCGGGAGCGCTCGCCTCTCCTGAGTCACTGGTTGCCTTACAGTTGGTTATATTTTGACGGCAGCGTGTTTTTAGGTTCTGAAACTTTTAGATACAAAACCTGGTTTACATACTTGTATGCGTAAGCTCGGGAGCGCTTGCCTCTCCTGAGTCACTAGTTGCCTTACAGTTCGTTATGTATCGATGCCGGCGTATTTTTAGGTTCTAAAACTTTTGTTTACGAAACCGGGTTCGCCATACTTGTATTCGTAAGGTCGGGAGCGCTCGCCTCTCCTGAGTCACAGGTTGCCTTACAGTTCGTTATGTGTTAATGGCGGCGTATTTTTAGGTTCTAAAACTTTTGTTTACGACACCGGGTTCGCCATACTTGTATGCGTAATTCGGGAGCGCTCGCCTCTCCTGAGTCACTGGTCGCCTTACAGTTCATTATATATTGATGGCGGCGTATTTTTAGGTTCTAAAACTTTTAGTTACAAAACCGGGTTCACCATACTTTCATACGTAAGCTCGGGAGCGCTCGCCTCTCCTGAGTCACTGATTAATGCCTTACATATGTTGTCGTTAGGTATATGTTGACGTTAGCGTGTTTTTAGTGTCTGAAACTTTTTGATACAAAACCGGGTTAAGTATACTTGTATGCGTAAGCTCGGGAGCGCTTGCCTCTCCTGAGTCACTGGTTGCCTTACAGTTTGTTATATATTAATGGCGACGTATTTTTTAGGTTCTAAAACTGTTGGTTACAAAACTGGATTCGCCATACTTGTATGCGTAAGCTCGGGAGCGCTCGCCTCTCCTGAGTCACTGGTTGCCTTACAGTTCGTTATATATTGATGGCGGCGTATTTTTTTAGGTTTTAAACTTTTGGTTATGAAACTTGGTTCGCCATACTTGTATGCGTAAGCTCGGGAGCGCTCGCCTCTCCTGAGTCACTGGTTGCCTTACAGTTTGTTCTATATTAATGGTGGCGAATTTTTGGGTTATAAAACTTTTGGTTGCAAAAACGGGTTCACTATACTTGTATGCGTAATCTCGGGAGCGCTCGCCTGTCCTGAGTCACTGGTTGCCTTACAGTAGGTTATTTTATGTTAAAGAGTGGACTGTATAATTGATATTCTAACGAGGGTGGATTTTTATGACAATAGGATACTAGAACGAAATGCTATTCAGTGCCTTGATTGACGGAGGTAGACACTCACCTTGGGTTTGTAAGGTGCGATGCTTCGTCGAGCAGACTGAAGGGCCACCTTATCTCAGAGAGCGAGCACCCGACTTACCTCACGAGACCTAGGTTACCTGCAGTCTGAAATGCACCACGTAGAGCGTCTAACTCCCCTTCTTCAAGGCACCTTGTAGACCGAATTATTAAATACGAAAATGTAGGCTGCGCTGTGGGCGCGCTTCCCGAAATCAAAATTATTTGCGCGCTCACGTCGCTCCAGCGATAGCGAACCGACAGACGTGAAATGAACGACTATACTTCTTTTTTTAAAAGGATTTACAGTTGCACTGACAGTTGTCAGTGTTGCTGTTTCAAAATAATATAGTTTGAGCGGGGACTTAACATTCCGCCCACCAAAATGCAAAGTATTTTCAAAAGAACTTTGGTTCGACTACTATATCTTATCTTATGTCTTATTGCTACTACGATTTTTTTTTTTTATTATTATAAGGCTTGACCCTTAAAAGATAAAACCTTAAGGGCAACCTAAGACAAATTATATCTACGAATTTTCTTAGCTAATTAACAAGCGGTAGAGCGCAAAGCTTTACCATCGGACGTTTAAATTCACCGGTTGCAGTGCGAACGGTTACGACACGACATGTACCGTCGACACCTGGATGAAGTTGAGTCACTCTGCCCAGACTCCATTTTAAAGGGCTACACTGTTCGTTGACAATTAGAACCATTGTACCGACATCAATATTTTGCTCCTTTTTGAACCACTTGTTCCGCTGTTGGAGAGTGTGAAGATACTCAAAATGCCATTTGCGCCAAAAATCTTGGTGCATCTTCTGCAACAATTTCCAACGCTGGAGTGGACTAACTTTAACGTCCGTAAGAGGTGGCTCAGGAAGGAGAGTCAACGGCTCTAACGTTAAAAAATGGCCCGGAGTTAACACGGAAAAATCATTGGGATCTGAGCTAAGCGGCGTCAAAGGGCGTGAGTTGAGCAGTGCCTCAATCTGAGTTAAAAGTGTGTAAAATTCTTCAAATGTGAGGCGCTGTAAACCGATTACTCGCGAAAGATGAGTCTTGACAGACTTCACACCCGCTTCAACCAATCCTGAGAAATGCGGGCTACCAGGGGGGTTAAAAACGAAGTCTATGTGCTCCACCTGAGAAGCTTCAGCCATCAACTCCTTTAGAAGGTTGCTGGCGCCTATGAAATTCCGTCCTTGGTCCGAAATCAATCGAGAACATCGACCCCTGCGTGCGATAAAACGTCGCAGCGCAGCCAGGTAGGCTTCAGACGTCAGCTCCGACACGAGCTCTAAGTGGACTGCCTTCGTGGCAGTACACACGAAAACACAAATATAAGCTTTGTATGATTTGCTGCCTCTAGAACGACCTAACGAAATGTTAAATGGGCCAGCATAATCAACGGCTGCAGAAGAAAATGGCTTTATCTGGTTGATTCGAAACGATGGTAAATCTCCCATCAGAGGTGGCGGGCAAACTCGAGGACGGACACGAAAACACTTGATGCAAGATGATATAACCGAAAGAATAGCCCGTTTGGGCGATAAGATCCAAAAGTCCTGGGCAATTAGATTTTGCAAGGTTTGCAAACCAGGATGCAGAAATCTGCGATGGTATTCTTCGACTATCAATGAAGTGAGTTTGTGTGCACGAGGTAGCAATAAGGGATGCTTCTTCTCATAGTCCATGTTAAGACTTTGAGAGAGCCGACCGCCTACCCTGAGCAAACCGTCCTTATCCAGAAACGGACATAACTTACGAAACGGTTTGGGAAGTGAGTCAACTGAACCCTTTTGTACATTTCTAATTTCTGTCGAAAAGACACGCTCTTGGACGTGTCTAACGAGAAAATGAATTGTATGGTTCGTTTCAACAGACGACAATGCCTTTCCGGCAATTTTTCGGCTAGGATCCTTCAAGTTATGAAGGTAACGAAAACAATACGACAAAATATTAACGACACGACGAAAAGACGAAAATCGATTCAAAATCTGATCGATGAAGTCAGCATTCAAAGCACTGAACAAAGTCAACACCTTTTCTTCTTCAAAGGCTGATCCGTCAACTTGAGAGAGATGTCTGGGCCAGGTATCTTCCGGTTGCGAAAGCCAAGTAGGTCCCGCCCACCATGATTCACACCGCACTAGATCAGCAGGAAGTAAACCACGAGAACCATGGTCTGCTGGATTGTCAAAGGTAGAAACATGGTGCCACGAATCGGGAGCAATTTTGTCTTGGATTGAAGCAGTCCTGTTTGCGACAAAAGTTTTCCAACGCGAAGGGCAGGATTTAATCCATGTCAATGCCACAGTAGAGTCCGACCATGCGAAAATTTTGTTTATCTGATGGAGCTCTTTTAGCGATTGGGAAACTGCTGACATGACATCGGCAAGCAAAACAGCCGCTTGCAATTCAAGACGAGGAATCGAAAGTTTGCGGAGCGGTGCGACTTTAGATTTTGCGCAACAGAGACGCACGACTATATCTTGGTTATTGTTAACCACGCGACAAAAAACAACAGCACAATAACCACGCTCTGATGCATCACAAAATCCATGGAATTGAATATCCTGAAAGGTCTCGATCATTCTCCGAGGAATAGAAAGTGAACTCAACGACGAAAGTTGCGATTTTAGTTTGAGCCACTCAGTAGCGATATTCTCAGGAATATCATCATCCCATTGCACACCTGAGGACCACAAAAGTTGCATGATATACTTCGCAAGGAATACGACAGGCGCCAATAGTCCAAGCGGATCGAAAATACGAGCAATATCCGACAATATTGATCGCTTCGTACAACGACCATTGACTGAAGTGGTTTTGAATGAGAATATATCCGATTTGGGTAACCACAGAAGACCTAAAATCTTCAACGACAGGTCATGACTGTGTTCAAAATTCCGAAATTGTTCCGAATACAAATCGGAATCCGACAGGTTTTGAAGAAACTCATTACTATTGGAAGTCCACTTCCGCAAGTAGAGACGCGCTGACGACAAAATCTTTAACAGTTCGTCACGAATACGCACAGCACTCTCCACTGAGTTTGCGCCTGACACTATGTCATCGACATATGCATCTCTGTAGAGGACTGCTGCACCTAAAGGGGCAGTTGAAGAGTACTCCTTGGCCAGCTTGGCAATACACCAAAGTGCTTGGTATGGAGCACAGGAGACGCCATAAGTCACTCTGAGTAGACGAAAATCCTTTACAGGTTCCTCTGCAGAGGACCTCCACAATATGCGCTGATAATCGCAATCTTGAAGGTCAACGAGAAATTGACGGTACATTTGCTTTATGTCCCCTGTAAAAACAACAGCGTGCCAGCGAAAACGAATCAACAAATCGAAGATATTCTTTTGTAGTTTCGGGCCTGGCAGCAATGTGTCATTCAAGGACTTTCCGAGGGCATCTCTAGTGCTAGCGTCAAAAACCGAGCGCAAAGGAGTTGAAATAGAGTCAGGACGTAATATTCCAAAATGTGGAATATAGTAGAAGTGACCTTCACGAGACGAAGGGGTTTCGACCTCTTCCATGTGACCACATTTAATATAGTCATTCATAAAATTGACATAAGCAGTCTTGAATTGAGGGTTCATACGAAACTTCCTCTCCAAACTTAAAAGTCGCTTAAGAGCGATTTCACGAGAATCCGAGAACCGAGGCTTGTTCTGAAGGTCCACAAAGGTTAGTGGAACGACCATTCTTCCTTCAGAATCACGACGATAAGTAGCCTCCATATGGTTTTCACACGACGAATCATTTTTCGACAGAATTACAGTTTTAGGAGTCTCAATATTTTCTATCTCCCAAAACCGCTTAATACTGTTGTCCAGGGACAAACTCGAAACGAAAAGACAATCCTTGGTAACTACACAAGAATCGTTACGAAAACGACAGTGAGAAGAATCAATATCAGCAGCACATTCACCCATAACTATCCAGCCGAAAACAGTGCAGATAGCTATAGGCTGACCGGGCTTGCCCTTGACAAGACCAGGCCGCAGTGCTGACGCGAAAAGGTTGACATTGACCAACATATCGACAGGTCCTGGTTCATAGAAATGAGGATCAGCAAGATCCAAATTCTTCAAATGAGTCCAGGTCGAAACATCAATTTGACCAGCTGGCATGTCTGAACAAATTGTCGACAAAACAAAAGCGTCCAAAGAAAATGACTTTGATGTGCTATTAACTTTTGTTGAAAATAATTCACATTCAACATGGCCGAGTACATCAGTTGAGGTTTGGCCGATGCCATTCACAGATTGATGACTGCTTGTAACATGCAACCCGAGCCGATCAACTGCATCTTTGGTAATAAAATTACAAGCACTGCCAGAATCAAAAAGAAGGCGCATTGGCATCAACACTCCCTGGCCATTCTTAATGTGAACCACAGCGGTCGACATCAAGGCTTGCATATTACAACTTGGGACCGATAAAGTTGTCAACTGACTATCAGACTGCGTAGACTGGACTTTATTGCTTGGTTCTACTTCCTTCTCAAAATGAAGCAAAGTGTGGTGACGGAATCCACACCTGCTGCAACGAGCAACCGATTTACAGAATTTTAAGCGATGTGATGAGCTAAAACACACAATACAAAGTCCCTTTTCTTTAATTTTATTAAATCTTTCAGTCGGCACCAACTTTAAGAAGTTGGGACATTTGCTCAACCCATGGCCCATAGTAGCACACATTGGGCAGTTACTAATAGGTGTCGCCGGCACAATAAGTGTGGATTTGGTTTTATTATTAGCAAGCTTATTAGTGGTAATGTTTAACTTTATAGTGGAATTTTCTAGGGCTTTACTCCTTTTTTCAATAACTTCTTTAAATCCTCAACTGTGGGATATCAGTTTCATCAATCCAGTTGTAACTCAAACGCTTCCCTAGTAGGGAGGTCCAGCTTCGACCACAATAAGTAAAACATCATGAAGTTATAGTCGGGTAAATTAAATTTAGCTAGAATTTTCAAATTTTCATTAAATGCCCTAGAAATCCTATCAAGATCACTCTTGGTTTTGACAGGTTCACATGTTAATAGTTTTTCATAGTAAACCAATGCAATCTGTCGCTTTTTGTCATAGTGTCTAGTTAAAGTTTCATACGCGTTCATGTAATTATCATCGGCTAACGGAAAGCTCTTAATTAAATCATAAGCCGGGCCCTGTACACTCGACAACAAATAGTGTAACTTTTCGACATTAGGAATATCCCGATTATGGATAAGAGAGTCAAATAATTCCTTGTAAGACACCCAATTCTCAAGCTTGCCATCGAAAGCCTTAATTGTAATTTTAGGCAGCTTGGCCGTGTTCGAACAATTATTGGAAACGACAGGTTTGACTTCGTTAACTTTATTTTCAGCATTCTGCCTTAGTCGACATTTTACCGATTTTAAACGCGTTTCGAAATCCTTTGTCACTTGAAACTCAATAGAACGATCATGAGCGCTCAAAAGCCGTATTATTTTAAGCTGTGCACTATGAAAATCTGTTTCAATCTCTTTAAAATCTTCGAGACAATAACCGACCAAATCGGAACTCTCGATGTGTTCCAAACGCATAATTGCATAGTCTCTTTGTATGCGAAACGCATCGCTAACAGCGGATTGCTGGTCATCACCGTTGTCACTCATTTTAAAAACACTAAAAATAAGCTGAAATAGAAAATATCATACAATATCTCCTATCCTAAACACTATTAACATAGGTTATGTTGTGAAAGTCAATTTGCAGTACTTGACGTGACGTTTAAAACCATAGACGACACCAATATGGTTACCAATGCGTTTCGTTTCACGAAATTACTCTGCCAGCGACAATGTTTGAAAATATTTATTTGCTATTAATTTATTTTAGAATTAAATCCCACAAATTTTGAAATAATATATTAGTTTTATTTTATACGATAATTCTAATTTAAATCAATACGAAATTCGAAAGCAATATTTGAGGTAGTCCAACAAAAGCTTGAATTCTTAACGAAAAAAGGTCTACCCTACAATTTGGTGAACGAAAATTATTATATGCGAAAACGACAAATTTAACACCAAAATGCAAGGAATTTAGCACGAAACAATGAAATCAAGCTCAAAACTAATAAACTATCCATAGTTACTTTCTCTAGATCCGGTGTGAAGGAACAAAATGTTAAAGAGTGGACTGTATAATTGATATTCTAACGAGGGTGGATTTTTATGACAATAGGATACTAGAACGAAATGCTATTCAGTGCCTTGATTGACGGAGGTAGACACTCACCTTGGGTTTGTAAGGTGCGATGCTTCGTCGAGCAGACTGAAGGGCCACCTTATCTCAGAGAGCGAGCACCCGACTTACCTCACGAGACCTAGGTTACCTGCAGTCTGAAATGCACCACGTAGAGCGTCTAACTCCCCTTCTTCAAGGCACCTTGTAGACCGAATTATTAAATACGAAAATGTAGGCTGCGCTGTGGGCGCGCTTCCCGAAATCAAAATTATTTGCGCGCTCACGTCGCTCCAGCGATAGCGAACCGACAGACGTGAAATGAACGACTATACTTCTTTTTTTAAAAGGATTTACAGTTGCACTGACAGTTGTCAGTGTTGCTGTTTCAAAATAATATAGTTTGAGCGGGGACTTAACAATTGAGGGCAGCGTGTTTTTAGGTTCTGAAACTTTTAGATACGAAACCGGGTTGATTATACTTGTATGCGTAACCTCGGGACCGCTCGCCTGTCCTGAGTCACTGGTTGCCTGACAGCTGATTATATATTGACAGCAGCGTGTTTTTAGGTTCTGAAACTTTTAAATACGAAACCGGGTTCATCATACTTGTATGCGTAAGCTCGGGAGCGCTCGCTTCTCCTGAGTCACTATTTGCTTTACAGTTCGATATTTAATCGTAGTACTACGTGTTTAAAACTTTTACTTACGGAAGGCGGTTGGCTTTACAATAAAACCAATTTTGAGGCATTGGAATGCGCCTCCCTTCAATAGTTTTTTGTAGTGTGTTAATGCAGTTTCTTTCGTAGACTTATATTCGTTTGTCTTAGTACAAATCGTTTGCTGAAGTGCTACTAGGTACTACTAAACTGGCAAGATTTCACTCCTTTACGTTAGTAGGTAAATGAGACTTAATCGCGACCATTAAAATTTACTTACCTTTTTGAGAATCACCCGGCGTTTCGGATGTGTCACTTCAAGCTTGGTTACGAACGTGACTCGCGTGAGCGGATATCAACATCTAGCCGCACGGGTTTTATTTTATGCCCATTCCAGTCAGCTCTCGATTAAGAATGTTGTGTTGTGACACATCCGAAACGTCGGGTAAACCTAAAAAAAGGTGAATATATTTAATTACAATCCATTAATTCCGTCTACTTATAATAATTTGTTTGTAATCTTTTCCACTGAACAAGACATTATTATTGTAACTCTATAATCTTCAAAAGCCACGTCGTCATGCGTAGATTTTCTGCCAGGGTCCGAAGTCAGTGCTAAGTCGTCGTAAGTGCTGTATTCGTCCGAATCCGTCATAAACAGTCGCGAATGATGAAGAACACAAATCACAATATCCATTTAGAAGGCCTGGTCGTCGTTATTAGAAACAAGACTAATCAAATAAAAAACAAAAAAATCCGGCCAAGTGCGTGTCGGACCATGCACAAAGAAGGGTTCCTTACCGACACCTCTCATAATCTACATTTAAAACCACTATACAATACATTTAATAAACAAGACTAATTAATTAAAAAAACTAAAAAACCTGACTGCGCCCCTTTGTAATTTGGCGCCAAAAATCCGCCGTTTTGTTTTTATTTTTATATAAGTACACAGTGTCACTCTCACAGTAAATACGAATCTAACGACACCTCTTAAGACTGCGCCGACCATAATCAGGAAAAACAGCAGTCAGCATTGAATCGGTGGAGTTCACAATTCTTTACAAAAATATGTAAAATATATGTTATAATTATATCAAAGAGTGTATTTACAAAAGATGACTATTGATAATTTATAATAAGTTCTACTTTAACAAATACAATCCCGTAAAGTTGCACTTAAAATGACAAAAACGAGGGTCGGCGTTTATGTAAAATTTAATTAACCATCAATATTTTGGTTTCAAAACCCTACTCAAATAAATCTCAAACGTATTAACTACAATTCTTGAGTCCTTTCATGTAATAATGTGCTTTGGTTATTTAGTGACGATTTTTTAAAAACGCCCTTTAAATCCGCCATACAAAATTACTATGGAACCAAGACGTCGAAATATAATACCTGAGCTTCGCACGATAAATTCAGTCACCCACGAGAGTTCAAGGAGGGAGCACGTCTCGATGCGGAGCGACGTCACTGTCAAATACTTCGATGTCCATAATCTATCTTTACACAGCAGGTACAGGCAGCAAAACAGGGTAACTTTTGTTATTATAAATATTTTAGAGCCTGTGATTTGCTTGAAGGTTACTACAATATTTGTAATGTACTAAATATATTCACTACACTACTTATGGCTCATGTCTCATGATGGAGCCGGAACATGGCTAGTAGAACTCTATGATGAAAGGCGCTAAGGTAGTCGAGTTTGGGCTCGTTTGTTTTGTTATCTTCAGTATTTACCATTAAACATGATGGCGAGGGTCTCATGATGGAGCCGGAAGATGGCTGGTGGAACTCTATGATGAAAGGCGCTAAGGTAGTCGTCTTTGGGCTCGTTTGTTTTGTTATCTTCAGAACTTACCATTAAACATGATGGCGAGGGTCTCATGATGGAGCCGGAAGATGGCTGGTGGAACTCTATGATGAAAGGCGCTAAGGTAGTCGAGTTTGGGCTCGTTTGTTTTGTTATCTTCAGAACTTACCATTAAACATGATGGCGAGGGTCTCATGATGGAGCCGGAAGATGGCTGGTGGAACTTTACGATGAAAGGCGTTAAGGTAGTCGAGTTTGGGCTCGTTTGTTTTGTTATCTTCAGAACTTGCCATTAAACATGATGGCGAGGGTCTCATGATGGAGCCGGAAGATGGCTGGTGGAGCTCTATGATGAAAGGCGCTAAGGTAGTCGAGTTTGGGCTCGTTTGTTTTGTTATCTTCAGAACTTACCATTAAACATGATGGCGAGGGTCTCATGATGGAGCCGGAAGATGGCTGGTGGAACTCTATGATGAAAGGCGCTAAGGTAGTCGAGTTTGGGCTCGTTTGTTTTGTTATCTTCAGTATTTACCATTAAACATGATGGCGAGGGTCTCATGATGGAGCCGGAAGATGGCTGGTGGAACTCTATGATGAAAGGCGCTAAGGTAGTCGAGTTTGGGCTCGTTTGTTTTGTTATCTTCAGAACTTACCATTAAACATGATGGCGAGGGTCTCATGATGGAGCCGGAAGATGGCTGGTGGAACTCTATGATGAAAGGCGCTAAGGTAGTCGAGTTTGGGCTCGTTTGTTTTTTATCTTCAGTATTTACCATTAAACATGATGGCGAGGGTCTCATGATGGAGCCGGAAGATGGCTGGTGGAACTCTATGATGAAAGGCGCTAAGGTAGTCGAGTTTGGGCTCGTTTGTTTTGTTATCTTCAGAACTTACCATTAAACATGATGGCGAGGGTCTCATGATGGAGCCGGAAGATGGCTGATGGAACTCTATGATGAAAGGCGCTAAGGTAGTCGAGTTTGGGCTCGTTTGTTTTGTTATCTTCAGTATTTACCATTAAACATGATGGCGAGGGTCTCATGATGGAGCCGGAAGATGGCTGGTGGAACTCTATGATGAAAGGCGCTAAGGTAGTCGTCTTTGGGCTCGTTTGTTTTGTTATCTTCAGAACTTACCATTAAACATGATGGCGAGGGTCTCATGATGGAGCCGGAAGATGGCTGGTGGAACTCTATGATGAAAGGCGCTAAGGTAGTCGAGTTTGGGCTCGTTTGTTTTGTTATCTTCAGTATTTACCATTAAACATGATGGCGAGGGTCTCATGATGGAGCCGGAAGATGGCTGGTGGAACTCTATGATGAAAGGCGCTAAGGTAGTCGTCTTTGGGCTCGTTTGTTTTGTTATCTTCAGAACTTACCATTAAACATGATGGCGAGGGTCTCATGATGGAGCCGGAAGATGGCTGGTGGAACTCTATGATGAAAGGCGCTAAGGTAGTCGAGTTTGGGCTCGTTTGTTTTGTTATCTTCAGAACTTGCCATTAAACATGATGGCGAGGGTCTCATGATGGAGCCGGAAGATGGCTGGTGGAGCTCTATGATGAAAGGCGCTAAGGTAGTCGAGTTTGGGCTCGTTTGTTTTGTTATCTTCAGTACTTATCGCTAAACATGATGGCGAGGGTCTCATGATGGAGCCGGAAGATGGCTAGTGGAACTCTATGATGAAAGGCGCTAAGGTAGTCGAGTTTGGGCTCGTTTGTTTTGTTATCTTCAGTACTTATCGCTAAACCACTGTTGGAAGATTTTATAAGTATAATTATATAAGAAATAAACGAATCATGTACGATATCATAGATTTTTGTTTATTTGCTTTATATCAAAGGTTTATTCAAGGTCACGCCGCCGACTGATTTTAATCGGCGCGCCGCCACCGGCCAAATAGCCTTCGGTTCGGTGCTCATATCCGCATGTAATGCCGGCTCTAAATAAACTGAATACAGCCATTACTCTTGCATCGAGCAGCGTCCAATTTTTTCACTCATACCAAAGAAAAAAAAAAACCAAATACATATATGTAGGAGCGGCGCAGGAAAACAATGAATAACTGTGAAAAATCTTCAATTTATTTACAGCTACTATATTAAAACATCGTTCACCGTCCAACGCTTCTTTCATACTCAATCCTACGTCAAATCATTCGCCATTCCAAAACAATTCAAACTACATTCGAACGTCCTTTATTCATCATCTAGCAGCCAGCACCTTACACAGCTATCAAAAAGTACCAATCCCACACTCGGCCAATCCTGCAATCATGATCTGGTCCCTCAGTCATGCACCTTCAGACACCGCACTTACCCGTCACCAGCATCCACATCTTACATACACCGTCACTTACAACACACCCTATATACAACGTCATATAAAAATACATCAAACCATCTAACAAATCATAAATACACCGTACAAGTAAAACCAATACTTCCAAACACATAAAAACACATGAGACATTGTAACTGACGCCGTCGCTGCGTCGCGTTGTAGTAGCGCCGTTGTTCTGTAGTAGATCTTCGCCGTGCCCGTGTCATTGTAACAGAAGCCTTCTTTATGGGAACTGTCCTCCGCGAAATGAATCTTGGGTCTAGCGGACTTTGAGAAATTGTGGCAGGCTACACGCGCACATAAATCTTCCCACCTCTGCTGTCGAAATCCCCGCATATCCTGCATATTTTCGTCAGTTTTGCGAATGTAGTCCCACCGCTGCTCCTCAGGTACGTCTTGATTTCTGCTTTCGCCCATTCCTCCAAATTCTTTGATTTTGCTACGTTCGTCGACAGTTTGGCATTTAAGTTCCATATGACACGCATTCGCATCGATTGACATTGACAAATTTTCTTCTGTTTTTGTTTCGAACTCTTTCGTCGAATTATCAAAACTTGTCACTTGCGCGGTCGGATGCGCGTCGTAGCGTATTAAACCGTCATCGTCATCGTGAATGTCATGATACTCATGATTTTCAAATCCGTCGCCATTGTCTTTGTTTCTTTCATGTATTTCAGACGTATCCTCGCAGAATTCACGCAGCAAGGCTAACTTCAAATCTTACCAACTGTCGAGTGGTTCTTCCTCCGCAAGCTCCGCCCGTAGCCACAGCGCCGCCGTGCCGAAGAACCTTTTCTTCGCTATCAGGAATTGATGCCTCGGCGTCCATCCGTATAAACATGCTTTTTTCTCTACATCCTCTATAAACATCTGCACATCGTAATCGTTTTCTGCAGTAAAAACACGCAATGTCATAATTTCATGTAGCCTATTCATGTCTCGTCTTCCGTCTTCTCACGTACCTAATAAATTCGTCTTAACTTCTTCGTCGTCCGTCTTCTTAATCTTTGTCGTCTTCTTGAATATTTTCTTCTTTCATGGCCGTATTTGTCTAGGGTTATATTCTCAGTATTCGTTCATCCTGGCGTCGCGATCCCGGACGAGCCCCCAAAATGTAGGAGCGGCGCAGGAAAACAATGAATAACTGTGAAAAATCTTCAATTTATTTACAGCTACTATATTAAAACATCGTTCACCGTCCAACGCTTCTTTCATACTCAATCCTACGTCAAATCATTCGCCATTCCAAAACAATTCAAACTACATTAGAACGTCCTTTATTCATCATCTAGCAGCCAGCACCTTACACAGCTATCAAAAAGTACCAATCCCACATATACAAAGAGACATGATTTGTATTTTATTTATATTCACATGTGTAGCGTTATCCCATCCCAGTATACAGTTGCATGCTTAAGGATGTCCAGGGTCCGCTACCTAATCCCAAGAAGGAATGCACTTTTTACGGAACCAACTGATATGTGTCCTTCTAATCCAAGGGGGAAAACTAGACCTTATTGTCAAATCCTACAAGCCCGTATTTTAAAATAAATATTGAATTGCTGTAGATATGTCAAAACTAAGAAACTATGTAGTTAAATCCACAATAGGATCGTCAAAACGTAAAAAATGTATAACAAGATTAATTAATTAAAATACTAAAATACCCGACTGCGTGATGTCGGTGTAATTTGGAATTTGGCGCCATAAATCCGCCATATTTTTTTTGATATACATAGTTTCACTCTCACAGTAAATACGAATCTAACAACATCTCACAAGCTAAAATCCATCGTGCCAAACAATTATACATACATACATACTCTCGAAAAACATAACCCTCCTTTTGGCGCAGTCGGGTAAAAATAGAAAGCTTGACAGTTTCTAGAATAAAATCAAAATGTCAAAAAGAAAATAATATGTGATTAATATAATATGATGTCATAAGTTTATTGTTGACCGTACCGACCGAGCGAGCCGGCAGTAGTGTGCGTGATGACGCACACATACTCGTAGGTGCAAAAGCCTAAAGCGTGCGCGCTTGAAAAGGTCTGCGCAGTCTTAAGCTAAAATCCCTCGAGCCGTTTAGGCCCCTGAGCGTGCCAAACAATTATGCATACATACATACTCTCGAAAAACATAACCCTCCTTCTGGCGCTGTCGGGTAAAAAAGGTCGTATCTTCATAGGAAACTTACGGCACTTACGCTCTTTTGTTTTGGCGAGACAGTTTTTCATCAATAACTCAAAAAGCATTAAACCTATTTTACTCAAACTAAAAATCGTTAAAAGGATTTATTAATGTACAACATCCTGATTTTTTCACAATTTTAAACTTCATTTTTTGAAAATTAGAGGGGGACACACATTTTACGACTTTGACAGCTAATATCTCACCAACAGTTTACTTAAATGGAAAAGTTATCTAGAAACCTCTATGTCATTTTTGAAGGCCTATCCTTAGACACCCTACACGCCTATGTGCATTGGAAAAAAAATACTCCCCTATTACATGCATGGGTTGCCCCCCTAGTTTAATATTTATTTTTTATAATTTAACATCATATTTCTATAGCGGTTCATAACCATACACCTTCACACACACAATTTCATAATTGTAGTGGTCATAGTCTCCGAGTAAATCGGCTGTGACATACGGACGGACGGACGAACAGACATGACGAATCTTTAAGGATTCCATTTTAAATCCTAAAACCCGTTTGCGTTTCAGTGTAATTTACAATTTGGCGCCAAAAATCCGCTATTTTTTTTTGATATATCTAGTGTCACTCTCACAGTAAATACTAATCTAACGGCACCTTTCAAGCTAAAATAAGCCATTAAGCTGTTCAGGCTGCAGAGCGTGCCAACAATTATACATACATACGTCATAAATACATACATTTATACGTACATACTCTCCAAAAAACATAACCATCCTTCTGGCGCAGTCGAGTAAAAAACTAAAAAAGCGCTTATAACTTATTTGGAATCCAACGAAACGAAGCTACACGCAAAACTACGCATCAATGTTTGTACACAAACCGTCTGTGAGGTTTGTTACTTCCATTGCATTATTAAAGATAATACGTTGTTTGTTACGTTACTTATTTGAGCTTAGATTTTAATACTTACACGAAGACAAAACGGTGTTATGTGTTTTATGTTTTGGAACACATTATTTTACCTAATACTCTATTTAATACTTATAATATACAAGTAATATTTTTGAGACCATATTACACATCACATAAGAACATTCAAAAACGAAGCGCGTAAGCGCGTAGGCCATACATTACATAAGGCCGGTCGCCGAGCAGTGAATATCGAACGCTGAACGACCTTGACCGTTGCATCTACAACCAGTGCAGTGGTCAACAACATTTTTATATTGTGTTCAATGAATTATGGCAAGGATGTGTAATTAATTCAAAATAATATCTATTACATTTAAAGAGGGCATTTTACTTGTTTCCGTTGAATTTTATTGTTCTCATTGCCATTCTAACTAATTAAGGTACCTATTGGCTATGTGCGGAGTAGGTGGTGGAGGTAAGCTAGTCGATCGCAGCGCACACCATTGCAGAAATGTGTTCTTACCTGGGACATCTGTCAAATTTACTTTCACGATTTCTATTGGTTTCTTAACGGTTTCCTACGATTCGTTTCGGTTGTATTTATTTATTTATTTTCTTATTTATTTCAGTAAAATTTCCAGTAAGGGGTCTTTCTCGTTTACTAAAATAAATATAGCCAATATGTATATACGGTGAAGAACCAAACACAATAAAAAACTTAATTACGTCAAAAAAATTGGAAAGGTAGGTAATTTTTCAATTAACAATTTAAAGATTTCTAGACATTTTAATAAATATATATAGGTAAAGTGGAAGAAATAAAACGCTAAGATTACTAGATTATCACGTATTATATGGATTATACAAAATTTCACTTAAATGAGACATTTTCTGTTTCTTCCGTGGTGACACAAACACCTCGAAGGGGCGTGAGGCACTTGGGGTAGAAGGAGTCGGTTCCATGTTTTTAATAACACCAGCTTTTAATAACAAAAATTTAACAACGCAAATAAACTCAACGAATAGTAACAAAAAAGATAACAAACACAACAAACGTAACTTAAACAGCGATTTAACAAGTAACGAGTCCGAGAACTATGTGCCCACAAACTCATCCCACTATAGAATACCGCTTTAAAATATTACAGCTTATGATCATGGGACCAATAACATTGCAAGCAAAATAACACGTGCGTAAGATCCCGTCCGTATACCTGCGAACCTAAGGTTTACAATCTCTGCAGCTGGCAATCAAGGTTATCGTCCGTCGTCGTGCGAGCGTGAGGGCACTATTACTGTGCGCGTGTGACAGAGACAAATAGACATAGCGCTGTTATAGCACCATCTAGTGACAAAACTTAATAATACGTGGCAAGCTTGGAAGCTCACACGTAAGGCATCAATTTTATTGTATTTAGTAAAATTCAAAATTTAGTATCTATTTCATGTGTAGAATAATGTTTGAGACTAAAATATGCTATGTGAATTTATTGGGGTGTAAAAATCATTATTTTCTCAAGATTACGTGAAATATAATTTCAAGTGATACCTGTAGCGCCATCTATGAGATTTTTTTAAGTATTAATTATACGTTGTATGAGATGGGTGGCCATGGTATTGCTATGCTGTTCCCTAGTTTTCTCGCGTAGTTAATTTGGTCATAGAAAGTGTTTATTTCCTCGTTTGTGGCTTCGCAGGTATACTTGGATAATTATTAATTTGGTTTTTTCAAATTTGAGGTTGAGCAGACATACTCTTTCGGAAATTCCAAGATAGTTTTCGATGTTGTGTTTATATTTTTTTTTAATTAGGAATCCAACGCCATGTGATCCTTTAGTTTTTCCGGTATAGCAAAAGATATAGTTTTCATCTTCGACTATTTCATTTCCACTTCTTCTTACTTCAGAGAGTCCGATTATATCATGTTTTATATTAACAAGAGAGTATTTTAATAATTCCATCTGTTGTGGTTTCATTAGGGTTCTTACGTTATATGTACATATGTGTAATACTTGTTGTACTGGAGGGTTGCAGTCTTTATCTCCCGCGGTGACAAGCCGTGATGGGAGACTGAGAGGGGGAGGCGTTCATTGCTACTTATTTTGGGTTTGGTTTTGGCGTTTGCCTTGTGCTTCTGAAATACTTGCTTCTGGACGTGTGAAGGTTGGAGCTTTTTTGAGATAGTGGTCCATGTTATTAGTTTTATTAATCTTTTTTGGCTGGTTTGTGTTTTGATTGTTGCGGTCCAAGAGATTCGTTATTGTTTCTGGTGATTCAGACAAACTTCTCTTCTTGTTATGGTTTGATTGTGACACTGTACGTTGCTTTTTGTAATGACTGTTATTTATAATGATAAGCTTATCATACTTAATTATTGCTTTTCTGCCTTGTTCTTTGTGCATCTTGACTTCAGATTGCAGCTCTTTGCGCTTATTTAGAACGTCAATGGGCTAATCCTCTTTTATGTAATAAGAGGTTGTTTCTAATTTTTTCTTGTTTTGCTGTATTTTTATTTTTAACCCCATCGTAAGCAACGTTACAACAATGGGTCTTGGTTTTGCCCTTTTCTTTCCTAGCCTTTTAACATATTCTATGCAATTGTTATCGCACTGGATTTTTAAAGTATTTCTTATAATTTCGAGGATAGTTTTTTCGAGGCCGTGGTAGTTAGTTTCGCTCTCTTCAACTCCAAAAAATACTAGATTTTTTCGCCTTTTAAATCTCTCCATACTATCAATAGCGATTTTTTGTTTTTCCAAATTTTGCTCGAGTTGTTCATGCTTTGTTTCTATGTGTTTGAATTTCTCGTTGATGTTGTTATTTATTGTGTTCTTGATGTCTTCTTTCATATCTTGCATATTTATCTTCTGTTCTTTTATTTCTTCCTGCATGCATATGAGCATTTTCTTAATTTCTTCCATTTTTGATAACAGCGCCCTCTTGTATCAGTGGATGAAAACAGAAGCTTGTGGCGATCGTTTCGTCTCGATCGAATGGTTCTGCTAGTTCGCGGTCCGCGCAGTTTCGAGTTCGTCGCAAGTCCACTAGATGGCGTTTTTACAGCAGTTAAAAGAATTGCAATGAGTGTGCATTAATTTTGGAGGTTATTAGATTACAATTATTTTTCCAGTATCACTGAACTTTGCTTCATAGCGATTGTCTTACACTTATTGAATTATTCTTTCTAGTGTTCTAATTGGTTTTAGTTTTAATATGTCCGTTACTGATATTTACGTCTCACTTTGTTGGTATCTTTTTTCGTTATATAAACAAAACACTACACGTAAATCACATTGTTACTTATTTTTTTTAGACACATTCACTGATTTTTGATATCCGTTACTCGATTTTATGGCACAATATTCACTTTAATTATTTTTAAATCAATCTTATTTACAGAGCTGATGTTTACTGTAGCACAGTAGCGCCACCAAAATCTAGAATACTTATATGATATTGTCAACCTACATTATTAATATCATAATGATGAACGTAAGTTAGAGCGAGAGGTAAGACAAGTCAGACTCTAATTTTCCACCGCCGGTACCTACCGGCACGCTGAACACGAGCGCCATGCGCAGATGGCGGCGCGTGGCGGCGGCGGCGGCGCGACGCTGCGCGAACTCGCTCGCGCGCACCGACGCGGCCCACGACAGCCGCGCCAGCAGCGCTTCGCCCGCCATAGCCGCCGACATCACTCGCACCTGACGATACCAAGCAATACTATTTATTTAATAAGTACTGCCTACAATTTTATTCATATTTTTAACCGACTTCAATAGAAGGAAGGACAGGCAGTTCGTCTGCGTATTTTTTTTATGTATGTATGTTCCCCGATAACTCTTGACCACGTTGACCGATTAGATCCACACCGTGGCACCACGCACCGTGCGTGTGCGATACGATGCGGATATCCACGATGAAAATAATGTATGAAGTCTAAGTCTAAGTATCGCGCGACTGGAGCGATATATTAGACCTATGAGTCGAACAACTTAAAACGATTGTTAGGCCTATGAGTTGAACTTATAAGGGGCTTGACACCTGTGTACAAATGGAATGGTATGTACTGTAGTTATAGTTTACTAACTACTTTAAGGGGAGGTCGTCAAGCGAGTTAGCGTTTTCGATTTTTCTAAAAACAATATGAAACGTAGAAAAAGGGATTTAAAACCTTGAAAAAATTATATGTTTTACTTAAGGATCTAGTCTAGTCAAAGTTGCACTCAGATACACGATCTAATGAACTACGCTCGATAGAAAGAGACCCCAAAGTTACTCCTTTTTGTAAAGCATTTACAATCTGACGACTAAACTAAACTAAAAAGCCATTCAGTATTTCTAGACATTTTTGCAGAATTTAAAAAGATAAAATGATTGCATTAATTAATATGTTTAAATACCTACAAAATGCGCGAGCGCGGAGGCTCGGCAGGCCCGATCAGTCGCGCGCTGGCGCTTACAGACAACGGACCTGTGTCCTGTGTCAGTTTTATCCGCGACAGTTTCGTGCACCAAACAAGCAGTTTTTGACGAGTTTATATAATTGTTGCAAATTATTTAAGAAGGGCAATAAAAACCCAAATGAAAAAAGTAATTATTAACAAATAAATTATGGTCATAGTGCCACAGTATAAAAATGATAGTATAACAACTGAACTGAACCCCTCCAGAAATGGAACCAAAGTTGGTAAAATTATAAATGAAATGTTTATAACCAGAAATTGTAGATATAGTAAGAGATCTACTGCGTTGCACTTGAATATTTTTTTTAAGCTATGAGCTTCTACACATTAATTCCGGCCGTCTTTTTTTTAATACCACGTCAGTGGCAAACAAGCGTACGGCCCGCCTGATAGTAAGCGGTCACCGCAGCCTATGGACGCCTGCAACTCCAGAGGTGTCACAAGCGCGTTGCCAACCCTTTTAAAATTTATACACTATCTATCTTTCTAGCTAATCTTCTTTTAAAAGATCTACCCATTTCCAGGTAGCTACCGTGGCAAGTTTGGTATCGTTTCATATTGATTCTTTTATCATCTTTATGTAAAAATCATTTCTGGTATTTATTTTTAAAAAATACGGTATTCTTTAGCATAAATAGTAAAAACTTCGCAATGTTTTTTATGCTTTGAGAGCTAATAACTTTTAACGAATAAATTAAACCACCAAAAAATATTCTGTCTGTATTTTATGTGGCACTCTTTAGGGGAGGCCTATGTCCAGCAGTGGACGTCCATCAGCTGATATGATGATGATGACGATGACACGCACACGACAAATAAATATAACATCCTGTATAAATATAACACAAATAGATAAAAATTGCATCACCTATTAAACAAATCGAGTAGAGGTATAAGACATATTTCTTAAGTTCTTAGGTTTCATAGATTAAATAACGAATTTCAGGGTTGTACTATGAATCCCTTTTTTTATTTCATTATAATGGATCCTAGCGTAAGTTCGACTTTCAATTATGTATTTACTACCTATTTATTAAAAAATGATATCAATTACATAGTAAAGTTTAATTATAATTAATGCATTTCTTAAGTCAAAATACAGTTATATTTCTATACTGTGACCAGTATGAAGCTAGCGGGGTGATCCGAGTTCACAGTCGCTTCGTCCGCGCGGGCTTGTTCACGCACCGCCAGGACAGCGCTAAATACCTACTCTCGCAGGACTAGAGGGCCTTAAGCAGGCCGTTTTATGCTGTCTAATTAATTTAATTCACCGCAATCGAAATTGGCTCGTTAGTGACACGATAATCCGAAGTATCGCAACAATCATGGCATAGCATAATCAAACAACGAAGCTTGTTCAAATTACACCCATTTGTAATTTAGTCGATTAAGGTGTCTTGCTCGTCACTGATGACTTCTTGGCAACAATTTGTAAGTATTTTTTTCTATATTTACGAGTACCTATACAAGTAGTCTGTGCAAATGATTGTGTGTGTGTGTGTGTGTGTGTGTGTGTGTGTGTGCGTGCGTGCGTGCGTGCGTGCGTGCGTGCGTGCGTGCGTGCGTGCGTGCGTGCGTGCGTGCGTGCGTGCGTGCGTGCGTGCGTGCGTACGTGCGTGTGTGTGTGTGTGTGTGTGTGAGTACGCGTGTGTGCGTGTATGTGGGTGTTTGGTGAACAATGGATTAATTAATAATAATAATATTATAAATAATAATAACTTACTATAATTAACGTAATTTGAATTAATTAAGTTAGGAGTTGTTCAGTTTTCTCATAATTCAGGTTTTTAATTATAATAAGTATCCTACAGATACGCGTCTGAAGAGGGTAGATACTTATTTCATTGTTAACATCGCGTGGGGGGTATTGCGGTAGGGGTAGGTGGAATAGGCGGTTATACAAGCGTGGGGATCTAGCAGAGAATTGTTTCCTAGCGAACATTGATTTACAAACAGGTACAGAGACAACTCTCTCCAGGAAAATCCCCCACGGATGCAAGAAATTTTAGACCAATATCTCTTCTATGCCACACCTATAAACTTTTTGAAAGAATGCTACTCAACCGCCTCACAACTATTGTTGAAAAATACCTTTCACCCGAACAGGCCGGCTTTAGACCAGGAAAATCGTGCTGCAGCCAAACATTGAAGCTCGTACAACATATTGAGGATGGTTTTGAGCATGGCAAGGTAACCTGTGTGGTCTACGTGGACCTGTCTGCTGCTTATGACACGGTAAACATCAACAGATTACTTGCCAAAGTAGCTGCCGTGACAACTGACGCCAAATTTATAGATATCCTTCGTGAAATGCTCCATAACCGCAGCTTTCAGGTACACTTGCAATCACAAAAGAGTAGATGGCGCCGTCAGAAAAACGGCCTCCCGCTAGGAAGCGTACTGGCACCGACACTTTTCAACATCTACACTAATGACCAGCCTCCTAATCCCTCGAGTACCAAGTACCTGTACGCAGACGACCTCGCAATTGCAGCCCAGACAAAAACCTTCGAAGACGCGGAAAGTATATTGGAAGCATCCTTAGAGTCCCTCGGAAGCTATTACGATGAAAACGGCTTGAAACCGAACCCATCGAAAACGCAGTCCTGCGCGTACGTATCATTTGCGTAACCGAGATGCAAACAGGGCCCTAAATATCACCTGGCGAGATATCAGCATCGAGCACTCCCCCTACCCAAGGTACTTAGGATTAACATTGGACAGAGCTCTCACCTTTAAAAAGAACTGCAAAGACATTAAACAGAAGGTCAGCACACGTAACAACATCCTACGACGCTTAACATCTACGGGCGCATCGGCCCACGTTCTGCGCACAACCGGTCTGGCACTGTGTTTCGCCGCTGACGAATATGCTTGTCCTGTGTGGGCTCGCTCTGCACATGCTAAGGAGGTCGATGTTGCCCTTAACGAGACATGCCGCATCATAACGGGCTGCCTAAAGCCTACTCCACTGCAACTGCTCTACCCTCTGGCTGGAATTGCTCCACCGGCAGTGCGCAGAAGTGTCGCGTACAGCGAGTAAAAAAGACGACAAGAGACAGACATAAGACACCCCCTCTACAACTTCCAACCGGCACCCACTCGCCTCAAAAGCCGAAGAAGCTTTCTTGCGTCAGTCGTCCCCAACTCGGATCCCCAACCAAAAGCGAGGCTTAAAGAATGGCATCAGACGCTGCCACCGCCCCCGGACTATGTCCAACCTAATGAACATCTGCCTCCAGGAAACAAACTACCGTGGGCTACCTGGAAAACGCTCAACCGACTGCGTACTCAAGTTGGTCGCTGTAAGGAAAACCTTTGCAGATGGGGTATCATCGAAACATCATCTAACCGATGCCTGTGTGGAGCGGTGCCGCAAACTATGGAACACCTCCACAGTGCCCAGCATGCCCTACATCCTGCACTGTTGACGATTTGATGGTCGCAAACCAAAACGCAATAGACGTCGCTGGATTCTGGTCCAACGCAATCTAACTCGGAGCCATCGACTCGAGAAAACGAAGACATAAATTATTCATTTATTAACTAACTTTTCGGAATTACTATAATTAGTAAGAGGGTAGCTACTCCACAGATATTTTATTCCTGGAGATTGTCAAATTACGCTATGATAACATAACGAGTACTGGCCCTTTTAAATACAAAATTTAATTCAATAACGATTGGTACTTACTGAAAATAAGATAACCCACAATTTTTTTCTTTTTAGTTCTGCTTGAATTTCTGCATTTAAGCACTAAACATTATGCAAGCAACTGGCAATGACAAGTTGTCTTGTCAAACACTATGATATTCACAACCTGTCTAGACTTGCCTCACCATGCGTTCTATTGTATCTGGACCTTGAGATTCGTAATGACTATGCATAATCGGAGATCAGGCTTATACTGGTTTTCTAAGATGAAGTTTTCGTACGTCAGTAGGCATTGTGAATATCAAGCACGTGCTCGGAAGTGTTCGGCTACGCTCGACAATTCCCGCTTAAATTGTGCACATGTACCGGCTTTTATAGAGCCATTTTTTTTTACGATGTGATTGTGATTCTATACATTATAGTATTTCTATGTTTGTAACTTAAGCTTTTGTGTAATTTAGTAAGAGTGAACAATATACAATTTGCGCATAAAAAGCAATTCACATTCTCTGTACAATTCTAAGGTTGGGTATCTATACTATATTTATTTTTTGGTACACTATATATATACATTGGTACACTATACTTATTTTTGTCTATACCTCGGCCACCATAGTATAAGGACTTTTGAGACTTCAGAAGAGACACAGGCGTGTTCACCGTTTATTGCTTAGATAATTCAATTTCTTTACAGTTCTAATTAAAGACGAGTGCTTTATGCTAGACATAAACGCGATTTTTCAAACACAATTTATATTGTTAAATGAAATAAATAAATGAAATGACTGTGGTAGCAAGGCAGACTGTTTCCAAAAAATACAAGATGTTTCTTATTTCAAAACAAAGGAACATGCGTCAAAATGGACCAAAAGCCGACAGAGCTGAGACTTAGGTCATTAAATAGGTTTTTAAATCTACTATTTTATATTAGCATCGTATTCACTTTGACAAAAATATGAATATCTCAGTTCCGCAATGGAGCTGAACTTGGTGCCCGTAGATTGAAATGTAGTACACGCAAATACCTATTTAATTACATAACTCTTAGCTCTGTTGGTTTTTGGTCCACCTTTCATACATAGTTGCTCATGGTCCTTAAATTAATTAATAGAGGAATGTTACCTCAGCCACTTTGTTGAATCGCACCGCGCGTGGCGTCGCATCGTCGCTGTCTGTGGTCTCTCCAGCACGAACAGGCACAAATGTAGAATCACCCTGAGAAATAAAGTTTAGTAATAGTACGAGAGCCCACGACCAAAATTTTTGTCTCATAGCAATACGGCCAAAACCGCATCAAATCGATAGATACGATTATCCTGAACTCGAAAATACCAATATCAGACATTTTCCGCGTAGCGTTTGATCTGACCGAATTTTCAAAATTGTCAAAGAATTTTACCGAACTGCATCATAGCAATATGTCTGATTTGCAGACTGTAGTTGAATGATAGTTCTGAGATACCGGAAACATATTTTTCAGACGTTAGTGGTGTAGCGCAAACCCGTAAAATCACTTAAAAAAATTAAAAATGAGACAAAAAAAATGTCTCATAGCAATACGTCTGAAAATCTTTTTTATTAGTAAATTTTGGTTATTTGATGCGAACAAAACAATTTTCAGAGGGAAATGTGAACGCATTAAATTTTGAGACCGTTTTGAAAATGTTAACAAATTTTACCGATCGGTATCATAGCAATATGTCTGAAAATTGTTGGACATGATAAAATAAGTTGTCCACATGTGCAAAAAATTTATATCAGACAAATTAAGTGTAGCACCTTCTCTATCAGACAACTTTTCGATACTCAGATATGAATTTTCTGTTACAAACCAATGAATACGTTGCGACCCTGAATTTATTAGATGATAATTAACAAAGAATTTACCCGAAACCGTAACATTGAAGTTGAAGGACTGAAATAAATCGCACAAAAGGAAACTGGGATGAAGTTGAAAAAAAAACGGTTTATTCAAAGTTACAAAATATTCTCGTATTCAATCGCTGTCGGATTCGGAATCGTCGTCTTCGAAATCACTCTCGACGTCGCTCGGGAGATCTTCAACGTCCTCTTCTGTAAAATAAACCTTGCTTGCTCTTGCTTGATATATATTTCATTCTTACCTCGCTCTGGATGTCGATGCACCGTCATCAAAAACATTACTGACGACATTGTCGTGAGAAATATTTGAATCCTTCGGAATCGTCACAGCCGTGAAATTTTTGTAGCACGCCGAATGGTATCCTATGTCCGTGTCGATACCACGTGGCAACTCGCTTTACAAAACACACAACTCAGGTCCGACATTTTACACCACCACAACCGCACAACGTATGACAACTAAGTGAGCGTCGTTCCAACGTTTGGAGCAGCTGGCGAGTGAGCTGTATAATAGTAAGAAAGGGGCAGGAGCGTAACAAGCGCTGAGGCTGTTGAAATTAAATACTGATTGATTTGATAGTTTTGGTTTTATTTAAAGCACACTTGAGTAACTTTTACAAAAGAAATAAGTAATGACATCTGTCATCTGTCAAAGTACATATAATAGACAAGGGAGATTCTTGAATATCTATGAAGGCTGTAAATTTAAAAAAACATTTAACAGAGGCGTCGGCCAGGCGACTCCGAAACGTTATTTTCGTTTTTGGGAGTATATGCTACACTTAAAGTGTCTGAAAACAGGTTTTTGGTAATCATGGCAGCAATACGAAAAGTTGAAAAAAAAAATTATCCGTATTGCTATGATACAGGTCGGCTAAATTTGTTGACATTTTCAAAAATGCGCTCAGGCTATATGCTACGCGCAAAATGTCTGAAAACAAACTTTTTCGTAATACAATTATAAAATCTATGTACATTTTCACTATCAGACGTATTGCTATAATACCGACTGTCTTTTTTTTTGACACAGCAGAAATGGCCTCCCACGCAGTTGCTACACTTTCGACCGTTACTACACACCTAGTCGGGTTCAGAATCATACAATCTAACGATTTTATAGGGTTTTTGCCGTATTGCTATGAGACATGGTTTTGGTCGTGGGCTCTAGAACTATAACGGTTATCCTTGGAAAAAAGAATAATATCACAGTTGAAATTTCTAAATCTGATGGATATTAGGTTCCTGCAGTTTCATTGGGGGTTAATCAGTTAGGTATGACTTTAGTTGCAGGCTTAATGTTAAATGAGTGACTAACATATTTAAGCAGCATTCCTATACCAATTATCGACACGAGAGAAGAGGTGAATGATTACATTACACACACAGCTACATACAGTACTACTGCAAAAAAGGTAGTGAATGATCGAATGTATCATGCAAGGCAAGGCAGAGGCGATTTAGCGACCACATACGTGTCAATAGAATCCTATCTTAATTATGGGATTTAAGGTAAATATTTGATTGCATTTTCGTAAAACTTGTCTAGAAAAGAATCAACAAAACGTAACTATTTAGTACATAAAGGGTGAACACTATTAAATTGTCGCTTACATTTTTACTTTGCTAGGGTGTTGCATCGTACCTTTTTTTAAATATTCTATTAAAATTAGAAGGCTCGTGAAATATTAGACAACCATAAAACGTTCTTTTGTTTTTTATCTATGAAAATGGCGTTACTAGAAAAAAATGTTCGTGAATTAATTTTGCAAGAATTTAGTAAAATTTCACATTTATCAACTTTAGATCTGGAAAAATCTTGTCAAACTACACGGAAGACGGTTCAACCGACCCTATAAAAAAATCTAATGTTAAGTTACAATCAAAGGTGTGCAAGCTATTTGATAAGAACCCAAGTATTTCTTCCCGGGATGTGGCGAAAAAAGTAGGAACAAGTCAAGCAAATGTCCAAAAAATTAAAAAAGAATGGGGCATTACAGCATGTAAGAAGCAAAAAGCTCCGAAGAGAACTGTGGATCAATATAATCGTGCTGTTAGACGTTCCAGGTTATTGTATACCTTGTTAATTGAGAAAAAATGTTGCCTAATTATTGACGATGAAACCCACGTCAAGGCACATTTCAAGTCTTTACCAGGTAACCAGTACTATTCCTCTCGTGACATTTCGTTTCTCGACGAATCGGAAAAGGTTATCCCAGTAAAAAAATTGCTGAGAAATACCTTGTTTGGCAAGCTATATGCCAGTGCGGCATGAGGAGCTCACCATTTATCACTACCGGGACAATTAACACCGATATTTATATATCAGAATGCTTGAAAAGGAGACTGTTACCATTCATGAATAAACACACTTCCTGAACATTGTTTTGGCCAGATTTAGCAAGTTGCCATTATTTGTCTCGAACTTTGGAATGGTATAAGGCGAATTCAGTCGAGGTAGTGCCTAAGGAGAGTAACCCACCAAACTGTTCCGAACTTCGCCCCATCGAAAAATATTGGGCTAATATAAAAACTAAACTACGACATCTTAGATTGGTGGATGCATTGTGGCATAAAAATATATTCACGATTAATGTACCTATTCATCTATTTGTGTGTAAAATGCTATATATAATAGTTATTATGAATATTATGATTTTTTACACACATTTTCTATACATTTTCTAAATACCTAATAAATGCAATAAATATGTTTTGTATGTAAGTATGTAAAATTCTTTATTGTACATGAGTAAAACACAACAATAAAACAGTAATTACAAGAACTGTTGAAATAATGTACAAAAGCGAGCTTACCCTATAAGGGATTTCTTCCAGCTAACCTTTGAGCAATTGAGTGGAGATTAATATCTTGTACAAACTTGAAGTAAATCATGCAGTTTGCTGTTGAACTTACTAAAGGTAAAAAAAGAATACAAATTTCACAATCCTGCTGTGACATGTTGTATTGTAGTGTGTGCAATCTTAACTCAGAGCTGCTACCGCGAACCGAAAACGAACTAAGTTCGAATATCTCCCTCTCTGTCGCGAACGAAGATATACGAACTTAGTTCGTTTTCATTTCGCGGCAGCAGCTCAGGTGCCCATATCTATACCATTTCTTGATTATCAATTCAAATATTTTTCTATTAAGTGTCTTATTATAATTATCGACAACCAAGAAAATTGGAAATCATCATCATCACATCAGCCGAAGGACGTCCACTGGATTTAGGCCTCCCCCAAAGAGTGCCATAATGGCCGATCCCGCGCCACCCGCATTCAGCGGACTCACGCGACCTCTACCAGGTCATCGTTCACTTTAGGGGCCTACCCACGCTGCGTTTTCCGGTACGTGGTCGCCACTCAAGAACTTTTCCGGGCTTAACGGCCATTGGTTCTACGTGCAAAGTTCCACGCCCACTGCCACTTAAGTTTGGCGATTCGGAGGGGAGGGCTATGTCGGTTAGTTTGGTTCTACTGCGGATGGCCTCATTTTTGATGCGATCAGGCAAAGATACTCCCAGCATAGCCCTCTCCATTGCTCTTCGGGTGTCTTTGAAACTTCTTGTGAGGTCACGACCGCGGCTTCAGTGACAAGTGCAGCATTAGGCTGCATGTTAAACGCATTTTTATACAATGTTATTACATTACATCGTAAATTTATTAGAATAGTTTTATACAGATCGCTCTCACGTCAATTCTCTGCGTTGTGTTTCCTTCGTATGAAACTGGCAGGTTACGAAAAAAACATCACCGTTCGAATTTATCTTCTGGAGTAGTTTTTTGACTTGACGTGAAAATTTTCCTGTCATAATAACAACAATGTGAACGTGAGGCATTCTTGGAAATATCTTCGTTCAGGAAGCAACTTGAATTTTTTGGGCAGTTTCGTGTTTGTGGTTAAGCAATTTAAATAAAACCGATTGGTCGTCGAAAGTTTTGATGTGTTATACGTTTGGGTTCATCCCAGTTTTTGCTTGATACCAGCCGGTATCCTTATCCCGGATTAAGCCGCGCCTACCAGCTCTTTGCGGGTAAGTTTATTGAGCTAGTAATTGCAATCGCGTTATCTCTCTATAGGAAACGTTAGTTAGGTTCGTTGCTCATATCGTGGTTTTGAATTGCAGCTTTACCTTGGGGATTTCCGCTCGGGGAACTATTACCTGGAGTTATCGACAATAGAGGCTCTGCGCGCTGTCAATCAAGCCTGGTGGCAGTGGCAGCCACTACAGGAAACGACGCTTACCTAAATTTCCGTGCTCGGATTCAGCACAACGAGTGGCGTATTCACCCTTCTTTCCCTTAAGATAAGCACCGGACTTTTGGAGGTAACCTCCAAGTGTGATTAAGTGATCTATGCTACAGACCCGAATTCTGTGCGGTGACTGACGCGCATATTTTTTTAACTAGCTTAACGTCATTTTAACTTTAAAATACTCTTTTAACTGTTATTTTCCATTTAATATTAGCTGGAAGGGCTATAACCGTTATTGGGTTCCATACCGATTCCTGTTGATTTGCGAATCTCTGCGATACGACACTTGAGTTCTATTTATTTTTGACACCGTAGCCATACATAATTAATTATCTGGTAGTCTTACCTCTACAATAGTTAATTAGTTATAGATAGTTATTCTCCTCTCGTGCACCATCGTTCATGTTTCATCATTTTCATTTCTAAATTCAAAAGGCGCATTTTGTCCGCACTGTCTCATCACGTTTCGGCCACTATTTATCCTCTCCGCACTAGCACGAACCATTAAAAACATTCCAGTTTTAACATTATCGTTCCATCAGTGTCTCAAATATTCTTCCAACAACAAATTAGTCCCGGGACGTTTAACAAAGTAGTGTCAGTGTTCGTATACAATCGTGGGAGCGTGGGAACGCATTTATTAACCCTTTGACGGTACGCCGACCTTTTTTTATACAATTCACCGAAACGCCATATCGATCGAAATTTTTAATACGTTTCACCGAAAGTCGGAATTCAACATTACGCGTCCGGTATTATTTTCTCCAGCTATCTGTACTGTTTTATATCATATTAAATACGTTTGTTTGGTTGACATATAGAAATTTTTAATACGATTCACCGAAAGTCTGTATTCAACAATACGCGTGTGGTATTATTTTCTCCAGCAATCTGTACTGTTTATTATTATATTAAATACATTCGTTTGGTTGACATATTTTGTCGACAATTGTGCTGCTAGGATATTAATTTTTCTAATGTTAACCTAGCTTTAATTTAAACGTGTGTTTTATACAGCATGTAAATGTTGAACTCCATTGTGTCATAGGTAAGATTTATTATTGATTTTAATTACTTGTTTAATTTAAATAAATTATTCTTGTGGCTTTCTCTAATTTTATTTTATGCTACAGATTTGGCGCCCGAACAAAGGTTTGATTGTTTTTAATTGTCTAGATTATTTTGTGTTGACATTTTTTTTTGTCATTTAAGTGGGGGGAGGGGTCCGTTAACTCGTCCTTTTACTATTTCAGATTTCACTCACTAACGGAATACAGATTCTTTACTTCTCCAGCAAGGATCGCTAGTTTTGGTGTAAAGTCAACCAACAACAATAAATAAATAAATTATTTTTCAAACTGTGTCAATTAAGTTAATGAAACTGGAACTTGTAAACTATATTTCGTAATTATTGCTTTTTATTTCCCCTTTCCTATTTAACCCGTGTATTTTATTTGTAATTTCCAAACCCGTAGTTTGTACCCGTAGTTGTCAGGGAACTGCAAGGTAAGTCACTTTAGCCCTTTTTATTTTTTTTGTTGTTTCTTTTCTCGTTCTCGTCCTTTTGTTTATCATTCTTGATCTACCCGGTCTGCTATTTTATTTTTAATTAGTTTTGTTTATTTAATCTATCAGTCAACATGATGGGTGACGGAAACATGTCCGAACTCTCGATTCGTGAGACACCTCGACTCGTTACTAACCCTTTTAATACTGCTTCTCCGCGCGTATTGTATCCTCAACCCTCACCTACGGTCTCGTTCTTACCTGCTGCACCCGTGGCAGATTCTCAAGCTGGCATCGGCGTCTCACCGCTGCCTACCGCCTCCAACTTTCCTCAACTCTCGCCGGATTACCCTATCATACCTTCGAAAGGGGAAGCCCTTTCTAAATGGAACCTTACGTTCTCCGGGAGGTCCTGCGTTCGTGATTTTTTTGCGCGAGTTGAAGAAGAGGGCATTGCTCGTGGGGTCACTCCTGCCTACGTCGTTCGGCGCTTCCACGAACTTCTCACCGACAGTGCCCTTAAATACTTCCGCTCTATTCGGGAACCGGGTCTCTCGTATGCAGAATTAAAGGCGGCTTTTATTAGGACCTTTGATATTTCTGACTATGAGTTTAAAGTAGAGCGACAGCTTCGGGCTCTTCGCCAAGCTGAGCGCCAGTCGGTCGTAGATTTTGTTATTGAAGTTAGGGATCTCAATGCTAAATTGCGGACCTCGATTGATGATGATGATCTGTTTACTATCATCAAGTACGGTCTGCATCCCCGTTACCATGCATGTCTGGCGACGAACATCATTAGAGATATTGACTCACTTCTGGAGGTAGCTCGGAACTTTGAAACTTTTTCTGAGTCTACATCGGCTATGGTCGCTCCCGTTGGTATAGATCCTTCGTCCATTGTTTGCTTGAAGTGTAAGGCAACGGGTCATCACTTCCGTTTGTGTCCAAATTTCTCTGATCCGGTTTGTTTTAAATGCAATCGTGTTGGTGTGATTACGCGCGATTGTCCTGAATGTAATCCGTCCTCTTCTTCAAAAAACTAATTGGTGGCACATCAGCAGGCCCAGTGGTGTTGCCCCTAATAGTTGAAAAATCTTTTGATAATCGGCTTTTTATTGAAATCTTGGTAGGTGATAGCAATGTTAAGGCATTGTTGGACTCTGGTGCTCAGGCTTCTCTTATTGATATTGCTCTTTTGAATAGCCTAGGCATTTCTTATTCTACTGATATCCGTCCGTCCGTAGTATCGGCCGACAACTCTCCCATTAGGATTTTGGGTGGTGTTGACTTACCTATTCGTTTTAATGGTTCTTTTATTGCTCATCCTTGTCTTGTAGGTTCTCGTCTACCTACGCAATTGATTCTTGGTATTGGTTTTTGGGAATCCTTTGGGTTGACAGATATTATTAGTCAGGCCTTTGTGAGTGATTCGGCTGGCAAACTATTCGTACCAGCTAAGCCACAGCAAAGTCTTCAACTGCACCGTCTCTGCGAGTCACGCTACATCCATCCTCGTCACGTATTATCGCCTGAACAGGAAACTGAGCTTCAGGAAGCCATTGGATACTTCGAAGAAATCTCATCTGAGAAGATCGGTCTGGGTTGTACTTCATGGTTGTCTCATAGGATCGAGACTGTGGGCCCTCCTATTCGCCAACGTTACTACCCATTGTCACCGGTTAAGCTGAAGACCTTGAATGAAGAGGTCGACAAGATGTTGGATATGGGAGTTATACGCCCTTCCCGATCGCCGTGGGCCAGTCCTGTCGTGATGGTTACCAAGAAAGATGGGAGCGTTCGCTTTTGTGTTGACAGCAGGAAGCTAAATAGTGTCACGGTTCGCGATTCGTACCCGCTTCCTAGGATCCAGGACATCTTGGACAATCTTAGGGGTGCCAAGTATTTGACTTCTCTGGATTTCAGAAGTGCCTTCTGGCAGATCCCACTGGCTGACGAGGCGAGCTGTCAGAAAACAGCTTTTATTGTACCCCAGCGCGGTTTGTACGAATTTGTTCGTTTACCTTTTGGTTTAACTAACGCTGCGTCTGAGATGCAGCGCCTGACAGATCTCATAGTCAATTTCGAATTTACCCCGGAATCTGACGATTTTGTCTTTGGTTATGTTGATGACCTTATCCTCGTTTCGCGTGACTTTGACAGCCACATACGCCTTATTCGTAAGGTTCGGGATCGATTAAAAGAGGCTGGCCTTTCTGTTAACCTCAAAAAGTGTGAGTTTTGCAAGTCTGAGCTCAGATATCTCGGATATGTTGTAAATGAGAAAGGATTGCAAACCGACCCTAAGAAACTTGAGGCTATTAGCGATTACCCAACTCCTCTCTCTGCCAAGGCTCTCCGTGCTTTTATAGGTATGTGCTCTTATTACCGCCGATTCGTGGATAATTTCTCGACCATAATAGCACCTTTAACTAAATTGATCGGGAAGAAGAAAGGACGCGATCGTATTGATTGGAATGAAAACGCCGAGAAAGCATTCAAAAAGTTGAAAGAGGTCTTGCTGAATGCACCAGTGGTTGCTTGCCCCGATTTCACTAAGCCATTTATTCTGCAATGTGACGCGAGTCAAGTTGGTCTTGGTTCAGTCCTTGCTCAGGAGATCGACGGTTTGGAACGTCCGGTAGCATACTATTCTCGCCTGTTCTCCAAGCCGGAGAGGAACTATAGCACCTCCGAGCGGGAGCTCTTAGCGGTTTTGGATTCTATTAAACATTTTCGAGGGTATCTAGATGGGGCGAGGTTTAAGATTGTCACGGATCATATCGCTCTGAAGTGGTTGATTACTCTTGACAATCCATCGGGTCGGCTCGCGCGATGGGCAATTGTTATATCTCAGTACAATTTTGAAATCGAGCATCGAAAAGGGGCGTTAAACGTTGTGCCTGACGCTCTCTCCCGACAACAAGTGGGTCTGATTTCCTTCACACGTGGCGCAGATGCTACACCAGATCCATGGTACGAGAGGGTTTATAATGGTGTTGTGGAGACTCCTCGTATTTTCCAGGCGTACACAATTCGCGATGGCGTGCTTTTACGTAGGATGGCCGTGGAAAATCCATTGGCTCCGAACCCTTGGAGGATTGTTCTTCCAACTACAAAAGTCCGTGAGGCCATTCTGGAGGTTCATGAACGATTCCCTAATGTCCATCCTGGGGTTATGAAGACTTATTTGAAATTGAGGGAACTCTACTATTGGCCCAACATGTTTCGTGATGTTTCCAGTGTGCTGTCTGAATGTGGTATCTGTAAAGCTTTCAAAATCGCTAATTCGCGACCGCGCGGTCAACGACTGTATCCTAGAGCCGTTGCGGCACCGATGGACTTGTTATCAATTGACCTGATTGGACCTTTGCCGGCAGCCTATTATGGTTTCCGTTACATTTTAACCATGGTTGACGTCTTTACGAAGTTCGTGTGGTTAGTTCCTCTTAAGAAAGTTGACGCCAGGAATATTTCTAACGCATTGGAGTCAGAAGTTATCCTTCGTTATGGAGCTCCTTCTGGTATCCTTTGCGATAACGCTACTGTTTTCCGGAGTGCGGAGTTTGCTGATTTTCTTGCCTCTTATGATATACCTCAGCCATGCTTTACTCCGTATTACTCACCTAACGCTAACGTTGTGGAACGCTACAATCAAAGCGTTATCACGACGCTGAGCATACTAGTCGCTGATGACAATCGCAGTTGGGCGAGGCAACTACCGAAGGTCTCGTTGTATTTGAACTCGTGCATTAATCTGGCAACCACGTTTACTCCGAACTTCCTGATGTATGGTCGGGAAGTGTTCACGGCTCGCGAACGCGTTGGTGCCCAGCCTGAGGACCCTAGTTTGGATCTCAGTCGGGGCGAACGTGCAGCGAACCTTCGAACCTTGCAAGAAGTGTACGCAAAGGTTGGAGATGCCATGGTTCTGGCGTTTCAGAGGAACGCTAGGAGTTATAATACGGGTAGGACGACAGTTCTCCTTCCCGTAGGCCAGGTGGTCTGGCGGCGTAATTTTCAGCGGGGAACTATGGACAACGCAAGGGGTGGCAAGTTCGCCCCCCGTTTTACTGCATGCCGTGTAGTACGTGCTATATCCCCCCAAGTCTATGAGTTGGCGGATTTAGACTCACCTCACATGGGTACGTACCATATCAAGGATGTTTTAAAGTAAATGCTCGATTTTATTTTATTTATGACGACTTAACTAGTATCTATAATTTTCAAAATTCTAAAAGGCGCAATGTCCGTCTAGCTTTTCAGTTGGTTAGTTTATTTGGCAAATGTTTACACTTTTTCCTATTCTGACACCGACTTTATCCCTCTGGCATCGATGGCACACTGGGCCGTGTCACGATGGTCAGTGTGGTGGTATGTTCAGTGTCCGCTCCTCATGTGCGATTTTTTTTAATTCCGTCGCGTCTATTTTCGCTTGACATCGTTGATGCATTGAGTAGCGTCACGATGGTCAGTGTTGGAGTGCGTGGTATGCTGCTTAATGCCATTCCTTTTTTTATGTCGTGTCGTATGGACAGGTATTTTTTCCCTCGCTCTGTTCCGATCACTATTGATTCACTAGGCCGCGTCACAATGTTCAGCATATGCGTAATCTTTTGCTATTTTTGCCGGACTTGTGTGGTTCGATTGAACTAAAGGTTATATTTATTTTGCTTTATAGGTCTTAGATTGTCGTTACACTTGGTTTTGTGTAGTGGATTTCATAGTTAGTTGCAGCCGTGCATGCCAGATTAGGGTTGTCACTTAAGGTTTGCAGCTATAGATACTTATGGCTACCTCTCAGGTTAAATGTTCTATTTCAATTTATTTTGGTAGGGGGATATCTGCAGCATTAGGCTGCATGTTAAACGCATTTTTATACAATGTTATTACATTACATCGTAAATTTATTAGAATAGTTTTATACAGATCGCTCTCACGTCAATTCTCTGCGTTGTGTTTCCTTCGTATGAAACTGGCAGGTTACGAAAAAAACATCACCGTTCGAATTTATCTTCTGGAGAAATTTTCCTGTCATAATAACAACAATGTGAACGTGAGGCATTCTTGGAAATATCTTCGTTCAGGAAGCAACTTGAATTTTTTGGGCAGTTTCGTGTTTGTGGTTAAGCAATTTAAATAAAACCGATTGGTCGTCGAAAGTTTTGATGTGTTATACGTTTGGGTTCATCCCAGTTTTTGCTTGATACCAGCCGGTATCCTTATCCCGGATTAAGCCGCGCCTACCAGCTCTTTGCGGGTAAGTTTATTGAGCTAGTAATTGCAATCGCGTTATCTCTCTATAGGAAACGTTAGTTAGGTTCGTTGCTCATATCGTGGTTTTGAATTGCAGCTTTACCTTGGGGATTTCCGCTCGGGGAACTATTACCTGGAGTTATCGACAATAGAGGCTCTGCGCGCTGTCAATCAAGCCTGGTGGCAGTGGCAGCCACTACAGGAAACGACGCTTACCTAAATTTCCGTGCTCGGATTCAGCACAACGAGTGGCGTATTCACCCTTCTTTCCCTTAAGATAAGCACCGGACTTTTGGAGGTAACCTCCAAGTGTGATTAAGTGATCTATGCTACAGACCCGAATTCTGTGCGGTGACTGACGCGCATATTTTTTTAACTAGCTTAACGTCATTTTAACTTTAAAATACTCTTTTAACTGTTATTTTCCATTTAATATTAGCTGGAAGGGCTATAACCGTTATTGGGTTCCATACCGATTCCTGTTGATTTGCGAATCTCTGCGATACGACACTTGAGTTCTATTTATTTTTGACACCGTAGCCATACATAATTAATTATCTGGTAGTCTTACCTCTACAATAGTTAATTAGTTATAGATAGTTATTCTCCTCTCGTGCACCATCGTTCATGTTTCATCATTTTCATTTCTAAATTCAAAAGGCGCATTTTGTCCGCACTGTCTCATCACGTTTCGGCCACTATTTATCCTCTCCGCACTAGCACGAACCATTAAAAACATTCCAGTTTTAACATTATCGTTCCATCAGTGTCTCAAATATTCTTCCAACAACAAATTAGTCCCGGGACGTTTAACAAAGTAGTGTCAGTGTTCGTATACAATCGTGGGAGCGTGGGAACGCATTTATTAACCCATTGACGGTACGCCGACCTTTTTTTATACAATTCACCGAAACGCCATATCGATCGAAATTTTTAATACGTTTCACCGAAAGTCGGAATTCAACATTACGCGTCCGGTATTATTTTCTCCAGCTATCTGTACTGTTTTATATCATATTAAATACGTTTGTTTGGTTGACATATAGAAATTTTTAATACGATTCACCGAAAGTCTGTATTCAACAATACGCGTGTGGTATTATTTTCTCCAGCAATCTGTACTGTTTATTATTATATTAAATACATTCGTTTGGTTGACATATTTTGTCGACAATTGTGCTGCTAGGATATTAATTTTTCTAATGTTAACCTAGCTTTAATTTAAACGTGTGTTTTATACAGCATGTAAATGTTGAACTCCATTGTGTCATAGGTAAGATTTATTATTGATTTTAATTACTTGTTTAATTTAAATAAATTATTCTTGTGGCTTTCTCTAATTTTATTTTATGCTACACAAGTCAGTGAAGCGACCACGTTACAGTGACATATGTCATCACTGGCAACACACACTGGTCAAAGCCTTTCGTCTTGAGACACTAAGGAATATTGGACGAAAAGATGTGCCGTTGATCCCGAAGGCTGCCCAGCCGAGTCAGATTCGAAGACTAACCTCTTTCACGAAGTTGGACCTACCTAACTGGACAGTCTGTCCTAGGTAGTATATATAATCGTCTACAACTTCGAGTGTAGTGTCCGATATTAACAGGAGTTGGTGCTACATGTGCATTTGACATGATATTCGTCTTGTCCATGTTCAACCTTAGACCAACTCGCTTGGAAGCTTTACTAAGGACATCGAGCATCATACTTAAATCCTCCATGGTATCAGCCAAGACTACTATATCGTCAGCAAACCGAAGGTGAGCGTGCTACTCGCCGTTTATGTTGATGCCTAGCCTTCTCCAGTCCAGTCTTGAAAACATCCTCCAGTGCAGCGGGGAATATATATGAGCGCCGATGGGCATTTGTCCGGCGGCGGCGCACCGGTCAAAATTGATCGGCGGCGGCGGCGTCGGCGGCGTGACCTTGAAAAACCGTAGGTTCAAACTAACACAACTAAACCCTACATATTTACATAAACGTGCGTCATTTGCATTTTTTTAACCTATTTGATGCCGGACAAGTCTACCGAAGTCATTTTTACTCTGTCACAATTGCAGACACACCGATTGAAATCGATGTTCTTGGATTTTTGTGATTTTTTAGTACGCAAAACGCCGAATAATATACATGTGCTATGTTTTATCCCGTGCTTGTATGCTTTGGGAAACTTTGCGCCGAGTAACCAGCCGAGCGACTATATTGGTTTTTTCACCTGAGTAATATTATGTCCATCTCCTTTTTTTGCGTTGGGAGAATGCCTTGATGCACCATTCGCCCGGACGAAGGGGGACCGGACGAGTGTGTGGGACTCCTGGGCAGAAGGTCTAGACTACCCACTAAATCCCCAACAATTGTCCAACGATATCGCGGACAATTTCGGGGCGCTTCGATCCCGTGCATGGACTCCATGGATGGATAGGGTCCCCCGACCCTACCACCCGGACCGCTACGGCGGGGGAAGGAAATGCGCATAGCGCCGGCGTGCGCGCCCCGCTCTTCGTATACAGATATAGGGAGCGGATGGGTCGTTCTCCCACTCTCTTTCCGCGGCCTCCTTCTGAGCCATTATGGACCTGCAGAAGTAGGCCATTACTTTTTCAAATTCCAATACGGGGGCTTTCTTCTCGTAGGGCCAGCAACTCGGTGCAGGTACTCCCCAAAGCAACCGTGCCTTGTGAGGACCTGCGCCAGGTGGAAGTCAAGTTCGCTGTGTTTGCGGTCGACCCACACCTCTCCAAGTGGGGCAATAATATTGCCCCTATAGTTCGTCTGCCGGCCGTAGACGATTGTAGGTCTGCCCTCCATCTCGGGAGAAGGGCGGTCATAGCTGCGTCTCGGATCCGCACGGTATTGATATTCCTCGGCCAAAACCTCCGGCTGCAGTTCCCAGGTTGGGTCACCGGCCACTAGTGTGGTTGCCGCCCAGAATACCGTGCGAGATCCCCTGCACGCCCTCACGCTGATTACCCTTTGCGGTCATCTTAATAGGGTCTTGTTTTTAGGCGTGAGTGCCATGCGCCGAATGACACCAGAGTAGAGGCACCTGCAGGGCGACTGAGGACCCCCTTTGTTCGAAAGCAGCCTTCCGAGCACTGCTGCAACGTCTATCAATTTAGGGGTCAGCCGAGTGAAGTGTGCCCTAAAGTCCCACTTTGTGTCGAGGGTGAGGCCGAGGTACCTCATTTCCGTCCCAACCATTACGCCCATCAGGGTTAACCGCGCTCCTCAAGGGCGCCCCTTGCGTAGGCCATGGAAGAGGACTACCTCCGTTTTACCCAAGGATATTTTAAGTCCCAGTATGTGGATCCTCTCGACAACCAGCGTGGCCATCACTTGCCCTAGAGTGCAGCCCCCTCGTAGGTCCGTCTCCGTACCATGACAAGAGTATTGACCGCATAACAGATCACGCCGGTACTAGGAAGAAGAGGGCCGTGTAGGAGCCAGTCAATTATTTCACAGAACCGGTCTCAATACAGAACCCTGTAGAATGCCGCAGCCCACATGTCATTATGTCCTTCTCCTGGTCGGACCTCGGACCATGTCAGAAACACGCAAGTCCTTCGCTAAGCCAATGTCAACGGCATTGAAGCTTACCTAATACGCGGTAACGTAAGAGATTGCGATAATATTTCATATTTTACTCCGGTAATTACGTACAGAGGACAGTGGGGTTAGCCTACTTTACAAGTACTTATTCTAAATTTCAAACATTATATAGCTTTAGTTAGTAGTTTCTGAGCTATTTAGAGATTTGAAAGAGTGACAGAGGGCCAGAAATGCACCTTAATGGTTCCTTTTTTGCTTTGTTAGTACTGAACCCTAATAATAAACAACCCTACGTAACCGTAAAACTCCAAACTTGTATCACGATCAATAAAATGGGTAAGCTACACTGTATCCGAAACATGCGCGCGACAGAGATCGGCGCGCCGATGGCCCTGTGTCGGCGGCGGCGGCGTGGGATTTGTCGCCGACGGCGGCGGCGCGGCGCGGCGGCGCTCATGTCTAGCGGGGAATAGTTTAGGAGAAATAACATCTCCTTGCCTGACTCCCCGTTGGAACGGAATAGATTTTGATTTGTAATACACACGAAAAAGACCACCGGGAGATGGGCAGCAGCATCCCTGGAGTGCGGTGGATATACTGCGATCGCCAACCCGAATGTCAAGCGTGGCAATTATGGCATTAATACCCCCTATGATGACCCCGATGCCCTGGTTATAGCAGGGTCAGGGGTGATAAGAAAATCCGGCCAAAATCCGGCTACCACCACCGGACGACTCCTGGCCCCGGCAACTTATAAAACGCGTACAATGCAGACCGACGAAAAGATAGTCGAACTAAAAGAAGGATTGAGCAAGTTGCGTTGGGATGTCAAAGGGTTCTGGATATCTGAAGTCCGAAGAGACGGGGAGGACACGACAAGCCTAAAGTCCGGTAACTTCCTGTATTTCCGGGAGAAGTTGTTCGACTCCGTCTTACTCGAAGGGAGAACGCCATTAACGCCAAAGGCATGGAGCAGTGGTGTGATGGTGCTGTTCTTGAAAAAGGGCGACAACGCTCTATTGAAGAACTACCGACCCATCTCACTTTGGAGCCATGTTTATAAGCTGTTTTAATGAGACATTAAGAATCGTCTCGCACGCAGGCTAGATGACTTCCAGCCTCCCGAACAAGCCGGTTTCCGAGGAGACTTTATTACGACGTAGACCACAGCCATACCCTTCGTCAGGTTATATAGAAGACTGACGAGTATAACCAGCCCCTTTGTTTAGCGTTCTTGGACTGCGAGAAGGCCTTCGATTCGATCGAAACCTGGGCTGTGCTACAATCTCTCCAGTGTACAGAAGTGTTACTACGACAACGCCACAAACCTAAATAGTGTAATTTTACAAGTCTAAACTAGCAACACTGGTCATATGGCTCGCCATAGTATTTATTAGTATTCCACTGGAACTTACCAGACTATTGTTTGATTCATTAAAAAAGTTGTCATCATCTGTCTCAGCACTGGGTTCTAACAATTGCTGAAAAAAAAAAACAAAAAGCTTTGGTATAGTTCATTTCAGTTGTACAGTCACGAACTTTAATTTGGGATCACCTTAAGGTTAAGCCTTGTCAAACCGTATAGAAAATTAAAGATTTTTTTGCGAAATGGGTCACTCACAAATTAACGAACGTGACTGTATAGGATGTCCCGCGCCTATGCAACACAAAGAGATGATACCTTTACGTTGGTGATAAGATAATTTGCTCGATGGAAACAATATTTTTTTATGGTTGTACCTTGTTTCGCAGACAGAAGTTTCATAGAATGTGTGTTTCCCATAATTTTCATTTCATAGAAAGCATCTTTTCACAAAGGGTCGCAATTCTAACCTAATCTAACCTACTTTTCTGGTAGACCTAAATGAGTTCTACACATTGACCTAAAAAGATAACGGTTTCGGAAAAAAGTTGTCTATGAAATCAAAAATTCTGCGAATCAATACATTCTATGAAAAATTTGTCTGCAAAAGAAGGTGCCACGATTTTATATATATGTATGATTTTTTTTTTATTCCGTTAATTGCGAGGACACATTCTTGAGATGAAATAAGATAATCTTCTTTAAGACACTACTTAGTAACCAATTCGTACCATTTCGAAGATATCATTAATTAATTTTCGTTAATTAACACTCCAGGCACTCCTATATAGTAAAGTATCCCATATAGTAATAATAATAATAATAATAACTTTATTGCATTCATGTTTTTGGTATACAGCAGGTCTTAAATAACTGTTAATTTAAGAATACAACATGACACCCTGTAAGGGTATTGCAAAATTAACATATCCTAAAGGTACATTAGAAGTTTACATGTATTAAGATATAGTATGACATATTCAAACTATAAATATTTATGGTATCTATTTACATTAAAGAAATCTTCCAGGGAATAAAAACAGTTTTCTATTAAATATGTTTTTAACTTCTTAACAAAGGTTGTATATCTGACCTCTTTAGCTATTTCTTTAGGTAGGCTATTATAAATGCGTATGGTTGTCATATGGGGGCTTTTATTACTCATCTGTAAATTACTTGTTGGGAGAGCTATTTTATTTTTTAGTATAGTAGTAGATCACAATATAAACATGATGTGTGCATGGTAAGACCTTCCAGTTACATTTTAGGCAAGAGTACATATGTCTCAGGGATTCAAACATTCAATTATTTGCCGGAACATATTAAGTCGCAAGATGGAATCCGATTTAAAAGAATGCTCAAGAAATGGCTAATAGATCAAAGTTTCTATAATTTAAGTGAATACTTTAGATATAAGGATAGTTGATAAGATGTTTTAAATCGTATATATTTGCTAATGTAATGTGTGTTTTTGTTGTTTATTATTTTTTAATATTGTACGCCCGGAATGGGCAAACTGCTGGACACTAAGGTCCAACAGTTTGCCATTTATTGCCATAAATTGTGTATAAATATACACAGTTTATGGCAATAAATGAATCTGAATCTGTATAAAAGACCCTTAACTTAACAATTAAACAATGTTTATTATTTAAAAGCCTGAATCACATTGACCCCCGCAGCCAGGCAGCGCCAGTCTGTGAGAGGCTTTAAAGTTATAATTTCCTAAGTGGCCAGCTACATGAACAAAGGTCCAGTGCCAGTCTTAAGATTCCATTAATTATAATTATACACCTTTTTAGACGAATCTTGCTTGATGTGTACAGACAAATCTGTGTACCTGTCATAGCTGCCTATGTGTATGTGGTTTTATTAATGCGCGTGTGTCATGCGAATTTCGAATATTGTCATACTTGACATTGATTTTTTCTTAACTCCATGTTAACTGGCCCTTGTGCATTTATTCTTGGTGATATAATTAATTTGTATGATAATGAAAAAAATGCTTTCTTGTATTATAAAAACCAAATATGCTACATCGTTTCTATGAGTATACACGGATATATGCCTAAATGAACGGAAATTAATAAAAGCATCCTATATAAGTACTGTAGTACTACAAAATGGATTGGACCCAAAGGAAAAAGACACAGAGGATGACCAAAAAAGAAATGCGACAGACAATATACTTTCAGTAGCAGGAACAAACTGGATTCAAAGAGCCCAAGATATGCATAAATGGAAGAGGGATGAGGAGGCTTTTACTCGAAAGGGATCCACAACTGAATAACAAACACTTAACACAAGGAAAAAAAAGCTAACGATTCTAACAAATATACAGAAATGGAAACTGTCTGTTTGTGGAAATAAAAAAAGCTAAATTATATTATACAAGTAATACTGCATTTTTTTTTTTTTTTTTTAAATTTATAATATAATTAATGGGTGATGCTATTATATGTGCAACTATTTTAATTATTTTAGTGCATATTCCATCATAACCAGTACAGTTACTATTTTTAAGTGAATAAATTATATTCAGTATGTCATCCGGGCTTGTTGGTTGCATAAATAAAGAGCGAGATGAATCATATGTCAATGTGCTATATAGATGTAAATTATCATGATTATTAGTATTCGTTATTAATTTGGCTTGGTCTATAAAATGATTATTAAATTTTTGTGCGATTAATTGAGGGTCAGTTATCAATTTACCATTATGATTAATTTGAGTGATATTTTCCTTAGGATAGACAGTTTTAGCATCATTGACAATTTTCCAAGTCGCTTTAGATTTATTTGCCGAATGTTTAATGTAATAGTCGTTTTGACTCTTTTGTGTTAGTAATATAATCCTTCTCAAACGCTTGGAATATTGCTTAAAGAGCTTCTTTGTGTTTTCATTCGGAGATAGTCTATATTTCCATAACAAAGCTCTCTTTTTAATGCAGCATTTTTTTATTCCTGAAGTAATCCACTTAGGCCTCTTGGTTGTAACTATTTTTGATCTAATAAATGGAAAACATAAATCGTAAAATAATTTAAATAAATCTAAGAAATTATTGTAGGCTTCATTAGCATTATTTGACATATACACAGAATTAAAACCCAGGCTCTGTAGACATTCATTAAATTTAACTATATTCTCCTTACACATGTCTCTTCTTTTCACATACCAATGTGATAGAAGACAAACTTTCTTAACCGGACAATTCATTATTTGTGCAGTGTGGTCTGATATGGCAAAGTCAATAATTTCAGTTTTGCTGCCACGGATGTTATAAATTATATTATCAATACATGTATTGCTAATTAACCTCGTTGCCTCAGTTACGCCTAATCTAAGGTTGTAACTAGCAAGTAAGTTCTGAAATTCAGTCGAAAATTTAGTTCTTTTTGAGGTGTCAATATTGAAGTCACCGCAAACAATGATTTTTCTGCCCTTAGTACACATTTTAGCTAAAATTAATTCTAATCTATTAAAAAATATGGCCATGGTTATAGAGTCATTTTTAGGAACTCTATAAATATAAATTTAAAAAACTCTATAAATTTAAAATTGAATTATTAAAGGGTCTGTAATGCGCATGTGACACCCTACGAGTTGCAAGCGTCCATAGGCTGTGGTGACTGCTTACCATCTGTCAGCTGTACGCTTGTTTGCCACCGTCAAGGTATTAAAAATAAAAACTTCCCTCACCCGCAAACCGAACCACACAAATGTGTGCCATTTTTTTAAATAAAACTAATTACAATTACAAGAAATAATTCCTTGGTGAGGCAAGGATTTAAAAAATTATATGAATGCTGTTAAATACAGCATTCATATAATTTTTTTAATATTAAAGTTAGTCCTATATAAAATTAGTGAAGTTCTGATGATAGGATCCATGAGGAATCGTGGGGAACTCCGCAAATGTGATAGGCAAGCAAATAGCGATTTCGGTATTTTCTGTAGTTATTTAGAGTTGATTCTATTTTGGCATAAATTATTAGAAATAAAATAATGTCTACTGAGTTACTGTCTGGGGATTTATGCATTGTCTACTGAATTACCATATTTTCATTAGATTCAATTTTGAACAATAGATTATAAGGTGTGGGGGCCCTACTTATATGTTGCCGTTTTCTTTCTGTTTGTAACTAATTTATTTGTGTGAGGTGTGCAATAAAGAGGATTTATATTGTACTGTATTGTAGTGATATTATTATAATAATCATAATAATAAGCCATTTATTTCCATATTTGTTACAGTTTCTATTTGATTATCTATTTTAGTTATATATGGATCCCTTCACTGTTAGAATTTCACATTATGATCATTTAATGTTCCAATAAGAAGATTGTTTAGTTTAACATATTATTTTTCCAATATGGAAAAATTAAAAACTATTTTAACAGGAAAATGGTACAAATTACTGAAACAAGTAAATAAACCTTAATTTGTGAATTACTAGTCAAAGGTGATTTAAAAGTTAGTGAGTGCACTAGTTAGTCAACAATCAACTTACTGTATAATCAGCTGGTCTACATGGGTCCCGGGTGGGTGGTGAGAAACAAAGACCCACAAGGTAAACAAATAACAAAGAGCTGCGAATATAGGACACCAGGAATGGCCTATCTATCTTTTCTTCTACATAGATGTACTGAAAAAAAAGAAGTATATCAGTTCTAGTGTATCAGTAGTATGGGATATAGTAACAGTTTCCAGCTAATATGACGTAGCGGTGCACATTTTTGGACGTGCACGTTTTTGGAAAATATAAATAAAGTACAGAAAACTACAAAAGAACATGCTAAATAAATGGTTTACCTTTGTCAGCTCGGACGACACCACCCACAAAACATCAACCAACAGAAGGATGAACAATCCAAACACAAACTTCTTTCTGCTGAAATGCTGGACATCGTTATTATCATTCTTGTTATTTTGGGTAACGCGAAAATAATTGTGGCATAGAATCAACATGAAGACGGTCTATAAATTTAATATAAACATAAACAACTCTAAAACAACTATAAAATGCTTGTGTCCATAATTCTGTTTATCTTATTGCCAAACTAACTCCAAGGGATAAGAATATAAAATATTACGCGATAAATTTAACTTAACAAATCACTTTATTTAAAAAATATTTCTTTATCTATTACTTTCACTTAAACAATAAATAAAAAAATATTTGTTACAAGAAATTGCGAAATTTCAGAAGCAAGATAAGCAATAGCATTAACTGTCAAAATCAATCATTAACAATCGTAGAAAGAGGGTAATATAGAGGGGCCTTAGCGTTTAGCGTATCACCGAAAGGGCTGAAAGATAATTTGACACTTCCTCTGGGCTGGGGATACCACATGAAGAATATTCTCCCCGTTTATATTGGCTTTGTGCGAAGTAGGTGGTGGGGGTAAGCTAGGCGATCGTAGCGCACACCATGGCAGAAATGTGCACTTACCGGGGACAACTGTCAAATTTACTTTCACGTTTTCTATTGGTTTCTTAACGGTTTCCTACGATTCGTTTCGTTTGTATGTATTTATTTATTCTCTTATTTATTTTAGTAAATTTTCCAATACGGGGTCATTCTCGTTTACTAAAGTAAATAAAATATTTATGTGTCATTGTTTTGACATTGTCTCGGGACCTTTGACGTTTCAGACGTGCACATAGCCAATAGACAGAAGTAGGTTGTTATTGAGTTCGAAATCTTCAAAATAAACTCCAAATAAATATTAGAGGACATAAGAAAATCCTCAGACCAAGAAGAACAGATAGGAGCATTACAATCTAGTGACGCCAGTTTAATAAACATGCCCAGCGTTAGTGTGCAGTGCATGCGTGACCTTGTGTTTTTTTATTGGTAATTGTTAAAATTTGGGTTGAACCAGGTTTGTCGTAATGCTCCTTCTTTCTTTCTTCGTTTCTAACCAATCAATCAAATATTTATTCTGCAAATAGGCCACAAGGGCACTTTTACATGTCAAAGCGTGAATTTATACAATTAAAAAAAACTGACAATCTTACTTAATAATAATGATTAAAAAATAAACTGATTAACAATTAAATGAAAATAAATTTATAAATATTAAGGACGTATTGAATACGATCTGTCCGAATAAACAAAAAGTATATACAATTAATTTAATATCTCGGAGATGTATATGGTTTCTGAGCGTCCAAATACGATTGATAACAATTATTTAAAAGTCCTTAGAGATGTGAATGATCTCTAAGCGCTTAAATTAAAACAAATAAACTTAATATTGTTAGAGATGTATAAGGTCTCTAAGCGTCAATAACAATAAAACTAATCCAGAACAGGATTATGTCTCTCGTCAATCTACATACAATAAAATAACACCAGTATTAAGGTATATACTATGCCCTTGCAAGCATGAACAGAGGGTGTACCGCGAACTTCGAAAATCGAACTTCGCATCTCACCGTCCCTTTCTTTCATATAGTGTATAACACGAGAGTGAAAGGGATGGCACGACACGAAGTTCGATTTTCGAAGTTCGCGGTACGCCTTCTGACCGGACTCCACAAACAGCACCCGATCACGAGTATGACGCGTATCTCAGCCATCGCCTCCCTCGACCATCTGTTAGGGAAGGTGTTCTGAGGGACAATTATTGGCTATGTGTGAAGTAGGTGGTGGGGGTAAGCTAGGCGATCGTAGCGCACACCACGGCAGAAATGTGTACTTACCGGGGACCACTGTCAAATATAATTTCACGATTCGTTTCGTTTGTATGTATTTATTTATTCTCTTATTTATTTCAGTAAAATTTCCAATACGGGGTCTTTCTCGTCTAATAAAGTAAATAAAATATTCATCTGTCATTATTTGACATCGCTGAGTTTTGATATTGTCTCGGGACCTTTGACGTTTGACGTTTCAGACGTGTACATAGCTGTCGCGAAACCTTCATATTGGGGATGTAACCATAATTATATATCTATGCATATGTTCGCTTCGCTTACTGAATCTTATGAAGGACGCGAAATATTTATGATAATAATGCATGACTTTATTTCCAATTAATAGTGCAAGTTGATATAGTATGTTGTGACTCATACCTTTTATTCTATTGAACTCCGTCTGCCATCTGTGTCCAGACTGTCCATATATCTCAGTCCCTGCTAGTCTGTCTGCTCTCACCGCCTAGGGGTTTAAAGATATCATGATTCCTCCCTTCATGGAATCCCATAAGTGTCCTAGGTTTACTTATGTAAAATAGTATTACTCACAATAGTATACATTAAATTGACCATCTCTTCATGTCACTCTGGTGGGTGACCTTAGGCTAGGTGCTATCGGCACCACGGAAAGGGCCCATACGTCCCTGACCGCACTCTCTTGTATCATAAATACGAGCCTGAATTCGCCTCTTCTACTGGTAGGTCCATACTATCAGCATGGAGTATATGTGGGCTCTTCCGCGGTGGCGAACCACCCTCACATTCTAACTAGGTGCACTGGCAGAAGCCCGAGCGCCTATCAAGAGCCCTTCGCAGTTACTATGGTAACCTTATATGGTCCTTCGAAAGTCCCCGCAGGACTCGGTATATCAATTCACTTAGTATTAACAAGATCATAAACCTAAAACACTTAACTTTCCAATCCAGGTATCTCCTCTCGTAGTTGGCGATATGGCACTGACTCTATTAATATTATTACACTAGCTTGTACATGAAATGATCTGATCATAAAACTTTAGTAGATAGTATTAAAGCAACTTTCGAGAATGGCGCGAAGTAGCACGACATGTAACGTGAGTGGCTAAATGAACTATGACAGACTGAAAACGGGTTAAACGGGAGATGCTTACCATAGAGTTTTAGTGTTGCTATGTACAATATTTACATTTCGCGTAAGTGCCGCGACACTCCCGCCGGAAACGTTTAAAAAAGAGTTGTCATCAAATTCTGCGTCCACTCCCTTATCTTCTCAAGGGCTCGGACTGCAGCAACTCGTTTATGTCTCATTTCTTCAGGTCGATCTTCTTCAGTCGACGTATCTTTGTCTTTCATATAATCGTTGTCCATCATATTATTTGTATGATCTCTAGAATCATCAATTTGAACTCTATCAGCACTCTCAATCTCTATACCTGGTTCTTTACTTGTGACACTCACTGTATCATCATTCATTTCTACGTCAATCATCTGTCCCTTTTCCTGATCAGCAAATGTTTCCTTCTGCGTTACATCTGACTCTGTGATAGGATGAAGCAAAACTTCTGCCTCTTCAAAAGTTTCTTTGGAAAACTGTTAAGATTCAAACTTTTCTCTAGTCTCTTGAGGTACTATATCGGGTCGTTGGTTGTCTTCTATTTCTAGAGGATATAAATGTGCAATGGAGCGCGTTAATATATTTTCCCCTACTTTTACTCGTGCTACTCTAACTAAACCATCGGAACCCTTAATTAAAGAGACTATCTTTCCTACCTTCCAACCTTCACGGTTCTTATCTCCCTTGATCTGAACTATTTGACCTTCTTTTGGAGTTAGTTTTGAAGTCACGCGCGGTTGTTTATGTAAGTGACTATATCTCTCCCTTAAGCTTGGTAACTAGCGATTTTGAAACATTTCTTTAAATTCGTCTAGTATTACTCGAGCCTTTCTCCAACCCATGATTAAATTGGTTTTTGTGGACGTGCCTTGTAACAACACATCATTATCCGCAGTTTCTAGAGTGACACATCTGCCGGGTTGAAGAAAATCAGATGGTTTCAGTATATGCTCCAGTTCTGTATCAACACAGGTTAATGGTCGGGTGTTAATCACAGCTTCTATTTCCTTAATCATAGTTAACAGTTGACTGTCTCTTAAGAGGTGTTTTTGAAGCGTTCTTCGCATACAATGTTTGATTAGTCCTACCAAACGTTCACAGAACCCGCCGTGCCAAGGTGCAAGTTCTGGTATGAATCTCCATTTTATTTTATTTTTACACAATATGCATTGGCCATTATATCCGCAATCAGTTTAAAATGTAAGGCGTTGTCAGAAGTTATAAGAGTAGGAACTCCTCTGGTTGAAATCATTCCCCTTAAAGCGAGTAGACCTTCTTCAGCCGAAAGATCCTCAACCACTTCTAGATGTACGGCCCAAACAGCAAGGCAAGTGAATAAGCATATCCATCTTTTGCTTGTTCCTTTTTCTGTTTTAACTAGGACAGGTCCAAGAAAGTCGGTTCCAGTGAAGGTAAATGGCTTGCTGTAATTAACCCTTTCAGGTGGCAATGCAGGTGTAGATGGTAGTTTAAATGGTCCACCTCCATGCTTCGAACATCGAAAACATTTACTTAATATTTTCCTTACTTGATGTTTGCCTTGCAGTATCCAATAGTTTTGACGGATTAGACTTAATGTATGATTGACACCAACATGATAGTTCTTTTCATGTGTATTCATTATTACTTTATTAGTGAATTCGCAATCTTTCGATATGATCACAGGATACCTTTTGTCAAACGACCATTCAGCATATTTAAGCCTGCCTTTGCAACGTAATATGCCGTCAATATCCTTGAAAAGTCCCAGGTTACGACTGAGACTGGTCTCTTTGCCATTCACTTCATCCTTGAAATGCTGGGTTTGTATTCTCTGAATTTCTTTAAGAAAACTGTCTTCAGGTTTCATTTCTTCTGGAAGCTCTTCTGGTGATTCTTGTAACGGTTCACTTAGACCCTCCTCTGCCTTCAAATCTTTATTTGATGTTATATTTGTTTGTAGACATTCTGCGTTTAGCAGACCCTCCCGCGCCAGAAGAGAATCGGTTCTAGATGGACAGACTGACCATTCAGCATGTTCCTTTTTTAAAAAATCTGGTCCCAACAACCATTTTGATTTCTCGTCTTTTGAAGCGGACGGTCTGGTTCCTACATCAGCAGAGTTCAGATCTGAGGGAACGTGTCTAATTATCAGATCTTTGTTTTGCTTCACCTCTTCCAATCTTCTGGCTACAAATGGCGCTAGCAGCTTATCAGAATTATACCAATCAATTACTATCTGACTGTCTGTCCATAATGTCTGCCGAGTGACATTCAGCTGCAAGAAACTGAGGACATATTTTATAAGTCTACTTCCAATAAGAACACCAAGTAGTTCTAATCTGGGAATTTTCAAATTCTGTTGGTCTTTAATTGGCACCAGCCGCGATTTACCTATTAAAAAATTAACGGCATTTTCCTGTACCAGATAAACTACGGCTGCATAAGCCTGCATCGAGGAGTCTGTGAAGCAGTGCCATTCTGCGTTTTTACCACTGAGATTTACAGTTCTTCTGGGCACGCGTACATTTTCGACGTCTTTCATGTCGTACAAAATCGTCTTCCAGCGTTCCACGGTCTCTTGGTCTAAAGTGGTGTCCCATTTTACCTTTGTTTTCCACAAGTCTTGTAGGAGAATTTTGGCTGAAAGCATAATGGGCACGCTGAAACCGCAGGGGTCGTAGACAGATGCTATCGTTTTCAGGATACCTCTCTTTGTGTAGTTGTTATCCTCGTTGATTTTTGCCCTTAAACTTAGAGTATCATGCTCTAGATTCCAGTCTAGACCTAACAATTTTACTGTTTTGTCAGGGCAGGCGTCCGGAATATGATCCACAAATTTTTTGGAGTTGGAACTCCACTGCCTTAAATTCATAGATATCTGATGAAATGTGTTTTTTAAATTGTGATACAATGCTAGAGCTTCTTTAACACTACTGGTTCCGGTTACAAGGTTATCTACATATATATCGTTCACAAATTTTTTAACGTTTTCATTTTCCGATTTTGTTAGGTGATGTTTGATGGTGGCATTTAGAATGAATGGAGACGATGTAAGGCCAAATGGAACACGGGTAGATCTAAGGTGCACGAGATTATCTTCATCTGCTGGTCTCCGAATATCCTTTAACCATAAGAATCACCCGACCTATATAGCCCTCCGAATCGCTAAACTTAAGTGGCAGTGGGCGGGGCACATAGCACGTAGAACCGATGGCCGTTGGGGCGGAAAGGTTCTCGAGTGGTGACCACGTACCGGAAGGCGTAGCGTGGGCAGGCCCCCCCACACGGTGGACTGATGACCTGGTGAAGGTCGCGGGTGTCCGCTGGATGCGGGTGGCGCAGGACCGGTCATTGTGGAAGTCTTTGGGGGAGACCTATGTCCAGCAGTGGACGTCTTTCGGCTGACATGATGATGATGATGATAAGAATCAAGTCACATCCATATCATGTTCTTTGAGACCTATCTGGAGAAAAGCCTTTTCAACGTCGGCTGTTATTCCAATCACGTGACATCTGAATTTAATCAACAGTCCAGTTAAGTCTTGCAGTAACAGGGGTCCACAGTAGAGATGTTCGTTTAAACTTTTGCTATCCTTAACCTTTGCTGACGCATCATATACTATACGAAGAGATTTTCCTGGTGTCGACACGCCATGATGTGCAATATAATGTACCGCGTGGTCTACTTTCCCTTCAGGAACTTCTTCAATTATTTCTTTATTTAATTGTTGCTTTAATGTCTCATCATACAACATTAATGTGTCTGAATCTAGTCTTTTAAGTAAATTTACTAAACGTCCATATGCTAATCCAAAATTGGATGGTAGATCACTCCATGGCCAACTGACATAATATCTCTTATCCTTGTACTCTGTAGTTTCGTTGAAATGTTTGATGGCCTCCTCATCTCTGTTTGCCTTTGGTGAATCTGTTATTCCTATTGACTCCAAGTCCCACAAGTCCGGTAGCTTGCTATATGTTGACGGTCCAGCTTCATTCGGCGAAGTAGTTAGTTGTTCACATTTTGATTTCAATTTTGTATCCAGTTCGACTAAAATTTCTTCACCTTGTAGCTGATGAGTAGTGAAATTTGATTAATAAATAAATAATTTTATGCCATTTCATTGTATTCACCAAGTGGATATTATGGTTTGAAAATACTATAGATTAAATGGCAGTGTATATTTACACATCTACATGACTTAAGGATCTTGTGCGAACATATACATTACTCACATGTTTTTTCTATACTAGGGATGCCACTAGTTATAACTAATTTAATTAACGCTAGCAACACAGTCGTGCTAGTTAAATTGTAATTACTGATCTTTATAATGCTCACAATTATTTGAAGTGAATGAATAATAGATATATAATACACTACCGATCTTCGTGTAGTATATTTAAATAATTATTTAGTATATTTAAATAATTATTTTAATGCAAATGATTATTAAGCTCAAATAATTCATTATACATTTAAATACATATTTACTCTTTGTAGTGATGGATATCTTGATATAGAAAGGCAGACTTAATGCCATAAGGTACTTTCCACCTTAAGGCCAAGCCGATTAAATTATGACACTAAAAAAAAGAGAGTATTCTGTTAATATTCTAATTATATTTTGAGATACTTATATGAGTAGTAAATATATGTATGGCGGATGGCTCTACCTACCTGCTGTATTCAAGTGCGCGGCCCGGCGAGTCCCTGTTGACAGGGATGCTAAGTTTAAATGTTGAACCTTATTTCAAAGGGCTTAAAACCGATTTCATTTCGAATGTTACGACAAATCTCTAGACTGAGTATTGGGGCTCCCGTAGGGTGATACGCATTCCTAGTTCAATGTTTATATTAACCGCAAGCTACAACAACCAGCATTCAATGTTTAAACTGTTATTTGACACAGAGGAATTCTTTGTTCGTAAAACCGGGACATTATATTACTGACTGGATATCAGATGGCGTTACGAGTCACATATGAGTCACAACTTGCAAATTACTTTTCATGTATCGTTAAAAATATGTTTCTCAATACATTATTAGGTACCGGGATTCCTCACTATCCCTTTAGCATTCTCCACCATGTTGGCGATATGGCACTGACTCTATTAATATTATTACACTAGCTTGTACATGAAATGATCTGATCATCAAACTTTAGTAGATAGTATTAAAGCAACATTCGAGAATGGCGCGAAGTAGCACGACATGTAACGTGAGTGGCTAAATGAACTATGACAGACAGAAAACGGGTTAAACGGGAGATGCTTACCATAGAGTTTTAGTGTTGCTATGTACAATATTTACATTTCGCGGAAGTGCCCCGACAATAGCCAATACGCAAATCGACCAAGACTCATATTACGCTTAATTTGCCAATTACAAATTACAACCTAGAGACGCAGCTATATAACAAGGAAAGAACAGTAATTCAATTCAATATACTTATACACACACACACAGTCTTAACAAACGTGTTAGAGTCTGGCAAATGAAAGATGAGAATGAGAAATGGCGGCAAATTCAAAAAATCATAGTGTAGTCTATCACTGACCAATTTAAAAGTGACTTTTACATTACTATCGACAGTAAAAGGTTATTATTGGTTGGTCGGTTGACTGGTAGAGAATGCCTCATGGCATTAAGTCCGCCTTTTGTACGTTAAGATTTCTTATTGTGCAATAAAGATTAAATAAATAAATAATAAATAATTATTGCCAGATGGAATACCTATAATATACCAGAGGCCCCTTGAGGTAAGTTGGGAAAGAGCAACATTTATTTACTGACTTTTCAGAGACCGCTTCAGTTGAGTTGGTTTGGTTTAGGTTTCGCACAACATGTTGAGACGTTGCATATATTATTATTAATATCTGAGAGAAATATTATGATCTAAATGAGCTAAGATCTCTCTATTGCCCTTTGGGTGACTTTGAGCCTTCTTATGAGGCCCATAGCAAGCGACCACGTTTCTGCGCCGTATGTTATCACTGGCAACACACACTGGTCAAAGACTTTCGTCTTTCGTCGCTATGTTGGGAGTTTCTCTCCGTGATCGCATCAGGAATGAGGCCATCCACAGCAGAACCAAAGTGACCGATATAACCCTCCGAATCGCTTAACTTAAGTGGCAGTGGGCGGGGCACATAGCTTGTAGAACCGATTGCCGTTGGGGCGGAAAGGTTCTCGAGTGGCGACCACGTACCGGAAGGCGTAGCGTGGGCAGGCCCCCCATACGGTGAAATGATGACCTGGTGAAGGTCGCGGGTGTCCGCTGGATGCGGGTGGCGCAGGACCGGTCATTATGGAAGTCTTTGGGGGATGCCTACGTCCAGCAGTGGACGTCTATCGGCTGACATGATGATGATGATGAGCTAAGATAATTTGTTTTATGACAAAACAATGAATGTATATATAAATAAATGTTAGGGGACAATTTCTTACACAAATCAAACTAGTCCCATAGTAAGCTCAATAAGGCTTGTGTTATGGTCTAGACGACGATATATTTAATAGATATATACTTAAATACCTAGAAAACGTCCAAGTCTCAGAAACAAATGTTGTGTTGTTGTATAATGTTGTCTTTTAGACTTTTTTTCTTATATAATTTTTGATCAATATACAATATTTTCAGGAATCTTATCGCGACTTACCAAGCATGGACTACGACAAAGAAAATATGATATATACCACGGTATTTGGTCCTAGACACTATAAAAGGTTTTAATTAACACCCTCAATAGAACATTTTGAGAAATTAGGCTAGGCTGTGTAATTGTTAAATAATAAATGCTAGTTGAATTAATTTCAATTATTGTAACTCCATTTCTATTATTGTCTATCTCAAATTTGGTTATACACTTTCGAGTTTCGACATGCTGTCTTGTCGAATTAAGCATTGTTTTTACTCTTATTTATTCATACTCGGATATACTTATTTTGAGTAGGCTAAGTATTATCATTGTAATAAGCATATTTTGGGAAAAAATTACTGACTGTCAAGTTAGTTTCGGCGTTTCTTCTCGGCAGTGGTATTCTTTTTCAGAAACGCTAATACCTAGATTTTGACTTGTAAAGTGCCATTGCGGCCTAATTGCAAAATAAAGTTTTTTTTTCATTTATTTCATTTAAGGTACCGAACCCAAAAAAGTATAATTCTTGTACCATGTATATGTATGTCTTATATTCTGGAGGCAATCGGCCAGTTTTAGGAAAGTCGTCGACATCTCTTCTATATACCTAAAACAGGTATGGATGTGTTTCTTGTTGTCTCTAGAACACGAATCTGTTTTAGTTCGTGGAGGGGGGAACACACATAGCTGTGACGTCATAAAGATGGCGGCCGACGGTCGTTGATTTTTGTCCAAATCTCGGGTTCTATTGTACCAATCGGTTCGTGTGAGGTGTCGTTTGAAATCTTATTAAACATACTATAATTGTATTCTTGATGTACAAAACGTATAATGAACGGTTTTAAAAATATTTATGAAAGTGTGTTTTATTTACTTTTTACGTTTGCTTACTTACCAGAATAATTCAAGAAAATGGTACTTTAGCGTGAATGATGTTATTATAAAAATGATAGAATATTAAATTAGCTTCCTAAAAATATAGATTTTATCGACGTACATTAATAAATACTTATGTTAGGGCCAATTCCGTAACGCGAGTACCAACGTCGTACAGAGCGACGCGGTAAATCAGCTCAATTGGCATGATGTTAATCTTTGAAAGTGCATTTGTTACGGTCCCAAATAAAAGGTGTTTTTGACAAATATCTATAAAAATAATGTTTAATTGCATCGTGTGAATATTTACAACCGACAAATTGATACTTTTTACCTAGAAGCGACATATTTCGGAGTATTCATGTCGGAGAGGTCTAAACCCGACTCGGAATCGGATTCTAACGATTTAACTGTCTTCACGAATGATTGAATGATTTCAACTGCTGGGTATCTAAGTCGGAAGGGTCAAAAGTCGAGTTGGAATTTGGAATAGGATGCTAAAGATTTAAATACCTGAACAAACGTTAATAAACACTACCTAATCGACCTAGATACGTAACTGGCGGACGTACAAATGAGTTAGACAAGTAAAAAAATTCTAAAGAAAAAATATATTACTCAAAAGGAATATCTAAGCCGCAGGAGTCAAAAGTCAAGTTGGAATTGGATCCTAACGATTAAACTAGCTGAACAAATGTCTATCAACACAACCTAACTGGCCTAGATAGGTAACTGGCGGGCGTTCAAATAATTTTAACAAGTAAAAAAATTCTGAAGAAATAAATAATTATTCAAGTGGAGTATCTAAGTTGAAGAGGGGGGGGGGGGGAATTCGAGTTTAAATCGGATCCTAACGATTTGACTACCTGAACAAACATCTATGAACACTACCTAATCGATCTAGATAGGTAACTTCATCATCATCATCATCATGTCAGCCGAAAGACGTCCACTGCTGGACATAGGCGTCCCCCAAAGACTTCCCCAATGACCGGTCCTGCGCCACCCGCATCCAGCATAGGCAACTTACGGGTATTTAAATAAGTTTGAAAGGGAAAAAAATCTGAAAAAAAAAACAGTTATTCAAGGGGAGTATCTAAGTCGGAGGGGTCAAAAGTCGAGTTGGAATCGGATCCTAACAATTTAACTACCTGGACTAATGTCTTCTAACACTACCTAATCGATCTAGATAGGCAACTTGCGGGTGTTCAAATAAGTTTGACAAGTAAAAAATCTAAAGAAAAAATAAATTATTCAAGTGGCGTATCTAAGTTGGAGGGGTCAAAAGTCGAGTTGGAATCGGATCCTAACGATTTGACTACCTGAACAGACGTCTATCAATACTACCTAATCGATCTAGATAGGCAACTTGCGAGTGTTCAAATAAGTTTGACAAGTAAAAAATCTAGAGAGACAATAAATTATTCAAGTGGAGTATCTAAGTCAGAGGGGTCAAAAGTCGAGTTGGGATTGGATCCTAACAATTTAACTACCTGAACAAATGTCTGTTAACACTACCTAATCGATCTAGATAGGCAACTTGCGGGTGTACAAATAAGTTTAACAAGTAAAAAAATCTAAAGTAAATATAAATTATTCAAGTGGAGTATCTAAGTCAGAGGGTTCAAAAGTTGAGTTGGAGTTGAATCCTAAAATTTTAATTGCCTGCGCAAACACTTATTATTTCTACCTTATCAATCTAAATAGGTAAATTGCAGGTGTTCAAATAAGTTTGACCAATAATTTTTTTTAACAAAAATATTACTAGTCAACTGGAGTTTTAAGTCACAGGGATCAAAAGCAGAATTGGAATAGGATCCTCCTAACGATTTAACTTCCTACACAAACATCTATAACACTACCTAATCGATCTTGATAGGTAACTTGCAGGCGTTCAAATAAATTTTACCAACAAAAAAAAAATAAAGAAAAATTAAATTCAGGTTATAATCAGATCATAACGATTCAACTACCTGAACAAACGTTTATTAACACTTCCTAATCGATCTATATGGGGACTCGTACTTGAGGGCATCACAGCTTAAGAACAATTAAGGGGGACAGCATAGGCAAGACGTAAAATGTTGTACGCAGCTCGGTCGGTGATAGAATGGCCTCAGATCCCATGTTTAAAATCCTCGCCTTAGGGTCCTAGAGGCTTGGGCTGCAAATGCCCGCGATCTGGGACGGTTTTTATTTTACCGCCTTATATGAATAAAGCAAACTAAATAATTACCGTCTGCAATATACTTACTGAGAAAACATACAGACTTCCTACTAATATTTACACCAAGGCGCGACGCCAGCGCTCGCAGCGCAGTCGAGCGTCGAGATTGTCAGTCGACGTAACCCATGTTGAACAAAATTGGTAAAGACTTGATTACACCAATAAAACTTATGTTTTTGGAAAGCTTATAAAATGATCTACTTATTTTATAATAACATACATTGCTCTAAAGTTATTATTTATTGAGTTATAAGCATCTTTTATCAGTACTTATGCCCTCATGCAGGGTAAAAAAATCACATTTTATAAAATATTTTAAAAATTACTTTAGTTATGGTATAAAAGTCAAAGAAGCAATTATAGTAAATTTAATAAGCTTTCAAACCACGCCTCACACGAACCGATTGGTTAAATAGAACCCGAGATTTGGACATAAATCGACGACGGTCGGCCGCCATCTTTATGACGTCACAGCTATGTGTGTCCCCCCCTCCATGAACTAAACCAGGTAGATTCGTGTTCTAGAGACAACAAGGAACACATCCATATCAGTTTTAAGTATATAGAAGAGATGTCGACGAAAATCGTGAAGGAGACGGCTTTTTGCAAATTTGCCTATAGACTATTAAGGGTAAAACACCGAATGACTAAAGTTGCAAATAAACATTTTAGTATAAAATGCTTAAAATCATTACCTAAATAACTACATAATTTAAATTTGTAGGATATATTAGAATCTTTTGACGTTTGACGACCACTTTGGCTTAGTTGGTAGTGACCCTGTATACGACAGGGTTCGAATCCCGGTCAGGGCATTATTTGTGCATTTATCATGAATATTCTCCCTGGGTCTTGGATGCTTTATATGTATTTAAGTATGTATTTCTCTATATAATTATGTATTTCGTCGTCTAGTACCCATAGAAAGCTTTGCTTAGTTTAGTACTAGGTCGATTTGTTAAAGATTGACCCTCAATATTTATTTTTTACCCTAATTATGAATGATTTATATTTATTATTGATCTTGAATGCAGTTTAGTATTCGCATGGTATTTAATAGTTTGTGTTTTTAATTAAATGAATACTTCAGCAATGTATAGGAGTAAGATTAATTAACGACTTACGAATATTAACAGTAATTGAATATCGATGTCGATATTTTGTAGAAAATTATCTTTACTGCACTAACTCTCGTCACGAAGTGATGAATAGTAGAGACAATGACAGTTGAAGACCTGTCAGACTGCATGGTATCTATTTCTTTCTTACTTACTGATAAGTTCGTTAGTGAGAATAGATCGGCAGTATTGGCTATGTGCATATCAGAAACGTCAAACGTCAAGCGTCCCGGGACAGTGTCAAACTCAGAGGTGTCAAATAATGACACATGAATATTTTTATTATTTTAGTAAACGAGAAAGACCCCCTCTCTGGAAAATTTACTGAAATAAATAAGAAAATAAATAAATAAATACATACAAAACAAATCATAGGAAACCGTTAAGAAACCAATAGGAAACGTGAAAGTAATTTTGTCATGTCCCCGGTAAGTACACATTTCTGCCGTGGTGTGCGCTGCGATCGCCTAACTTACCCCTACCACCTACTTCGCACATAGCCAATAGAAAACGTTCAACTTATTATAGCGCTCATCTGCTTTTCTCTTATCCACTCACGTGCTCTCCGCAACTAGGGTTGCGACTTGGGAAAACGTACAGTGCTCTCGCAACACTAGTTGCGAGTTGGAGTTCCAACGGTTTTTAAATTGTTGCTATGCGGAACATGTAAAGAACGCTTTTTAATTGAGTTATATAGGTAGAGTATGAATGTGGCAACATTAAAAAAAATTAAAACCGCAGTCTAAGGAACAATTTTTATAAAATATAAAAGTTGTTTTCATGACCATCGAAGTTCGGTACGTCAGCGAGAGAGCTCGCGATTAAAAAATGCTGTGAGCAATCAATTGTGCATTTTTTAATTGGTATTATATACCAAATTAATGCTGGTTTACTGCTTCATAAGACGAAGCATATATTTCGATACTAATTAAAATGGAATGTAATAAATTCTTCCAACAAAGTACGTTGAGTGATGAAAATTTTGAGAGGTTAATTTTAAATCGTACATTATTATGTGATTATGCCATATTTCTGTACTAGGCTATTAAAATCAATAAATGCGTCTATTCAAATCAACATAAATCCACTTTTAATGAACAATTAGGTATGTTCTATGCAGGATTAGGTGAATGAACTTGTGACGTCTATAAATACTATTGTACGCAACTGTGGTTGCACAAGGCACTTCCGCCGATTCGCGTCGGATCCACGTATTATGTCATAAGGCGTGGTGCACACTGGGCTATTGTCGCAGAATGGTTTAATTTAGTTTATTCATTTTTGATAGGTTCTTTTACGCATACTAAGTGGCGGCCCATTACCAATGTAACTGCTTACCTTTTATTTATGAATGTATGAAGTCGAGGTAGGGTTCACTTTTACTTGTTCAACTGATCATATAAATTTATAAAATTCACATATTCCATGTAATGGTTCAAATAAGAATGTATGGTTTTCTTTTTTCAAAAAACCAGTTCTGATTTTAGCTCGTATTTACCGTTATCTCAGTTATTTGTAGCTCGCATATAAACTATTGTATAGTCGTTTTAACTTAACACCCAAAAATTTGCAGTGAAAACCACGTACCAATAAAAAATACTTACCTCACAAAATAAGTGTATGAATTTTGTTGTTACTTGTGATGTATTTTTTTCAAATATTAATTTAATTTAATTTCTTAAATTTTCATTGTAATTTTACTCGTTAGTGGTTATGGGATGTGTCAGACAAGGATTCAATAATTATTTGTGCAATAAGAGAGCAGTCGTTTTTTTACGACGAGTAATAATTTCGTAGATGTAAGGATAATGAAAGGTTGATTATGTTAGGTGATTTTAATGCATGGGTAGGGGTAAAGCGAGATGGATTTGAAAAGGTTCTGGGTACTCACGGTGACGAGAGAGTGAATGAGAATGGTGAGAGTTTGTTAGATATTTGCCTCGAGAGAAATCTTTTTGTGACAAATACAATGTTTGCCCACAAATGGATTCATTTGTACACGCGTGAGGCGGAGAACGTAAGAAAGAGTATGATTGATTTTGTGGTAGTGGACGAAAGATTGAGGAAGAATGTTCTGGACACTAGGGTGTATCGCGGGGCCGGAATAAATACAGACCACTTCCTGGTGATGAGCCGAATGAAAGGGCTGTTTCAAGGATGGCGGCATCGACCTCGTATATTCACTAGTGTTCTGGAGAGAATAAAAGTAGAAAATTTGCAAGAGGAAAGTGTGGCTGATGAGTATATTCATAAACTAAAGGAAAATCTTAGAGAGATAGATGATATATGCAAGATTGATCAACTATGGAATGGTTTTAAAGATAAGCTTGTAAGTACAGCCAGGGATGTATGTGGTGTGAAAGAAAGGAGCAAAGGGAAGAAGAAGAAGAATGTATGGTGGGATAAAGAGGTACAAAAGGCAGTAAGTGAGAAGAAGAAAGCGTGGCTAGATTGGTTGGCGATAAGAGCTGACCAAAGAAGTCAAAAAGCCACGCTTGAAGACGTGAGTGAAAGGAAAAGTAACTATAAAAGGTTGAATGTTCTGGTAAAGGAGGTAGTTAAAAGAAAGAAAGATGAACAGAATGATGAGATGGATCAGAGGTTATCTCAGGATTTCCGGGCAAACATAAAGTTTTTCTGGAAAGCCATTCGACTAGCCAGAGGTAAAACTCAGACCTCAGAGCTAACCTCGATTAGAGACCAGCATGGAAGTTTATTGAATGATGAGGAATGCATATTAGGGAGATGGAAGGAATATTTTGAAGGTTTGTTTGAGAGAGAAGAGGAAAATACGTCAGGAGTGAATGATAATGCACTGCCACATGAGGAGTGTAGTATTAGTATGGATGAAATTGTAAAAGCTTTGAAAGGAATGAAACCAGGAAAGGCAGCGGGGTATGATAGAATTTCAGTCGAGATGCTGAAGGCTGGGCAAGGCGTCGTAGCAAGTCAGTTGTATCGCCTTTTCAACTTATGTTTTAATACCGGCATAGTTCCAAAAGATTGGTGCAAGGCGGTCATCGTGCCACTGTACAAGGGAAAGGGCTCACAACTTGACTGCAAGAACTACAGGGGCATTAGCTTACTCAGCATCGTTGGCAAATTATATGCGAAAGTGTTGATTGAAAGGGTAATGCAAGAAACCGATGAGAAAATATGGGATGTACAAGCGGGATTTAGGAAAGGTATGGGATGTACGGATCAGGTCTTCTCTTTACGATGCATAGCCGAAAAATATTTGGCCCAAGGTCAAAAGGTCTATTGCGCGTTCGTGGATTTGGAGAAGGCCTATGACAGAGTGGTGAGGAATGAACTTTGGTCGGTACTGTCCGGATATGGAGTGAGCGACCATCTCATTCAAGCTCTGAAATCTCTCTACGAGGATTCCTCTGCTTGCGTGAGAGTAAACGGGTCCTACACTGAATGGTTTAGCATCGAAAAGGGTGTTAGACAGGGATGTGTAGCGTCACCGTGGCTGTTTAATCTATTTCTGGACAGTTGTTTGCAAGATTTGAAAGACGATGAATGTGGGTTGGAAATGAATGGGTTGCTTATCAAATGTCTACTCTACGCCGATGACCAGGTTTTATTAGCGTCATCGGCTGAGAAGCTACAGAAGATGGTAACTAGCATGCACAGATTATTTGCGAGAAAAGGAATGAAAATGAATGTAAGCAAGACGAAAGTGATGGTATTTGAAAGAGATGAGTGTATGACAGTTTGTGAAATTGCTGTAGATGGAGAGAGGTTGGAGCAAGTGGATGGGTTTGTGTATTTGGGGACTTTGTTCACGAGAGACGGTAAGCATGAAGGAGATATTGAAAGGAGAGTGATAGCTGGGAATCGAGTGAATGGGGCACTTCACGCCTTTATGAGTAGCCAGAAAGTGTCAGAAAAGGCGCGGCTGGCCGTGCATAGAGGAGTGTTGGTGCCGACACTAATGTATGGTAGTGAAAGTTGGGTGTGGCAGAAGAAACATCAGAGTCGAGTGAATGCAGTGGAAATGAGAGCGCTGAGAAGTATGTGTAGCGTTACTTTGAGAGATAGAGTGAGAAACACCGTTATAAGACGGAGGTGTGGAGTGAATGAAGATATAGTGACGAAAATTGAGAAAGGTATGCTAAGATGGTTTGGACATGTAGAGAGGATGGATGAAAGAAGATTGACAAAACGAGTGTATGAAGGAAGAGTGGATGGAAAAGTTGGAAGGGGAAGACCTCGGCGAACGTACTCCGACCAAATCGGAGACATTCTGCAGAAAGGCCAGGTCAGGAGTACCCTAAATCGGCGCGCATGCATGAAGAATGTTATGAAAGTTCATGAAGCGAAAGTTGTATGTCAGGATCGTAGCAAGTGGAAATCCGTGATCTCTGCCTACCCCTATGGGAAACAGGCGTGATTATATGTATGTATGTATGTATGTATGTAATAATTTCGAATCCCGAGGTAGCGAAGGATGCCTTAGTCGAATCACTAGGGAGCGTGGCAAGTGATTCTATGATAGATTTTATAGCGTATCAAGGGATTTGAATACACGATATGCATATAGGTAACTTTGCTCTCGTGTACCACACACATACCACATCACATAAAACTTATCACCTCAGCAATGAGAACCTGTTAGAGTTAAAAAAAACTTGTTGGGGTGCCAAATAAATATATGTCCTATGTCCAGCAGTGGACGTCCTTCGGCTGACATATGAAATTACAATATAGTCAGTTCTGGTACCGTACCTACTACTACTATACTACGCAACGCAAAAGAGGGGGGTTATAAGTTTAATGTGTATATCTCTCTATGGCATCGTAGCTTTTATTTAAACTGGTGAACTATTTGGTTGTCTTTTTTTCAGAGCAGGATTTCCAAGAGAAATTTAGTAGTATCTTATAGCCGTGGATCAATATGACTGAAGCAACTATAAATGCGTAAACACGAGGTCATTGAGATCTGATATGTCGAGCCAAAAAGTTGCAACTATTATGGTGTGTACATAAAAAATACTGCATTTTTAACTCCTCGAATTTATAATAAGTTAATAACATAACTTTTCTCTCGGGAAACGATAATATTAGTAAAACATGTTTTATCAAAATCGGTTCAGCCTTTGTTGAGATATATAACTTTGAAATGAAAATATCGGCGGTTTTCCAACTTTTCTACTTTGTCAGTTATTCTATATCACGACAGCCAATGATATTTAAAATAAAATGCCAAACGTTATTATTACTTCAAGAATATATAAGTAATTAAAGTCACCATGAGTGTACCGCTGTTAATTTCGTATTAGCATTGTATAAGTCATAAGTTAAGGATCTGTAACTATTCGTAATTGATTTAATAAGAAATGTAAATTTCGTAATTTCAATATTGACGATCACTGCGTGAACTGTGGTTTCGTTGCGCACCAGTGTATCCCGTCCTATATCGCCGCCATGATTAAATTTTGACAGCGCAGGTCCGCCGGAGTATGTCCGTTAGTTTGAGTCCGGACCTTTGCGTGGGTTTTTGTATACTTTTGAAATGAGAACAAAAATATAAATCGAGTTGTAATCGGTCGAATATCTATTAAGTTGTGAAGTGTAACATGTGTAGTATATGTGTTAAGAGTTTTATGTGGTTTGAAGTGTATGGAATTATTTTTAATCGGGCGTCAAAAGCGGCACTCATTACGTTAGGTATGTAAGGCTATTTTTTGTTATTGATAATTTGTGACAGAAATTGTTGCGATTTTGACAAAATTGGCACTTGTTATTTAAAGATTTATAGTGTCTCTATTTACGTCTGACAATATTTTTGTACTCGTTTGCCTAAATTATTCATACAAAAATCACAAACAAACTACACTGTTTTGCGGCGAATTGAAAAACTGACAATGTAAACATTGCAAATGAAAAAGGTTTTATGCAAAATATTTCCCCGGGATCATATACTTTATTTGGTATCAATCGAAGCGTAAACTATTACAGTTTTAAATAAACATAACATTTACATATGTTATCGATTTAGATTTTAAAATAAAAATATATTTATTGCAAAAGATCTCATTCGAAACGGTATGTAAAGTTTGTGACTTTTTTAAAAAATATTTTACTATGGTGACATATGTAATTAATTATATAAACAAATTGCCTGTTCCTTTAGCTTTATAACATAAAAAGAATCATAGCATAAAGTTTAGACGAAGCCAGGCAACCGATTTATTAACAACACAAGACAATGCGCTGCTAATGCTCGGTGAATCTTGAGCACTTTAGACTACCTTTTTTTTTAACGCGAGCACTTGAGTGGTTATATCTGTGGTTTAAGGCAAATAAATGATTACCCGCCCAAATTAAAGAGGCTGCTTATGATAACCCGCCAGACGTTTAAGATACATTCTCAATTTAGCTGCATAAGAGCTTCTCTGTCCCCCTTGGTGAAACTCGTATAGGATCTATTGGCTATGTGCACGTCTGAAATGTCAAACGTCAAAGGTCCCGAGACAATGTCAAAACTCAGAGATGTCAAATAATGACACATGAATATTTTATTTACTTTAGTAAACGAGAAAGACCCCGTATTGGAAATTTTACTGAAATAAATAAGAGAATAAATAAATACATACAAACGAAACGAATCGTAGGAAACCGTTAAGAAACCAATAGAAAACGTGAAAGTAAATTTGACAGTGGTCCCCGGTAAGTACACATTTCTGCCATGGTGTGCCCTACGATCGCCTAGCTTACCCCCACCACCTACTTCGCACATAGCCAATATCTCTGAGGTAGCGATACAGTCGTGGACAGCATTATTTAGTCTATGGATGACTGAGACGTCAGAAGACGTCATAAAAATCCAAATTGTCAGAGAATTTATTTCCGCTAAGTTTCCTTGATCAACAAAGAGTTAACAGCTGTTTTGTTTCTCTTAGTTAATTGCATTAGAAGTAATACAGAATTTTAAGGTAGATCCGAGTTTTTTTAGGTCATGTTAGTTATAAGTGCTAGAGTAGTTAAAAATGAAACAAAGGTAAGCGTAGATAGTGTGGAAATAGTTCATGAAACCTGTTTGGTGTTTACGTGTTATTCACGCGAGTTGTTTATCAGGACGCGCCTCATGCACGGGGATGAGTTGACCGGGTATAATATGATCGCGAAGAAGGACGACGACCAAGAATCCGCAGAAATACCCTTGCATAAAATGAAGTCGCAAGATCATTTTATAGAGGCTCAAGTTCAAGATGGTGACACGTTACAAGCTATTGCCTTACGATTCTATTGTTCCGTAAGTTTAAACTACATTTGATGTTCTATTTCCTTTTCTCAATGTATATGTTGTTTGAATTAAGTTTAGTAATCATCATAATTTATATTAGGTATATGTAACTAAGAATTAACAGACTTACATACATAGAAAGTATACATAATAAGATAATAAATAAATATTGGGGGACAATCTTACACAAATCGACCTAGGCCCAAACTAAGCAAAGCTTGTACTATGGGTACTAGACGACGATATACATACTTATGTAGATAAATACATAGAAAACATCCAAGACCCAAGAACAAATATCTGTGAAAAATGCACAAATAAATGCCCTGGCCGGGATCCGAACCCGGGACCTCTAGCTTCAGAGGCAGAGTCACTACCAACTAGGCTAAACAGGTCATCATACTTTACTTTTATCAGACTTGTTTATCTTCATTGAATTGGGTATTTATCTTAGAACTGAGAGATTTTTTGTCAATACAAACCTAACTCATTACTTTCAGGTCTCTGAATTGAAAAGAATTAACCACATTCATAAAGATAATGAAATACATGCAAGAAGAACCATCAAAGTGCCTGTCACTCCTTATTCTGTACTCACAGAAATTATGCCTACACCGCTGGATCCTGTACCTTCAACTTCTAAGGCCACTCCAAGCTTGCATTCAGTAATAAATAATCACAACGAGCTTCCACAGACTGGTTGTCAGGCTAGAGATAAAGAAATTAATGGGAACAATGACTTTGCTATAGACTGCAACACCATAGTATTGAATAGTATGCTAGCTCCATCTGTCATCCCTTACACAGATGCTGAACCTGTTGAACCAATAACGGAAGATACCCAATTGTTGCCAAATAAACCTCGAGAACCAGTAGAAGCAGTGGTTGTGAAAGAACTGACATCACATGGTGCAGATTTTGGTTTAAAATGGTATCACTTACTCTGCTGTGCATTGATGCTAGGAGTTGTGATACCACTAGTTTATGTATTCTTTTATTTAGATAAGCATGAAATTGTGGAATCAAGTACGAGAAATATTATTGAATCAACTACTATATCAGATGATTTACCACCAGGTACATAGTCAATGATGATCATGTTTTGATACCTGATCTGATCAAAAGCTTTAACTTTGGTGGTATTTTAGCAATTTTATAACATTGCCATATTTTAAGAAAAATAATGTGATTGTTGAAATAAAATATTTTATATTACAAGACCTTGTTCTTTTTGTTAATATCTTATGATCCAGAATATCCAGATGATGGTCTAATTTATATGCCTTATTTCCATAGAATATAGGGAATACTCAACAGTAAGTGCATGCAGCAGGGCGGCGAGCGGGCGCCCATACGTTGAATCCGCTCAAACGTGCCTAATTTTTGGGGGCTATGCACATTGCACACCGCGTTATTTAAATGTGCCGTCGTAGATATTACGGTAACGCGCACGCGCACTACTACTGTAAACATAAGTAGTAGGATAACGCGCGTCCACGACGCGTATAGAAACCCAATGTGCGTAGACCCTTATCTAACTTATTTGCTTCGATGTGTATGCGAAAACCTGGATGCGCGCTTGTGTATGGTATGAGTCATGCCTCGAGCGATTTTGGCAACTCGTTCACACAGTGGAATGGAATAGATTCTAGACGAAATAATTCTAAGGTTGTGTATCACTATTGGCAGACAATCACGTGTAGTACGAGTAAGGTATTTTCGGCTATGAATAATTTAAAGCCAACCTCCGCTATAGCAAGGGCCTTAAGCTTGAAACGCTCTGGGGGTTTACTCCGAAATTCGTTTGGTGCCATCCCTTTCACTCTCCTGCCATACACCATACGAGTGAAAGGGACGGCACTATACGAAGTTCGGATTTCGGAGTAGACCCCCAGAGCGCGGCGCAGCTTGGTAGCGGCGCGGAGGCGGTTTTGCAGTAAAGCAAACGCGATCCAGGGCACGTCGCACCAACAACCGTGCGGTATTCGGTATAGCGGAGCGAAGGCGGCGTGTGTGACATATGAAGCAGTAATCTACAGTTTGGGAAAGATCAAAAATGCAAAACCGCCTCCGCTCCGCACCTTGCCGCGCCCTCTGTGCTTTTCGAGCTATAATGAAACAGCTACAATATGTATTGATATTAAAATATTAGTGTGTTTCAACATTGGAAAAGCTCAAGCTTTTAGCATTAATCTTTTAACTTGCCAGAAAAAATAACGTGCCCTATATAGCCTGGGAATCTCCAGCATACCTAATCCATTAAGACCCTGTTTCTACTGGTCGGATATCGGACCCGGATTTTTATCGGGTGTTCCAGTGGCAGAACATTTTATATCAAGCTATTCACACTTGCCGGACACCAATTTGTATGAGGCGCCTTCAACTGATAAAAATTAGGGTCCGACATCCAAGTGGGAACGGGGTATAAAGCATTACCTATTAGTTCCTCCTACCAACAGAAGTTGAAGACAAAAACAAATGTAGAAGAAGAAGAAATCTGTCCCACTAGTCGGCTATGGGGCCCGGGCCCATTTTATCGGGTCGGCGCCAGATACGAATTTAAGTCCAGCAAGTATAAATACAAGCACGTAGATATAGAAATTCTAAGGGGGGGGGGGGGGACGGGCGGACGGGCCATCAGGACATTACACAATAAATGTAGGCGCGAAATTTTTCTTTAGCAAAAAAACCGGCCAAGTGCGTGTCGGACCAGGCACAATGAAGGGCTCCATTCGCACCACTACCACTCCACATGTGAAACCACTATCCAGTACTTCGAATTAAAAAAGTCGCATCTTCATAGGAAATTCACATGATATCGATATCTCAAAAACTATTAAGTAAACCTAGACTTTTTACAGGTTTTCTGTAATGTATAGGTAAAGGACTATTTTGTGTATTCTTTTTCAAAATTTTAGGCCTTGCAGTTTCGGAGATGAATTTTCGTCTATTTTCTAAATTACGTCAGTTTTCAAAATGATACATAAAACATTTATAAAAAAATTGAGTTTTTCACATTAAGACCTTTTATTTGATAGGTTCGATATAGTTTGAAAACTTGTTTTTATTTTCTAATTTACTCCTCAAAATTGGCCCCATGTCTAAAATTCATTCATACAGGTGGGCCCTGTAACAGGAGCAAAAACATGTATTGAGCAAGCCAGGGACCCGGGTATGTCCTAAAACTACGACCAAGACCACCGGAGGATGGGCAGCAGCATCCCTGAAGTGCGGTGGAGATACTGCGATCGCCAACCCGCATGCCAAGCGTGGCGATTATGGCATTTACCCCCCATGAAATTAAGGGGGAGACATATGTCCTGCAGTGGACGTCCTTCGGCTGAGGTGGTGGTGGTGGAGCCAGGAATTATTTCCAAGTGGTCCCAGTTGATTTTTTTGGCTAATTAATCTTCTGAAGTGATATCTATACCTATATATTTTAAAAACACATTTTTATTAAAATAAGAAATACCTATCCAAAATACTTTACCTTAACTTACTATACTTTAACTTAACATAAAAAATTCAAAAACTAATATAACTCATAACTTATACTACCCCAAAAACTGCACTGAGCGCCTTAGAATCTCGTGGAATCAAGATCCATTACTTGGAGGTCATAAATCTAGATCAAAATTTCTCAGAATTGAAAAAAAAAACAAGAATATTGGGACATTGAGTTACTGCCGATGCTGTAAGAAAGCGTCCTTTTAAATATTTGCTCCTGTTACTGTACTATACGTTACACGTCCATCTTTAGGTCACCGACTTAGGTACATTTGTGTTGGTACCAAATTTCAACTCAACCGGTCCTGTGGTTTCGGAACAAATTGGCTGTAGCAGACGGACGAATAGACACACGATTGATCCTTTTTTTATACCACGCCTGTGAGAAACAAGCGTAAAAAGGGTTCCGTTTTCTTTCTTTATGAGGTACGGAATCCAAAAAACGCAAATTGAAAGACAATGAGGTTACCTACATACATTTTGATGGAAGTGCGGAAAATATGTTCTTCATAAGTCCTGAGCAGCTGAGAGATCTTGCCACGAGCAATAGTAACCCTACTAAACACTGAGACTTTTACATCCTATAAAGCACGATGTAGTTCTAGTTTCGTCATGTCCGTCTGTCTGTCTGTATCTCATAGGCATGTGGGAAACGGAACGTAAGTGGGTAAAAGAGACAGACAGAGTGAGATAGATGGAGTTTTTTAAAAGATGGCGGGTTTGCGTTTTTAAAGCGATGTGTTTGCTCCGGGTTTATTTCAATAAATAATTATATTTAAAGAAGTTGTTTCACTCTGGGCTAATCCCAACCTACATCTTTTTGGGGGCTCGTCCGGGATGGCCTCAGAGTGAAGAAGACGTTACAAGACGAAGATTACGACGTGAAATAAGTATAAGATTTACAACGACGCGGCCGGCATGACAAAAGACGAGCGGTGAAAAAAGTGAAGACGAAAAGACGACGAACGACGCATATTTCAAGACGATTTTGTAAAGATTACGACGACAACGACGACTGTATTTTAAGATTTTTTAAGTGATTACGACGACGACGACATGCCCCCTGATCCTCAAAACACTCAGACAGACGCAGACGGCGCGGGCGGCAGCAAAAGCAGCGACTACGGTTCGTTGGCGGCAGCGAACATGTTTTACAATTTCGACTGCGGCATTACCCAATTTGATGGAGATGACAAGACGTATAGCTCAACGAAATGGGCCCAGAATATTGAGGATAATGCAGATGTGTTAGGCTGGACTCCGAAGCAGAAGCTGATGATCGCGCGTAGATCTTTGTGTGGTACGGCGGCTTTATGGCTAAGATCTGAAAAAGTATTTAAAACCTACGAAGAGCTCAAGAGTGCCCTTATAAAAGAGTTTCCGGATGCCGTGAATTCTAAAGAAATGCACGAGTTAATGGCGTCGACAAAGAAGGCAAAAGATGAAACTTGTTACCAATATATGTTGCGAATGAAGGAGCTGGGAAAGAGAGCAAAATTCTCTGACTATGTCACTATTCAATACATCGTCGATGGTATTGAAGATTCACAAGTAAACAAGATGATTCTGTTTGGTGTTACTACTTATAACGTGCTGAAAGAAACGTTGGCTATTTACGAGAAAATGAAAGCTGATACTAAGAAGAGAGAAGTACGGGTCGACACTGCAAGAAATAAAGGAGAATCAATTCGGCGTTGCTACAGCTGTGGAGATAAAAATCATGTGTCATCGCATTGTCCAAACGGCATAAAATGTTTTAAGTGTAATTCCTTTGGCCATATTGGAATTCGCTGTCCTGTTGGTCAAAGCAGTGTGAAGTCTGACCGAAACGTGACGATGAAGCAGTCTGCGGGTGGTACTACGTCGCAACTTCGTGCGGTTGGTGGACATGGCGCTACTCCGTCGGCGAAGCAGCATGCGGCCATGTTCGGTACGTCGGAAGCGGCCAATCAGAGCGTACGTAACGGTGGCCATTGTTGTGATAGTGTCAACGCAACGTCAACTTCAAGTTCGGACAATTCAGAGGTTATGCAGATCGTAAACAAAGAGTCGGAAAAGTTTCAGTGCACCAGAAAAGACGGTAAGAAACCAGTGAAAGTAGTGACCATAGCGAAAGTTTACAGCTATAACGCGTTGATAGACTCTGGCAGTGACGTAAATCTTATGGCGGTGGAGTTGTAAGACGAAATATTTGGTGCAAAATGTTGTGTCGGCGGCGGGCTGTCATTAACAGGGCTTGGACGTTCACAAGTGCAATCTATGGGCAAAGTTACGACGAGAATTACGGTGGATGGACAGTGTTACGACGGTGTTACATTTCACATAATCCCCAGAGACTGTATGCCTTACGACATAATTATAGGTCATGAGTTTTTGAAAGGGGTGACAGTTGTTATGAATGAGGGATGCGTGAACATATTTAAGGATGAAAGTGAGTGGTTGAATAATGTGAATTGTTTTACAGATGAGACAGAATCGCTAGTGGAACATATCAAGGATCCATTGATCAGAGACGAGGTATGTCGTAGTGTGGAGAGCTATCATCCAGTTCAAGTGAAGGAGGTACCTTTAAAGCTCAAGATTGTGTTGAAAGATGATGTTCCTGTAGCACAGCGACCACGACGGTTGTCGTACACGGAGCAGGGTATTGTGGAAGCACAGGTTGAGGAATGGCTAAAAGACGGAATTGTTAGGGTAAGTTTTTTAGAGTATGCTAGCCCTCTTGTGTTAGTCAAAAAGAAAGATGGTTCAACTCGTGTTTGTGTAGATTACCGGCAGCTTAATGCCAAGATGGTGAAGGATGAGTATCCAATACCCATCATTGATGACTTGATTGACAGGCTTTCATGGGCGAAGGTTTTTACTGTGTTAGATCTCAAAAATGGGTTCTTCCATTTGAAGGTTAGCGAAGAATCTATCCCATATACATCATTTGTGAGTCATCACGGACAGTGGGAATTTCTGCAAGCTCCTTTCGGTCTGTCGGTTAGTCCTAAGGCGTTCATGAGATTTGTGAACATAGTGTTTAGCGAGCTTTTGGCTCAAAAGATTATGATGATTTTTATTGATGATATAATCATTCCAGCTGAAGATGAGGGACAAGCATTGCATCGACTAAAGCAAGTGCTGGCGGTAGCAGCCGAATATGGTTTGAGGATAAATTGGAAGAAGGCAAAGCTCCTACAGACAGAGATAGAATATTTGGGTCATGTTATCAAAGATGGTGAGGTACGACCAACAGCGGAGAAGACGGATGCAGTCATGAGGTTTCCAGAACCAAGAACGGGTAAGCAGCTTAAAAGTTTTCTGGGGTTGACTGGATATTTTAGGAAATATATAGAAAATTATGCTGCCATAGCAAAGCCTTTAACCGACTTGCAAAAGAAAGATGTAAATTTTGTATTTGATGAAGAGCAGCGGTATGCATTTAACAAATTGAAAGAAAAGTTAACAACGGACCCAGTTTTAAAGATATATGATCCCAACTTGGAGATTGAAGTGCATACAGATGCCTCTAGTATAGCTATATCAGCTATTCTTATGCAGTATCACCTCAACACTGGCCTGCACCCAGTCCAGTATATGAGTCACAAGACTGATGATGTTCAATGTAAATACTCTAGTTATGAATTAGAAGCATTAGCGATTATTGAGGCTGTCAAAAAGTTTCGTCCCTATATATATGGGAAACATATTAAGATAGTAACCGATTGTCAAGCTTTTCAGCAAACACTGACGAAGAAGGACCTGACAGCTAAAGTAGCAAGATGGGTGATTGATCTGAACCAGTATACATATACAGTAGAGCACAGAGCAGGAGAGAAGATGCGACATGTCGACGCACTCAGTCGAAATCCCTATGTGGCTACAATGACGTCACTACGGGACCAGATTAAGCTAGCACAGGAACAAGATGACGGTGTAAAGGCCATAAAGGAAATACTGAAGGAAAAGACATACAAGGATTACTCTTTAGATGGAGATGTGTTATACAAAGGACCTAGTAAATTGCTGGTTATACCTAAGCATTTCGAAAAGGAGATAATAATGAGAGTACATGGAAACAGCCACTTTTCAAGGAGGAAAATGAAGGAAATGATTTTGCATGATTATTACATAAAGGAGATAGATAAGAAGATTGATGAATTTATAACGGGCTGTATACCAAGCTTATTGGCTACGCGGAAAGGAGGAAAACAAGAAGGTTTTTTGAGTCCTATTGAGAAGGAGAGTATTCCCTTAGATACTATACATTTAGACCATGTGGGACCGTTAACTCAAACGCGAAAGCAGTACAACTACATACTCACCATGATTGATGCGTTTACGAAGTTTGTGTGGTTATTTCCAACAAAGAGTACTTCTAGTGCAGAGACGCTGAATAAACTGAGAATACATCAGCAAACCTTTGGAAATCCGCGAAGAATAATAACGGACAGAGGAACTGCTTTCACTAGTCATGAGTTTGAAGATTACTGCAGAGATGAAGACATCCAGCATATCACGATCACTACTGGGATTCCGAGAGGGAATGGTCAAGTTGAACAGGTCCACAAGATAATTATCCCGATGTTAACAAAGATATGCATTGAGAATGCGGGAGTGTGGTACAAGCACGTAAGCAGAGTTCAAAGAGCGCTGAATAGTACATTTCAGAGAAGTATAAATATGACTCCATTCACGTTGCTAGTAGGTACTAAGATGAGGTGCAAAGAAGATATTGAGATGCTAGAATTACTCAAGGAAGAAATGGCTAGTCTGTATGATAGTGATAGAGAAGAATTGCGTAAGAAGGCCAAAGAACAGATTTTTAGCAGTTCAAGAAGAGAACAGAAGGTATTTTAACAGGAGGAGAAAGGAGAGCCAGAAGTATATGGTGGGTGACCTGGTCGCGATTAAGAGGACTCAGTTTGGGACAGGTCTGAAATTGAAGCCGAAGTATTTAGGACCTTACAAAGTTACAAAAGTCAATGTGAATGACCGCTACGATGTGGAGAAGGCTGATAGTTCGTCAGAGGGACCCAACCATACTTCCAGCTCAGCTGACTACATGAAGAGGTGGCCTAGCGGCAATACTACGGAATAAAGTTGAAGGTAACTTTTATGCTATATATACAGAATAGAGATGATGGATGAATGATGACTGTAGCAAAAGAAGTTTATTTTAGTGTAAGCTGTTTTATTGTTAATAAAGATTTGTTATTTAGTACGTAAATAACACCGTAAATGTAAATGCCCTATATTGCTTGCAATGTTATTTAACGATGAAGTTGTTATGTTAATTTTATGATAATATGTTGATAATTCTAGATGACCTGTTCAGTTTCTTACTATCTTTGAGAAGATATGTTTACAATTATTTTAGGAAAAGGGCATAAATAAAACAAGACTAAGATTGTTAATTATTTTATTAAGCTAGTATGGTGATGGTCTGTGGTGAGGGTGACTGAATGAGTGAGAGGGATGTCAGTGGAACTGACATAGTGCAGGATTGGCCGAGTGTGGGAAACGGAACGTAAGTGGGTAAAAGAGACAGACAGAGTGAGATAGATGGAGTTTTTTAAAAGATGGCGGGTTTGCGTTTTTAAAGCGATGTGTTTGCTCCGGGTTTATTTCAATAAATAATTATATTTAAAGAAGTTGTTTCACTCTGGGCTAATCCCAACCTACAGGCATTTTAATCAAAAACTACACACAACAAACAAAGAAATAAAATTTGGATTAAAGATGTTTTGTAAGCCGCTACGTAGTAAAAAAACACATCAATAGATTGGTCTTCAAAAATAAATACGAGGTTTCTCAGCAGTTTTATTGATTACTAGCATTTGCCCGCGGCTTCGCCCGCGTACTAAGCGAAATTTTTAACCGTCTACAAAAAACAGGTTCGTATGTTTGTCCATGATTATCTCGCGTTTCGCTGAACCGATTTAGATACGGTCTCCAGAAAAGTAGTTGTTACATTCTGGGGGTTTCGGTATACGAAGTTTGGTGATTGTGATTCATTAACAGATGAACAGATGAAAAGTCAGTATACATTCTGAGAACCGGCAAACTGTTGAATTTCATTTGTTTTTGCCAAAAATAAGGATCGAAAACTATTATCATACATTTCCGAGAGGCCGAAGGGGAAAGGGCCGATGAAATAAAAGCATGTCTTAAATGGCCCTTAGTAAAAGTATCTATGTACTACAGTAACACCGATAGGTCTGTAAACGACCAAGCAGCGCGCAGCGGTCATAAACTCTGGTCCTTTGAAGTACAGAAATACGGCTAATTCAATATCACGTGTAACATTTATTTTTCCTAAAATTAAATTTATAGGTAGGTTTTGACAGTTCCCATTGGAGCATCCAAAAAGAAAATTTGGCCTCACTTCCATTCGCACTCCTTACTTCAGTCCGTTTGTTACAACCAAGTTGCTTTTACTGGACCGATTGAATTGCAAATTGGCACAAACTATCAAGAATTTAGAGCGCTCGTGGCCCAGCGGCACCCGCCTACCGCGTGCGGTGTGCGAGGTTAAGCAATGTGGGCGCAGGTCAGTTCTTGGATGGGTAATCGCTTTGAGTGGTTACTAACTGACTCTCGTGCTTTAGAAGGCACGCTAAGCCGTTGATCCTTCGAGCGGCTTGCGAACTTCTAACAGTCAAGTTGCCCACTCACTTTACAAAGGGGGCTCGAAGTTGCACCACGTCCGTAGGGAGTACCCACCGTTACCCTACACGTGACCCCTGGGTGGTGCTAAAAGTGCAACAAAAACTGGCAACCGTACTTGTTGATTTAAATGGAAAAAAAATATCGAAACCTCTATGTCGTTTTTAAAAGCATGTCCATAGATACCTACACCACACGCCTTTACAGTAACATTAAACTTTTTTGCATACAGGCATGTATGTAGTGCCAAATTTTACCTCAGATTCGTATTCAGAGACCTCTCGGACGCTCGGATATCGATTTTGAACGAAATCGGGACAAAAAAAAAGATAATCAATATGGCCGCCACTTTCACAAATTTTACCTCGGATTCGTATTAAGAGACCTCTCGGACGCTCAGATATCGATTTTGAACCAAATCAAGTTGGAAATGAAGAAAATCAATATGGCTGCCACTTTTTCCAAATTTTACCTCGGATTCGTATTCGGGGACTTCTCGGACGCTCAGATATCGATTTTGAACGAAATCGGGACGAAAAAAAAGATAATCAATATGGCCGCCACTTTCACAAATTTTACTTCGGATCCGTATTAAGAAACCTCTCGGACACACAGATATCGATTTTGAACGAAATCGGGACGAAAATGAAGAAAATCAATATGGCCACCACTTTTACCAAATTTTACCTCGGATACATATTAGGGGACCTCTCGGACGCTCAGATATCGATTTTGAACGAAATCGGGTTGGAAATGAAGAAAATCAATATGGCTGCCACTTTTTCCAAATTTTACCTCGGATTCGTATTAGGGGACCTTGTAATGCGACAAGACTCCTAACCTAATATCCACGGTCACGGGAACGAATGTATTCCCCGCCATCTCGTCTTCGTCGCTAAAATGTACTACCTCCCAACTAACCCCATGGAGCGCGCCTAGCTGTAATATATGTCTCAAAACCCCCTTAGGTCTAGTCCTAGTACCCTACACCTAATAAATGAACGTTTGGTGTCTTTATTTCTAAGATAAGCTAAGGTTTAACGAAGATTTGGCCAATGTGATCGTCTGTGGTAGGACCCCGTAGTGTTGTGAACCGTAAGAACCCATGATCTTTAATGTGATTACTTGTCAAACCCTTGGACTCCTCAACTACCTAACTTACCTAGACCTACCTAAAATGAAGCCTAATTAACCTAGCTACTCATAATCGTTACTAATGCTAACCTTCCTACATATAGAACTTTATTTGCTACAGGGAAAACTAATTATTGAACTTAGGCTATTCCGAAGTTCATAGAGTTCAAAATAGGATAAATAATTATTGTTTGTGGTAATTTAACCCCAACCTTAACCTATCCTGGTCTCTTGCCGGTGTCAGTAGCCATTGGGTTTTTAAAGAAAGGCAAAATTTTCCTTAAAAACCACTCAGTTTCCCTAAAATCAAAATTATTTCCTAATTTTGCCTAATACATAGAACTCTGGTACTTGATATCCTAGCTAGCTAAGAATAATTTTGATTGCTTATTGTGGTATGGAGCGACCTCTGGCTTCCATACCGTGCTACTGGACCGGTAGGATGGGGCATGACCTCTATGCTAAGCTAAAACGATCTAGACTCCCTAATGAGAATAAGCTCATTAGTCAAGTCTTATAGATGATTGCGAATGCTAAAACCTCTGAACCCTAGGGGTCCCTAACAGCCAGTAAGCTCTAACACTACCAATTCTGATATATGAAGGTCAGGAGTTCTGAGTCTGATCGTGAAGAAGTGAACTGTTACTGGTTAGTTACTGATACGAGCTTTCATCTACTCACAGTAACCAACAACTAATGGATTGCTCCGCCTCACCATTAGGTCCTAAATCAATTTATTCCATATTCCAGAATAAATTGGTTTCCTATCTATAATTTATTATGAACACCTTTAGTTATAAAATAAAAGAAGACTCAGCACTTCTCACCCTTGATACCAGAAACCTAGACCTCTAATGCCTAAGATCTTAGCTGATATTGTAACTATTTATCCCTACAACTGGTAGTCTTATTCTGATACCTATATTTAGACTACCTAAATGCCTAAGACCTAAGTCTTCATAACTGTAACCTAGAATACCAAATCAGAGGAATACTACACACATGTACCCTACCGCTACTACACACATACCTATTTGTTCCCTAAATCATCCTATAACCTTGTTTCTCATATTTAGGTCACCTATATAGCCCTATAATATAAGTTCTAAATTAACCTGCTAGAAACCTATTACCCAAGCTTTAGTGTGTGAAATTAATCCTAAATCTCTACCCCAAATATTGCCCTAATCTGCCTATTTGAAATTAATTCCAATTCTGGATTTTAGCTTCAAATAAGTATGTGTTTTCCCTACTCTAAACTATAAAAGTTCAGTCTGCTAAATTGAGGATTGCAAAAACTATCAGCCTGTATAAATGCCTTCCCTCGCACAACCCAAGGGCATTTATAGGTGTATATAAAAGTAATCGATACATAAATACATCAAGACCATACCTCGAATATTGCGAACCTCTGCGAGCGGAGAACACACTCTCGCGCCAACCCAAACCATGGCTGCTCTCACCTCCACGCAGCAACCGGCATCGGGCATGGAGGGGCCCAGACGCGCCATCCACGCTGGCAAAGTGATGACGCCAGACGATACCTCCAATCTGGTACTCCTCTGTTACTCCAGGGCAAAACAGGGCTCGACACCGTGCACCACCGCGCAAGTATACCGCAAACATGGACAGCGATCTGCCCGGCTTATATAAATAATCACAACCACATAAAATAAATAGTAAGTAAATAAATTAAAAACAAGGAGAGATTCTCCACCTGAACAGAGTTTCCACACAGCAAGGGAATCTCAACCTTAACGAATAGGAACACTCCCGTAAGTAACACGAAAATACACTGATAATGCAATGCCAGAGATACTGACAGTCCGACCGACCAAACTCAACTGACTTGCGCCCCGCCCTAATTCCGCCTTTTATACTATCCGACCCTAGACACTGTGGACATCTTGGACACTGTGGACATCTTGGACACTGTGGACTCCTTGGACACTGTGGACATCTTGGACACTTTGGACATTGTGGACACTGTGGACATCTTGGACACTGTGGACACCTTGAACACTGTGGACATAGGACACTGTGGACATCTTGGACACTGTGGACATCTTGGACACTGTGGACGCCGGAGACCTTGGACACTCTGGACATTGTGGACACTTTGGACATTGTGGACACTTTGGACATTGTGGACACTTTGGACACTGTGGACAACTTGGACACTGTGGACACCTTGGACACCTTGGACACTGTGGACATCGTGGACACTTTGGACAGTGTGGACACTTTGGACATTGTGGACACTTTGAACACTTTGGACATTGTGGACATCTTGGACACTCTGGACATTGTGGACACTGTGGACACTTTGGACATTGTGGACACTTTGGACATCTTGGACACTGTGGACACCTTGGACACTGTGGACATTGTGGACACTGTGGACATCTTGGACACTGTGGACACTTTGGACACTGTGGACATCTTGGACACTTTGGACATTGTGGACATCTTGGACACTATGGACATCTTGGACATTGTGGACACTGTGGACATCTTGAACACTGTGGACACCTAGGACACTGTGGACATCTTGGACACTGTGGACATTGTGGACAACTTGGACATTTTCCTATTGGTGGATTGTGCCACGCCCACTCCTTCCGTCATTAGAGATTGTAACGCCCTATTCTTACGAGTAGATGCACTTTATGCCCATACTAATAAGGTTGAAAATCGTATGATACCTGACAAGTTCTTTATCTTTATTTGAAGGGAAGCAAGTAATAGAGTAAGAAATAGGACTTAGGCCTTTACCAATAGAGTTGAAATTCGTTTACCGAGTGTTTTGTCTTAGCTTGATGCGAAGTAAGTAATAACGTAAATTTAGGCAAAAGATTTATTTCTAGTGTGGTATTTATATTATGTTATAGATTAAGCTGGTATAAATAAAGGTATTCAGACATTCGTACTACTTTCTATTTCCCTTCCTTTTAACTATTTATTCCGTATGAATCCTGTTTTTAAATGTTTCTTTAACAAAAATGCTTTTACTTTAGGTAAACTTTGTTTAGATATATAGATTGACCTTAAAATACATAAGGGGCACGGTAGTGTCCCCGCCAAGTCTCTCAATTATGCCTTATAACTTCATAATGATTTTTAAGAAAAAATATGAATGTAATCAGCTGTCTCTTGGGAAATTATTTTAATATGAAAGTGACATGACCAGCTAGCTGTGTTATGTTACAACCTCTCGGACGCTCAGATATCGATTTTGAACGAAATCGGGTTGGAAATGAAGAAAATCAATATGGCTGCCACTTTTTCCAAATTTTACCTCGGATTCGTATTAGGGGACCTCTCGGACGCTCGGATATCGATTTTGAACGAAATCGGGTCCAAAAGAAGAAAATCAATATGGCTGCCACTTTTCCAAATTTTACCTCGGATTCGTATTCAGGGATCTCTCGGACACTCAGATATCTATTTTGAACGAAATCGGGGACCGAAGGGGAAAAAATCAATATGGCCGCCAGTTTTTCCAAATTTTACCTCGCATTCGTATTACGAGACCTGTCGGACGCTTAGATATCGATTTTGAACGAAATCGGGAAGAAAATGAAGAAAATCAATATGCCTGCGACTTTTTCCAAATTTTACCTCGGATTCTTATTAAGAGACATCTCGGACGCTCAGATTACAATTTTTAATAAAATCGGGACGGAAATGAAGAAAATCAATATTGCCGCCACTTTTTTCAAATTTTACCTCGGTGTCGTATTTGGGGACCTCCCGGACGCTCAGATATCGATTTTGAACGAAATCGGGACGAAAATGAAGAAAAGCAATATGGCCGCCACTTTTGCCAAATTTTACCTAGGAGTCGTATTAAGAGTCCTCTCGGACGCTTAAATATCGATTTTGAACGAAATCGGGTTGAAATGAAGAAAATCAATATGGCTGCCACTTTTCCAAATTTTACCTCGGATTCGTATTCAGGGACCTCTCGGACACTCAGATATCTATTTTGAACGAAATCGGGGACCGAAGGGGAAAAAATCAATATGGCCGCCACTTTTTCCAAATTTTACCTCGCATTCGTATTACGAGACCTGTCGGACGCTTAGATATCGATTTTGAACGAAATCGGGAAGAAAATGAAGAAAATCAATATGCCTGCGACTTTTTCCAAATTTTACCTCGGATTCTTATTAAGAGACATCTCGGACGCTCAGATTACAATTTTTAATGAAATCGGGACGGAAATGAAGAAAATCAATATTGCCGCCACTTTTTTCAAATTTTACCTTGGTGTCGTATTTGGGGACCTCCCGGACGCTCAGATATCGATTTTGAACGAAATCGGGACGAAAATGAAGAAAAGCAATATGGCCGCCACTTTTGCCAAATTTTACCTAGGAGTCGTATTAAGAGTCCTCTCGGACGCTTAAATATCGATTTTGAACGAAATCGGGTTGAAATGAAGAAAATCAATATGGCTGCCACTTTTCCAAATTTTACCTCGGATTCGTATTCAGGGACCTCTCAGACACTCAGATATCTATTTTGAACGAAATCGGGGACCGAAGGGGAAAATATCAATATGGCCGCCACTTTTTCCAAATTTTACCTCGCATTCGTATTACGAGACCTGTCGGACGCTTAGATATCGATTTTGAACGAAATCGGGAAGAAAATGAAGAAAATCAATATGCCTGCGACTTTTTCCAAATTTTACCTCGGGATTCTTATTAAGAGACATCTCGGACGCTCAGATTACAATTTTTAATGAAATCGGGACAGAAATGAAGAAAGTCAATATTGCTGCCACTTTTTTCAAATTTTACCTCGGTGTCGTATTTGGGGACCTCTCCGACGCTTAGATATCGATTTTGAACGAAATCGGGACGAAAATGAAGAAAATCAATATGGCCACCACTTTTACCAAATTTTACCACGGATACATATTAGGGGACCTCTCGGACGCTCAGATATCGATTTTGAACGAAATCGGGTTGGAAATGAAGAAAATCAATATGGCTGCCACTTTTTCCAAATTTTACCTCGGATTCGTATTAGGGGACCTCTCGGACGCTCAGATATCGATTTTGAACGAAATCGGGTTGGAAATGAAGAAAATCAATATGGCTGCCACTTTTTCCAAATTTTACCTCGGATTCGTATTAGGGGACCTCTCGGACGCTCGGATATCGATTTTGAACGAAATCGGGTCCAAAAGAAGAAAATCAATATGGCTGCCACTTTTCCAAATTTTACCTCGGATTCGTATTCAGGGACCTCTCGGACACTCAGATATCGATTTTGAACGAAATCGGCATATGGCGGCTCCCATTGTGTTTACAACGTTTCATGTCGGAAATTAGTTTCTGTTGCAAGAAATTGTAATAGAAAAAAATACAGCTAGTTTTTGAGTTTTTTACGTCTTTAATGAAAACCTTAATAATCGCTGTATTTTTTCTCCATTATAATTTCAAGCAACAAAAACCAATTTCCGACCTAGATATTCCGGATTCCATTGTGTATACAAAGTTTCTTGTTATTCTAGAATGGCATTTTAAAATGAGAGCTAAACTACGTTTGTATGGAGGACCGAGCTTACTGCATATATGTAAATTCAGTGACAATGCAATATTATGATAATATTATTATCGAGCTGATCTGATGATGGAACTGGAAAGTGGTCATAGATAGGAACTCTGTAATAAGTTAACACAATCATACCGAGTTTGGACTCTTTAAATCCACTCTTTGAGAAGTTGATAATAATTGTATATATTGTATGTATAGCGTAGTTACACACTTATTCTATTATTTTTATTTCGGTTTTAGTTATTGTTAAAAATATATTTATTTCTCGCTTCCCTCATATAGTTATATAGTCTAATTAGAATCAATAGTCTAGTTGCAATTGTAGTAAATGTCCCCTAATATTTATTTATTATGGAATTAGTTTACCTTTTACGAACATTTTAATTTGTGAGATATATGCTTTCATACAGAAATTAGTTATGTGCATGAAAGCATGTATCTCAACAAGTTAAAATATTTAATAGGTATCTTAGGTACCTTTTCATTCAGCTATTAACATTTTGACGATGTAAGGTGGCATAACACAATCCCTATACAAAATCGGTTACGACTAAAAAATTTTAACAAATATGTTTACCGCTTTACTTACATATGAACAGTGATTCCATCTTTTTTTTAATGTTTTCTAGAGTGATTAACGCACCACTTCACTGCACAAAAAGGCATTTTTTTTATTTTGGAGATTTCAGTTAATACAACTGTTACGTTGCGCCGCCATATTCAAACTAGACAGCCGTTGGACACAACTTTGACGCCCCGCCTTAGTGGACACAAGTTTTTTTCATTCGCTGCTGATTCGCTGTAGTAATGGTAATGGGCGGGGCACGCGTAGCCGCGTGTTTGATCGGATTTACATGCACCTGTCAAACGCAGTCAAAAGGCAGTTAAGTTGTCAATGGACAGCGAATGAGGAATTATTGGCTATGTGCACGTCTGAAACGTCAAACATCAAAGGTCCCGAGACAATGTTAAAACTCAGAGATGTCAAATAATGACACATGAATATTTTATTTACTTTAGTCATAGAGGAAATTATCTTTAGTAAACGAGAAAGACCTACGCTTTACACTGCTGTTTCAAGGTACATTGCTGCGTTAAACTAGCGACGAGAAATTAATTATTTGTTGAGTTAGACTGAACCCCATTAACTGTGACAGCAACTACACTTATATAAAGCTTTCAACATAACAAGATTTATTCTTAATTTATAATTAATCCAGAAAAATGCCACCTAAAATGCCATCAAAAATGTCACCTAAGCCGGCATGGTTTTACTGTAAGAAAACAATTTTAGATACGCATTTTTTGACATGTTCCCTTTGCGGACGGTCATATGACCTCACTCGGAAAATGTATACGACTTAATGGAAGAAGAGACAAAAGCGTCATGGTCTTGCAACAAATGTCGCCAGATTAAAATCCCACTGAGGAAAGCAAGTACACCGATCGCCAAAAAAATCGAATCCAGTACCTCAAATTTAAAAGAAACTAAGAATAAGCAAAAAGGAAAAGTGGGGAAATTTAAAGAAATAGTTAATTCAAATTTACCTGTACTGCAACAACAGCAAGAGCTGAATTCTTCTGTAGACAACGTAACAATAAGATAATATAATATACCCGTAAAAAAATCTTTCGACTCATTAACCGATGAGGAGTTTGATAGCTCGTTATATCGTAATGACACTCTTAACAGAAGCTGCCCAGATTTGACTATAAATTATAAAGAAGATGTTGAAATTTTAAAAAGGAAGATAGCAATCTTGCAAGAGAAACTTCAAATAGCCGATAGCTACAGTACTAAACTTCTAATAGACAATGAAAATCTCAACAAGCAGTTATCCGAATGCAACCGGCAAATCCAACAGCTGAAGGATATATGCAAGTCTACGTCTAAACCTACAAAGAATCCAAGTAAACTAAAACAGCAGTCCACGCAAACGAGCATGATAGGAGAAAACTCGGAACAGGAACTTGACTACTCTACTGAAAGCTCGAAAATCCCAGCAAGTAGTGAAATCGCATCTCTATCCAATGTTAGACACAATAATGTTGCACCAGTAAACCCTAATAATTTATTGAAAAAAGTATACATCCTGGGCGGAAAACAAAACTGTGGACTGGCTGCCGCATTGTCAAAGTCAAGACAGAATACATTGTTTGAAAAATACGAAATAACGTCTACCGTTAAGCCCAATGCACGTTGCGAAGAAATAATAAAATCAGTGGAAACTTTAAATACTAATGAAGACGATATAATTATCTTAACCATAGGAGAAAATGACTGTAATCCCACTAAACTTCTTGCGGAGCTTAGTGTCTTTATAAAAATGCGCCCAAAAGCTTTTGTTATAGTTACTAGTGTAAAAAGTTGTTTACATCTCAATGAAACCAAATTGAACAATACTATAAAATTACTTTGCCAGAGTTTTGATAATTGTATGTTTCTTGATCTTGCAGATCTGGATTATTTTGACAAAAAGTTCATGTACAAATTATGCTCTAAAATGAATTATTTACTCGATTCGCAATATTATACTAATAGGTACCTCAGTTACAATAAATTAAAACCAAGACTATATGTGCCACCTAAATTAAGTAATGCTGAATGTAAAGGTACTATACCGTATCACTTTAAAAAATCCATATGTAAGAGGCAGGGTACTAACAAAACAACAACACTAACTCAAAAATCTATGACCGACTATTTTGCGAGGGTTACCACAGTAAGTACACCAATACACGAGCAAATAACGTGTAAAAAGTTTTTTCGTAGCCAAAAGTAGTTTTTTTACAATATTTCACCAAAATATTGCAGGCTTTATCAGCAAAAGGGATTAGGGATATAGACTAGGCTCATCATATTCTAGGCAACATCAGAAAAGAGGTGGTGCTTGTATATTTTGTGCCAACCAAATTCAAACGCAAACAATAACTCTCTTAAACGAATTTTCTGAGGATTTCGTGTTCGAATGCTGTGGCATAGAGATACCGTTAATAAAATGTATCGTTATTTGTGTTTACAGAACCCCAACAGCAAACGGAACACATTTTTTGCAGAAATTAGAACGGCTCTTAAACAAACTAAAACACAAAACCAGATATAAGGTGGTGATTGCCGGAGACTTTAACATAGACCTGCTTAAAACATCACAAAGCTCAAAAGAACTCACAAGGATTTCTGCAAATAATAACTTTAAATTACACATACATTGTCCCACACGTAAACAATCATGTCTAGACCAAATTTTGGCGAATATTCCCGAAGCTCAAAGTAGTATTCTTAAATTAGGCTTGTCTGACCATGAAACTGCACAAAGTTTGACCTTTCCTGTTGCTAATATAAGAAAACCACTTTTATGTGTATATCGCTATAAAAGAGACTACAGTCCAGAAAACATCCAGAAATTTCACGAGTGCCTTGCTAGTTTATCCTGGTCTGACGTATACAACAAAGATGACGCATCAGTGGCTTTCAAACAATTTCATGACACATTCACTCTCTTTTACAAGTTATGTTTCCCTATTAATAAGATTAAAACTGGTATTAAAACTAAATCTGTATGGTTTAAAAGAGGCATCAAGAAATCCATAGTAACAAAGAGGCGTCTGCGGTTTAACTACTATGCGAAATTTAAAAGCCATGATAGTTTTTTACACAGTAAAGTAAAATATAATAATTACTCTAAGATTTTAAGACGATGCATACTGCAAGCTCAAAAGAACATGAATGTAAATTATGTAGCTAAATCTAAAAACATAGGTAAGGCAACATGGGACGTGATTAAAAATATAACTAATAAGACCAATTCGAACGATGCCAATTTACAAAAACTAGTCATTAATAATAATACAATTTTCAATCCAACTGACATTGCTAATTCTTTCAATAATTTTTACGTTAACCTGACTAATTCCAATTCTTGTAATACATTTAAGCCGGTAAACCTTTCGCTGATAAATGAAAATAACGCCTGCTTTTTCCTGGCCCCGACGGATGAAAACGAAATATGTAGAATCATCAATAACCTTAAATCCACAAACTCTGCCGGTTATGATGAAATACAAACTAATATAATTAAAGATTGTAGACAAAAAATCGCGTCCATTTTAAGCTACTTAGTGAATCTATCGGTTACAAACGGTGTCTTCCCGGAACCTCTGAAAAAAGCATTAATCAAACCATTGCACAAAAAAGGTAGCAAAGAATGTGTTGAGAACTATAGGCCTGTCTCACTTCTCCCTGTTTTCTCAAAAATATTTGAGAAAGCGTTTCATGTACGTTTGACGTCATTTCTTAACAAGTTCAAAATAATAAAAACGGAACAATTCGGGTTTCAGAGAGGGAAATCAACGACATTGGCTGCCTTCACCTTGACAAATAATATTCTTAGTTACATGAATAAGAGCATGCCAGTAACTGCCATATTTTTCGACATGAGCCGAGCATTTGATTTTGTCTGTCATGAAACGCTCTTAGCCAAATGCGAGTTCTATGGTGTCAGAGGTGTAGCCAATGAATGGCTCAAGGACTATTTGCTAGATAGGAAACAATATGTGGAAGTAACCCAAATTGATACCTCTAACACTGTAATTGCTTATAAGTCCTCCACATTAATAAATAGAGTCGGAGTGCCTCAGGGAAGTATTATGGGACCCCTGTTATTCTTGTTGTACGTTAACGACTTACCAAATGTAACAAATTTTGCTTGTACACTTTTTGCTGACGATTTATCTATAGTTATACCATGCAGTGATGAGTAAATTGTTTACTTACTTAATTATGTATTATTTTGTTAAAGGTGGCCCTGATTTTTGGAGTGAACGGAGCTTGTCGTGGAAATGAACTCGTGAACATAAAAGTCAATGATATCGAAAAACATTCAGAGTTATTACTTGTAAAATTGCCGGATACAAAAACAAATAGAGAACGGTCATTCGTAATTCGTGAAGACCATGCCAAAATAGTCCAAAAGTACCAAGCACTACGGCCTGCTAATATAAACACCAACAGATTTTTTGTAGGCTACAACAATGGCAAATGTACCAGGCAAGTCATTGGCAAAAACAAAATTAGTGGCATGCCAAGAGACATACCTGAAATTGGAAAATCCCGAGCTCTACACAGGCCACTGTTTTAGAAGAACATCGGCGAGCCTATTGGTGATTCAGGAGCAGACATGGCCCAAATAAAAAGACACGGTGGCTGGAAGTCTGACGCTGTAGCAGAGGGCTACATAGAAAATTCTATAAAAAATAAAGAAAGAACGAGCTATCGTATTGGTGAAAAAATACTTTTGAAACCATCGTCTAGTATTGATGATCCTTGGACACCTCTGCCACCACAGCCATCTTCCTCAAAACACATCCCATCCACATCAAGCTCACTGCCTGAAAATCCACCTTCCCCAACCTTTACGGTACATCTCGACCCTCAGACGCAAGTATCCGAAGCTATGAACGCAACTCAAATAAACTCCAACTCAACCTCAATAAACGTACCAAATAAAAACATTACCTTATCTTTCCATAATTGGACTAACGTGTCTAATGTTACTATGTACTTTTAATTTGCTAAATAAACATTATTTATCTAATGAGCCTGTTTTTTTGTCTCGCATAAGGTGTGAAAAGTAGAGTATACACCTCGGGGATAAGACTGTTTTAGTCTTGGGCGGTTGAACCCCTCACTGCACTCAGGACTCAGTCTTAATTCCCTCGCTTCGCTCAGGAATTAACTTATAACTCCCTCGCTACGCTCAGGAGTTAAATTATGAGTCCTTCGTTACGTTCGGGATTCAATTCGCTCCCGTGACATAAAACAGTGCTTTATCCCCTTAGTGTATAATCTACTATTAATTTTGTGTTGTAGAAATCTTCAAGATATCGTAAAGATAATTTTAAGAACCCTTAAAACTTACTCCCAAGTAAGACTTCAGTTTATTTCAGAAGTAGTATGAACTTACAATTTATTATGCCTTAACTTGGTATTCTAGATATCTTGAAAACTAATAAAGTAGTGTTAACAAAACCTTAAAGATACCTTGAAGATAATTTTAAGAATCCTTGAATCTTCACTCCTAAGTAAAACTTAAGTTTATCTTAAAAGTAGTATGAACTTTGTCTTCACATTCTCCTAAAATCTGTGCCCACTTGTGCTTAACAATGTCTTGAGGGATATCTAGAAGGCCTAATAGTATTTTTCAAGACAACGGCCTGAATTAACGAATTTGATTTCTAGATTCAATACCTTTTTTAGAAAAGGCAATGCTACTTGGGATTCCATACCAATTTCTGTCCAAAGTGCATCTTGCTCACACACGATTGGCTATGTAATAATGCAAGAGGGAAAGCATATATCAATACTAATAGAGTATAATTTTTATGCCTTAAGTAAATGCCTTCCGATTTTTAGCCCCTATATTGACAAAGCAGACTTACCTGTCATTCTTTAGGCATTGGAATTTAGGCCCTAAATTGATCTACTTTGAGGTCATTTTATGTTATGATTGTGTTAGAACGGCTACGGTGGTTCTCTAAGTAGATAGCTGTCACGCCGCTTCCATCTTTTTATATATTCCGTGCATTGAGTAATGATTACAAGAACTGTTATGGATGTCAAATAGAAAATTGATAAAGTGAAGAAAATAGTTCTACCTACCTATAGAGCTTTCAGGAAAACCTATAAGAAGTATATGATATAGTATTTTTTTAAATATTTGTGCGTAGAGTCTGACTAGCATAAGTCTGCACCAGCAATTTTAGTTTTTTGTCTGTAAATCGGTATATGATAACACTGAAGATAGGGCACTAATTAGTCTTGATACTTGTGTAATATTTAAACAAGTGAAAATAATAGTAGTAGTAGTAAGTATTATTATGTAATAAAAATAATACTTAGTATTTACTTTGAGTAAGTTAGTTCAACATATACTTAAAGTACATACACCGCACACCCAGTATTGAAAAAAAAAACTCTGCGAATTTTCCCGAAAGATAAAATAGTGTGTTTTAGTGTATACACGGTGTAACTTGAGCATACCGAATTATTTTAACAGCGTAGTTCTGAGGCCAAAAGAAGCAAATAAAGTTATTCTATTTCTAAATAAATAAATAAAATTCTTTCTTTAGCAAAATAGCCACTTCAAACCAATAAAAAGTTTTGCAGCGACAAAAGAATGCCACTTTGACATCTGTCAATAGTAACGTCTAGACTAGACAACATAGTAGTAACATCTCGATCAAAAACATGTTATTCACTGAGTACCGTTAAAAATAAATTTATGAAAAAATTACAATTATCTCTGAAAGTAGCCCGAACCCAGTCAACTTCATACAACATTTTTTACTTCTTTTGGCCTCAGGAATACGTTGTTAAAATTTTTCGATATGTCCATGTTACACCGTGTATATCAAAAAAGTGAGGGGGTAAAAACTTCCTATGAATGGCAATAATGAAAAGAAAATACTGAAAAAAAATTGGTGAAAATTAACCTAAAATTGAGCTCCATACTACCATGACCATGTATGTAAAAAAATAAAAGTGGTCAGATCTTAATGAAAAATATATACGTTATAAAACTCGTAAATTGTTAGCTGTTAGCTTAGCTGCAACATAATTCTCGTTGCGGGTTCTGGTAGACAAGAGGTTTTTAATAGAATTTCATACAAACATTGAAAAAGTACCAAGATTGTTGTTGTTGTTTACCGGTCAAATTGATGAGATGTAAACAATGCCACTTTTGTGCGATAATCGCCTCTCATTGTTCTGTCACGGCGTCATAATTATTGATCATTCGGAATAATAATTCTCGCTCGCCACTTTTATACGGTTTGCCCATAATTAGTGCTAACAATCATAAACAAATTAATACCACTAATTCATATGACACATTCACATTTGACATCTGCGTCAAATATAAAACATTGCCATACGTAACTTTTAAATGTTTGACAGTTCATTTGCTTGGAAAAGATATAACTCTATGAAATTCATATGCAGTGTGACAGACGGAAACTACGGAGCCCTTTACTGCGCGTGGCCCGACACGCACTTGGTCGGTTTCTTAGTTATTTATAGCGCAGCTGTGAGTACCTAACGTCATACATATGCTGTCGTTAGGCTGTAATCATACTAGTACTAGATGATATTATTATAGTTTACAAATGAGATGAACATTTTTCGGCTATTTAGTGCTACGTTCTATGAGTCTGACCACTTGACCAGCACGGCTAGCACAAGACGGCGCGCGAGCTATCTCACGCGCGACTTAGATTATCCGTCTCTTTCTGTGTGTACTGCTTAGAAAAAGACGGATAGTGCTAGCCGTGCAGTCAGGTGACGAACTCAATTACTATCTGGATATTGGCTGTTATGACGTTGAAGCGCCAATTTATTTTTATTGCGTTTTGTTTCTAATGTAATGTAATGAAGTCAAATTGGGAATTTAAGGTAATGATAATGACGGTGTTATGCCCCTTGCGAGTTCGATCGCACCAACACTAAGTGGTCGATGGCACCAACTATCGCTTCATAACTCTGGGTCCCAGAGCTTCCCCTTAAGTGCAGGTTTAAAAATTAGTAGTAACAGAACGACACATTTCCAAAATAAACTTTATTAATTCTATTTCTATTTACTTAAAAATACATCGATGTAACAAATTCTCATCAAATTATTGACACCAGCTTAGCAAAATTTACTTTATATATAAATTACAATAAATGCATTCCTCTTACATTTTGTAGATAACTCTGTAAATACATACATTACTGACATGTGTCACATGAGCCTCTCGGCCTATATTGTACATTGTTGGTGTTGAGGTGGTTTAATAAAGCTTCAATAGTTCATCCATCTTGTTACGATCGAAACGGCTCCAATCAGAAGTTGCCGCGGCCGCCGCCGAGGTTTGGGTTGCTCTCGTGAACACTGCCAAACACAAAACAATATATTAGGTTTAGGTTTAATTTATTATCATATCATAAATACAAATACACTCTTAAATAAATGATTAAAGAAAGACAATAGTTTTACACTAGTTAGTAGAATTAAAGGTGACAGCATTAGGAAGCTCCTCCGAAGATAGCACCGATACTTTGTAGGCAGACTGGTGATTTTTTGTTAATGAATCAAACAACAAAATCACTAGTCTTCCATACAATGCACGGCAGACGACGCCCGTTAGTTGTGGACACACCTAAAACATTGTTAATCACCACATACATGTTAGCATAAGTGTAAAGGTGTAAAGTGGTAATATAATGAGGATGTCATGATTATTACAATACAACGAGGTATTAGCTACAATAATGAACTAGATACATGACCGGCTTCATCAGAAACATAATAAGAACGAAGATGTAATCTAGGTACCAGATTAATATTTCCGATTGGATCACGATATTTTCTGCTGAAGCCTAATACATATCTCGTACTATGACCCCATACAGATTGTGTATTATTGTCTTGATTGATGAACGTAACACTAAATATGAGCATTGTTTTCAGGATCCCATTGAAGAAACATACTGAACACTATTTCTACAAATACTTGTAGTCTTCTTTACCTGTACTGAAACGACAACGACGTCACAGTCGAGTCGATAAGGATAGTTTACTTTATCTTAGACTTGTTTGGTGCCAACTCAGGGAACTCTTCAAACATTCTAGTACCAAAACAATGTTGTGTTAGTAATGACGCGGACATCAGACTGAAGGAAATTAGTAGAGCTAACAGAAATATCATGCTTTTTTATATGATGATTATAATTATACATTCTGCCTATCATAGTTGAGATTGCCCACTGATTTTTGGGTAATCAAAATAGCAATTTTATATTAAAGTGAAAAAAATATCTACTATGTATTTTGCACGTCTGAGGCCATAGCTCGACGGGACCGGTCGCCCTGCCGTCTGAGCTATCGGAGTCGGCGATTGTAGCAACGGTTTTTATTTAAAGATAAAAACAGAATTATGGTTTTTTTCCGATTCTACTTAATTACGTTATTCTACATAGTTTTTTGTAGGTATGGATGTAGACTTCTCGGATTCTCTGACATGTGTGACATAAAACTTCTAATTGACACAATAGACCAATCTTCACCTTAATTTCGTTAGCAGGTGTTTCCGACTTTCCGCTTACTATAATTTAGAGCAAGTTTTTTTCAATCGGCATGTGTATGATGATTAAAGTGAGTGTTTTTACCTCTGCTGCAACAAATACTGCGCGGTCTGTATGCGCGCGGGCGTGCCGGTAATGGTGATGATGCGATCGTTGGATCCCGGCAGTGGCTCGGCGATCTCGATGCCGGCGCCGGAGTCCGCGCGGATCTTGCGGATGCGGGATCCAGCCTTGCCGATTATAGCGCCGGCCAGCTGTAAACGACCAAATATGTTGCTTGTTTTATTCAGCTTTTCAAAATCACACCACTTCGTAATTGATTCAGGAAAGTAGTAGAATAATTTGTTCTTAAACATATGCGTATTTAATAAGTAACCTAAACGCTATTTGTTGTGGTTTGTACATTGTTGCGAGCAGAGGGCCTACTCCGAATTCCGAAAATCGAACTTCGTATCGTGCCGTCGCTTTCAGTCATCATATCTAAATATATAAAAGAAGAAACTGACTGACTGACTGACATATCAACGCACAGCCCAAACCGCTGGTCCTAGAGATTCAAAATTTGGCACGTAGGTTCCTTATAAGGTCTAGGGGTGCACTAAGAAACAATTTTTCAAAATTCAACCCCTAAGGAGGTGAAATGGGGGTCCAAAGTTTGTATGGGGAAACAAGATTAGTTGGACTATTTTATTCGAAACTTAACAGCAGTATTTCTAACGATAAATGAGGAAATACGTGTTTCAGGTTTTTTGAGAAATCAACCCCTAAAAGCGGGAAAGGATGTGACAAATTCTGAAAATCGACATGGGTAGTGTTTTTATGATATACCTGGTCGCTGATAACGAAAACAACAATGATTTTTAAATCTCACGTGGATGACGTGAAATACCATCCCCCCTGTTGGGGTGCGAGGGGGATGAAATGTCTAAATATTAATATGGGTGTCGTTTTTATGGTTTTTTGAGACGTTAATTACGAAAATGGCATCGGTTTTGCAATTTAATATTGTGGACATGAAAATTTTTGAAAGTTTGTGCCAAATTTCAAGAAATAACTGACTGACTGAGTGACTGACATATCAACGCACAGCCTAAACTGCTGGTTCTAGAGATTCCAAATTTAGTATGTAGGTTCCATATAAGGTCTTGAGGTGCATTAAGACAGGATTTTTCAAAATTCAACCCCTAAGTAGGTGAAATGGGGGTCCGAAGTTTCTTTAGGGAATCAAGATAAGTTGGATTATTTTATTCGAAACTTCACAGGAGTATTTCTAACGATAAATGAGTAAATATGTGTTTCATGTTTTTTAAGAAATCAACCCCTAAAATGGGGAAATCTGGTGACAAATTCTGAAAATCGATATGGGTGTTGTTTCTATGGTTTATCGGGTCGCTGATTACGAAAACAACAATGATTTTAAAATCCCACGCGGAGGACGTGAAATACCATCCCCTCTGTTGGGATCCGAGGGAGTTGGAATGTCTAAATATTAATATGGGTATCATTTTTATGATTGTTTGGGTCGTTAATTTCGAAAATGGCATTGATTTTGAAACTTAGTATTGCGGACATTAAAACTTTTAAAAGTAGGTGCCAAATTGCAAGAAGAAACTGACTGACTGAGTGAGAGACATATCAACGCACAGCCCAAACTGCTGGTTCGAGAGATACCAAATTTGGCATGTAAGTTCCTTATAAGGTCTAAAGGTGCATGAAGTGCCGTGAGTTCCCTATGAATATACGACCTTTTTTGATTCAATGTATTGTAAGTGGTTTTATTAATCAGTGCCGTCCGATACGATTTCGACATAAATCGATATTTGAGCGTCCGAGAGGACTCTTAATAGGAATCCGAGGTACCTAAACTTTGAATAAAGTAACAGCCATATTTATTTTCTTCTTTTCCGTCCCGATTTCGTTCAAAATCGATATCTGAGCGTCCGAGAGGTCTCGTAATACGAATCCGAGGTAAAATTTAGAAAAATTGGCGGCCATATTCATTATCTTCATTTTCGTCCCGATTTCGTTCAAAATCGATATCTGAGCGTCCGAGAGGTCATTTAATACGAATCCGAGGTAAAATTTGGTAAAAGTGGCAGCCATATTGATTTTCTTCATATTCAACCCGATTTCGTTCAAAATCGATATCTGAGCGTCCGAGAGGTCTCCTAATACGAATTTGAGGTAAAATTTGGAAAAAGTGGCGGCCATATTGATTTTCTTCATTTTCAACCCGATTTCGTTCAAAATCGATATCTGAGCGTCCGAGAGGTCTCCTAATACGAATTTGAGGTAAAATTTGGAAAAAGTGGCGGCCATATTGATTATCTTCATATTCAACCCGATTTCGTTCAAAATCGATATCTGAGCGTCCGAGAGGTCTCCTAATACGAATTTGAGGTAAAATTTGGAAAAAGTGGCGGCCATATTGATTTTCTTCATTTTCAACCCGATTTCGTTCAAAATCGATATCTGAGCGTCCGAGAGGTCTCCTAATACGAATTTGAGGTAAAATTTGGAAAAAGTGGCGGCCATATTGATTATCTTCGTTTTCGTCCCGATTTCGTTCAAAATCGATATCTGAGCGTCCGAGAGGTCTTTTAATACGAATCTGAGGTAAAATTTGGCACTCCATACATGCCTGCATGCAAAAAAGTTTAATGTTACTATATAGGCGTGTGGGGTATATTGGATTTGCTTTTAAAAACGACATAGAGGTTTCGATATTTTTTTCCATTTAAATCAACCTTTAGTTTTTTTTTAAACGTTAAGTTTTTGTTGCACTTTTAGCACCACCCAGGGGTCACGTGAAGGGTAACGGTGGGTACTCCCTACGGACGTGGTGTAACTTCGAACTCCCTTTGTCAAGTCAGTGGGCAACTTGACTGTTAGAAGTTCGCAAGCCGCCCGAAGGCCTCTAACTTGGCTTAACGATTGCTGTCGTAGACAGCAGCCGGGATCAACGGCTTAGCGTTCCTTCCAAAGCACGAGAGTTAGTAACTACGAAGTTAGTAACCACTCAAAGCGGTCACCCATCCAAGAACTGACCTGCGCCCTAATTGCTTAACCTCGCATACCGCACGCGGTAGGCGGGTGCCGCTGGGCCACGAGCGCTCTAAATTCTTGATAGTTTAGATAAATCGGTTGTAACAGACGGACTGACAGTAAGGAGTGCGAATGGAAGTGAGGTCAAATTTTCTTTTTTGATGCTCCAATGGGAACTGGCAAAACATACCTAATAAATTTAGTTATAGGAAAAATAAATGTTACACGTGATATTGAATTAGCCGTATTTCTGTACTTCAAAGGACCATAGTTTATGACCGCTGCGCGGTGCTTGGTCGTTATCAGACCTATTGGTGTTACTGTAGTACACAGATACTTTTACTGAGGGCCATTTAAGACATGCTTTTATTTCATCGGCCCTTTCCCCTTCGGCCTGTCGGAAATGTATGATAACAGTGTCTGCCTGTTTGTCTTGTCGGCCTGTTTAGCCTAGTTGGTAGTGTCATTGCCTCCGAAGCTAGAGGTCCCGGGTTCGATTCCCGGTAAGGGCATTTGTTTCTGTGGTGAACAGAGACATTTGTTCCTGAGACTTGGACGTTTTCTATGTATTTAAGTATATATCTATTAAATATATCGTCGTCTAGTACCCATAACACAAGCCTTATTGAGCTTACTGTGGGACTAGTTCGATTTGTGTAAAAAATGTCCCCTAATATTTATTTATTTATTATTATTTATTTATTATTTAATAGTTTTCGATCCCTATTTTTGCCAAAATCAAATGAAATTCGACAGTTTGCCGGTTCTCAGAATGTAAACTGACTTTTCTTCTGTTCATCGTTAATGAATCACAATCACCAAACTTTGTATACCGAAACCCCCAGAATGTAACAACTACTTTTCTGGAGACCGCATCTAAATCGGTTCAGCCAAACGCGAGATAATCGTTGACAAACATAAGAACCTCTTTTTTGTAGACGGTTAAAAATTTCGCTTAGTACGCGGGCGAAGCCGCGGGCAAATGCTAGTAGTGTATAACACGATAGTGAAAGGGACGGATGGGACGGCATCGGCACGATGCCCTCTGGCCTTGACTAAGGGAGGTATTCCACTCATCCAATATCTTTGATCAAAGAAATTGGATGATTTCATCAAACATGGATGGGACCCCGACATTTGATCAAAGATTCCGATGACAGTTAAATCAATACGACTACGCGTGAAAAAAAAAACTTGGGAGGAATGGGCCTCTGTCAAAGAAATTCCGATGACAGTTAAATCAATATGGCTACGCATGAAAAAAAGATATTGGACGACTGGACCCATAGCGCTATTTTCGCATATCGTGATAATTCATAACGCTACTTTGTCAATAAAACGTTTTACTAATAACGATATTTGGCGTGCATTATAGCGGTATCCATTATAATGTTATAAATAAAAAAGCAATATATATATATATATATATATATATATATATTTATATAGCGATATTTTGTGAAGCGCTATAATAACGTTATAGGCTATCTCTGTCTCGCTCTTTTGTGCGCTTTGACTTGTACGTCAAACTCGAGTACGTCATTGTCGCCACCGCCATCCTCTTCCACGATATTATAACATTATCATATAAGGTCATGATTTTCATATTAATTCCTATGAGGAATATTGATAATGATTATAACGTAATTTTAAACACTAACGAAATATATCGTTATAATAGTGCTTATTTTCATAACGTTTTAAAGGCCTGGTTGCAAGTTTTGGGTAAATGTAAAGTCAATCCCATCAAAAACATAAACGTGAAAATGGCAGCCAAGTTCACCGACAAAAGAATTGAAATCTAAATGGGAGCCAAGTTCCGTAGATTATCTGAAAAGTTGCCAAGTTTGGCACTACTTATAGATTGTTTACAGTAAAACTAATTTACTGCGGCTTAATGCATTTTGAGCCTTAACTTGGCAGTTTTCTTAAATATCCAACAGCTTTTATAGTATTATTATATAGCTATAACATACTCCATAGAAAATGGATATTATTACATTTTGTCAAACTTCATGCTGGTGCTTTCCCAGAGCGAATGCACGAGTTACTATACAAAATACCCAAACCGCTATAGGTGCACCTCAAATATTTGAAGAATTCCATAGATTTCTCCAGGACCCTATGAGCAGATTCTGACCCGATGACAATGGGACCACCCCGGAAGTATACCGTTTCAAACAAAAAAAGAATTATCCAAATCGGTTAATAAATGACGGAGTTCTGAGGTACCTAGCATAAATAATAAAAAAAAACTAATTATAAAAACACTGTTTTCTGATTTTTTCTGGTGTATACACATAATTAGAAGAAGTGGGTTATGTTTTTGATTACTAGTCAGTCAGTCAGTCACTGGTAAAAAGGCCGTTTTTTGGAATTTAATATCTCAATAACTATTAAACCTATATTTATGAAATTTGGGGTTCTAGTTGTTCTAAAGGATCTTAATATATGTGTACCAAATTTCGTATAATAGTTGGCTATAAAGTGTCCAGTATAAAGTGAGCTCTAAATGGCTCAACAATTAAAGTCCGTGACCGTACTAGGGTAGTGAATACATTTCTTGACTGTACTTAGTAAAAAAATTATATCAATTGTCAAATCGAGCACAATTTAGAAAAAATAAAAAATATATTAGGGGACATTTTTTACACAATTCGAACTAGTCCCATAGTAAGCTCAATAAGGCTCGCGTAGAAAAGTTTCTATAAATATTGTTTCCTAGTTGGTTGAGCCAGTTTTTAAATCATGGAATTGTATAAAACTCACGTCTTTGGGAATGGTAACTTGAGTGGTAGTCTCCTGCTGATTGCTATCGCCGCCGAAGCTGCCGCCACTGCCACCACCACCGCCGCCACCGCCGCCGCCGCGACCGCCAAAGTTGCCGCCGCCAAAGTTGCCTCCGCCGAAGCCGCCTCGAGGAGGGCCGTTGAAGTTGCCCCTAGGACCGGGGCCACCGAGACCACCAAGGCCACCGGGGCCGCCGAGGCTGCCCAGGCCGCCTAGGCCGCCGAGGCCACCGAGGTTGCCGGGGCCGGAGAAGTCGTTGAAGCCGCCACGGGGTCCGGGCGGGCCGCTGCGACCCAGCGGTGGGCCGGGTCGCGGCGGCGGCGGCCCGCGGCCGGCCGGGCCCCCGGGGCCCATGGGCGGCATGCCGCGCGGCGGGGGGCCGCCGCGCGGTGGGCCGCGGCCGGGGCCTCCGCGCGGCCCGCCGCCACCCTGCCCGTTGCCGAAACCACCGTACTCGTCGGCATAGTAGTCATCGTAGTTGTGGGGGTCGTAGTTTTGGACGGCTCCCTTGATGGGCACCTGGAACGGAACATATGTTTTCTCCAATACGCTCGGAAATGATAGCATTACTGTCGCAAAAATAGTCCGTGAAGTTTCTCGTTATTGACTAGCGCAAATTTAATAGTACATTATTGCAGAGGCCGGGAAAAAACAATTCGTGGACAAGTAGATTTTGACGGACGACGCGAAGATATGCGTCCACGAATTGCTTTATGAAATTGGGATATTGTCGAGAATTTAAAAATGTGGTTATATTACATTTTTTTATCGTCTATTTGATTGACCGGAAAAGCCCGCTTAAAAAATGCAATTGTTTTCAATTAGGTCTTAAAGTATCAAATTTCAAGAACAAAATACTATTAATGTAACAGGTACATTAATCGAGAGTCGCGTTATTAAGAGGGCGCAGTATGCTCGGTTCTCCATACAAACGTATTTATGCTCTCATTTTAAAACGCCATGCTAGAATAACATGAAACTTTGTGTACACAATGGGATGGCATATCTAGGTCGGAAATTAGTTTTTGTTGCTAGAAATTGTAAAAGAAAAAAAATACAGCGGTTTTTTGAGTTTTTTACGGCTTGTCTGAAAACCTTAATAATCGTTGTATTCTTTCTCCATTATAATTTCAAGCAACAGAAACTAATTTCCGACCTAGATATGCCGGATCCCATTGTGTATACAAAGTTTCATGTTATTCTAGCATTGCGTTTTAAAATGAGAGATGTTTGTATGGAGAACCGAACGTACACCGCACTCTTAAGGACTCGAGAATTTTAAGAACTAATTATGTAACATTGCATACAATATTTTTTTCTATGACAGTAATAATAAGTACATTATTATTGAGGCATGGAAGGTGGCAATTGCAGGCTAAATATTAGTTTAACGGACTCACTAGATCGTCCGTTTAATTAATATGAAGCCTGCAATTGACATTCCAGCCGAGGCTAAGTATAGCGCTTTTCTCAAAAATGGGGGAAAAGAAAACTAAATTTGTATTAAGTTTAAATAAACATTAACTTAAAACGTCAACAGAATCTGAAGTGTATTTTTCCACCGATAACCGCATTTTTTTCAGACACGAACAAAAATGTCGCGTTTTAAACAGAAAAATAAGACTTGAATTGGCTGTTTACGATCTGTGCCATCTTTTGTGTCTGTTTAAAAAGTGAGTAACTCGACAAATAAAGCAATTTATATGTAACATTGAAGTCTCGCGGGGCGAGCCTTCAATTTTTTTTTATCTTTTTATGACTGACCATAAACTGTACACTCCGCCTTTCAATATATAGCAAGAAACATCCACTTTTACGGGCATTTTGGAGAGAAATAATTTATTGTTTTAAAAATACAAGGTGTATAAATTTTTAAAGGGTCGGGAACGAACATGTGACATCCCTGGAGTTGCAAACGTCCATCGGCTGCGGTGACCGCTTACCATCAGGCGGGTCGTACGCTTGTTTGCCACCGACGGTATAAAAAAAACGAGAAGAAAATTCTCGTTGATACCGGAGCGGCGACATCATCATGCGTCAGTACTCAGTAGTAGAGTTGGGTCGTGTGTGCCTGTGTGGTTACCTCTCGCACTAGGTCGAGCACCTCCCGCACGGCGGCCGCGACGGCCTCCGGCCCGCCCACGAGCTGCACCACGCGCTCCGTGCTCTGCGGGGCCGGGTTCGAGAATATTTTCAGGCGAGCGCCAGTTTTCTGCAAACGACATGAACATATGAGACAATAGGCGAAACGGCTCCTTAGAGATACTGGGGTGAGAAAGGTTCAGTTTTAAAATGTATGTATATCGCGGGGTGAAAAATTCATGCATTGTTACATGTGATACCTTTGTACAAAGCTTGCCGTGACGCGGAAGGGATCCCAGGTAGTCTCCATTAAATTCAAATAACTGTTCAAAAGCCGAACAATTGACAGATTCATGGGAAAATAGAAAAAGTTAAATATTTTTCGGCCCCTGATAAAAAAAGGTTTATTGAAAGTTATATCTGTATGTATCCCATCCTTATTATCAAAGTTAATGATACAAAGGATGATCATTTCTACACATTCCAAAAATTTAATTAAAAAGTGAGCCATAAACCTTAGCACTATCCCGACAAATGACATAACAGAAGCATATGTATATCCGTTTATTAGTGGAAAACACGCCACGTTCCCCAGGGAAAAGAAAGTGGACGGGGACGGATGGTTTACCGAATGACCGCTGCTGGTGGAGTCAGTGTGTCGGCGAGTGGTGACCGTCGGCGAGTGACAGCGGGGCGCGCGCAGGCGCCGCCGCATCGACCCGCGCACGTGCCCCGCACGCACAAACAACACCCGACACGAGCCCGCCGCACCGACCACATAATCCCATTGCAATCACTGATTTTGGAATATAGACACGATACACATGTTCCGGTTTATCACATCCGTGAAAATAATATTGTCTTCAAAGTAGATATCACTCGATGGTCCGTCGAGGTATCTCGATCCGAGTAATCTAAATTCGAAACATCTATTAGTTGCATTTTTAATCGGTTCGAATATTTTCAAACTACAAATCACATTTAATAAGTGCAGCGAATTAAATAAGTCGGGAGCGCACGACCCTTTCCGGCGGGTGGTGGCGGAGTGAGTGAGCCGGGCGGCGGCGGCCCTGCCGTGCAACACCTGTCCCCCTCCCCGCGGGATGGCAGTTTCCCCTCGCTGCGCCGTGCACTTGTGGGGCTCCGGGACTCCGGCACGCGCCACGCCTACGCCACGAAACCAAGGAACTTTGCAATTTATCATAAACTCCCAATTGACCTTCCTAATAATCAATTCATATCGGGATAACGGGCTTGTGCAACAAGGCGAAAAAACTTACAAACAATCATCATTACTATCTAGAAAACGTACATAAAAGACGGTTTTAACAAATACAGCCTACCTCCCTTCGTTTGATCACCCACCCACATTATTATAGGAAGTTTTACCACCCTCATAGTAGTTTTATTGGTATTTGATGTCCATAAAGAGGTCAAATAAAAGATTGGTACGTAACGTCAAAATATGTCGGTATACGTATGGAGGGCATCGATGAGCAACGTCAAAATATGTCGGTATACGTATGGAGGGCATCGATGAGCAATCGATATTCTGTATCGGACGGTGCACGAAGCCTTTCCGATCGGAAGCGGAAGCGGGTCGCGTGCGGAGGCGTAATTGCCGGTGTCACCACGACAGGCCGGTAATGAGGGATGGTAATTCCCAACTACATAAACGACATACGCTGCGGCAACCACTACACTTATTTTTGGATAGGTATTGATGTAGCCACGAAAGCATTCATATTTATACATTATTACATATTAATTTCACTAAATGCCATTAGATTGACATAACTACAAACACAATAACAATCAATCATAAGTAAGTGACGGTAAAACCTATTCCGTGATAATCTTTGTTATCGACGTCATCGTCTTTTAATATCGCTTAGTAATTTACTTATTGTGACTGGTATTGTCAGCTAGTTATTTTTTACCGAGCGAAGTGACTTCTTTGCTCCACCCATTTCCCTATTGGGGAGGATGTGGAGTTTACAAAAAAAAAACCATTTCCCGGCGTAACCCGAACCAGCGCAGACGCAGCCGAGTGCCACTTCCGACCTGTAGGGAAACGAATCGAAACCTCTTCTAGTCGCTATTCACACGTGATATTCTAACAAAAGATCACGTAGGTACTTCCACTTTCTAAAATGTGTCTATTACAAATAATAATAATGCTTTAACATACCCATAACATGACTTACTTATTTTTTATTTATTTAGGCTGGGTTGCACCGACTTACGATCACAGACCGATCAACGTTAAATATGGCGCCGGCAGCTGTCATCCCATTGAAACTGGTCAAACTTTCCATACATTCAAATTTTAACGAACACAGCTTACGATTACAGTCGGTTTGGTGCAACCCAGCCTTAATCTTTATTGCACGTAAAGAACTCTGAACGTACAATAGGCGGAATATATTTCAGGTAAATTGTTTTAATTTAACCCTATATCGTCGTCGTCAGTCTTTATTTGCGTCGGCAAAATTCATGGAATATCTCATACATAAAACAATCTTCACCCTACCCGTGAAGCCAGCGAAACTGTTTCAATCAGGAAAGTTGCGAACATGCGCTCGTGTACTAGACGGTTGGCTCAAATTAAAGTTAACTTTTGTAAGTGCTCTCGAGCACGTTAATCGACCGAGAAGCACTCCCGACTCACGTTTCTCGATGGCAAGGATTAATGACACGGCACCTGCCCTTTTGCCAAATCTTGTTTGTAAGTCAGGAATCTTTTGTTTGAAATCTACAAAGATTAATTTTGGAACGCTCTGAATATTTACGATTACGATAAAATGTTAGGTGTAGATGTTGGGTTAGTATTACAGTGTTGATTATAAATATGCATTAAAGTAAGTGAACGTGGAGGATAGCATCTGTGGATCACCTGCGCGTGTGCCTGGTCGGAGGGTAATCAAGGGGCTAGAGGGGTACGGCATATGTCGTGAGCTCGTTCGTGTAAAGACGTCGCGCTTTGTGCAAGGCGGCGTGGGTATGGATATGGTTATAGGGTAGTGTGGACCCCAGGTGCGCAGTGTTTTTGTGCGGCCTTCCGGCGGCTGCGCGCGCACCTGCCAGTGCAGCTGCCGTCGCTAGCACGCGCCCGCGCTGGCCCTCCACCTAGCACACTCGAATCTTCACTCACCTCCTACTCCTACTACAATGCGATTCTAATTAGCTGCCGAACGATTAGCAGGTTAGTTAGTAGTTCATATATAATCTTATTATGTACATGCTTCCAAACGCATTCTTGTGTGAAATATAGGTTTCATGTAAAAAGATTTCACCAAGCGGTTTTTGATGTCATGTGTCTTCGTCTACCCCTCAAAAAGTAAGCTGCACTCATGCGCAAAATAGTTAAGTAAACAATGAAGTTTTTTTATCTCGATTTGCACAGGTAACGTCTATTGACTTGGCTTGTATAGAATTTTACTGTCTAACAATAGTGAAGTATAACAAAACGATGAACAGCTGATAGGTATAAAAACTTCTTGCAAACTTATTAACCGACTTCAATAGAAGGAAGGAGGTTCTCAGTTCGTCTGCATATTTGCTTTTTTTTATGTATGTATGTTCCCCTTTAACACGTTGGCCGATTTTGATAATTCTTTTTTTTTTGTTTTTAAGCAGGTACCCCCAAGTTGGCCCCATATAAATTTGGTGAAGGTCTGAAGATGGGATCTAGGAGGAATCGAGGGAACTCCTGGAATTTGATTTGATAGGCACGCATATGCCTGTTTCAGTATTTTCTGTAGGTAACCGAGCATTGACTCACGGAAACCACAAATTGTGGCATAGCGAAGTACAAAATTGGGGTCGTTTTTTTTGGTATAAATTATTTCTTAAACGATCTGCTGGCGATAATTTTATTATTATTATTCCGTTTAGGTATGCTGGAATGAACTCACTTAAAACTAAAATAAGTAGAGATGATGACTACGATGAATGTTCTTATGCCCAATCAACAATCTTCTGGGTGAGCTCGCTTCATCGTCGGCCTCATCTTTGCCCCCGGGCTAGATGCTGGCCAAGAGCAATCCCATAAAAAAAACAATCATTCCTTGGAAACAAAGCAGTTCGGTGAGGAACGTTGACAGATAGTTAAGTTACAGGCTGTCATGATAGAGTTTTGAAAACTTCATCAAAGACGAACCGTTTCGACGGAGGATAATACGGGATGGAATACGCCTGCTATACAGTTACTTAACACTTAAACTTGTTTATTCCCCATAAATAAATAAATAAATTGGCAAATTTACATTTCCCTTTCTTCAAACGTAAACATGTTTTTCCTTCGATAGTTTTAGTTTTTTCCATTACTGCTATTGACGTAAGCGAAGTATACCTAGCATAAGCAATATCTGTTAAAACGTAACATCCGTCTGATAAATAGATAAAAGCTCGAGATCCACTGCGGCAGCTGCACACGCATCTGCTCCATCCCGAGCACCACATGGGCCAAATACCGTCACAATAAAAAAACATTCCGAAATAACTGTACCTATCTCCACCCAACAGATACGAGTATTATAAGCATTTCTGCATCTGCTCGACTCAGGAAAATTACGTAGGCGGCGCTACATAGAGTAAGTAACATTTACTTACTTTAAAAGGTTAAATATCAGCTTACCTCTCGCAATTCCTTTATCTTGGCGCCTGCTTTGCCAATTACGCAACCTGCCCGACTCTGGTGGATCAGTAGACGAACGTCGAGATCTTCATCGTTGTTTCCACCTTTATGAGGACCGGCCTGATTTAACAATGATGTAGTTTTAGTTGCGTTTAAAAATTGAAAATTAACAGATGTACGTAAACATGTTTGACTATTAAACTTACATCAGCCAAATTCGGAAGGATATCTCTCACAATATCCAAAATAGTCTCCACCTCCGGCGCTGCTATGGAGAGCACCCTGAAAACGATAATGGTTAGTAAGTTTGTTCCACGAGGTGTGTAAGTATGGCATCACAACACAATATCATAAAAAGTATCAAATCAACGGTCAGGGAGGTCTGTTTGCCGGGCGGGATCTGCACGGGAAGCATGTTAGCGATGAAGTAGTGATGGCGAACAACGCGCAGGGAATAAGATCGGTTGGAGCAGTCCTGTGCGGAAAGAAGTAACGAGTGATGGGATAGTCCTGGGGAGCGCTCGTAGATTAACTAGTATGGCAGGAAAACGTCGCACGCTCGTCAGAACCGAGGTCGTTCTGTGAGAGAGCATCATCCTGCGCAGTGTAATGATAGGGACGGGTGGTCGAGACGGGATGAAGCACCTAGCGCCGGGTGATGACGGCTCAAACACGATCCGACACCTGACTGTTGACGAGCGGAGCTCAAGCATCGCTCAACTCGGGCATTACAAACATTGTTGAGAGTAGATGTTGACGTTATAGTTTACCGTTCGGGGCCGGGGCAATCTGGGACTGTTATAGAGGCTTTGTACTGCGTGGCGGGGCGGCGGGTGCGGGGCAGCGGCGTCCGGCAGGGCGGGACCGGCAACCAAGACTCGCTGTAGCGGCGCACCGACCGTCTCCAGGCGCCCGGGCGCACGCCGCGCCGGCCGGAGCCGGACACGGGCGTGCGCCAGGGCGCCGAGAGCAGGACGGTGCGCCGCCAACACGCCAAGGAGGCGTGACGGGAGCGCTAAACCTGCAACTGGCTGCCGGGGGGTTATTCTGTCTACAGCCTACGGACGGGCCGCTGGTGCGATATCCGGTGGCCTTGATGACCACCGGCGTGCGCTTTTTTCTTGAAAATTCAGATTATGCTCTACATAAGACGGGTGATGTTAGCATTAGTTGAATCTTCGAGGGGTCTAAATGCGAACATCACCAGAACGGTCAGGAGACGTGGATCTGGTGGGAGTCTTTCTCTCGGTGTATGCACCCACACGGTTCATAATCATAATAGCAGTCATGTTATAATTGTATGGTAATATTATCTGACCTGTGGTGAAAAACGTTAGTTGTATAACTTACAGCTTAATAACACAATAGTACAAATGCTTAAAAATAGGTATAAACATATGTTTAAAAATGCTTAAAAATAGGTATATATGATAGGTATATTTCAGGATAGATGTAATATTAAAATAATTTTCATACCCCATTTTCTATTGTCTGTTCTTGAAATGAATACTAAGTCATAAATTAAATCATATCTAAAAAAAATACACTAATCAATACTTCCATTAACTTATACAGAACATACAAGTGCAGACTATCTAAGTATTCCACTGTGTACCTTTTCATACTATTATTTAATTACTCCATTTCAAACTTCCTACTTTCAGTATTGCTTAAATACTGACCTGGGTTCTCAATTTTGATATATTGGCGCCTCCTTTGCCGATGATAGAGCCAGCCACCTGTCATAAAATTGTGTTTTAGAGTCACACAAATAGCGGAGATCATTGAGTTCATAGTCCGTATATGTATCCGGTATATGTACCCAGAATCTGATTTAACTATTTCCAGCGAGAAGTAGTTTTGTTCGAGTTACTCGAATCACAACAAAATCGAGCGAAAGCAATATCATTGACTTTTGCCGTGTGCTGCACAAGTCAGCACACGGCAAGAGTTAATGGTATTGCTCTATTGCTGCATTATTGAGAGCGATAGACCTGCTGTCGACACAGCATCTCCTCAAACCAACAAACGAATGTTCCTTCCCTGAAGTTCTAGGTGGCCATATGCTACGGTGTTCGCTTACCATCAGGCGGGCCGTAAGCTTTTTGTCACAATAAAATACACGTGAAATCGACAATAAAAGTAACGTCACAGTAATGTACAAAATACATCATACATTTTGCTTGCGGATTAATCGATTTTTCAGGAAGAATTGAGAATGCCGCAGTGGTTTCTGCAAAAAACTTTCGTTGTATTGAAGATGATTTAACCTATTCGCCGCCACGTCAAAAAGTAATAGCGTGCCACCAACGCCAAAGTCTTTGTACCAAAAGACTGGCTTTGTAGCAAAATGAACCTTACTTGACAGCACGTAGGTTGCCTTTACATCACTTGACATGACTTTAAAGTCGTTAGCGTGTGGGGCACGAAATGTGCGGACTTCGTATCAAGTCAATGGCGGCGAAAGGGTTAACGGCCATTATACATATACAAAATACGATTATTTCCCTTAAAACGTGTCCAGTCCTTAAAATATTGCTATTTCCGTATATCTTTATGAATGGTTCAAAACATTATTCGACAAACAAAACGTTTTACTCAAAAGTCTCAAAACGATATTTGTAGCGGTATTATTATAATAATACAACGTTATTTTTATATCTTTATGCGGAATATTGATTTTGATATTCTTCTTCTTTCCCTTTTCCCACCTACGTGAAGTCTCCTTGATAGTTTGCGCCAGAGTGATCTATTCTGGGTTGTCTGCTCATCATGTTCAGGTTCTTGAGGTCTTTTCTAATATTGGACCACCTTCGGTTCGGGAAGGATTACGAGGCCGGTTGGATTAAGTGTTTGGGCCAGAAAAAAACATATTTTTAACCGACTTCAAAAAAAGGAGGAGGTTCTCAATTCGTCGGGATACTTTTTTATGTATGTTCAACGATGCTCGGAGACTAGTGGACCGATTTTATAAATTAGTTTTTTGTTTGAAAGGCTGTTGATTTTTTTTTTAATATGACATAGGTGGCAAACGAGCAGACGAATCGCCTGATGGTAAGCGATTAGCGCCGCCCAGGGGCCTTTCAGCTCGAAGTACGAATTTTTCTATGGAAATGTTAGTTTAAATTGTTTGTACCAGATGTCACTGGGTGCTATCTCTATCGCACTTGCATATTGAAGTGACAGGGATGCAGCGGTCGTGCGGTTAGTTCTTACTAAATACACAACGGCGCTACGATCTATGTGGAGTATTTCACTGGTATCTCTATCTCAGTATATATATTGTACTTTGTGGCGCCGCCCATGGACACTCGCAACACCAGAGGGGTTGTAAGTGCGTTGCCGGCCTTTAAGATGGGAGTACGCTCTTTTCTTGAAGGTTTGAAGGTCGAATCGGTCCGGAAATACCGCAGGCGACAGTTCATTCCACAGTTCAGCTGTGCGAGGCAAGAAATTTCTGGAGAAACGCACAGTTGAGGATCTAAGTGGTGAGGATGGAAATTTTGTCGCGTTGGGCGATGGCGGAAGGAAGCGGCAGGGATTAGCTGGTTGGTTTTCTAGTTGGTCCCATTGTCACCAAGCAAGTCTGGATTTGATGACGGGATCTTGGAAAAATCGAAGGAACTCCTCAAATTATAAACCAAGAGGATGGGGTAAGGCAAAAAATAAGGAACTCCTCAAATTATATACCAAGAGGATGGGGTCTGGCAAAGTTTGGAGTCGGTGTTTTTTTGTTAAAAATTTACTTGTTTTGTGCATGTATGTTTATTTTTCTTACGTAGTGATTTTTTTACTCAATACACTTGTTCCAGCCGTATTCTAGCTTTAATAAGCCAGCCTTATCCATAAAATACAATTTTGGAAAGTCGTCGAAACAGGCCTCTGAGACGGCAATGACCTCTTCATTTGACGCAAATATATTTTTAATACAGTTGCTCAAAAAGTGCTACTTTACGTAGCTGTTTAACGTGCGGAAAGTTGGTTTTCGCGCACTAGTGCTTTTCACTTTTCCAATTTTTTTAAATTTATGCTTGTTCCAATGCATGACTCCGTATTGCTGGGTGTTAAATATTAGTTTCCTTTAAACGTCGTAATCAACATAAAAACCTACTGTTAATATCAGAATACGAAAAATATACACATTTCATATTTTATTACTTACCTCTTCATCATTATAACACGTTTATTTTTAATATTGAAAAACCGTTCTTAATAAGTTGTCTGAGTGGAACGGAATAGCTGCCGAAACGCCTGTCAAAGAAGAGGCGTTTTTACTTACTGCAAGCATGTTTTAAGTTTCTAAAGGCAACATTCGATATTGTTTTTATAAATATTACTTGTTGTTTTTCTTATTTTTTCGCAACTGTATTAAAAAACGTCGTTCAATACACGTGCGGAAATGTCATTCTTCACTCGTCCCGAGTGTTGCCACTCGCCTGCGGCTCGTGGCATCCCTCGGTACTCGACACAAGGAATGACATACTTTCCGCACTACCATCGAAATGTACTATTTCGCCGAGCCATTTTTTTAGGTTTGGGAATTAAAAAAAGTCTGGTATATGAGGTACGAGTAGCAATTCATACCGTAATTTTTCTGATTTTGCTGCTGAGATATTGGACGAGTGAGTTGGTGCATTTTCATGGTGGAAAATAACCTTTTTCTTTGTTAAATTTGGTAATTTATTCCTTACAACAGAATCAAGCGTAGTATTGCCCTGTAATCGTTCTTTTCCTTTTTGTAAGTAATTAATCATTGATCAGTACTAATCTGTGTGAGTCCTAAATAACGGTAGCCGTGACCTTTCCGGCCGATGGGACGATCTTTGCTTTCTTTAGAGTTGATTTGCCTGGAAGGAAGTTCTCAATTCGTCTGCATATTTGCTTATTTTTATGTATATATGTTCGCCGATAACTCTTGACTACGTTGGTCGATTTTGATAAACCCCCAAGTTGAACCCATATAAATTTGGTGTAGGTCTGATGATGGGATCTAGGAGGAATCGAGAGAACTCCTCGAATTTGATAGGCACGCATATGCCTATTTCGGTATTTTCGGCAACCAAGCGTTGGCTCTCGGAAACCATAAATTTGGTGAAGCGAAACTGGTGATGATGACCACAGCTGTCATATGAAATTCCTCAATGATGTAGGCACTTCACAGATTCCGATGAAGTTTTGTTGACGCAGCAACTAACGCTCGTAAAAATACACATTTTGAAGAGGAACTGAAGGTTGGTATGGGTTCCCCGAGGAATCGACGGAACTCCTCAAGTATCATCGGCTCATATAAAGTGACTTGGTTGGGATCTGTACCACCTCATTAGCTATCGGAAAGCAGTACAGGTAGTGAAGAGGGGAGGATATGTAAAAATGTCGTGTGTGGCATAGCAAAGTACAAAATTGGAGTAGGTATTTTTGGGTATATATAAATTATTTATAGTTACGAATCCAGGTTTCGTCTAATCACAAAACGCCGCAGAAACTCATTCAGATTGCTTCTATTTTGCTTAACTTTGCTTTTAAGTAGTCATTCGCGTAAGCGTTTGTTCCTCTGTGAGCAAACGCGGCACCCATCTCGCAGAAACTACGCTTTTCATCCTTAACTTGTTTTCTAAAATATATTGTACTCGCTCGATTGAAATATTTATATATATATATATGATGAAATCTTAATATAATAAATACACATGAACGAGTTACAAAAAATTGCAGTAATAACTAATGTTGTACTTTATACATTGTGATGTGGCAGTCAAATTGCGGTTGTAACGGGGGCATAATTGTAAAAAGTGTATGTATACATGATTATTGATAACTGAATATGATTAATTGATTACAATAACACTAATTAAAATCGTACTATATGGAGCGTGACGTCACCCGGCACGAAAAGTACGAGCCCTGATCATAATGTTCTAAATAAAATAAGCTCAAATCCAGAGCAAATATATATATTTTTAATACACAAAATGGGCACGCACCAATTAGTTACCATAATTTTACTCTAGTTGTGCCGTAACCGTGTCAGTTGCAAAGAAGCGGAGAGAAGAGACTGGTCATGTCGTTACGTATTTACGTTTATCAATTTTTATCATACACTGAAGATGTACTTAAATATTAAAATTATTACTACAAATTCAATGTTTAATATGGTCTCATCTCTATTTTTATAAATACGAATTTAAATAACAGGTAACGAAATGCAAAATATCGATTGTCAATCGCTAGCTATAGTTTTCGAGATATGACTCTCAAAAATAACTCTTTTTGGGTTCATTTCAAAATAACCGTGACAAATTTTCGTGTGCAACTATTTATTGTGAGCGTTCGAAATTGAGAAGTCGCCCCCATGACGCGCTGCATCGCCATAGCGGGTGGCGTACGAGCCCAATTCCAAAGAAAAACCGCAAATCGATGTACAGTTTAGCCATTTGGCACACGCATACTAGAGGTAAAAATAACATTATTGACCTGCAGTTTTTAAAAAAAATCCCTTAGGAGGGGAGTGTTGAATCATTTTTTTTGTATGGACTTTTTTTTCAGAAGCCTATCGTGTGTGGTATGGTATCATATCGAAGGGCTTTTTGAGAAAATTCTAAAGATATACCACATCATTACATTTGAAATATTTTTTTTTAATTAAAACAAAAATAATTTTAAATACATACCAAGTTTGGGGTGTGTGTATAAAAAATGAGCCATATATGAAGGATTTTTTTTTCCATACTGAAAAATAATTACTCAGCGCTCCCCTCTCCTAAGGGTCTTTTTTTTAAACCTGCGGGTCAAAATTTTTGTTTTGTGCTCTAGTATGCGTGTGCCAAACGGCTAAACTGTACACCGATCTGCGGTTTTTTTTGCGTACACCTTCTTCCACTACGCTTTTTGTCCACACGGTAGCCGTAACATCGCACGAATCGCGTTATTGCATTGTACTCTTGAGTCTGTTGAATAACCGCTTCTTGCATTGGTACCACAGGTGACTAGTATAGAACGCCTTGTAATAAGCCCCAAACAGATTTATTTTGACTTGGTCAGAGCAATGAGCGAACCGGCGCGCTAACATGTTACTTCGCATAGCAATGGCCATCGCATGCTTTCGAGATCGTCGTCGAATAATACGATATATTCAATCTCTTTTGTAGTTACCTCAATAGGGCGGCCTGGACGGTCTTCGTCAAAGATGGATGTTCTGCTTCGTTTAAATTCGTTTTATCCATATGTTTATCTGCGTTTTATGTATGTTTTTCCTTCCAAAAACTAAGTGTACAAAACAAATAAATCGGCTGTGACATACGGACGGACCGACAGACATGACGAACTATAAGGGTTCCGTTTTCGCCACTTAGCTACGGAACCCTAAAAAAGGGTACTTATCAAACAGCCTTCATAGAGTACAGCAATGTTAAAGGTATGGTCTGAACCTTTTCTTTGAGTGTGGACGTACCATCGAAGAAAAGTTTCGAGAAGTTTGTCTTGGAATGGTTGGAACTAGTTTAAATCTGCCGTATTTTCGTCACATTAAGAGCCAGGCCACACTGCGTCGTAGCTCCACCGCGACACAACGGAGCGGTGCGGCCCGGCTCTTAAATGCAGGGTTTGCTCATGACATTTCTTTATGGCCCAGCACTCAGACACCAGCCATACAGAATGGCTGGTCTCACTGCAATTTCGATGAGAAATGTCTGCATCTATATCTGCATCGGATGTTACGATAGATCCTATTAGATATTTAAATTTAGTGACCCTCTTGGCAGGGGAAGTTCGCCGATGCATACGCTTTTCTTGGCTTGGGCATTGGTCGCACATTTGCAATGCATGTACTCTGTTTTGCTCCTGCTAATCTGAAGGCTATTTCACTCCAATGCCTTTTGCCCAGGACGTACGCTCTATTTGCATCTCTTCTGTTGACTTGGTCGTCTGCGTAGAGCATGCATCACGGTAGTGGCATTTCGAGATCCGTTGTTAAGTAGTCCATGACTAAATTAAACAATAGAGGGCTTCCTAAACTACACAAGATAAACCCATGGTGTTTGGGCTCATTACAACCGTCTCAACGGGTAGTTGATGATTGTGGAAGTAAAGTCGGCAATAAAAGCTTGTATCAAACATGTTTTTTTTTACCGAAACTTATTCTGATTATTTTCTTACTAAAGATCAAACCCTTCGTCGCTTTATTTATAATATGTAAGTATCAATGTATTCGACTGTTGACTGTTGTCAGTCAATCAAGATGTATTTAAGTATGTATTTATCTATATAAGTATGTATATCGTCGTCTAGTACCTACAGTACAAGCTTTGCTTAGATTGGGACTAGGTCGATTTGTGTAAGATTGTCCTCCAATATTTATTAATTATTTATTTATTTAAGATACTAAGGTTTATCGCATAGCAGTTGATTAGCAGTGACACTTACCTTGCTAGGTATGAGGAAGGTGACCTCGTCTTCGGGCTGGCGCTGCCGCTTCATGACGGGCCCGTCGTCGCCGTACGCGTCCCGCTTCATCGTGATCGTATCTAAACATCACATTTATCGTTAAAATGTGTTAAGTAACGCTACCATATTTGAGACTAGCTTTTAATTCCGCCTGTACTTTGCTTTCAATAGTTGACAGTTGTAAGTAATGATCCTTACCGAGAGCATTCGTATTCGATAATAAATCAATGGGATGATGTAAAATTGCTGTTTCACATATATGTTATTACCAAAATTTAAGATCCAATTGACACTTCAGCCTGATTATTCTTTTACGGATCGTGTTATAGATACAAATTCATCATATTTCGTATGCAGTTTAAATCCCGTTCAAGTACGTATATGCATTATGCAGACTAATCGCAAATAACCAATCACGGGCGTAGTATAATCGTAAACATCGATATGCAAATAGTCCAAAATATAGCCACTAACTGGCGACAGCTGTTCTAAATCGGCACCGGACTGGTAAGCACAGTAAGTACTCAAGTCGAGAGCTCCTGCCTGTCGCTAGCTTTTCAGCGTATTCACCTAAGAGTACCTTATTATAACGAGAGGAGCCGCCATGAACTGCGGCGAACTCCATCAAAATATATACAAAGAATATTTGCTTTTTACATTCCTCCCAGGTGCAGACTTTTTGAGGACAGATTTTAGAGCTTCGCTATATTATGTTGAATGAGCTGGATTCAAAATGATAGAATTAATATCCAGGTATATTTCCAGGACCCAAAGAATTGTAATTCGCAGGGCTCGAATTTTTCATGCCGATGACGTAAAATTTACGTCACACTGCATATATAGGATGATTCCAATTGGTGTTATAGTAATTAGTAATTATCAATCTTTTATCATCAAATCATTAAATCATGCATTTATGATGGTATTTTTTCAAAGAAACATGAGTTCCTCACATGCTTATAAATTAAAATTCTAAATTGAAAGAGAAATCCTTTATAATCTTCGGATGCAATAGGCCGTATTTGAAAAAAGACCATTCTAAATGCATGATTAAATGATTGATGATTAAAGATTGATAATCTAGACACGCGGCAGCGTGTCCAGCCAAGTTCACCCCAGGAACTGGCAGACAGTAGCCGTGTGTTATTTTACACGAACCGTTTGGAGCCACTTTTGACCCCCCAATAACTCCAAAACTATCTAACATAAAAAAATGAATTTTGGTACATGTACTAATATCCTTTAGAACAAGTAGAACCCCAAATTTCATAAATATAAGTGAAATAGTTATTGAGATATTAAATTCCAATTAACGACATTTTTACCACTCACTGACTGACTGACTAGTAATCATAACCTAACCTACTTCCAGGTGACCAGAAAGCTGAATTTGGCATGCAGCTTGGTGACTGTGTGTGTACACCAAAAATCAGATAATAGTTTTTTTTTCCTAGTATTATTATTATTAATGCTAGTTATCTCAGAACTCCGTCATTTATTAACCGATTTCGAAAATTCTTTTTTGTTTGAAACGGTATACTTCAGTTGTGGTCTCATAGTTATTAGGTAAGAATCTGATCATAGGATCCTGGAGAAATAGAGAGAACTCTTCAAATATTTAAGGTGCACCTATAGTGATTTGGGTATTTTGTATAGTAACTCGTGCATTCTCTCTTAAAAAGCACTATTTGGCGAAGATTGACAAAAAGTAATGATATCCCATCAAAAACATAAAAGTGAAAATGGGAACCAAGTTCAATATTAAGAATATGCGATGCTTATGCTTGGTTGTCATCTTCACCGACAAAAGAATTGAGATCTAAATGGGTGCCAAGATCTGTAGATTCTCTGAAATGGTGCCAAGTCCGGCACTACATTGTTTACAGTAAAAGTAATTTACTGCGGCTTAATGCATTTCGAGCCTTAACTTAGCAGTTTTCTATGCAGTACGTTATAATACCATAAAAGCTGTTGGATATTTAAGAAAACATCTGTCATGATCAATGTGTCATGAAAAATGGCAGTTTCCATTCTGACATAATAAAATTTCACATGCTATCGTTTTCGTTACTTCTAGGCTAGTAGTCTCCCGTTAGATATGAAAAGGAAATTAATTTTTCCATAGAGTTCTTGGCACTAAAGTATTATCATATTATGTTCGAGTAATTGCTTGTTTAGACGATCGTACTATATTCGTACTGCAGGAAAGGGGTAGGGCAATGAAGTGATAACATACAATAAGTATTAAATATTATGAAATGGCTCGCACACGTATTTCTGGTCGAATACATGAACTTGACAATCATTTAATTAATACGATAAATTGATAGACACTTCGCGTCTAACCGTAATTCCGAGTTTAGGCCCATTGGAAAGCATTATTCACTACATCTGTACTGTATCCGGGTGCGGCTCAAAAAAAAATGTACCTTAACGTACTGGAAAACGTAACACACAATTTTATTCGCAACACACTGGAAATTCTGTAACACGCTGGAACTCTGTAAAGCTGAGATTACATGAAGCAAGATTCGTTCGAAAATTAACAAAAATAGTAATTATATTTGCGAGTTTTTAATGTATTTAGAAAGGATAAGGGATCAAGGTATGCTTAGCTTTTTATTATGAGTAAAATTTGAATTTCTTCGCAGATGTATGCAGGTTTCCTCACGATGTTTTCCTTGATGAATTAAGAATGTTAAATGGTAATTTATTTAAGACAAGGCTAGCTAAATGGCTACAGGACAACTGCTTTTATAGTGTTAAAGACAATAAAAAAATTAGCTAAATAATAATCCCAATATTATTGTTATTAATGGCATTACTTGACATCTATATTTTAATTAATTTTACTTTATTAAATTTTACTGTAATGTTTAACTTTTGTTCCAATAAAGGTGACATGTAATAATTTTAAGATTTATTTTAATAATAATAATAATCGTATGTCATTAATACGGTTGCTACTTTGTTGCATTTTTAGCACCACTCAGGGGTCAGGTGTAGGGAAACGGTTGGTAGTTCCTACGGACGTGGTGCAACTTCGACCCCCCTTTGTCAAGTGAGTGAGCAACTTGACTGTTAGAAGTTCTGAAGCCACCCGAAGGCATCTAACTTGGCTTAACGACTGCTGTCGTAGATAGCAGCCAGTATCAACGTCTTAACGTGCTTTCCAAAGCACGGGAGCGCTCAGTTAGTAACCACTCAAAGCGGTCATCCATCTAAGAACTGATCTGGGCCCACGTTGCTTAAACTCGCAGCCGCTGGCCCACGAGCGCTCTATTTTAAGACGAGGCATTCGAATTTTTGGTCGTGTTCTTTTCGATATTGTAAGCAAACCAGTTAATCTACGCATATGAAATTTTGGTATGTTAATTTTCATTATATAATCTAACAAACTGGGATCGGACAACACGCAAAGTGAAAATTTTCTCGATAGTTTTTCGTTCCAAACTATGGTCCATTTTTTTATTCTTTTGCTAATTATTCCGGAACTATAAGTATCCAACCTTTGAAATTTTCAGAAACGACGGTAATACTATTTATCTAGCAAACTGGGATATATCATTTTATTTACTTGTGTAGTTTATTTTATATGAATTATATTATAAATTCGGGAGTTATGTCACATACGCCTTTGTGTTCATGAGCGCCATCACTGTCTTTTGTCTCTTTTTTTACGCGCGAAAGCAATTGACGCTATCTCATCAAGACTCCGCCTTCAGACGCCTGTGGCTTTTGCCGACGACGGATGTGTGCCAAAATTGAGCTGATTTCGTAAATGAAAGCGGACGGAGCATAGTAGAGCAAAAAACCAATGGAGTCATCATCATTGACAGTTTTAAATTTGGACAACTATTCTGTCGATACAAGTCGGTCAGTAGTCAAAAGCTATTTATGCGTGTATATATATATATATATATATATATATATATATATATATATATAGATTATGTAAAGCATAATCTCATATCAAAAGCATATTAAAGAAAACGCATCATGTCAATATACGTGTCTAAATAATAGTAATGAATAGATATGGCGATTTTTACACATTATTACTGAACCGAATTAATCGCGTACAACTGAAATGCATTCGACTTTTTTTATGTCGGCTCGTGACCACGGATGTTGTAATACATTCGAAACGTCGGCCAAACCTCCAAAAAAGGTGAATACATTTCAGTTTACGCGAGTAGTATACTACAATAAATATATATTTCTATAAAACTTTATTATGATTAAATACTTTATACTTTTTTTTCAACTGAATGTTTGACATCTTATTAAAATACATTCATGTGTTCAATACATAGGTACCAATACAATCCTTTTCTTAAATATTAATTGTATCACAACTATGTATCTTAACGCAGAATTTCACGACTGACACAGCAATATCTAGACACGCGGCAGCGTGTCCTGCCAAGTTCACCCCAGGAACTGGCGGACAGCAGCCGTGTCTAGACACGCGGCAGCGTGTCCAGCCAAGTTCACCCCGGGAACTGACGGACAGCATCCGTGTGTTATTTTACACGAACCGTTTCGAGCCACATTTGATCCCTCAATAACTCCAAGTCTATTTAACATAAAAGAATGAAATTTGGTACATGTATTAAGATCCTTTAGAACAACTAGAACCTCAAATTTCATAAATATAGGTAAAATAATTATTGAGATATTAAAGTCCACAAAACGGCATTTTTACCACTGACTGACTGACTAGTAATCAAAAACCTAACCCACTTTCAGGTGACCTACAAAAGTGAAATTTGGCATCCAGCTTGGTAATTGTGTACGTACACATTAAAAAATCAGAAAACTCTAATTTTGTCATTAGTTTTCTTATTATTATTAGTTGTTGTTACCTCAGAACTCCATAATTTATTAACCGATTTGGAAAATTCTTTTTATGTTTGAATTGGTATACTTTCGGGGTGGTCCCATTGTCATCAGGTCAGAGTGTAAGATTTGAGTCAGTTTTCTTAAATACCCTACAGATTTTATGGTATTATCACATACTGCATAGAAAACTGCCAAGTTAAGGCTCAAAATGCATTAAGCCGCAGTAAATTAATATTAATGTAAACAATGTAGTGCCGGACTTGCCACCATTTCAGAGAATCTACGGAACTTGGCACCCGTTTAGATCTCAATCTTTTGTCAGTGAAGAAGACAACCAAACATCGCATTTTCTTAATATTGAACTTGGCTCCCATTTTCACATTTATGTTTTTGATGGGATATCATTACTTTTTGTCAATCTTCGCCAAATGGTGCTTTTTAAGAGCGAATGCACGAGTTACTTTACAAAATACCCAAATCGCTATAGGTGCACCTCAAATATTTGAAGAGTTCCCTCGATTTCTCCTGGACCCTATGATCAGAATCTTACGATATCTATGGGACTACCCCTGAACTATACCGTTTCAAACAAAAAAAGAATTTTCCAAATCGGTTAATAAATGACGGAGTTCTGAGGTAACTAGCATAAATAATAATAATAAAAAAACTAATAAAACAATCCCTTTTTTGTTGTTTTTTTCTGGTGTACACACACAATTATCAAGCTGCATGCCAAATTTTTGCTGTCTAGATCACCTAGAAGTGGGTTAGGTTTTTGATTACTAGTCAGTCAGTCAGTGATAAAAATGCCGTTTTTTGGAATTTAATATCTCAATAACTATTAAACCTATATTTATGAAATTTGGGTTTCTTGTTGTTCTAAAGGGTCTTAATACATGTACCAAATTTTTTTTTTTATGTTACATAGATTTGGAGTTATTGGGGGTTCAAAAGTGGCTCCAAACGGTTCGTGTAATATAACACACGGCTGCTCTCCGCCAGTTCCTAGGGTGAACTTGGCTGGACACGCTGCCGCGTGTCTAGATCGTGACTAGAGCATTCGCTCGTGAAAAGTACCATTTGGTGAAGTTTGACTAAATATCCCATCAAAAAGATAAATGTGAAAATGAGAGCCAAGTTCAATATTAAGAATATGCGACGCATGGTTGTCGTCTTCGCCGACAAAAGAATTGAGATCTAAATGGGTGCCAAGTTTCATAGATTATCTAAAAAGGTGCCAAGTCCGGCACTAGATTGTTTACTGTAAAACTAATTTATTGCGGCTTAATGCATTTTGAGCGTAAACTTGGCAACTGTTGGTTTGATAAGTGGTACGTGACGTCATATTGTAGGAGCCTTTTCGGAGGCCACTAGCATTGAGCTAGTTTTGTCCTTTGTTTGTTGACCAACTACAATAATGACATTTGATTGTCATCAAAAACTGGTTCAAATGGCACCATCAAAAAAACTAGTTAACGTATATCAATAAAAAAAATCTCTATTCATTCTATGTTCTTGCTCCACTATTTGTTTTGAAAACTACACGCGCCGCACGAGCATGGCGAACGAGTGTATCTAGCGGGTGGCGGGTTGGCGCGGGTGATGGGCGGAGCAAGCGTGGGAATTATTTTAGGTTGCCTCGTCTTAATGTGGAGAATTGTCAAAAATTGTTTAGGTCAAATGTTATTCACAGTGAAAATAGAAATGTATAAATAACATTAGTTTACGTGTTGACTCTTATGTCAACTGAATACTGGGGCACCAATAGTTAAATTTTAAGACAGGTAATTATAACGTATTCTGAAAAATATTTCTATTTCTTTACCGAAAAGCTAACAAAAAATATTCCGTATATAACTTCGAAAAACTCATAGGTACGAGCTGGAAATCAAACCCAACCGCCGCTTGACAGCCACATTCGTAAACCGCTAGGCCACCGTAGCTTTTACTCGGACATAAATTGTTTCATGAAAGAGCTAAAAAATAACACGCTCTTTATTTTGACGCAGTCGGGTAAAAGCACTATGTGAACCAACCTTTAACTATCTAGTGTGTAACGTAACACGTAATGTAACACGACATAACACGCTGGAGTAAAAAACATAACGGGAAAATGCCTTAATTTAATTATAGAAGCCGCAAATTTAAAGTTAATCTGGACCCCATATGAATATCTATTTCGTAGTAGGGCTGGAAATAGTGAAAAATTTACACATACCTTGGCAATTTATTGTTGAAAATACATTTAAAATGTGAAAGTAAATTCCGGCGCACGTTTACGCAGTTTTGTTGCCAAACTAAGACGACTGGCATTTATTGGAATACTTACCAGCTGCAGTTAATAGTGTGGCCACTCTAAAAAATTGCTTCAATGTGGGCATTACTATAAAACAAAAAAGTTAGCCTAATACGCAACCAGGATAACACACTGGAAGATTTATGGAGACACTTTTTAAATTGATAAATTTAATGTGAAAATAACATAGTTTCTGAGGTTTTCAACCAAAATACTTTAAATTGACTACTCTTCTAACAACGAAGACAAAAAAATTCTAAAGTAAAAGCAGTCTTACTATTTTTTATTACATTTATGTATCAAAATATGTCCTGGGGACATTTCAATTTTGTATGGAGCGAAAAACTTGACGAATTTCATGTTACTCAAATATAAACGAATTTTATTCGCAACCATCTATTGGACTGGTTTATACTTTAGAAGAATCAATTGAATGTGGTTTAAAAAAATGAAGGGAACATTTTTTTTGGGGAATTAATCATGTGACCGAAAATTTTGTTCAAAAAGTACAATTTTTTAGCTAGACCCATCCACGTTAAATGTAATGCAGTAGTTTGTTGTTTTTAAATTATAAATAAAAATAATAAAATATTCCCATATAAGTTTCTAGGTATTATAAGATAAAAATTGTTCGTGGAAACCACTTTAGTAGTCATACTTTTTCTCATACATGCTCGGAATGGTTCCTGTTTAGACGTGCGCGCCGCCGGGCGAAAAAGGCTGTAGCAGGATAGCCTAGGAAAAACTGCCCCCAGCGATTTTGGGCCGAAACTGTAATCAAACGATGCCTTTTGGGGAGGTTATATTCTGCACAAAGTTTCATCCCTCAGTTACGCCCTGGGGGTGAAAAACACCCGATTAACCCCAAAACTGTTTTAATTATTTTTTCCTAAACTATGAAAGTGACGAATTTCAAATTTTGTACAAATATTAATAATACTAAAAGCTATTTAAAAAAAAATATGAACCCCGTAACCATTTAAATTCTTGTAAAAAAATAAATAAAAAGAATCACCCTGTATATGAAGTTTGGCTCATGGTACCCACACCATTTTTTTTCCAAAAATGAACCAATTTATATTCTACATGGATCTACTCCAGAAGGAACATTGCGAAATTAATATGTATTGGCTCTCAGGTGCGTACTATTTATTGAACTTCTACTAAGAGCCTTGCATTAGTAATAAACAATGGCTTGCGATCGGACCGTTGCTCGTACCCGAAGTTCAATAAATAGTACGCACCTGAGAGCCAATGATACATATTAAGACGAGGCAACCTAAAATAATTCCCACGCTTGCTCCGCCCATCACCCGAGCCAACCCGCCACCCGCTAGATATACTCGTTCGCCATGCTCGTGCGGCGCGTGTAGTTATCAAAACAAAAAGCGGAACTAGAACATAGAATGAATAGAGATTTTTTTAATTGAAATACGTTAACTATTTTTTTTTCATGGTGCCATTTGAACCAGTTTTTGATGACAATCAAATGTCATTATTGTAGTTGGTCAACAAACAAAGGACAAACCTAGCTCGATGCTAGTGGCCTCCGAAAAGGGGCTACAATATGACGTCACGTACCACTTATAATGCATTAGGTCGCAATAAATTAGTTTTACTGTAAACAATCTAGTGCCAGACTTGGCACCTTTTTAGATAATCTATGAAACTTGGCACCCATTTAGATCTCAATTCTTTTGTCGGTGAAGACGACAACCATGCGTCGCATATTCTTAATATTGAACTTGGCTATCATTTTCACATTTATCTTTTTGATGGGATATCATTCCTTTTTGTCAAACTTCACCAAATGGTACTTTTCACTTCCACGAGCGAATGCTCTAGTCACGATCTAGACACGCGGCAGCGTGTCCAGCCAAGTTCACCCCAGGAACTGGCGGACAGCAGCCGTGTGTTATATTACACGAACCGTTTGGAGCCACTTTTGACCCCCAATAACTCCAAATCTATCTAACATAAAAAAAATTGGTACATGTATTAAGATCCTTTAGAACAACAAGAAACCCAAATTTCATAAATATAGTTTTAATAGTTATTGAGATATTAAATTCCAAAAAACGGCATTTTTACCACTGACTGACTGACTAGTAATCAAAAACCTAACCCACTTCTAGGTGACCTAGAAAGCTAAAATTTGGCATGCAGCTTGATAATTGTGTGTGTATACCAGAAAAAATCCGAAAACAGTGATTGTTTTATTAGTTTTTTTATTATTATAATTTATGCTAGTTACCTCAGAACTCCGACATTTATTAACCGATTTGGAAAATTCTTTTTTTGTTTGAAACGGTATAATTCAGGGGTAGTCCCATAGATATCAGGTAAGAATCTGATCATAGGGTCCAGGAGAAATCGAGGGAACTCTTCAAATATTTGAGGTGCACCCATAGCGATTTGTGTATTTTGTAAAGTAACTCGTGCATTCGCTCTTCAAAAGCACCATTTTGCGAAGATTGACAAAAAGTAATGATATCCCATCAAAAACATAAATGTGAAAATGGGAGCCAAGTTCAATATTAAGAAAATGCGATGTTTGGTTGTCTTCTTCACCGACAAGAGATTTGAGATCTAAACGGGTGCCAAGTTCCGTAGATTCTCTGAAATGGTGGCAAGTCCGGCACTACATTATTAACATTAATATTAATTTACTGCGGCTTAATGCATTTTGGGCCTTAACTTGGCAGTTTTCTATGCAGTATGTTATAATACCATAAAAGCTGTAGGATATTTAAGAAAACTGACTCAAATCTTACACTCTGACCTGATGACAATGGGACCACCCCGACAGTATACCAATTCAAACATAAAAATAATTTTCCAAATCGGTTAATAAATGATGGAGTTCTGAGGTGACAATAATAATAAGAAAACTAATGAAAAAATTAGAGTTTTCTGATTTTTTATGTGTATGTACACAATTACCAAGCTGGATGCCAAATTTCACTTTTCTAGGTCACCTGAAAGTGGGTTAGGTTTTTGATTACTAGTCAGTCAGTGGTAAAAATGCCGTTTTTTGGACTTTAATATCTCAATAAATATTTCAACTATATTTATGAAATTTGAGGTTCTAGTTGTTCTAAAAGATCTTAATACATGTACCAAATTTCATTCTTTTATGTTAAATAGACTTGGAGTTATTGAGGGGTCAAAAGTGGCTCCAAACGGTTCGTGTAAAATAACACACGGATGCTGTCCGTCAGTTCCCGAAGTGAACTTGGCTGGACACGCTGCCGCGTGTCTAGATATTGCTGTGTCAGTCGTGAAATTCTGCGTTAAGATACATAGTTGTGATACAATTAATATTTAAGAAAAGGATTGTATTGGTACCTATGTATTGAACACATGAATGTATTTTAATAAGATGTCAAACATTCAGTTGAAAAAAAAAAGTATAAAGTATTTAATCATAATAAAGTTTTCTAGAAATATATAAATATTGTAGTATACTAGTAGGTGGACGTTTTGATTTTATAATGATGATAATATAAGTCATTCCTTCATCATCACCACAAATAGTGTCTAAAACAGCAGGGTTTTTGTATGACTGTGCAGTGTGACTATTTTCGATGCTAATTGTCAGCCCATACAAAACCTGACAAAACGAGCACGTGGCGATTTCAAGCGCGTTGGACAATAAGCCCTCAGAATCAATTCTGAGGAAAAAATTATCGCCGTAGCTTATTATTGGTAAAAGGGACTTAATCGCGTAAACTAAAATGTATTACAACATCGGTGGTCACGAGCCGACCAAAAAAAGTCGAATGCATTTCAGTTGTACGCGATTAATTCGGTTCAGTAATAATGTGTAAAAATCGCCATATCTATTCATTACTATTATTAGACACGTATATTGACATGATGCGTTTTCTTTAATATGCTTTTGATATGAGTTTATGCTTTACATAATCTATATATATATATATATATATATATATATATATATACGCATAAATAGCTTTTGACTATTGATCGACTTGTATCGACAGAATAGTTGTCCGAATTTAAAACTGTCAATGATGATGACTCCATAGATTTTTTGCTCTGCTGTGCTCCGTCCGCTTTCATTAACGAAATCAGCGCAATTTTGGCACACATCCGTCGTCGGCAAAAGCCACAGGCGTCTGAAGGCGGAGTTTTGATGAGATAGCGTCAATTGCTTTCGCGCGTAAAAAAAGAGACAAAAGACAGTGATGGCGCTCATGAACACAAAGGCGTATGCGGCATAACTCCCGAATTTAGAAAATAATTCATATAAAATAAACTACACAAGTAAATAAAATGATATATCCCAGTTTGCTAGATAGATTACCGTCGTTTCCGAAAATGTCAAAGGTTGGTTGGTTGTTAGTTCCGGAATAATTAGCAAAAGAATAAAAAAATGGACCATAGTTTGGAACGAAAAACTATCGAGAAAATTTTCGCTTTGCGTGTTTTCCGATCCCAGTTTGTTAGATTATATAATGAAAATTAACATACCAAAATTTCATATGCGTAGATCAACTGGTTTGCTTACAATATCGAAAAGAACACTACCAAAAATTCGAATGCCTCGTCTTAATTTCGCAATGTTCCTTCTGGAGTAGGTCCATGAAACTTTTGTATAATGTAGAATATAAATTGGTTCATTTTTGGAAAAAAAATGGTGTGGCTTGAATAATGGCTTTTTCATTTTTGTTTTTTTTTTACAAGAATTTAAATGGTTCCGGGGTTCATATATTTTTTTTAATAGCTTTTAGTATTATGAATATTTGTACAAAATTTGAAATTCGTCACTTTCATAGTTTAGGAAAAAATAATTAAAACAGTTTTGGGGTTAATCGGATGTTTTCACCCCCAGGGCTTAACTGAGGGATGAAACTTTGTGCAGAATATAACCTCCCCAAAAGGCATCGTTTGATTACAGTTTCGGCCCAAAATCGCTGGGGGCAGTTTTTCCTAGGCTATCCTGCTACAGCCTTTCGGGCGACGCGCCACGATAAAATCCACGGCGGCGGCGTGGGAGTTTTCAACTTTGACGTATTATAAAAAGCACGCTTGAACAAAAAAACTTTATTAAGTAAACTGAAAAGATGACTTAATCACTTTTCTTGCCAGAAATATTTTGTTTGCACCTTTAATAGTTGTCGTGCACAAAAAATAATTTCATCACCCTAAATGGACTCAGCATCCCGGCATTTTGGCTGTGTTAAAAGCAATCCAGCAACCGAAACACTCTTTCGCTTGGAGTGCTGGTTGCTAGAATGCATAACAGAGCCTGTGCTAATGATGATAACCGCGGGTAGGCAGATTGTCTGGTTTCATGCCAGTAGGACAAGTTGTCCCCGTCTTCAAGTTCCGCAGGATCAGCAGTCGCTAGGTATTTCCATAGAGAAATAAGTAAGATAGGGCGCTCACTCAATAAATCAGTTTTGTTATGAAAACTACGGGTTATTTTGTAGTCGGCATCTAGCGTCAAATAGCGGAATTATCAGTACTGCTACTCGACAATAGACGCCGTGACGAACGAACAATCGGATGCTCAACCATTTTTAGCTAATATTATAACCGGATTAACCGGAACTCTGATTTGAACTCATTCTGCTTTCAATATTAGCATAGAGAAAATAAGTAAGAATAGAGAGCTCACAGCTCACTCCATACATCAGTTTTTACTAGTTATTTCGTAGTCGACATCTAGCGTCAAATAGCGGAATTATCAGTACTGCTACTCGACAATAGACGCCGTGACGAACGAACAATCGGATGCTCAACCATTTTTAGCTAATATTATAACCGGATTAACCGGAACTCTGATTTGAACTCATTCTGCTTTCAATATTAGCATAGAGAAAATAATTAAGAATAGAGAGCTCACAGCTCACTCCATACATCAGTTTTTACTAGTTATTTCGTAGTCGACATCTAGCGTCAAATAGCGGAATTATCAGTACTGCTACTCGACAATAGACGCCGTGACGAACGAACAATCGAATGCTCAACCATTTTTAGCTAATATTATAACCGGATCTCTATTATGAACTCATTCTGCTTTAAATATTAGTAGTAAATTGTTGAGAAATACACTTTTCGTCGGTAGCGACATACGTGACATGTAGTATCTTTATAGCAGTACTGATAATTCCGCTATTTGACGCTAGATGTCGACTACGAAATAAACAGTAAAAAGTGATGTATGGAGTGAGCTCTCTATTCTTACTTATTTTCTCTATGATGTAAATTGTTGAGCAATACACTTTTTGTCAGTAGCGACATATAAGCTAGTATCTTTATAGCAGTACTGATAATTCCGCTATTTGACGCTGGATGTCCACTACGAAATAACCCGTAAAAACTGATGTATGGAGTGAACACTCTATTCTTACTAATTATTTACTTAGTCGGCTCATAAGTTCTGTCACTGGCCTTTAAAATTTAAATTTGGAACTCCTAAAACAAAAACCGTTGTGCATTTGAATTTCGAATCTTTTTTAAATATTTGAGTAGTATAATTTTGCAATTTTCTGTTTTCTTTAACATGGAGTGGACGCTTAAAGATAGCCGTACCGCAATAATTGCACTATATCGTTGTGGACACTCGCCGACTAAAATTGTTAAGCTACTTAAAAAATTTAAAATTCTCTCTAAGATTTGTGTAGCGTACCATAGAAAGATACAGTGAGGTCTCTAGTTTAAATGACAAGAAAAGAAGCGGTCGTCCGTGTACAGCTAGGACTCCAGCGGTTGTACAAGCAATTAGGGCACGCATTGCCAGAAATCCCGCTAGGAAACAAAAAGTTATGGCCCTCCAGATGGGTTTGAGCAGAAACACGGTGAAAAGAGTGCTTAATCAAGACCTGAGACTTCGTGCTTATAAACGAAAAACTGGCCATCTTCTCAAGGGTCGGCTTAAAGCTTTAAGGCTTAAAAGATCTAAAGCTTTATTGAAGAAGTACGCTAAAATAAGCATCGTTGTATACTGTTTTCGGACGAGAAAATTTTTGACATAGAAGAAAACTGTAATAAACAAAATGATAGAGTGTACGCTCGCAATAGTAAAGAAGCGTCTAATAGCATTCTCCGTATTCAAAGAGGTCATCACCCTTCATCTGTGATGGTTTGGCTGGGAGTTTCTTATGCGGGCGTCACTAGTATGCATTTTTGTGAGAAAGGAGTAAAAACTAGTCCCAAAGTGTACCAAGACACGGTGTTGACTAATATTGTGAAACCACTATCCCATACGATGTTTCTAAACCAGCATTGGGTTTTCCAGCAGGACTCTGCTCCAGCCCATAAGGCAAAGTCTACACAAGCCTGGCTCGCCTCCCATAAAATCGACTTTATACGGCATGAAGATTGGCCCTCCTCTAGCCCAGATCTTAATCCGTTAGACTATAAAATATGGCAGTATTTAGAGGAAAAGGTGTGCTCAAAACCTCATGCAAATCTAGACTCGCTGAAAAAATCCCTTGCTACGGCAGTGGCCAATATCGACATGAAAGTGGTGCGTGAATCCATTGACGACTGGCCACGCAGACTTCAAGCCTGTGTAGATAATTATGGCAGTCATTTTGAATAAATGTTATACATTTAGATTCTCTAGTTTATAAGCTTTCAAACGCTGTACAAATTATACGGAATAAACTTAAACTTTTGTTTTTATTTGATACTATGTATATGACAGAACTTATGAGCCGACTAAGTATAATCGTATTTCCAAGCTTCCTGCTCAACAGCATCATCGAAGCCGGAACAATGAAAACTGTACATGTGAGAGTTGGGAAAATATTGAAACTTTACTTGTACCTACTCGCTTCTTCCTGGTGACCCTGGTGTAATAATGGTTGATTATGTTCGTAGTAAGGCTTTATTTCTTTGACAAATTTTGCCAAGAAACCAGCTGGAGTTAATTCGTTAGCAGTCGGGTAGAGGTCAACTTCTCCAAGCTTCATAAACCTACAGTCAAATAATGCTGCAGCAACAACAACCTGGCTGGGAAGCGTGTCTTCGCGTCTTTTTTAAGGATGTCATTATTAACGACTCGTCATCATCAATCGAACTAAGCACGTCTTTTATTAATGCTTTAAATACGAACAAGGTTAATTGTGCTCGGTTTTGATGGTGATAACATTTCAGCAATTTGCCGAAACTTGCTCAGAAAATTGGATTAATCCTGTAACAAAATCTTTTCTGCTTGGGAAATTGTCATACCATTTTGCTCAATGCGACGTAAGATGCTATTTATCGGGTTCTTATTACAACGGTGCACCATACTTTCAAGCATTTCTAAGACACTGTGCCATCCTCGTTGGAGTAGAGGTTTTAACCGTAGGTATGTTTGACAAATTTCCAAATAAGACACGAGCTGCTGTCTCTTTTACCACGTGTGCACTGTCTTCAGGATTAGGATCATTTTCATTTTCCTCTATCACTTGAGAAACAGTCTCCAAAGAACTTAAAATCTTTTGTTCATTTTCTGCCTCTTTCTCCAATTCTGGCAAACGATACCTGACTGTTTTTACTATTTTCTTGCATTTCGTCACAAGACTTAAAACTTCGGGTGTTTTTTTATTCCATCAACCGTGACTAAGTTATACAGACCGTGCGCTAAGCAAAGATGGTTGTCAATGTCTGGCAGGGTATCCGTACCCGTCGCCTGCCGCCGGCCACCCATTACCCGCCATGCTCCACGCATCGCACGCGCTTCGTTTCCTTGATTTTAAATTTTTCGCTCTTGCGGGCTTTGCCTCGGCGCCAATTTTAAACTACCGGCGGCGGCGGCGCGCAGTCTATTTCTGTTACGTTTGGGTCATCACTCAGACCTGTAAGGGTCCGGGGAAGCCTTTCGTGGCTTGGCCACTTTTGGCGGTGTCGGGCGCCGTCCGCGAATACGGCGGACGGGTGACTGTGGTGAGCTATGCTCGTTAGGATCGGTGGTGGGGTCATCTGCTTCGTCCGTCGGCGAGATCAAGCCCTGCCGTGTGAGACCCCCCCTAAGGGGAGGCCCAGCGAGCGACCTCAAGCCGACGGCACTGCAGGAACTTCCGTCTTCATTGGGTGTTTCCACGGAGCAAGTCGCGCGGTAGGGCCCGTTTGTCGGGCGGCCGTGAGTGGTAAGGGGGGGGGGGGGGGGGGGGGTTTGAGATGGGCCTGGCGTTTCTCTCAAACATCGCTTTGGCTAGCCTAGTGATGAAGTCGTCAAGATTTTCTATGCCCAGGTCTTTGTGCAGCACCGCGTTGCTTACCGGCGTCTGGTAAGGTGTTTTTCCCCGGCTTGGGCAGCATTATAACTCTTCCCAGCTTCCAGGGGTTGGGAAAGTGACATATTCTCATGACCCCATTGAAGAGCCGCGTCAGCGTCGCGATGGCTCGCGGAGGGAAGTGACGCAGCGCCTCGTTTGGGATCATGTCTGGTCCTGGGGCCTTCCAAAGCTGGGTTCGTCGTATTGCCCGTTGGATCTGGCCTGGGGTAAAAATAATCCGGTCCTAGTCTGGTAGCGGCGGTTGTCGGAGGTGTTCGCGGACCTCCTCTTCCATCTGCTCGTTGTGGGCTGCGGTTGTGGGAGGGTTCTGCCTGAACTGCTCCTCTAGGTGGTTTGCGAAGATCTCCGCGCGGTCTTTCGCTCGGTACCTGGGTGTGCCGTCTGGGGCCATGAGTGGGCGTACGGGGGCTGGTTTCCCACTTACGCGGCGGCACAGGCGGTGTATGCCACTCCCAGCCTTCATCGATCGCTGAGTCAACGCCCTCGAGCCAAGTGTGGTGGAAATGTGCCGCGAGGCTTTTTCCAATCTTCTCGGCGAGGGCGTTAAGTCGGGACTCCTGTTACGTTCCTAATTATAGGCCAGTAGGGACCCTATTCCGGGGCACACCTACCGCGAGGCGTGTAAAGGATTTTCATATCACTAAGCCAATAAGGTTGCTGCAGCGCGGCCGCCGCCGCCGCCGCATGGTTGTGGAGCTGCGACGTGTCTTTTTATTACTAAATCCTTAGAATATCGTTTGGAGCATTATCTTCATCATCAATATCATCACTCGTACTCGTACATACTCGGTCAGGAAAGCTTACTACAGCGATTATAAATTATTTAAATAAAAAATATTTACTTTCACTCGGTTTAGTTTTCTAATATTCAGGCGTGAATCTCTCGAGTCGCCTGCTAGCGAGGTGAAATTGGTTCGAAAAGTTTAGTGCGCTGTGGCGCGGCTGATGTTAAACGTAATTATTAATTAGACATATAATAATAAGTTCGTATGTAAATAAAACGAGAACGAGTATTGCAGATGGGGCAGAGCCTGATTAACCGGTTAACGGGTGTGCTAGAGACAACTAGGACAGGATGCAGGACGCGCCGGCGGCCCGGCGGCGCCTGGCTGCTATCGATCCCGCTGCCTTAAGGCTAGGTCGTCAAGCGAGTTAGCGTTTTCGAGTTTTCTAAAAACAATCTGAAACGTACAATAAGGGTTTTAAAAATTTGAAAAAAATATATGTTTTACTTAAGGATCTAGTCTAGTCAAAGTTGCACTCAGTTACACGATCTAATGAACTTCGCTCGATAGAAAGAGACCCCGAAGTTACTCCTTTTTGTAAAGCATTTACAATCTGACGACTAAACTATTGATGTTTTAAATAAAGTTTTTGAACTAAACTAAAGCCATTCAGTATTTCTAGACATTCTTGCAGAATTTAAAAAGATAAAATGATTGCATTAATTAATATGTTTAAATACCTACAAAATGCCGAGCGCGAAGGCTCGGCAGGCCCGATCAGTCGCGCGCTGGCGCTTACGGACAACGGACCTGTGTCAGTTTTATCCGCGACCCTTTCGTGCACCAAACAAACAAATTTTGACGAATTTATATAATTTTTTGCAAATTATTTAAGAAGGGCAATAAAAACCCAAATGAAAAAAGTCGTAATTATTAACAAATAAATTATGGTCATAGTGCCGCAGTATAAATATGACAGTATAACAACTGAACTGAGCCCCTGCAGAAATGGAACCAAAGTTGGTAAAATTATAAATGAAATGTTTATTACCAGAAATTGTAGATATAGTAAGAGATCTACTGCCTTGCACTTGAATATTTTTTTTAAGCTATGAGCTTCACCACATTAATTCCGGCCGTCTTTTTTTAAATACCACGTCAGTGGCAAACAAGCGTACGGCCCGCCTGATGGTAAGCGATCACCGCAGCCTATGGACGCCTGCAACTCCAGAGGAGTCACATGCGCGTTGCCGACCCTTTTAAAATTTATACACTATCTATCTTTCTAGCTAATCTTCTTTTAATAAATCTACCCATTTCCAGGTAGCTACCGTGGCAAGTTTGGTATCATTTGATATACCATATTGATTCTTTTATCATCTTTATGTAAAAATCATTTCTGGTATTTATTTTAAAAGAATACAGTAATCTTTCGCGTAAATAGTAAACAGTAAAAACTTCACAATGTTTTTTCATGCTTTGAGAGCTAATAACTTTAGACGAATAAATTAAACCACCAAAAAATATCTGTATTTTATTAAATTAAATTAACGTTTTTTCCAAGCTCGTGGCTCCTAAAGTGTTAGCGGTTACAATAAAGCTTAAAACTAGTGGCTCTGTGAGCTGTAGACCAGCAAAAAAAATATTTTTTCAAATTTCAAAATTTACAAAACCGTCTCGACAGAAATATAATTAAACCTATATAATTATCGAACCTGCTCACAAAATGTCACGAGAATCGGTTGAGAAATGCGACCTGTAGAGGAGAACATTCGAACAGACAGACATACGAAAGAATTTTTGTCGAGAGCTGAAACGGAGACGCTTCGCTCTCTCGGTCAAAAAACTATGTTAGTATAATTTTATGACAGTCGTGGTTCACTACTACTGGGCCTGTGTATATGAAGAGTCGAACATTATCAACTTATATCCATACGCTTCGTCCGGTTTTACAGTAGACTGAGGAGTATACCCTGTTGCCTGTGCCCTCTGTTTTCCGTTTGTGGACTACGAGAAGGCCTTCGATTCGGTTGAAACCTGGGCTGTACTACAATCTCTCCAGCGGTGCCAAGTAGACTACCGCTATTATCGAAGTACTGAAGTGTTTGTACGACAACGCCACTATGTGAGTCCGACTCCAGGACCAGAACTCGATACCTATTCCATTGTAGCCGCGAGTCAGGCAGGGAGATGCTATTTCTCCCAAACTGTTCTCCGCTGCACTGGAGGACGTGTTCAAGACTTTGGACTGGAGAAGCCTAGGCAATAGGCATCAACATAAACAGCGTGTACAGTCACCAGCATTAATATGTGCTAAAACAAAGGCAGCGAAAATATCTGACACGTCCTAATGGCCCTAGAAATAGAGTCGTGTCAGATATTTATGCGCGCTTTGTTGTGGCAGATATTGGTGCTGGTGACTGTACATCACTCACCTTTGGTTTCCTGACGATACAGTAGTCTTGGCTGAGACCATACAGGATTTAAGTACTCAATGACCTTGGTAAAACCTCCGTGAGAATTGGTCTTAAGCTGAATATGTACAAGATGAAGGTCATGTCAAATGCCCATGTAGCACCAACTTGAGTTACTATCGGACACTTTATACTCGAACTTGAAGTTGATTATGGTATACTAGCGACCCGCCCCGACTTCGTAAGGGTGCAATGCTGATACTAATTATAATTATATACTACAGAATGTATTTATATACAACCCGGCCGATACCGCCGCAACCACTATGTTCCTGCATTTTAAATCAGTAATATCTTCAAAAATAATCATTTAAATTACATGATGTCAAGTGCCATATTGATCTATATAAAATGCAAAATGTATTTAAGGTATTTTATTGGAGAAGGATTAATGCTGTATTGCTTAAAATCGCTTCGTAAATAAGCCATTATTTTTCGTAAAAAGTAATGGATAAAAAATGGTTATTGTGGGTTATCCCTAAGAGATAGACATATACCATAATCGACTTTTTTGTAGACCTTTTTAAGTTGTACAATACTGTAGTACATTATTTTGATTTATCTCGTAGGGTTCAGCCAGCGTTTGCAATGTAAGCGCAATAAAATATGTTTATTTAGGACATCACAATAGAAACCTATTAAATTATCTGTGTTTCTCTACTATACACCTGTAACCAAGAGGAAAGAGCAATGGAGAGGGCTACGCTGGAAGTATATCTGCGCGATCGTATCAGAAATGAGGCCATCCGCAGAAAAACCAAAGTAACCGATATAGCCCTCCGAATCGCTTAAATGGCAGTGGGCGGGGCACATTGCAGGTAAAACCGATGGCCATTGGGGCGAAGACGAAGGTTCTCGAGTGGTGACCACGTACAGGAAGGTGCAGCGTAGATAGGCCCCCACAAAGTGAACTGATGACCGGGTAAAGGTCGCGAGAGTCCGCTGGATGCGGGTGGCGCAGGACTGGTCATTGTGGCACTCTTTAGGGGAGGCTTATGTCCAGCAGTGGACGTCCATCAGCTGATATGATGATGATGATGATATATTTACATGAATAGTTGTTATAGTGTATACAAGCTTATTAGTTTTACGTGTATTCATAATCTGTCATTGCTTTCTTAAATATCCGTGTTTGTGCAAAATTAGTTTGTTGCCTGGTGTACTATATTTATTTTTCTCATTTTCTCGAAGGTTAGCTGGAAGAGATCCCTTATAGGGATAAGTTCGCCTTTGTACTTTTACCTTTTGTTATTTTGTTTCGATTGCCATTATTTTTTGTGCAATAAAGTGTTATACATACATACATATACATGATGATGATAACACGCACACGACAAATAAATATAACACCCTGTATAATATAACACAATTAGATAAAAAATTGCATAACCTATTAAACAAATCGAGAAGAAGGGAATAAGTCATATTTCTTAGGTTTCATAGATTAAAATAACGAATTTCAGGGTTGTAGGTATGTACTACGAATTCTGTTTTTTTTTTTTTTCATTATAATGGATCTTACCGTTAGTTCGACTTTCAATTATTTATTTACTACCTTATTAAAAAAATATATCAATTACATACTAAAGTTTAATCATAATTAATGCATTTCTTAAGTATAAATACAGTTGTATTTCTATACTGTGACCAGTATGAAGCTAGCGGGGTCATCCGAGTTCACAGTCGCTTCGTCCGCGCGGGCTTGTTCACGCACCGCCAGGACAGCGCTAAATACCTACTCTCGCAGAACTAGAGGGCCTTAATTACTAACCTACTGATAATTACTAGCCAGCGAATGAAAAAAACATAGAAGCACAACTAGCGTCGCAAAATGACACCATCAAATTTGTGTCCACTAAGGCGGGGCGTCAAAATTGTGTCCAACGGCTGTCTAGTTTGAACATGACGGCGCAACGTAACAGCTGTATTAACTGAAATCTCAAAAATAAAAAATATGTCTTTATGTGCAGTGAAGTGGTGCGTTAATCACTCTAGAAAACATAAAAAAAGATAGAATCACTTTTCATATGTAAGTAAAGCGGTAAACATATTTGTTTAATTTTTTTAGTCGGAACCGATTTTGTATAGGGATGGTGTTATGCCACCTTACATCGTAAAAATGTTAATAGGTGAATGAAAAGGTACCTAAGATACCTATTAAACATTTTAATTTGTTGAGATACATGCTTTCATGCACATAACTAATTTGTGTATGAAAGCATGTATCTCAACAAATTAAAATGTTCAAAAAAGGTAAACAATTACAACTAGACTATTGATTCTAATGATATGAGGGAAGCGAGAAATAAATATATTTTTAACGAGAACTAAAACCGAAATAAAAATAAAAGATAAGTGTGTAACTACGCTATACATACAATATATACAATTATTATCAACTCAAAGAGTGGATTTAAAGAGCCCAAACTCGGTATGATTGGCTTAACTTATTACAGAGTTCCTATGACCACTTTTCGGTTCCATCATCACTATCATCAGATCAGCTCGATAATAATATTATCATAATATTGCATTGTCACTGAATTTACATATATGCAGTAAGCTCGGTCCTCCATACAAACGTAGTTTAGCTCTGTTTTTAAAATGCCATTCTAGAATAACATGAAACTTTGTATACACAATGGAATCCGGAATATCTAGGTCTGAAATTGGTTTCTGTTGCTTGAAATTATAATGGAGAAAATATACAGCGATTATTAAGGTTTTCATAAAAGATATAAAAAACTCAAAAACTCGCTGTATTTTTTTTTACTACAATTTCTTGCAACAGAAACTAATTTCCGACCTAGATATGGCGGCTCCCATTGTGTATACAACGTTTCATGTTATTTCAGCAAGGGGTTTAAAATGAGAACGAAACTACGTTTGTATGGAGAATTGAGTTCAGCCGAGCGTACTAACGTCAAATATTAGCTCAATCGGAAATCGAGAAATGGGTCTAATTTAGCTTCTAAGATTTGACCCACACAAACAAAAAAGACATAAGTTACTGACACGGCAAGTTAAATAAAAGCTTGTAAAAAATGAGTTAACGTACGTATGTTAAATGTTTGCGTTGTCTGAATATACTGTAAAAGTTTCGATTACGAGTGGTTACTGTTCTCTATGTCTAACAGTGTTTAGCAAGCTACAAATTATGTACATGGTCGTCTAATATTCATAGCATAAGTCTGGTACAGCTTAATTAGCGACTAGTTAGATTTTCGTAAGGATATCCTATGATATTTAAAAATAAAATAAAGTTTAAATTCAAATTTAAATAATACGGCGGTTTTGCGTATGAAGATGACTTTTTGTTGCATGCAACCATCCACCCGCTAAGCGTTGTCGTTGTCGCATAAAACGTCAGCGCTAGGATACCAAACACAGACTATCACGTTTATTTGTTTTGGGTAATAGAAAATCGGATGACATTTTTGGCAAATCTTATTGGTACAACACCGCGCGTGCGTATTACGAATAAATGCCCCGTTTCAAAGTGGACTTTTGTAGAAAGCTCGCGTTCTATGCTTTTTTCGTTCACTGTTACTAGCTTACATTATGTCTATAGATAGATAATATATATGAAATACAAATAATTGTATTTAAACGAGGAAAGGTTTTAAAGAGAAAACGTATTAGATAGACCTTAGAAGCAAGGCCTAAAGCCAAAACACTACTTGTTACCGACTTCAAAAAAGGAGGAGGTTCTATGTTGTATTTTGTACTTATTTCTTTGATCAATAATAAACCTAGATACACTATCACCTGCAAATTCAAGTCGAAAAAGTGTCCGAATTTCATTGCGAGTGTGTGCGTGTATAGGAGACACACAAAAAAACGTAATGCGATTAGTACCATTTCCTTTTATTCGATATTAAGCCTTACGTCACAAACATAACGTTTTATTTCAAATGTTAGTGTTTGGCGGTTATAACATTACAAAATGCACGTATCAATTGTGGAAAAATTGCACAAAATTGTGGAAAAATTCCACAAAAGTCCGCATTATGTCAACAGATTGTATGCCGTAAATGAAGAGCAATTAGGTTCAGTTTCGTTTGTGTTGATTTTCCACTGATTAGATGTCAACATTGGGACAGAGTCCGTATCGTGTGCCGTGGAGTCGAAATTGTTTTTTTTTTTAATAGGCATCGGTGGAATACAAGCACACGACTTGTCAGGTGGTAACGTCGATTTAGGGATGATTCACAGTAGAAAGTTCCGTGTCCGGGCCGGCCCGTTTTCTATGACAGCAAACGAAACGGCCGGCGTATTTCTTCGGAACGGCCTACTGTGAATCATCCTTTACCACCACGACCACTTTGGCTTAGTTGATAGCGACCCTATCTGTCTATTAAGCAGGAGGTTTCAGATTCGATTCCCGGTCAGGGCATTTATTTGTGTGGTGAGCAATTGAGCATGAATATTTGTTCCTGAGTCTTGGATGCTTTCTATGTATTTATTTATATGTATATATATTTTTTTTAGACGACCAATTCAGAAATAAGTATACCCAATTAGTGTGAGTTGTTAAAAAAAGTTAATCAATGTCAGTTTAGTGGCAATAATTAAGAAATTAATTTAAATGAAAACTGAATATGTAGTTTATTTTTATCACTTATATGCGTTGTCACAAAACAAAAACGCGAAAGTTGTTATTTTTTCTTGGTATTCCATGCCAAATTATCGCCATAAAACTGACATCGATTTAGAGAGTTTTGACATCAAAAGAGTCACAATCGCGTTGCCGTCTCTTTATTGATTTGAGTATTCGTTAGAGGACTGATTCGATGTTTCTAACACAATATTGGCTCATAACTACGGTTAGCGACCACTTCAATGAATCAGTGAACTGCAACAAGACATTTTTAGTTAAATGAAACAAGTGATAAATGAAATAAATGAACTTTATTCTGCAAATAGGCCGCAAAGGCACTTTCACAAGTCAAAATTTAATATCTTTTCTGCAATAGAAGACCACTGCCGAGAAGAAACGCGAAAAGAAACTCGAAAGTCAGTAAGTTTTTCCAAAAATTATGCTTATTACAATGATAAGACTTAACCTACTTAATATAAATAAATCTGAGTATGGAAACAAAAGAGGAAAGAATATTTACAATGTATGTTTAAGAAGACAACATGTGTTTAGTAATTTGCTAGACGTGGTACAATGAATATATACATAATATGAATTTTAATGCTATTTAGGTCTCTGGTTTGGGCCATGCATTTCTGTCAGTTAGATAGTCCTCGACTCTGTAATAAGCCTTTGAAATCAAAGATTTTTTCAAGTAATTTATTCAATATATAAATTATATCAAGAATTTTCATCAGGTAACATATTATAGAAACGAATACATTAACGCGCTAGAATCATTTGGTTTAAAATATTCTTCACCTCTTTCTTTACCTATAATTTGCCTCCATTTATCTCTCTCAATTTCATTTTTTGGAAATTGTAATAAGTTTAATAGTAAGTTAGGTTAGTAAGCTACATATAAGTGAAAACCGTATCAAAATGAGTAAAAAAGTTTTTGATTTAACCAACGTATACTGAGCAGAGCGACATGTCAGACAAACTGTTACCAGCCGATTTTGATATATGAATACAGTAAAATACAAATACACTCCATACATTTTTTTCGTAAAAAAGTTTTCAGTCTGCGACTCCATTCATTCGAAATTTTACTATAGTCCATTTCGTCCGTTCTCCGTTCCGTTTCAATATACGACTAACTCAACGCGAGGGAAAGAGACAGCAGCGTAGCTGGTTGGCTGTTTGAGTATTTCAAATATTTAAATAAAATATTTTTATAAGCGTGTTATAGCCTGATATAACTACAAATTCAATAAATTATGAAACATTAAATAAATACTCACCGAAAATACGAAATTCCATCCTTTTTTAACGTCGTTAACGTGTTGTTTTTGCACTTTTTCACGGAGCACTTAGGCATGTTGACTCGCCGATGGCTAGCGCGCGACTGCGAACGCAAGAGTGCTTAAACGGATTTTAAGCACTCTTGAGCGTGGACGCCGTTGACAGGCAAATAGTGTATCTAGGTTTATTATTGATCGAAGACTTATTTTGTCAATGGGCTTCAGCGAAATGATGTAAGTAGTAGTAAGTACGGTCTACGTCAAAGATATATAGCTTGATGATGATGATGACCTTGTTCCCTATTCCATTGTCATTAAGCGATAACCTGTAAAAAATATCTTTGACGTCGACGGACGCTCTTTTTAATACACGTTGTAATTGTATAAAAATACTGCCCGCTAGTTAGTTTCATTAAACGCTTAATTTTCAAGTTGATACCAAAGTTTCTAGCAGGTCCGAGTTAGCGCGTCGAGTTGCCAACATGACTGCAGTATGCCGCAGTTCTGAGCGAATTCATTACAGTTTTCCTTTGTAGGTGTTTAGTTTTATTTTTCGCATGTGGAAGCCCACTCGTACACTCCCATTTAACATTGCTTCTAATTTATGAATTTACTGTTCTCATTTGTTATTAAAAGGAATGAACTCCTGGTGGATTCTACTATCGCTTATTTCGCCTCTAGAACGTTAAAGATTAAAAAACAGCCGTTTTCCTTTTGTATGAAAACAATGCCAAATGTTCGTAAATTAATAAAAATTACTCGTCCGTCTAACTGACGCTACGTCATATTCTTGGCACATATCTTTTATATGTTTACCATGATTTTTTCACATACCTAGTAGTCAGCGTTTAGCTGGTAGAGGGGTGGACACTTTGGACTCCCAAAAAAAATTTGCTCTTGAAAGATTAATATTCCACCAACAGATTCCTGAAGCAAAAAAAAATACCGGCTTCAATGGGGGAGGCCGGTAAAAGATTATTATACTTAGATGGTGCACTCTTAGATAGATATACAATAAAATATAAATGGCTATAATGTATGTTTATAATGGTAGAAGTCTAAGTACCCTCAATTCCTCATGGAATCACGAAAAAACCTTGCTTGCTCGACAAACAAAACGAAGAGAACAAATCGCCAAACGTGAACTACGCGTCGTTGAAGAGTTCCGTTCTGATCATCATCAGCAGTTCCACTTCATCAAATGTCACTTTTATGAATGAAAATGCTTGATTAGTTCATGAAAATACTGAAATCACTATTTGTGTGCCTTTCACATTGGAGGAGTTCCCTCGATTCCTAATGGATCCCATCATCAGAACTCGAGCATGACAAAAATCAATCGTGAAAATAGAACTTGCTTAACAAACACAGCTAGAAGGCCAAATCGCCAAACGTGAACTTTTCGTCGTTGAAGAGTTCTGTTCTGATCATCATCAGCAGTTCCACTTCATCAAATGTCACATTTTTGTATGAAAATGCTCGATTTGTTGATAAAAACACAAAAATCACTATATGTTTGCCTTTAAGATTTGAGGATTTCCCTCAATTCCTCATGGATCCCATCATCAGAAATCAACCATGACAAAAATTAATCGTGAAAATAGAACTTGCTTGACAAACACAGCTAGGAGGACAAATCGCCAAACGTGAACTTTTTGTCGTTGAAGAGTTCTGTTTTGATCATCATCAGCAGTTCCACTTCATCCAATGTCACATTTTTGGATGAAAATGCTTGACTTGTTGAAAAATACATACTTACAATCAAAAAAAGAATTTTCCAAATCGGTTAAGAAATGACGGAGTTATGGAGTAACAAACATTAAAAAAAAAAAAAAAACGTACAACCGAATTGATAACCTCCTCTTTTGAAATTTTGAAGTCGGTTAAAAAATGTTAAAGGAAACCAGCATTCTTTTAAGCGTGCTATCCAACGACCCGAAGGATACCCCTCAATATAGCTGTTGCAAGAAAAAACAAAACATCATCACCTCGAAGATACCTTCTACCCACCATAAATAATGTTACTTTCAAATTTTATTTTACCATTTTGTAGCCGTGATGATCCATGCCAAATTACAGCTTTCTAGTAGTAAAGATTACTGAGCTAAGCGCGCAGACGGACATGGCGAAACTACAGAAGAGTTCTTTGTTTACTACGAAACCCTAGAGAGTACATAATAAATTGAATCTCAAAATGTTACTTCCCTTGCTTGAACTTGACTTCCAACATTCACATACGCATAAAAATATTGTACCGAACATACCATAAGGAATTTACTCCTTGTAAAAATGTAAGTAATTTCCGTGCCAACGTATGGTAATGGGGCATCTGCCGACAACAGCAGGTGCCGCGGTCACTGACTTTTCGCAGGTGCCACTCGCGAATCGCGACCGCCCATAGGTACCTGACCAGCATCAAAATCTGAATTTTTCAGCTAACTGCTACTCAAGTTCGGTCGTCGTAGTTAATTTATTACCACTACGAGGCTTGCACTGAAAGTGGCGGGAATCGAATACTTATTAATTTATTTTTAACATGTATTATACCTTTTTATAATCTCTGAAGTTTCCTTATCTCAACACACTGGCCACTTAGAAAAAAAAAAGTATGGTTCGGTTTCAATTGTTTATTGAAGTCGTCGAGTCACTGCTTAAAATGGAATTGTGCCGTGAAAATTTCAGAGCTATGATTTATTATGACTTTAAAAGTGGACTAACACAAAAACAATGTGAAGAGCGGATGGTTGCTGCTTTTAATATTGAAGCTCCTTCAAAGACTACAATATACAGGTGGTATTCAGAATTTCAACGTGGCCGTGTATCCCTCACCGACGAAGTGCGTGAAGGTCGACCAAAATCGGCAGTCACGCAAGAAAACGTCGATGTTGTGCGTCGTCTGATAAATGAAGACCGACATGTGACATATCGGGAAATTCAAGAGCACCTGGGTATTGGAATGAGTCAAATACAAATTATTTTAAAAGAAGAATTAGGCGTGAAAAAGTTATTTTCCCGTTGGATACCTCACCTATTGTCTGACGAGCAGAAAATAGTCCGTGTCAATTGGTGCCGCAAAACTTTGAAAAGATTTAACAAGGGACGCTCAAATGCTGTTTTTAGCATAGTATCAGGTGACGAGTCGTGGATATACGCTTATGAGCCTGAAACTAAAAACCAATCCCGAGTATGGGTCTTCGAAGACGAGCTCAAACCCACAAAAGTTGTTCGTTCTCGCAGTACGGCTAAGAAGATGGTGGCTACGTTTATCTCTAAATCTGGTCACGTAGCTACTGTGGCTCTTGAGGATCGTAGAACAGTCAATGCTGATTGGTACACCACTATTTGTTTGCCGAACGTCTTTGCTGAACTCCGAAAAACAAACCCTAGTCGTCGCATCATCCTTCACCACGACAACGCCAGCCCACACACCGCTCGGACAACAACTGAGTACCTGGACGGTGAAAAAGTCGAAATATTGGACCACCCTCCATATAGCCCTGACTTAAGTCCCAACGACTTTTTTACATTCCCCAGAATCAAGGACAAACTGCGTGGTCAGCGGTTTCAGACGCCAGAAGAAGCAGTGGAGGCCTATAAAATAGCCATTTTGTCGACCCCTACTTCAGAGTTCAAAAAGTGCTTTATGGACTGGTTTGAACGCATGCATAAGTGCATGAAATACAAAGGAGAATATTTTGAAAAACAATAAAAATAAATAAACTCACTTATACTGCATATTTTCTTCTATTCCCGAAACTTTCAGTTTTACCCTCGTAGGTGGGTTAATTATTACCTACGAGTAAAAAATGTTTCCCGAGCTCGCATATTGTTATTAGGATGAATCCACTAGTCATGTCAATCTGCGTATACAGCGTTAGACGAACCTATTATCCTACTTGAATCATACCACGGTCACAAAGAAATATCAAAGCCTTATACGCCTTTCATGATGTATTTTTACAGATTCGTATAACGTACAACACAAGGTAATGTAATGATGCCCTATGCTCCACACAGGCACGTTGCGTCAAACTCCGAAAAGCTTACCACATAGCATAACATAGACATTGAACCCATGGACATTAACCAGGTAAAGATCGATTAAAAGCGTGTTATAAGGAGAGCTCATAGCAGGAGTCGGCCGGGCCGGCACGCCGCCGGCAGGTGTTCCCACACAATGACGAACCTCCGAAAAACGTATAAAAAAACTCGACCAGCCTTGATCAAAATGTCTCTACGACAGCTGGTAGAGACATTTTTTTGCTACGACTCGCCATGCAGTGGGTACAGACACATTCGAGACAAAGAACTTTTAAAGCTTGAAGCCAAAATAAAACTCAAACATCGACATACGATTCCCTTGAGGACATAAGTTTGGAATTTGTTTATCATTTACTTGTTTTTGGAAGCTTACTCAAGCAAGTCATCAAATTCTCATTTGTGACGTAGGCCCAATGGGCAATTGTTGAAAATTATATAATATACGTAAAGTATAGGTATTAATAGAAGTAATCGGTATAATGCCAACTTCTGGCTAACGGACATTAAATTAGCGTTTCAGCTACCCCCTTTCGGCAAGTCGACAAGCTTAATTGAACCCGACGTTAGCCCGTTTTCCCAGTCTTCCGTGAATTCTCCATGTGTAATTAACGAATGAAACAAACGGAGTCAATAACTGAGATGGTTCAGTTCCCTACCCAATGCGAATGTTTTTGATGTAGGATAACGAAACTTGACAGATCTAATCTTAACCTGGTTTGAATTAAATTGTAAGATTAGATGAGAAAATATTCGTTTTTGCATGATTCCTACTAATGATTAGTAGTACTAATAATTATGGTGGGAATACAACATGCAATTGTGTTGCTTTGAAATCTTAGCAAAGTTTATAATATTATAAATTGTTTGGGTTTTTGTTGTATTTATTTCTTCGCGAGCCTTATCTAACATGGTACGTAAATGTCTCCAGGACATTTCTCGCCGAGCGACTTCTCTTATGCGAATAAAATCTCTTTCGGTTATAAATCGAAATGGGCAAATTGTTGAAACTTATTATTTTATGACATGTTAATCATGTTATGTAATTGTTTTGGCAAAGTTTGTATAAACTTTTATATAGTTTAATCTAATTATTGTGGAAAAAACCGGTCAAGTGCGAGTCCGTCTCGCATACGAAGTACAACATTGGACACTTTTTTTATAACCTTTTTTGATTTATTTTAAATAATAATATATTTTTATCTGTAATAAGAAAGTTAAAAAAATATCAAGTAGAGTTTTGGTCAAGTGCGATTCGGATTTTAGTTTTCCCATACATTTTGAGTCCCAGCGAACAATCACGGTTCATGAGATACAGCCTGGTGATAGACGGACGGGCAGCGGAGTCTTAGTAATATGGTTCCGTTTTAACCCTGTGGGTACGTAACCCTAAAAACTATGATAAATAGTCTGAAGTAACGTACACCCGAGACTTATTTATCGACTTATTTATATCCGTTAGTACCTAATGACTGCCTCTTTGACTAATTGTCAGTGACATATATAAGCATGTAACTCTAAGTACTACACCATCGACATTTAGATCGTCGTCGATTAATATTACATTCAATCCATACGAAAAAGCAACGTCAGTATGACAATATAACGGGGTTTATGATGTCACATTACACGGGTGGCATGTGCAGTTTTGATCAAAACTAGGATGTGCTAAATACTAAATGAAATTATTTTCAAAACTGCTTTCTTGGGGTTAGATATTAAGATATAACGTATCATTTGTGATACGTCATATCTTGATATCTAACCTAATTAGTTGGGCATATCGTATCTGAAGGAGTCCAACCTTGATATTTTATGTCAAAACTATACCAACTGATCAAAAGGGCGCAGTTAAAGGGTTAAAGAGGTATTTCCCGTTGGATATATGGATACTACGTATCATTTTATGATTAATATGTACCGTATCTGCACTACCGTTCCATAAGTCACGTAAAATAGGTATTGAAGTAGAACTGTGTCACTTAGTAATATTGAAAAATAAAATACTTAGTGACATTATTTTCAAAATTGCTTTTTTGAGGTTAGATATGAGGATATCACGTATCATTTGTGGTATATTGTATTTAAAAAAAATCAGCGATATCGTGTCTGGATGAGCCCAAACTTGGTATGTTACGAAAATTATTTTTGTTTTTCCATACAAAAAGTAAAATGTCTCATTACTCCCCCAAAAGGGAACTTTTTAGGAACTGCGGGTCAAAAATTTTGTTTTGACCTCTAGTATGCGTGTGCCAAACGGCTAAACTGTACATCGATTTGCAATTTTGTTTTAAGCGTACAGCTTACATATCCCGGGAAATCCCGATCCAGAAATTACCGGGCAATGAATCTCACATTTTTTCCCGGGACTGATTGCTGTTTTCCGGACAATTTCATCAACTCGTGTTTTTTTAGAATTTTATCAAATCACTCAACTAGTTAGTCTAGTCTAGTGTAATGACTAATGACAAACTTGTAATTGAATTACTTAGGTGCTCTTTTTACTCAAATCAAAATCCTTTTTATGTAAATAAAAGAAGAAAGTTAGAATTTTATCAAATCACTGAACTAGTTAGTCTAGTGTAATGACTAATGACAAACCTGTAATTGAATTACTTAGGTGCTCTTTTTACTCAAATCAAAATCCTTTTTATGTAAATAAAAGAAGAAAGGTTACAGTGTGGAAGTGTCACTCAGAGTCACAATACCTAGTCGGCTCATAAGTTCTGTCATATACATAGTATCAAATAAAAACAAAAGTTTAAGTTTATTCCGTATAATTTGTACAGCGTTTGAAAGCTTATAAACTAGAGAATCTAAATGTATAACATTTATTCAAAATGACCGCCATAATTATCTACACAGGCTTGAAGTCTGCGTGGCCAGTCGTCAATGGATTTACGCACCACTTTCATGTCGATATTGGCCACTGCCGTAGCAAGGGATTTTTTCAACGAGTCTAGATTTGCATAAGGTTTTGAGCACACCTTTTCCTCTAAATACTGCCATATTTTATAGTCTAACGGATTAAGATCTGGGCTAGAGGAGGGCCAATCTTCTGGAGCAGAGTCCTGCTGGAAAACCCAATGCTGGTTTAGAAACATCGTATGGGATAGTGGTTTCACAATATTGGTCAACACCGTGTCGTGGTACACTTTGGCACTAGTTTTTACTCCTTTCTCACAAAAATGCATACTAGTGACGCCCGCATAAGAAACTCCCAGCCAAACCATCACAGATGAAGGGTGATGACCTCTTTGAATACGGAGAATGCTATTAGACGATTCTTTACTATTGCGAGCGTACACTCTATCATTTTGTTTATTACAGTTTTCTTCTATGTCAAAAAATTTCTCGTCCGAAAACAGTATACAACGATGCTTATTTTTAGCGTACTTCTTAAATAAAGCTTTAGATCTTTTAAGCCTTAAAGCTTTAAGCCGACCATTGAGAAGATGGCCAGTTTTTCGTACCATTGAGAAGATGGCCAGTTTTTCGTTTTTAAGCATGAAGTCTCAGGTCTTGATTAAGCACTCTTTTCACCGTTTTTCTGCTCAAACCCATCTGAAGGGGCCATAACTTTTTGTTTCCTAGCGGGATTTCTGGCAATGCGTGCCCTATTTGCTTGTACAACCGCTGGAGTCCTAGCTGTACGCGGACGACCGCTTCTTTTCTTGTCATTTAAACTAGAGACCTCACTGTATCTTTCTATGGTACGATACACAAATCTTAGAGAGAATTTTAAATTTTCAAAATTTTAGTCGGCGAGTGTCCACAACGATATAGTGCAATTATTGCGGTACGGCTATCTTTAAGCGTCCACTCCATGTTAAAGACAACTGAAAATTGCAAAATTATACTACTCAAATATTTAAAAAAGATTCGAAATTCAAATGCACAACGGTTTTTGTTTTAGGAGTTCCAAATTTAAATTTTCAAGGCCAGTGACAGAACTTATGAGCCGACTAAGTATATGATTTCAAATTTGAAGGAGAAAATCCAGTAAAATCTCCACACATTCTTTAGCTTAGCTCCATCTTACGATCAAAACGGTATAGTATAGGGGGAAATGCAACAAAAAGAAAGTGCAAACTACATACGACAAGATTCGAATTATCTCCGTATAACGGGTTCAAGATGGAATCTAAATAGTAAATACTAGGCCTTGTTCTTATTCATGCAAAGGAGAATCCAATAATTCAAACTATTATCTAAATACTTAGGTTAGATACGTCTTTTATTTATTTAATCTATTCTCTTTTGCGTTATTGTGAAATTTACGCAATCGAAGCTATGATTATCGCCGATATGATAAAGGTAATAAATAATAATCGAATAAATATTGCAGTCTATTAGAAAAAAAATCAAAATGTTTTCTAAGAAAAAGTTATGATTTTCATAATTTCGTAATTATAAACACTAGATAAATAGCAGCACCATAATCAGTGGAAAAGGAAATAAAAAAGGAAACATAAATGAGATCAAAGAAGGTTTTGAGAAAACTTACCTATTGGATGTCAAGAGGATTGCAATGCAAGGCTGATCAGACCTAGAACAACGAATAAGGGTTCAATTAGTATATCCCCCAGTGGAAATAAAATATGCTGAAAAATACAGGAAATGTGAAAGAAAACCGTACATTTTATAAAAGCGTATGTCGTAACTGGGTTAGTATCGCGTGGGGCATATTATTATTGCACCTGCGTTGAGCGTCTGCCAGGGCAGGCTAGCGCGAGGGAACTGGTAACGGCCAGAGGCCGCGCGGGCGTTAGTAGGCGCCGGCGAGACTCCGGGGCGCCGTCGGAGCACATGCGCACCACTGGCCCTGTCGATAACCCCCGCCTCTCATTGTGGCCTGGAAGCGACGACTTAACGAGTCACCGCAAGACACCCTGAATGTCCCATTTCTGGCACACCTCACACAAGCACACCTCGCGACAACCACAATATAGATGAGTTCTATAATATCGAGAGGACAGTTCGACTAGAACCCCCTAACCCCCCATAGTACAGGGCGACCTTGGAAGTCCGTTTAAGTGGCATGATGACACCAATAAAAATAAATTACTCTTACATTACCAATAAATAAATCTCACGAAAATATTCAGAATATATCACACTTCTACTTCTTTTAGCTATTTTAAAGATTTTTAAATACATAAAGAACAATAAAGGGACGCTATTTGATTATACAAAAGGCGTGACGTCTCTTGTTCCTATTTCCCTACAAACTTCATACTAATAGACCGTTTTTGACGTTTCATTAAAAGTTGCTGATTTGATTATCACTCAACATCCCTATTAATACGAAGCCTGCAATTGACATTCCAGGCGAGGCTAATATAGTGCTTTACTCAAAACTGGGGGATGAATACTATAAAATTTGAATTAAGTTTTGATAAACATATATAACCTTAAAATGTCAAAATATTTAACCTTTGAGCAATTGAATGGAGCACAGAAACCAAACGATAGACAAATTAACACGTGTACAAAAACGTATCTTTATATATATCTAAATATATAAAAGAAGAAACTGACTGACTGACTGACTGACATATCAACGCACAGCCCAAACCGCTGGTCCTAGAGATTCCAAATTTGGCACGTAGGTTCCTTAGAAAGTGTAGGGGTGCACTAAGAAAGGATTTTTCAAAATTCAACCCCTAAGGGGTTAAAATGGGGGTCCAAAATTTGTATGGGGAAACATGATTAGTTGGACTATTTTATTCGAAACTTCACAGGAGTATTTCTGACCATAAATGAGTAATTACGTGTTTCAGGTTTTTTGAGAAATCAACCCCTAAAAGAGGGAAAGGTGGTGACAAATTCTGAAAATCGACATGGGTATTGTTTTTATGATATACCGGGTCGCTGATAACGGAAACAACAATGATTTTAAAATCTCACGTGGAGGACGTGAAATATCATCCCCCCTGTTGGGGTGCGAGGGGGATGAAATGTCTAAATATTAATATGGGTGTCGTTTTTATGGTTTTTTGGGACGTTAATTACGAAAATAGCATCGGTTTTGCAATTTAATATTGTGGACATGAAAACTTTTGAAAGTTTGTGCCAAATTTCAAGAAATAACTGACTGACTGAGTGAGTGACATATCACCTCACAGCCCAAACTGCTGGTTCTAGAGATTCCAAATGTAGTATGTAGGTTCCATATAAGGTTTTGAGGTGCATTAAGAAAGGATTTTTCAAAATTCAACCCCTAAGGGGGTGAAATGGGGGTCCGAAGTTTGTATAGGGAATCAAGATTAGTTGGATTATTTTATTCGAAACTTCACAGGAGTATTTCTAACGATAAATGAGTAAACATGCGTTTCCGGTTTTTTGAGAAATCAACCCCTAAAAGGGCGAAATGTGGTGACAATATCTGAAAATCGATATGGGTGTTGTTTTTATGGTTTATCGGGTCGCTGATTACGAAACCACCAATGATTTTAAAATCCCACGTGGAGGACGTGAAATGGCATCCCTCTGTTGGGGTCCGAGGGGGTTAATATGTCTAAATATTAATATGGGTGTCATTATTATGGTTTTTTGGTGTCGTTAATTTCGAAAATGGCATTGATTTTGAAATTTAATATTGCGGACATTAAAACTTTTATAAGTGCCAAATTGCAAGAAGAAACTGACTGACTGAGTGAGTGACATATCAACGGACAGCCCAAACTGCTGGTTTGAGAGATACCAAATTTGGCATGTAGGTTCCTTATAAGGTCTAAAGGTGCATGAAGTGCCGTGAGTTCCCTATGAAGATACGACCTTTTTTGATTATATACGATTTCGACATTAATCGATACTTGAGCGTCCGAGAGGACTCTTAATAGGAATCAGAGGTACCTAAACTATGAATAAGTAACGGCCATATTGATGTTCTTCATTTCCGTCCCGATTTCGTTCAAAATCGATATCTGAGCGTCCAAGAGGTCCCCTAATACGACTCCGAGGTAAAATTTGGAAAAAGTGGCGGCCATATTGCTTTTCTTCATTTCCGTCCCGCTTTCGTTCAAAATCGATATCTGAGCGTCTGAGAGGTACCCTAATACGACTCCAAGGTAAAATTTTGAAAAAGTGGCAGCCATATTGATTTTCTTCTTTTCTTTCCCGATTTCGTTCAAAATCGATATCTGAGCGTCTGAGAGAATTCTTAATACGAATCCGAGATAAAATTTGGAAAAAGTGGCAGCCATATTGATTTTCTTCATTTCCAGCCCGATTTCGTTCAAAATCGATATCCGAGCGTCCGAGAGGTCCCCTAATACAAATCCGAGGTAAAATTTGGAAAAAGTGGCAGCCATATTGATTATCTTCATTACCAACCCGATTTCGTTCAAAATCGATATCTGAGCGTCCGAGCGGTCCCCTAATACGAATTTGAGGTATAATTTGGAAAAAGTGGCGGGCATATTGATTTTCTTTATTTCCGTCTCTTTTCGTTCAAAATCGATATCTGAGTGTCCGAGAGGTCTCTTAATACGAATCCGAGGTAAAATTTGTAAAAGTGGCGGCCATATTGATTTTCTTTTTTTTCGTCCCGATTTCGTTCAAAATTGATATCTGAGCGTCCGAGAGGTCTCCTAATACGAATCTGAGGTAAAATTTGGAAAAAGTAGCGGATTTTCTTCATTTTCATCCCGATTTCGTTCAAAATCGATATCTGAGCATCTGCGAGAATTCTTAATACCTACGAATCCGAGGTAAAATTTGTAAAAGTGGCGGCCATATTGATTTTCTTTTTTTTCGTCCCGATTTCGTTCAAAATCGATATCTGAGAGGTCTCTTAATACGATTCTGAGGTAAAATTTGGCACTCCACACATGCCATAAAAAGTTTAATGTTACTATATAGGCGTGTGGGGTATCTTTGGATTGCTTTTAAAAACGACATAGAGGTTTCGATATTTTTTGCCATTTAAATCAACCTTTAGAATTTTTTTAAATCGTTTGTATTTATTTACGAACCGTGAGATCTTCGAGAAGACAAGTACGGTTGCCAGTTTTTGTTGCACTCTTAGCACCACCCAGGGGTCTCGTGTAGGGTAACGGTGGATACTCCTACGGACGTGGTGCAACTTCGACCCCCTTTTGTCAAGTTAGTGGGCAACTTGACTGTTAGAAGTTTTCAAGCCGCCCGAAGGCCTCTTACTTAGCTTAACGACTGCTGTCGTAGACAGCAGCCGGGATCAAGGGCTTAACGTGCCTTTCAAAGCACGAGAGCGCTCAGTTAGTAACCACTCAAAGCGGTCACCCATCCAAGAAATGACCTGCGCCCACATTGCTTAACACCGCATACCGCACGCGGTAGGCGGGTGCCGCTGGGCCACGAGCGCTCTAAATTTTTGATAGTTTGTGCCAAATTGCAATTCAATCGGTCCAGTAAAAGCAACTCGGTTGTAACAGACGGACTGACAGTAAGGAGTGCGAATGGAAGTGAGGCCGAATTTTCTTTTTGGATGCTCCAATGGGAACTGGCAAAACCTACCTAATAAATTTAATCTTAGGAAAAATAAGGGTTAAGGATGATTCACAGTAGACCGTTCCGTGTCCGGGCCGGCCCGTTTTCTATGACAGCAAACGCAACGGCCGGCGTATTTCTCTAGAAGAAAACGGGCCGGCCCGGACACGGAACGGCCTACTGTGAATCATCCTATACACGTGATATTGAATTAGCCGTATTTCTGTACTTCAAAGAAACAGAGTTTATGACCGCTGCGCGCTGCTTGGTCGTTATCTATCTATATATATATTACGCGAAGCCGATCTTTATAATGCCCATCAGATCTACAGTTATGGACCGATTTTGATAAATTATATACCATAGGATTCGTCCCATCCTGCAGATGTGCAATAAGGTCTTAGTTTTTTTTTATTTTTGTCCTGGAAAATTAATAAAATGATATTTACGAAAAATCCTGGATGCCCCGACAAATATAAGCCTCAAAATAGTGTTCGATGACGCCGCATACAAGCGAGGGGTCAGCTTACCTTGGTAGAATTGTACGAGGTGTCAAAATTTAGCTTGGTTAACACGTGACCTCCACGTGACTTGGGAACTGGCTATGGTATGATTCCGGATGACATAAAATTAAATATGAACTAAAATGTTCCTGTAATAAATATCTGGTACAGCAATACAATATAAAACATTTGAGTCAAGAAATACTCAATATTATTAACTATAAACGAAAGTAAAATTACTAATTTGTTTACAAAACAATACATAATATTCGGTCAAAGTATTTACAGTTTACATAAATGACAGACGTATTGTGTCAATTTTTTTTTATTATTCTCTAATTATGGCAATATTAAATTGTCATGGTTTATACTTCAAAGAAGTTGATATACAAACCAATGACGTTTCAAATATACGTTCCGTATATCTTGACTGATATTGATATCTGCCAAAACAATGACAAACCAAATTAAACTTTACGTTGTGAGTTACAGAACTGTTTCTGAGTTAATCATAGATAAGCTGCAAAACATTTTGAAAGAGAAGAGGCTAGCTTTGTCTAAGTGTGTCTCTCTTCCACCTATTGCCATACCAGTAGGGTGATCATAAGCAAAGAAGTTCAATCAGTAGACGTTACTTATTGGTGGATTCAGATGAAACCGACGAGAAAACAATGTTGCACTAATTAACCTTTACGACGCCAATAACGTATTCGACGTATATGCGCACCATTGATTCGACAAAACGACGAATATATCCGTCATGGTGACGGCGTCCAATGCGAAATCAACCTAGATGCATTTCTATTGATAGTGCGCTTAAAAGGTTAAATACTTTAACAAAGATAAGACGTCAGAAAAATAATTAATCCCTTTAATTGTTGACAACATGGGAGTTATAACGTACGTTGTCAAAATCACCTTCGTTCTTTGCTATTCATCAATGTTTGTCTGAGGATGTCAAACGCAAAGTTGAACCCTATAGAAATGCATGTAGGTTGATATTTCATTAGAGGCCATGACGGATATATACGTCGTTGGCTTCGGACCGTTGGTGCGCAGTATAGGTACGTTGTTAGCGTCGAAAAGGTTAATAATACTCGAAAAGTTAGAGGACATGTATATTTCTCTTTGTTACGTTTCAGTAAACATGTCCAAAATAAGGGGGATAATGGTCACGTTAAACTGCCACGTTCTAAAAGGGCGTAGGTACATTGAAAGGATGAATAAGATTACCACTATTGATAACATGTTCAATTAAAAGTTAAAATTATACTGTATCAGTGTCACCTGCAACAGTGACAGTGCCGTTTTTCAGGGGGTCTACCCGAAACACCCGAAGATCGAAGTTCATTATATTTCCTTCTCTATCACACCAATAAGCAAGTGTTATGGAGATAGATATAACGAAAGATTTTAACCCAGTTACTTCACTTAACAAAATAGACCTCACAACTGTCATGCCAAAATCACACGATGGGCCACGTACAAGACGCAGTTATGCGGTGGAACGAGATGCAAATATGTTTTTTTATGATTGACTGACTAGCGATTGGCCTTAGTCTCACCTGATGGAAAGCGATGAGCTTTAATGCATAACTGCGACCTATACGTTGGCCCATAATGGCCCATTGCGTGGTTCGGGCATTAAATGTTAATACCAATATTGCCAATGTCGCATGCATTGTTTTTTTTTTTTTCTAGATTAGATAGAATAGGTTATGAGGATACTTAGAGTATTTCTAAAGAGATCCTATACGAGTACGAGTTCCACCAAGGGGGACGGAAAAGCTCTTACCCACCTAAATTGAGAATTTGTCTTAAACGGCTGGCGCCTTATCATAAACAACCTCTTTAATTTGGGCGTATGAATTGGACATGATAATGAGCCAAATAAAAAAGTGGAACTATGACAAAGACTACAAATGATATATCTCTCTCTGTCGCTCTTATTCCATTTAGTACATGACCTCGGTAGCGGTATTATTATTTGAAAATTTCTCAGGGGTACTCTAAGGGAGGGTAGGACAGGAGTCATATCACAGAACATTCTTAATTGCGTAACTATGACAAAGACAACAGATGATATATCCCTCACAGTCGCTCTTATTCAATTTAGTCAGTATTTTTTTTTATGACATAGGAGGCAAACGAGCAGATGAACCGCCTGATGGTAAGCGATTAGCGTCGCCCATGGACACTCGCAACACCAGAGGGGTTGTAAGTGCGTTGCCGGCCTTTAAGATGGGAGTACGCTCTTAAGTATATGATATGATCATATCGCTCGCTAACGGTATTATTATTAGACGTCTTCTCTGGCGTACTCTGAGTTTGCGTACCTTATTAGAGCCTTATTTAGACAAGAGACGCCATCAGCGCACATTACCGAACAAAATATTTTGTAAATTGGGGGAGGTAACACACACATAAAAAATATTTTCCTATTACTACGCACCATTACACTGAAACAATCAACGCACACACATTCAGAACACTAAAATTATCTGATTATTATCAGATGGCCAAATTGGCTGAAATTGCTAAGATGCATATTTTTCATAGAAATTCTCATAGATCTTATGTCTTCAAATAAGGCTGACATTTACTGTAAATTTGACGACTAGCCGTGATGATCAAGCACGAATGTTTTTAAATCGATTTTGTAATCGACCTTCTGAATACGCATATTCTATCCCGTGGCTTCGCTTGCATTCTTCGTAGTACGTCGACTAATAATACGGTAACTAGTCAGACCTATTGGTGTTACTGTAGTACACAGATACTTTTACTAAGGGCCATTTAAGATTTCGTCGGCCCTTTCCCCTTCGGCCTCTCGGAAATGTATGATAATAGTTTTCGATCCTTACTTTTGCCAAAATCAAATGAAACTCAACAGTTTGCCGGTTCTCAGAATGTATACTGACTTTTCATCTGTTCATCTGTTAATGAATCACAATCACCAAACTTCATATACCGAAACCCCCAGAATGAAATGAAAATACGGGTCAAACAGAGAAGTTTGTTTTTGTAGACGGTTAAAAATTACGCTTGGTACGCGGGCGAAGCCGCGGGCAAATGCTAGTGGAAGATATTCGAAAAAAAATTGTCTGGGGATACTTAGAATCGATAACAGAACACGTAAAAACAGTTTTTAGAATTTTTGTCCGTTTGACTGTTTACTTGACCGCGCATCACGTGAAAACGGCTGAACAGATTTTGATGCAAACTTTACTAATCTGTCGAAAAACGACTACATCGGGACTAGACTTCATAGGGAAGTCACGGCACTTAAGCCTTTTTGTTTGGGCAAGACAGTTTTTCAATAATAACTCAAAAACCGTTAGACCTAAACCAAAAATCCGAGTGAGTTTCCTGATCTAATGAAACATAGTAAAATAACTCCTTTATTTAAATCAGGTAGCACTTCTGACCCCACTAATTTTAGACAAATATCTATGCTACCAACATTTAGTAAAAATTTTGAAAAAATAGTTTTGTCCCAATTAATAAGACATTTTAATACAAACAATTTAATGCATAATAAGCAATTTGGTTTTACGCGGGGTCGTTCGACAACCGACGCGGCTGTTGAGCTAACTAAACATATATTCGATGCCTGGGAAGAGTCACAGGATGCCGTAGGTATCTTTTGTGATTTGTCCAAGGCCTTCGACTGCGTGTGTCTCAGAACATAAAAAAAGGGAGAAGTGCCATACTGCTTCATTACAACGAAATCCGATGTCTCCATTATTCCCCCACCGCAGACCACACACACACACTGAACCGTGTAAAAACAAAACCTCGGGCGGAGCCACCGAACCTACGAGAACATGCAAGCAAGCGCTGTGATTGGCTTCGCGCACCCTTCAAAACAGAGCAATATGCGCAGGGGTGGGAACAAACGTTAAAATGAGTTTTATCGACATCGATATTTTAATTATTATGTTAGGATGTTGGTGAATATCGAAATAGTTAGTTTATATAGTGTTATTTTACCATATAGTTGTTTAAATAAAACCAATCGAATAAATACAGTTACATACAGGCAAAAAAAATGCAATGAATGCGATGAATTTAGACCAACAGAAGTATATAAATATAAATACTGGGCTTTTATAAAGCAGTACCTACTTATATATACATTCATGATTATGCTTTCATCAATATTTTTAACCTGTACCGGGCTTGTCCCACTTGCATTTTGGCGCGAAACGACACTGTCTGTAGTAATTTTAATATTATAACTTTATTATTTCTTATGTTGAAATTGCATGCCACCATGCCGAAGTCTGCACACCTGCTTAAGCATTACAATTTTACTAAACAAGTAATACCATTAATAATTTTCCGATTTTAGTTAACGTACGTACGTTTTAACGGACATTATAGCCTCAGTACCGGATTGGCTCATAGTTTCCTGTGTTTATTTATAGAATATGTAAGTATAATATGTAGTTCCGTTAATTCCTTACCTTCAGTTTACTCATCATCAGTTCCAAAACAACATTTCTATTTGGATAAGCATTAGTTGCTAAGTCAACAAAATCTCATCGGAATCTGGGAAGTAATCATCACCAGTTCCCCTTCACCAAATTTGTGGTTTCCGAGAGCAAAGGCATAGTTCACTAAAGAAAATGCCGAAAACACCAAGTGCGCGTCTATCACATCTGAGGAGTACCATTGATTACTCCTTGATGTGATCTTCAGACCTACACCAAATTTATATACAACCCCTCTGAAGATTTCTTTTCTAACAAAACATAAGTATCACAATTGGACAACATATTAAATAATTATTATAGCTGTGTATATACATAAAATAAACATGAACACGCACTGAGATCCTCCTTCTATCGAAGTCGGTTAATAAAACTACTTGAGAAAATAGTTTGTAGTAATTTGGAAGATAAATATAGTGGTATTAAATTATGATTTTTGATTTAATTGTTGACACTAAATTACTAGTACGACATCGTTTTTATCGATAACGCATAAACGGCAATTACAATTGGCACCGCTCTAATAGAATTCGCGCGAATTTCACGAGCAGCGGCGGGCAGCGGCCTCGTTCCTCGAAACAGTTCACGCAACGACGATAGCTACACTGGTTTGTTACATTGCGCCGTGGTTTAGCGCGGTACGGGTTGGTTGTTGTACTGAACGTTCAATGTACAACTTTTAGATAAAAAATACGCTTTTTCATACGATATCTTAGCTCGAGCGTGCGGCGCTGCGTGTACTTGTTAAAATATTGTTTTTTAGTGATTTATAAGTAGAAATTCCAATACTTACACGTGGTAAGTGACTCCATTGTTCTTGTAGTTTTTGGTTACACTCCTATTTTTGCAGGTAACGACGGAACAGTTCGGCATTTTACAAACATTTCATCGGCACGGCTAAATTGCGACTAAACGGCGGCGGGCAGTGTCATTGCTTTTTGGCCATGTCGCGGCGACACGCGCCACGCCCCCGTTTCATATCTATTCCTTTCTATGATCTGAGGCGTGTGTCATGAAACATTAATCAGGAAACTGCACTACTATGGAGTTAGAGGATCGGCACTGAATTTGCTAAAGTCTTATCTATATGGTAGAATACAAAGGGTCGACGTAAATGGACAGCGATCACCGGGATCAGTGGTCTCGATGGGTGTACCGCAGGGATCAATATTGGGACCTCTCCTAATCCTTATCTACATAAATGACTTGCCATACTTCGTAAAGACCCACCATGATATAGTATTGTTTGCAGACGATACCTCTCTTATATTCAAAGCCAAACGACAGCAACAAGCTAGTAATGATATAAACAATGCCGTTTCTAAAGTAGTGAATTGGTTCAATGTCAACAATTTATTGTTAAATGAGAAAAATACCAAATGTATTAAGTTTGTCACGACTAACGTTAAGCATAATCAAACAAGTGTCATTGTGAAAGATAAGGAATTGGAACTAGTGGATAGTACAGTTTTTCTTGGTTTAACGTTAGATTCCAAACTCCAATGGGGTCCCCATATTGCTAATCTCTCGAATAGACTGAGTTCTGCAGCTTTTGCAGTGAGCAAGATCCGCCAACTGACAGACGTGAAGACAGCTCGATTAGTATATTTCAGTTACTTCCACAGTATTATGTCGTATGCACAGACCACTTAACCTATAGACCCCGCTTACAAGGGCGCCCGCGTAAGCCAAGCCTAAGCTCAAAAAACGTCAAGTGGTCAACACGCCCCCAAATATGATCTTAGTATGCGGCCGATCGTTGACGAAGTAACGTGCAATATTCGACGCATTACTTGGCTTATAAAGTACTCTAAATATGCCTTTTTGTATGGTTAAATTGTGTGGAAAGTGTAGCAAGACATCTAGTCTTCAAAAAGATGGGATTTTATTCCACAGGTAAGCTATTTTTTACTTTTTTACCAAGATAAAACAATAATAATTAAAAAGTCAAGGTTATCAAGTAAAGGTTGTAAACCTGGCAACGCGTTGATGTCTTTCAATGTCTGTCTCTTTTTTTCGCTTACAAATTTTTATAATTCTGTCTTTGTCTACCGATTGCAGTCTCAAGTAGTGATGTGACTGATTGATTATTTAAACTTACGTACTTAACTGATACTCGTGAAACAATATTAAATTATGGTGAATATACGTAGGATACAGAACAAACTTATATTTTTGAATTAAATAATGGAAATTTTTGTTACATGCATATGTACAATTATAAATACATAAAAGTGTGTTCAAATCAAATTTATATCCTAACTATAATACTACAATATGAAAGTCACTCTGTCTGTATATCTGTCTCTGCGCGTCTAAACTACTAAACCGCAGATGAACAGATAGTTGTAATCTTAGAGAAAAATCATCGCTACTTATTAAAGATATTAATCCTGAAAAAAAACGATACATAAGTTAATAATAATCAGAAACATGACGCGCGTCATGGCGCGTCTCTTTAATATCTATAATCTCTGCTATTAGACGCTTATTGGCTATGTGCGAAGTAGGTGGTGGGGGTAAGCTAGGCGATCGTAGCGCACACCATGGCAGAAATGTGTACTTACCGGGGACCACTGTCAAATTTACTTTCACGTTTTCTATTGGTTTCTTAACGGTTTCCTACGATTCGTTTCGTTTGTATGTATTTATTTATTCTCTTATTTATTTCAGTAAAATTTCCAATACGGGGTCTTTCTCGTTTACTAAAGTAAATAAAATATTCATGTGTCATTATTTGACATCTCTGAGTTTTGACATTGTCTCGGGACCTTTGACGTTTGACGTTTCAGACGTGCACATAGCCAATACACGAAACTAATACACTTTAAGAGTCAATAGCATATTATATTTTCCTTGTACTTCTGTTTAGCCTAGTTGGTAGTGTCTTTGCCTCCGAAGCTAATGGTCCCGGGTTCGATTCCCGGTAAGGGCATTTGTTTCTGTGGTGAGCAGAGACATTTGTTCCTGAGACTTGGACGTTTTCTATGTAGTTAAGTACATATCTATTAAATATATCGTCGTCCAGTACCCATAACACAAGCCTTATTGAGCTCACTGTGGGACCAGTTCGATTTGTGTAAAAAAATCCCCTAATATTTATTTATTTATTTGTATTTGCATTCATTTTATACGTGTTAATGATTATGATTATTGTTCTTATACTTTTATTACTATTACCATACCATAGGATAGATAGGAATAACATATGAACTGTCTCAAGTCTGTACAGGCGAGGAATTTGAAATCTGGACCACTTCGTACTTTGCCACAGTGAAAATCAATGTGAAAGCTGCTAGAAATCTCATATGACTTGACACTGTGACAAGGTACGAAGTGGCCCAGAAATCAAATTCCTCCACTGTACATTAAACAATATGCATTTATATTTAGTTAGTATCTTTGAATTAAAAACAATTTAAATTGCTTTTCGTATTTTTATTGATTCCAATTAAAAACTTAAATTTACACTTATATTCTGTAGTATATTTTTCGAGTGTGTCCCATCACCATACAAAATGGCGCGCGTCACGCACCGCACACGTGATTGCTCGTAGACCTTGTACTAGCCAATCACAGTGCACTTGTCGCCCTCCGCGCCCCGCCAATTTGGCAGTTTGAGATTCAAGACAAAGTTCTATGAAGCGGTGTCTATAGGGTTAAGTGGTCAGTGGTCGTATGGTATTTTACAATGGGGCAGTGCTTCAGAGATTAATACCATTTTTGTTCTGCAGAAGAGGGCTATTCGAGCAATATATAAAATGAACCATAGAGGCTCACTTACAGATAAGTTCAAGAACATTAATGTAATGACATTGCATTGTCAATACATCTATGATAATATTGTGTATGTACATAAAAACATTGTAAATTTCAGGAAGAACTGTGACATACATAATATTAATACTCGAAATAAACACAAGCTCGCGGTGCCCACCACTCGCCTCCAAAAAATTAAAAAGTCATTCATGGGTAATGGTGTGAAGTTTTATAATAAGCTTCCAAGAAACCTAACTGGATTATCTATTAATAAATTCAAAAATTATGTAAAGCGTTAAGAGCCCTTACTAGCGTATTTCGCAAAATGCGTCATTTTCGATCAAAGATTGTGGCATGAATATCAATAATTTTATTAAAATTATTAGGGTATTCGATAGTCCATTCCTTAAACTAGATAGTAACGTCGCTAAATTTTTATTTCTTTAGCGTTAAATTTCATAAAAACGCATTTCCTTGGCAGGGTTTTTCAATATTTGCGGTCAGACGTGACTTTTCGATTCTCGATTTTGAAGTGCAAAGGAATAATTTTCATTTAAAATTAATACATTTCAATTCTACCTATCATAAACTAGATATTAACGATACCGAAAATTTAAGATTCATCTTAAATTATGGTTTCAATAGCAATCGAATGTTACCTAGTTTTTTGCTGAAAAGAGGGTTACATTTTATTTTTTTCTCGCAAACTGTATTCATATTTTGCTGTAACGATAAAATTGTAGCAAAGTGCAACTCTTTCTTGTCTTAGTTTTTTTTTTTATAAGGATCAGTCTTAAACTAAATTAGGTAGATATTTTTAAATATCACCCATAATTCCCATATATTACGCTACACTGACGCCGTGTGCTCAGAATGCGCCGAGCGCTCGAAGAGGTCGGACCTATGTCGTTTTCGTTCGTCGCGTAACTTTACAAACATCGGGAATCCAAACCACGAAATTCCAAGAAACGCTATACTCGTATACAGCGATTAAAAGATCAAGATCCAGTAAGTATTTTTTCAATGTTTTATTTAGTGACTAATACTCGGCTCATCAACGTTAAGTATTACATGAATTCTGATTACATTTAGCATTATTCTTGCAATATGAGGTTGGTTAGAGAGATGAAGTCTGATGTGATGAAGTCTCATAATGGAGTCAGGAGGTGGTCACAGGAACTCCTCATATACTTATCATAACACCGCAGTGTTTGGGCTCGCTGAATTTGTCTTGTGAAGTACCATCGACCTAGATGAAGTCCAGGGTCTCATGATGGAGTCAGGATGTGGTATCAGGAAATCCTCATATGCTCATCACAGCACCGCCGTGTTTGGGCTCGTTGGATTTGCCTTGACAAGTACCATCGACCTAGATGAGGTTCAGGGTCTCATGATGGAGTCAAGAGGTGGTATGAGGAACTCGTCATATGCTCATCACAGCACCGCCGTGTTTGGGTTCGTTGGATTTGCCTTGACAAGTACCATCGACCTAGATGAGGTTCAGGGTCTCATGATGGAGTCAGGAGGTGGTATCAGGAACTCCTCATATGCTCATCACAGCACCGCCGTGTTTGGGCTCGTTGGATTTGCCTTGTCAAGTACCATCGACCTATATGAGTTCCAGGGTCTCATGATGGAGTCAGGAGGTGGTATCAGGAACTCCTCATATGCTCATCACAGCACCGCCGTGTTTGGGCTCGTTGGATTTGCCTTGACAAGTACCATCGACCTAGATGAGGTTCAGGGTCTCATGATGGAGTCAAGAGGTGGTATGAGGAACTCGTCATATGCTCATCACAGCACCGCCGTGTTTGGGTTCGTTGGATTTGCCTTGACAAGTACCATCGACCTAGATGAGGTTCAGGGTCTCATGATGGAGTCAGGAGGTGGTATCAGGAACTCCTCATATGCTCATCACAGCACCGCCGTGTTTGGGCTCGTTGGATTTGCCTTGTCAAGTACCATCGACCTATATGAGTTCCAGGGTCTCATGATGGAGTCAGGAGGTGGTATCAGGAACTCCTCATATGCTCGTCACAGCACCGCCGTGTTTGGGCTCGTTGGTTTTGCCTTGACAACTACCATCGACCTAAATGAGGTTCAGGGTCTCATGATGGAGTCAGGAGGTGGTATCAGGAACTCCTCATATGCTCATCACAGCACCGCCGTGTTTGGGCTCGTTGGATTTGCCTTGACGAGTACCATCGACCTAGATGAGGTTCAGGGTCTCATGATGGAGTCAGGAGGTGGTATCAGGAACTCCTCATATGCTCATCACAGCACCGCCGTGTTTGGGCTCGTTGGATTTGCCTTGACGAGTACCATCGACCTAGATGAGGTTCAGGGTCTCATGATGGAGTCAGGATGTGGTATCAGGAACTTCTCATATGCTTATCACAGCACCGCCGTGTTTGGGCTCGTTGGATTTGCCTTGACAAGTACCATCGACCTAGATGAGGTTCAGGGTATAAAATATATAAAAATTATTTAATAAAATATTAAAAAGTCCCTCTTAGCATAACATTTTATTATACGAGTAGCTAGGTTTCATATTTTATTTTCACCGGAGTCAAGTACCCTATTGAAGACGCTGCTACTTGCTGCTTCATTTTATATTTAATTATGGTTCTGTCTATTATTGTATGATTTTATTTCAATTTGACGTATTGGATACGTATTGGTTATGTATAAAGTACCGGCCAATAATATCCTAAGTAGCAAAAGTTGGTCGTATAATGCTTGTGATGACGTTTTCGTCCCAACTTAAGATCGCAACGTTTGGTCATATAAAGATCGGCTAAACGTTTATACGACCCGAAAAGGGCCCAAATTATATAACTTTACTTCATATAGTGGTAATTTTAAGGCCGTATACACAGAAATATATCGAGATAGAAGAATCTCATCGATTAGTATGGGAACCGACCGTGTAACATTTTGTGTGGGTACTTTGACGTCACGAGCGTAATTTAGTGACGGGAAACGTAAGCCGCGCGACATCGATTCGCACGCAGCAATTGCAATAACTTGTAGGTGTATTTTGTATTGATTTAAAATATCGATAAGAACCGATAGAGATAGAAGATAGTTTAGCTTCGTTTAGTTTAAACTACCAGAGTTTCTCAGCTTCTGAACCCATCTTAGAGAAGGGACTTATAATATGTGTGTAGATGAAGTTTTGTATGCAACTGTACATAATTAGGCCTTAAAACACTCGTGTTTCCTCTCATTATGTATCAGTTGCATAAACTACTATTGCTTTTCACTGCCTTCATTATGTAGCTACATAATAATATAAAAATATATTTATCCTTTCCTGTTTTAAAAATCGATTTGTATCAAGCAAGAAATCGGCATTTAAAATCGCATTGCACAGCACCATTCTTGCCTTTGACAGAAAAACTGATAAATCGACCTTGAACGCGACTCGTACATTGCTGGTTTTCAATGCCGTCAAGTTTGGCGCATCAAATTAAAACCGCAATGGAACACTAGCATTGGACCACGTGATCACCACGTGATCGTCCGCTACTGTTTTGGTCAAAATACAAAATAAATTGTTTTATAAATAATAGCAGATATTTTAGGACAAAGAGTACTTACCTATGATAGGAAATGCCTCGATTAACAGCTGCACCTTTATTAGTGCGGTTTAAACAGTTAATTACTGAACAATAAGGGGTATTGTTTTTAAAACCTAACGTCGCACGCGGAATTTGGTCGTGAGCGGACTGAAGTTGGCGGCGAGCAATTGGCTCACTAGACCCAATTTTCGCACGCAAGGTACATACACTCTTTCCTTCTATCTCGATATATTTCTGTGGTCGTATAAGTGACAAGTAGGAAGAAAGCAGTCGTATAAATGTCGATTATACTAGAACTATGCGTATAGCAGTCATAATAGTGACCGTTATATGACCTATCTGTCATATAGTGATCAAGTAAAGGTTATATAATAGAACAGAAATTGTAAAATGGTCACAGGTTCAACCTTTACACGGAATGTTTTAGTTACGTAGTGAATTGTGGAAGTGATGAATTCGTGTAGATTGTTCCATATTTAAAAAGTGTCAGCATCAGGTAAAAAACCTTTATTTTATGTCTGCCGTTTTAATTACTGAATGTAAATAACTTTAAGTTGTAGTTGTCGTTATTTACTCTTAGTGTATACTTTTATAACGGGAATTTGATTTAACTGTCAATCGTTTACTTAGTATCAACCAGAATTTTAATGCCCCCTCCGAATTATTGTAAATTTATTATTATTTTATATTAATTTCTAAATATCAAATACGTTTTTAATTACATAAACAAAAAATTAGAAACCCTAATAAACAATATTAACTTGGGAAAAGAATTAACGATCAAGACTATTTATGTTCGGTTTGAAACGCACACATATGCGTTGTAAGTGTGCTGTAGGGCAGTGCGATTGTGTACCGAGCGCTAACGCCATCTATCGAGTAAGATTTCATGAAATTGATGAACGCTCAAACTAGTAAGGCCTCTTAACTTATATCGAAAGCATATTGATGTGCTGGCAACCCTAGCCAAGTAAACACTGATAACTAGATCTCTGCTGTGATATTCTAACCAAAATATAAAATAAAACACGTTTCTAAAATAAATTGGTGTGGATCAGGTGCACCAATGTACTTACTGTGGAATCACTACAGCGAATCTCCCGAATGAGGCACTCTGGAGGCATAATAAACGGTGAGAAACCTGTGTTGACCGTTTAACTTCTTTGTTATGAACCATAACTTTAACTTTGAACATCATTTAACGACTAATTACAAAGAAAATAACGAGACCCACAACAGCTGATTGGAGCTGGAACTGACAGCTGGCAGGAGTGACACTGGTGACAGTAGAAATAAAATTGCCAGACTAAAATATTGCAAAGCTGCGTTCAAATAGTTGTAACAACGTTCGAGAAGACCGTTTTTAGTACAACCTAGTACCTACAACCTCCGCTTGAGGACACTACTGTCGATCACAAATATAAATTGATACAGAATTAAAATTGTGTTACCGATGGCGAATATCTGTAACGGGTGTGGCGAACTAATTAGCATACAGCACTTTATGACATGCTCAAAATGTTCATTATCATACGATCTTTTATGCATATAAGCTAATATAAACCATATAAGCTGGTTGAATATCAGAGGAATTATTCAACCAGCTTACGCAGGAGGACAGAGGAAATTGGTTATGTCCGTGCTGTAAGTCCACCCGTCCCAAAGGAGATAATAGCCGCTCCCCAATTCGGGGACGTGACTCCATTGCTAGCCTGAATAGTAGCTACAGGCCAACAGATAACGTTACATTAATCAGAGGATCCCGCGTGCCGCAGAGAGAGAAGAGCAGTGAAGATTTGGATGTGTCAGAGTTGGTATTAGAGGTCCGTGAACTGCGACGAGAAGTGCGCGACCTCTCAAGTTTGGGACATCAAATTCAGGAGCTTAAAGCACAAATTACGACAATGTCATCTTTGCAGCGTAAGTTGGAAGAGTACGAGAAGACAATTGCTGCCCAAAACCGCGAGATTGACAACCTTCAGAAGAATATTTTGGCGCTTAAGCCATGTCATAAGAAAAGTGGAAAGCAGAATGAAAAAGCTCTAGAAGACGTTATAGAACATGTCGACGACAAAGTTACTGTAACTTGTGAACTAGAGGGGCCCGCAAAGTTAGATCCGTGTCTACCAGAAAATTTAACGGCCCCCGAAGCAATGAAGACTGTGTCGGAAATACTGACATACAGTCAAGTAACTCAGCGTATACCCCAAGGCGGCGCCCTAAGTTACGACAAAGGCTCAATTCTACCTAGAGATGATTCAGAAGTTGGAAAAACAGAGAAGACAAAAAGACGTGTGTCAGTGCGAGGAACTGCCGGCCCGCAAATTACAGCTCTGAAGGCCGTGGAGGAACGGAAATTCCTGCACCTTTGGAACATGCGGTCTGGAACTGAAGAGATCTTTGAATATGTTAAAAGCTTGTGCCCTGAGGGATCTTGTACAATTGAGGAACTGCAGGCAAGAGGCGACTACAGATCCTTTAAAACTGGAGTGCCTGCGGATTATTTCAGCAAATGCTTATCCGCTAATTTATGGCCGCGTAACGCTAGGATTAAAGAGTGGTTTTTTCGTCGACCATCAGGGAACAGCAAACAATAGATCAGATCCTGAGCATACATCGCAACCAAAGTCGAAGCAGTGCATCCACCTCCTCTATCAAAACGTCAGGGAACTAAACACCAAACTGAAGCATTTTCGACACAGTGTTGCCAGTTCGGATAGCGACATCATTGCCATCACTGAAAGCTTTTTAACAGAGGCCGTCGACGATTCTGAGGTCATTCAAGGCGATTGGAAACTAATTCGACGAGACCGAGCAACTGGTTCACGTGGTGGAGGAGTTTTGCTTGCCTGTAGGCCGGGCATCACCATAACGAGACGCAAAGACTTAGAAACGCCAGCCGGTGACGATCTGTGGGCAACAGTGACCACGGAAAAGTCGACCTTTCACATGTGCGTAGTCTACATTCATCCAAGAGCAACTGACCAAGTGTATATGCAATGGTTTCAAAAATTGGAGTCTATTATCGATTCATTGAAGCAAACTGTAATTGTAGTAGATCTAAATTTGAATCCAACATATACTGTTCAGACTGTGCTTAACTACAATAGCTATATTTTAACTGTTTGCGGCCTTACGGAAATGAATGAAATTGTTAATGCGTACGGAAGTAAGTTAATGTTGTGCTGGTGTCGGAACGTATTGAGATGTCGGGTGTTTCCGAAGTTAGGGGAAGTGGCTTAGTTCCCAACCGAGACTTGTACCACCCACCATTAGATATCGTATTTTCTTTAGATCGCAATCGGGATAGTTACGAGAACACAATTGACCCCAGTAATGTAACCTCTCAACAAGATTGGAATTTTGCTAAGGGGGATTACGAGTGTCTTCATAAGTTCTTAACCTAAGCGTCGTGGCAGGAAGTACTTCAAGCACGAGATGTTGATGAAGCTGTTGAGGTATTTTACAACATTATATATGCTGCTTTCGACACTGCGATACCGAAAAAACGTCGTCCTCTTAAAAAAAGTAGAAGGTACCCAGTTTGGTTTAGTGAAGACATTATTAAAGATTCGGGTCAAAAAGCTAGATTCCACCGGGAGTGGAAAAAGACCAAGGATATGACCAAATATACTTGCTTCTCGGAATCGAGGATTGACATTAAGCATCGAATAGTTACATGAGGCGACTTGAAGCAAGAATAAAAAGTGATCCACGTGCATTCTGCCAGCCTATTGGCACACTAAAAACGAAAGGTGGATTCGAGGCCGGCATTCGGTATAGGGGGCAGGAGCGCACTGGTATCGAGGCGGCAAACGCTTTTGCGGAGTTCTTCTCTGGTGTGTCTTTGTTCAATGTACCATGCCTGGATTATAATGCTGCAAATAATCGAGATCAAACTAAGGCCGCGAATTACGTACATGTTCATGCGATCGAGCCACATGATGTCGATTCAGCCATCAAACGATTAAAACCGACAAGTTCGGTGGGTCCCGACAACGTACCAGCTTATGTCATAAAGGGTTATAAAGATTGTTTAATTCTTCCTCTTTATCACATATTTAACCTATCCTTGGTCACTGGAAAGTACCACGAACGCTGGAAAATTACTAGGGTCACTCCCATACCAAAGACAAGCGATACTTCGTGTGTCGAAAACTATATACCTATCGCAATACTCTCGGCCCTAGCAAAATTGTTTGAGTCTGTTTTTCACAAACTTATATCTCCGCAACTTTCCCCCTTCTTGTGCAACGCGCAACACGGTTTTCGGACAAATAGGTCGGTTGACTCGAACCTTTTTACCCTAGTTGACATCATCTCCAGCCACCTAGACAGGGGAGAACAGGTGGATGTTCTCTATCTTGATTTTAAAAAGGCTTTCGACCGTGTAGATAACGCCGTACTGTTGGATAAACTGTGCCGCATAGGGTGCTCACCTACGCTTCTTAAATTATTTGCTAGCTACATGTGTGACAGAAAGCAGTACGTTAAGCATGGCTGTTTTATCTCCAAGCATTATTCAACACGTTCAGGTCAGGGTTCGATCCTGGGACCTCTTCTCTTTGGCATTATGGTCAACGATCTTGAGGCAACCGTCAGACATGCCAAATTTCTTCTCTATGCGGACGACTTAAAGCTTATCCTTGGAGTGCGGGATGCGCGCGATTGTGGAAAACTGCAGGATGATGTAAATTCTGTATTTTATTGGAGTACTATCAACAAACTACATTTAAATGTGGACAAGTGCTCCGTAATCACTTTCCAGCCGTGCGAGAAACCCGATCCATACTATCTATCAGTCGGGCTCGGAGAGTGTATCTCGGGTAGTAGCCGTCAAGGACTTAGCGATCCTCTTTGACGAAAGGTTTACCTTCTACCACCACATTAAGGAGCTAGCCACTGACTGTTTCTAAAGGCTTGGTTTTGTTATTACGAACGCGCGCAAGTTTCAAAATCCAAGTGCCATCCGACTGCTGTACACTTCCCTGGTGGGTAGTAAGCTGGAGTCGGCGGCAATCGTATGGAGTCCGTATGAGAGTTCTTATGCTTTACTTGTAGAGAAAGTACATAAAGCCTTTTTAAGATTTTTGTACAAAAAAAATTATGGATATTACCCATTTAAATATCCTACAAAAATTTTGCTAGGCGTACTTGGGTTTAACTCTCTGGAAGTAAGGCGTAATTACAAACTTCTGACCACAATGCTTAAAATCCTAAGGGGAAGCAGTGATTGTCCGGATTTGGTGTCGAGGTTCGTAAAACTTGCTGTACCTTTTGTACCTAAGAACCAGCTAAGACCGCGAACCCCTAATCTCCTAGCTGTTCCACAGGAGCGCACTGTTTCTCATAGAAACTCTCCAGCACTTCGAGCAACCAACATGCTTAATGCGTTTCTGACATCAGCAGCTGATTGTGACTTGTTTGCGAGCTGATGGGTACAAGTCTGTCGTGAGTGTTTAAACTATTGTGAGTTGATGGATAATCGGTAGGGCCTCGTTATAATTTGTATTGTGTTGTTTAGCATCATTCCATAGGTATTTATTAATTCTGTTGCTTATAGTTAACTAAATTTTCCAGCGCCTAGGTGAATACTGTAATGCTGTGTAAATGTATTTTTACAATAAATAAAATAAATATTATAGCATACACGACTACATGAATGATAAAATACCGTGGGATTAATTGTGACTGAAATATTTATGAATTAATCATTATGGCATTAGATATTAATATTATCTTATTATTTTCTTTTGACATATTGATTTTAGTCTAGAAACTGTCTAGATTTCTATTTTTTATACATTTTTACTTTTTTATTATTATTATTTATGTTTTGACGATCCCATATTGTGAATTTTACTGCATATTTATACTTATTTTGACATGTCTACAACAATTGTATAGTTATTTATTGTAAAGAATAATAATAGCATAAATACATTGCTCTAAATAATTAATTAATAGTTATAACTGACGATTCGAAAGTGCTTGTTGCTAGGCCGATTTGAATAAAAAAAAATTGAATTTGAATCGTTGAAAGTATTTATACATCAATAATTGTACATCATCTTGATTTTTTTCAGAATTTTAAACTACCTAGTTTGGAAATTAGGGAGGCGGGGGACACTTTTTACGACTTTGACAGCTAATATCTTACCAACAGTTGACTTAAATGGAAAAGTTTTGTAGAAACCTCGATAGGCCTATCCAACCAAAGATAACCAACACGTCAATCTGCATTGAAAAAAAAATTTACTCCCTCTGTTACATATATGGTGCCCCCCCAGTTTAATATTTTTTTCGTAATTTCACGTTATATTTCTATAGCGGTTCATAGCGTACACCCTCCTACCAAATTTCATAATTGTAGTGTTCATAGTCTCCGAGTAAATCGGCTGTGACATACGGACGGACGAACAGACATGACGAATCTATAAGGGTTCCGTTTTCTGGCTACGGAACCCTAAAAATGACGACCTGTTTAGCCTAGTTGGTAGTGACACTGCCTCCGAAGCTAGAGGTCCCGGGTTCGAATCCCGGCCAGGGCATTTATTTGTGCATTTTTCACGGATATTTGTTCTTGGGTCTTGGATGTTTTCTATGTATTTAAGTATGTATTTATCTATATAAGTATGTATATCGTCGTCTAGTACCCATAGTACAAGCTTTGCTTAGTTTGGGACTAGGTCGATTTGTGTAAGATTGTCCGCCAATATTATTATTTATAAATAACAATTATAATTATAGAAGTCTCGCTACGCAGTTCTGCCGTAAAACGTAGTCCCAACAGAGCGAGTTCTTCATGTAAGTATTATGGCCCTAGGCCCTTGCAAATTACTTGTAAGAAGCCAATGTTCTGTGACATTTTATACATTTTTGTCATATTTTTTTATTTTATTTGTTTAATAACTTTTTTTTGTTTGGGCGCTCTGCCTGCCGTGGTTCACTCGTGGTCCCAACGGAAGACCAGTGCTGGCGGTCAAGCCAGCTACATGCTGAGTTGGGACCATTTCGTGACTTTTTCTTTTTTGTTGTTATTTTATGCTTCTTCCTATTTGTAATTGTCACGAATAAATGATTTTCTATTTCTATTTCTACATAAATCCTATTCTATCCTCCGTCCCCAGAGAAGACTTCAAATCCCTTCAAAAACATAAATGTGAAAATGGGAGCCAAGTAAAATTGCGATTCTTGGTTGTTGTCTTCACCGACAAAAGAACTGAGATCTAAATGTGCGGCTTAATGCATTTTGAGCTTTAACTTGGCAGTTTTCTTAAATATCCAACAGCTTTTAAGGTATTATAACATACTGCATAGAAAACTGCCAAGTTAAAGCTCAAAATCCATTAAGCCGTAGTAAATTAGTTTTACTGTATACAATCCATGAAAGTACCGTGAAAGGTGGGGCGCTGTCTTGTGTCGGAGGCCAAGTCTCATTTTGGGTCGCTGAGCTAACGGAGTAAGTGAGTAAGTAAACAATATAGTGCCGGAGTTGGCACCATTTCAGTGAATCTACGGAACTTGGCACCCATTTAGATCTCAGTTCTTTTGTCGGTGAAGACAACAACCAAGAATCCCATACTCTTAAAATTTAACTTGGCTTCCATTTTCACATTTATGTTTTTGATGGGATATCACTACTTTCTGTCAATCTTCGCCAAATGGTGCTTGTTAAGAGCGAATGCACGAGTTACTATACAAAATTCCCAAATCGCTATAGGTGCACCTAAAATATTTGAAGAGTTCCCACGATATCTATATCTATGATCAGATTCTTACCTGATAACTATGGGACCAATGAACATGAAGAATCGTTTCGAAATCGGTTAATAAATGACTTTTCTCAAACATGCAATGAAATATTGATGTTATGTTCCTTATAATAGGCTGCGAAGTATGACGTTTCAGGTGCGGCTAGGACAAGAGGTCGTTAATGGAATTTCATACAAATCTTGCAGGCCTAGGCCGGCAAAGTCCTCTTTTTTAATTTCTATTCCACATAAATTTGAGGCACAGGCATCATGACATTCTGCCACTATGCTCATTAAAAATAAAATTCTGTTTTTTTTGTTGTTTATTTCATTTGAGGCGGGCAACCCCAAATTTCCCGCCGAGGTATGTACAGTGCTTTTCTCAAACATGCAATGAAATATTGATGTTATGTTCCTTATAATAGGCTGCAAAGTATGACGTTTCAGGTGCGGCTAGGACAAGAGGTCGTTAATGGAATTTCATACAAATCTGGCAGGCCTAGGCCGGCAAAGTCCTCTTTTTTTAATTTCCATTACACATAAATTTGTGGCACAGGCATCATGACATTCTGCCACTATGCGTATTAAAAATAAAACTTTGTTTTTTTTTGTTGTTTATTTCATTGCATGTTTGAGAAAAGCGCTACACATACCTCGGCGGGAAATATGGGGTTGCCCGCCTTAGACCTATCCGGCCTCGCTTCGCTCAACCGTCTATATATCTTCGGCAGGCAACCCCTTTTGTCCCGGCCTCTGTAGTAATGTACTATTCCGCCCCAACGGCCACCGGTTCTACGTGCAATGTGCCCCGCCCACTGCCACTTAAGTTTAGCGATTCGGAGGGCTATATCGGTCACTTTGGTTCTGCTGCGGATGGCCTCATTCCTGATGCGATCACGCAGAGAAACTCCTAACATAGCTCTCTCCATTGCTCTTTGGGTGACTTTGAGCCTTCTTATGCGGCCCATAGTAAGCGACCACGTTTCAGTGCCATATGTCATCACTGGCAACACACACTGGTCAAAGACTTTCGTGCCAAGAAATAAATTAATTTCGTCTTGAGACACTGCGGAATATTGGACGAAAAGATGTGACGTAGCTTCCCGAACGCTGCCCAGCCGAGTCGGATTCGACGATTAACCTCTTTCTGGAAGTTGGACTTACCTAACTGGACAGTCTGTCCTAGGTATATGTAATCGTCTACAACTTCGAGCGTAAAGTGTCCGATTGTTACGGGAGTTGGTGTGACACGGGCACTTGACATGATCTTCGTCTTGTCCATGTTTATCCTTAGACCAACTCGCACGGAGGCTCTACTGAGGTCATTGAGCATTGTACTTAAATCCTCCATGGTCTCAGCCAAGACTACTATATCGTCAGCAAACCGAAGGTGAGTGAGGTACTCGCCGTTTATGTTGATGCCTAGCATTCTCCAGTCCAGAGTCTTAAAAACATCCTCCAGTGCAGCGGAAAACAGTTTAGGAGAAATAACATCTCCTTGCCTGACTCCCCGCTGCAACGGAATAGGCCTTGAGTTCTGGTCCTGGAGTCGGACTGACATAGTGGCGTTCTCGTACAAGCACTTCAGCACTTCGATATAGCGGTAGTCCACTTGGCACCGCTGGAGACTGGAGAGATTGTAGTACAGCCCAGGTTTCAATCGAATCGAAGGTCGTAGTCCACGAACGCTAAACAGAGGGGCAGGTTATACTCCTCAGTCTTCTGTATAACCTGAAGGAGCGTATGGATGTGGTCTACGGTGCTAAAGCCTCTTCGGAAACCGGCTTGTTCGGGAGGCTGGAAGTCATCTAGCCTGCATGCGAGACGGTTCGTAATGAGTCTTGAAAACAGCTTATAGACATGGCTCAGAAGTGAGATAAATAAATAAATAAATAAAGGAGTTGTCACCCTTTTTGAAGAACAGCACCACCACACTTCTGTTCCATGCCTTGGGAGTTTTCCCTTCCAGTAAGACACTTCCAGACGGAACTTAATACATGTACCAAATTTCATTTTTTTATGTTAGGTAGATTTGTTATTGGGGGGTCAAACGTGGCTCCAAACGGTTCGTGTAAAATAAGACTGTCCGGCAGTTCCTGGGGTGAGCTTGGCTGCACACGCTTCTAAATAATAATAGGTACCACTACCGAGCTAGATGGTCAAGTACTAAATTGAACAAGCGTGACAGAGAGATACATTATTTGTTGTCCTTGTCATAGTTCCATTTTTTTATTTGCTGTATTTGCTTCATTGTCATGTCAAATAGTTGGAGGCAACTAACCGACTACCCGCCCAAATTAAAGAGGTTTTTTTTTATGGTAAGGCGCCAACCGGTTAAGACCACGGCGGCTCTGTGCACGCACGTACGGGCCGGTATTTGTGCAGAGGGTCGCACAGGCAATTTAACCGCAGAAAGGTAAGTAAATGAGATTCTTAATTAATATGCTAGACCATTTTTAGTGAATATGGGTGCTAATTCGACTTTGATGCACGACAATGTTCAAGAAGTGGGAATCAATCTAATGGACTGGCCAGCAAGAAGCCCGAACCTTAATCCAATTGAGCATGGGAGAGCTGGACGAACTGGGAAGGAAAGTTGGAAGCCGGAATCCACCCCCACTGACGATGAAGACGTGACTGATTTTTGACGTCGCCACACTTTAGAAAAACACGGCCCACGACGCCACGCCGTGAATTTACACGGCATCGAGTCGTGGATTTCTACGACGCGGCGCGGCAACGTGTTAACTCTCGGCGCTCGCCCTTTCACGTTAACGACGCCGCGCCTAGGTGATGTGGCCAGAATCTATGACCTTCTTTCAATCGAATCGGACCTCAGCTACAATGATGAATAAAAATCTAGGCAGTCGCATATATGTACTGAAATCTGTCTTTGGGTTTAACCCGGCGAAAAGCGTGCCGTGTGATACGTCAGGTGGAATACTGCATTGTGAAATTGTGAGAAAAGCACAGGTGTCTCAACTCAAGACTCGTGTCGAGTGGCCTGGATATTATTTTAAATGTGTAATTGTAGAAGCCGATTGGCTGAAAACGAGGTTATTTTCTCCATGAAACCACTGAAATATTCAAAGCAGTGAGAACGCCATCAGGGTGCTCCTCCCTTGTGGGGTATTCTTTAGGTAGGCTATAATAGCAGTACCCCAAGAACGCCATGGAAAAGCACAGGTGTTTTCGGTGTCACGTGAATATATGATTGAAATAGGATTATATACTTAGTCGGCTCATAAGTTCTGTCACTGGCCTTTAAAATTTAAATTTGGAACTCCTAAAACAAAAAACGTTGTGCATTTGAATTTCGAATCTTTTTTAAATATTTGAGTAGTATAATTTTGCAATTTTCTGTTTTCTTTAACATGGAGTGGACGCTTAAAGATAGCCGTACCGCAATAATTGCACTATATCGTTGTGGACACTCGCCGACTAAAATTTTTAAGCTACTTGAAAATTTAAAATTCTCTCTAAGATTTGTGTAAAAGCGAGCTAAAAGTACCCTAGCCAGAGCTAAAAGTACCCTAGCCAAATACGGACGTAAACAAAGAGCTCTTCGTTTTATTAATTGGAAATCACTTTAAACTGGGCTTGTGAACAGTGAATGGTGTACAGTGAGGTTATATTAAGTAACTTACGTGTTGTGATAACCAGCAAATCATACACACAATCCGCAACTCAATCATTTCGGTAAGAAGATATCAACCGTTGAACTTCAAATTTCGTTACACATTCTTAAATAAAAGACTATAATCCGTTAACGCCTAATTAATAACGGGATACTAAATGCCATGTCCAGCTGATTGGAAGAATCGATGACAGCTGACTCGCATGCCTATATACCAACATAACAGCACCAATCTGAGTGTTGCCAGTTTTTAAACTTCGTTCAGAAATAGACAATATCCGATTAATCATGGCTTCATCAAAAACACTAAGTATCGACTCAGCTGCCAACATATATAAAATGGACACTAAATCAAACAAAATTATATGCAATAAATGTAAAAAAGAAATCACTACATCTGATTACTTAACATGTCAGCAATGTAAAATAATTTTGGATATAAAATGCACATCCAATGTTACAACCAGAAGATTTGACTTAATGACAAATAAGGATAAAACAACATGGAAATGTATTAAATGTCGACAGAGTAAAAATTCAGACAAGAAAATCCCTCACAAAACGATAAATTTATCTAGTACCAGTAGTGATGTCACCCGTGAGAGTAAAGCTCAAGCTAAAAATGTCACCCCTAGCAAAATGGAAATCCAAGAGCAGTGTTCTCCCATTGAAACATTCCCTCCGCTTGATCTAGATTATGACTCTGAAGAATCGGCAGATGATACTGTTCGTAGTTTACCAAACATGTCTACTATTGAAGACCCACAAGTCGCAGAGCTCAAGACCAAAGTAGCCAAATTATCAGTAGAATTAGCAAGTGCACATGAGGAAATTGAAAAATTGAATGTTAAATTAGTAACGGTCACAAAAAACTTAGTAGAAAAGCAAAAGAAAATCGAGCTATACAAAAAGCTACTAGGTAATAGTGATTCTAGGTCTAAAATTTCACCCTTAAAGAAGACTATAAAGAAGCAAATCCCCCCTAAATGTATTGCAGACACTTTATTCAGCTGTTCGCCTTCAACTCAGACGGAAAAAGGAAGTCCAGACTTTTTTTATACACCGGAGCCGGCGGATAGAGATGAAACCAAAGAAGATATTTTTGAACAAGTCGTCGAAATGAATGAGGAACTTGATGTCGATGTCACGGCTATGAAACCGAGTCTGCCCTCTAGAAATAATACCGAAGCATGCGGTATTGAAGTAGAACAAACCAACGAAAGACGAAAAACACTAATACTTTCGAACGAGAAATGTACGTTCATAAGACGATATCTTCAAAACCATCTTGGACCCTTGCATCTCGTCACATCCTTTGTAAAGCCAGGGGCATCCACTGACAAGCTGTTGGAATCATGTTTAAGTCTATGCAAGACATTTAATAAAAGTGATTGTGTAGTTTTTCTCTGTGGTCAGGAGGACAAAAAGCTTATGAAGCTACAAGCATCACTGTATAACAACATAGAGAATTTGTGTCACACAAATGTTCTTCTCTGTGCAACTCGCTCTAGTGAACATCGGAATGGTTTAGGGATGAGAGAAATGTTTGATCTCCTATGTACAGAGTTCAAGGAGTACTGTTACTTTGTGCATCTTAAAACCAACTATGATGTTTTCTCGCGCGTTGCATGGAAATTAAATTTAAGTAAATCATTATTAAGCCGTATCGAAAGTATAAATTATAAATATGAATACTATTCCTTTGTAACTCCTATACTAGAACCAGCCAGTGAAACTGTTGACATAGTCCGATATGCAAGTGTAGGAACACAAACTGAAGAAGAGAGCCTGTTTAGTGAAAATGTGGCTTCCGAGCAAACAGAACATTCAGACGAAAATATGAACGATTTTTTTCGTTCCTAAAACGTGTAGCTTTTCGATCTTTCATCAGAATGTTCAAGGTTTAAAAACCAAAGTAAATGAAATAGAAATTGTTAAGGACTCTGTCAATATTGATGTTTTATGTTGTTCGGAAACATTCCTAAAAAAAGACGAAGCTTGTACTTTGCAATTAGATACCTTCAAAATGGCCTCTCACTTTTGTAGACATAAAAAAGCTCGAGGTGGAGTCTGTATATATGTAAATAAAACCATTAAGTTTATTGATTTGGCCTGGATATCTGCTTTATCTGTGGATACACATTTTGAAACCTGTGGGGTTCTATTACCTGATCTTAATTGTGTTGTAGTGTGCTTATATAGAACTCCAGATAGTGATTTAAACTTATTTATGAAAAAGCTTGAATTTCTTCTTGATAAATTGTTACTCCGATTTCGTTACTTAAAAAGGAAAATAATACTTGCAGGAGATTTCAACATTAACTGGCTTTGTAACAATAATGCCAAACTTACATTCGAGACAACATTGAGAAAATACAAATTACATGTCACGATAAATGAGCCTACCAGAATCACAAACAAATCCCAAACGTGTATTGACAATATAATAACTAATACAAGTAAATACACATCACGTGTCTTAAATCTCGGGATTTCAGACCACACTGCTCAAATTATAAACATCCCAGTTAACAGTAGCTTTAGAGAAAAGTTCTGGTATGTACATTCTAGACAAAATGCCAAATATTTGGACATTTTTATTAAATATATATCTAAAATTACCTTTTCGGATGTATATCAAATGTCTGATCCTAACTTAGCTTATAAATCGTTCATAGACATGTTTAAGTTAATTTATGATTTGACAATTCCTATGAAGAAAACAAAAAAAACGTACCAAAAAAACCCAAAGTGGAAAACAAAAGGTATTGTCAAATCTAGTAGAACAAAAAGACATATGCATCAAACAATGATACAAGGCAATAAAAATGTCCTATATAAATCGAATTATAACAATTATTGCAAGATATTAAAAAAAGTAATCCGCAAATCTAAAATTATATCAAATGACAATTTTTTTAAAAACAGTACGAATAAGAACAAAGCTACTTGGGCATTAATCAAGCAATACACAACGACTGTGAATTCTATGAAAGCCACAATTGAACGCGTCAAGGTAAACGATGTAAATATTACGAAGGCGTCAATTATTGCCGAAACGTTTAACGAATATTACCTTGGTAAAAATGTTGACAATTCGATATGCAACATGCCGAAACCAATTACTGGAAAAAACTGTAACAGTATTTTTTTAAGACCTGTTGATATTAATGAAGTAAGTAGCATTATTAAATCCTTGAAAAATAAAAATAGTTTCGGACATGATGGCGTGCCAATACAAATAATTAAGGCAAGTATGCATACTATTGCTCAGCCCCTCACACATATTATTAATCTTGTACTAGAGACCGGTATATTCCCAGACGACCTTAAAAAAGCCTTGATCAAACCTTTATTTAAGAAAGGGGCAAAGGACGACATCACCAACTATAGGCCTATAGCTCTTCTATCTAATTTTGCTAAAATATTCGAGAAAGTCATTTACAAACGTCTGTTGAGTTTTTTGGAAATTAATAATGTGCTAAGTCCACACCAATTCGGATTCCGAAAAGGGAAGTCAACCTCGTTAGCAATCTTTAATATCTTCCTACACATCTGGGAAGAAATTAATGCCAAAAGACCTTGTATTGCACTGTTTTTGGATCTATCCCAGGCTTTCGACTGCGTAGTACACAATGCGGTCCTTTGTCAATTTGAAAATTTGGGAATTAGGGGTGTCGCTCTGAAGCTATTGGAAAACTTTCTATGCAATCGGACACAAGCAACCCTGATTGATCATTATAATAGTACAGAAAAAACGTGGGAACAAGAGCTTTCACATTTCAAAACTGTGCAAGTAGGAGTACCGCAAGGGAGTATCCTTGGTCCACTTATTTTCCTAATATATATCAATGAATTACCCAGAATTGTGTCTGACATGTGCGTATTATTCGCAGATGATGCCACGTTATTGTTTTCAGGTGAAAATGCAAACGAATGTCATATTAATCACACGTTGAGTCAAGTTGTGCAATGGCTGACGAAACTAAATCTAAAAGTAAATTTAAAAAAAACAAAACTGGTTCAATTCTCAAATTATAAAACATTACCAATAAATTTAAATATATCAGAATCAGGGGTAAAAATTGAGCAAGTAAATAGTGCGAATTTCCTGGGAGTAATAGTAGATTGTCACCTTAACTGGAAATCACATATTGCAGAATTGAACAGCAAAATTTCTAGTGCGTGTTATGCTTTATCTATACTATCTGCGACTTGCTCAGAAGAGATGACAAAAAATGCGTATTATGGAAATGTGTATTCATTACTTACCTACGGCATAATTTTCTGGGGAGATTCTGTGGATGTGTTATCCACATTTAGATTACAAAAGAGATGTGTGCGCACTATCTACCGCATACACAACAGACATTCGCTTCGTAGTGTATTTAAAGAAAAGCGGCTGCTAACACTAACGGGCATTTACATCTTAGAGATTTGTTTATTTGTGAGGCAAAATGACGAGTTTTTTACTAAAAAATCAGAGAACAGACACAACCTGCGCAGTCAGTACAGATATAATTATAATATTCCGAGAGCCTACAATAAGCTCATTTACAAAAGTGCCTTCTTCGCGGGAATGCGAATTTTTAATAAACTCCCGATGGAAATAAAGAAAATAGAGGATAGCAAATTCAAAAAAACTCTCAAAAACTGGCTAATAAGCAAAGTGTTTTATAATACTAAGGAGTTTTTTGGCCAATGACCGCCATGTAATTTAGTATAAGTTAACTCATCATGATTGTACGTCCGGAATGGGCAAGCTGTTGAGTCTATATCCTTTGTCATCACCATCATAATGTACACAGCTATACAATAAAGTTTATTTCTATTTCTATTTGTATCGTACCATAGAAAGATACAGTGAGGTCTCTAGTTTAAATGACAAGAAAAGAAGCGGTCGTCCGCGTACAGCTAGGACTCCAGCGGTTGTACAAGTACACGGTGTTGACTAATATTGTGAAACCACTATCCCATACGATGTTTCTAAACCAGCATTGGCTTTTCCAGCAGGACTCTGCTCCAGCCCATAAGGCAAAGTCTACACAAGCCTGGCTCGCCTCCCATAAAATCGACTTTATACGGCATGAAGATTGGCCCTCCTCTAGCCCAGATCTTAATCCGTTAGACTATAAAATATGGCAGTATTTAGAGGAAAAGGTGTGCTCAAAACCTCATGCAAATCTAGACTCATTCAAAGAGGTCATCACCCTTCATCTGTGATGGTTTGGCTGGGAGTTTCTTATGCGGGCGTCACTAGTATGCATTTTTGTGAGAAAGGAGTAAAAACTAGTGCCAAAGTGTACCACGACACAGTGTTGACCAATATTGTGAAACCACTATCCCATACGATGTTTCTAAACCAGCATTGGGTTTTCCAGCAGGACTCTGCTCCAGAAGATTGGCCCTCCTCTAGCCCAGATCTTAATCCGTTAGACTATAAAATATGGCAGTATTTAGAGGAAAAGGTGTGCTCAAAACCTCATGCAAATCTAGACTCGCTGAAAAAATCCCTTGCTACGGCAGTGGCCAATATCGACATGAAAGTGGTGCGTGAATCCATTGACGACTGGCCACGCAGACTTCAAGCCTGTGTAGATAATTATGGCGGTCATTTTGAATAAATGTTATACATTTAGATTCTCTAGTTTATAAGCTTTCAAACGCTGTACAAATTATACGGAATAAACTTAAACTTTTGTTTTTATTTGATACTATGTATATGACAGAACACTTATGAGCCGACTAAGTAATCAAAAGGTACATTTTGAAACTGAAATCGATATCTGAGTAATGTATTTTTTTTAAATTAGCTTATCTTGGAATAACTGTATTCTTGTTTAGTGTTATTTACACTATAATAATATAGTGATATTATATGATATGACAGCTAGCCGGTGCTATTGCCACTTTGGCACACATATACCCCCGTTGCTGCTGAACGGTGTGCAGCTAAGTAGAGTGCACGAGGTCAAATATCTTGGCCACATTCTACTGTCGAACATGAAAGACCACGGAGATATCCAGAGGCAAAGACGAGCTATTGCGGTGCGAGCGAATATGCTAGCCAGGAGATTCGCTAAATGCAGCAAGGGTGTCAAGAGGCAGCTATTCTTGAGTTTCTGTACCAGTGTTTACACAGTAGAATTGTGGTCAGATTTTACATGTGCTGCCGCTCGAGACATGCGCGTGCAATACAATGATGCGTGGCGCGCCTTGTTTCGGCTGCCGCGCTGGTGCAGTGCGAGCGCGATGTTCGCGGAGGGGCGCGCGCCGGCCTGGCCCGCGCTGCTGCGCGCGAGGACGGCCACCGCCAGGAAGGCAATTTACGCTTCCTCCAACATGATGCTCTCGGCGGTGAGAGAGTGGGACGCCAGCCCGCTACATGAGCGTTGGAGGGAGTATCACAGGCCGATCATCGTGGGATCGGGGTAACCTGCGATGTGGACTGATTTTTAATTTTTATTATGTATATATTTCATTATTTCAATTTTATAATAATATTAGTAATCAAATATGGACCTGTGTGTGCTGGAATAAATTATTTTCATTTCATTTCATTTTCATTTGGCCTCATACTCATGTTATGATATAATATAACTTCCACAATGAAACTTGATGAACGCGATGAGCTTCATTCGTCATCAGTGGGTATACGGATAAAGCTAAACTTCATGCCTCATCAGCCAACATCAGGAGTAACAAGAGAATTAGATATGAATGCTGATGGATGCAAGAAACGCGACAGGCCAAAGAAAAGACGGATGGGTTGTGTGAGGGACAATATGAATAAGATGGATGTGAATGAACCCGGGTATGTCCTAAAACTACGACCAAGACCACCGGGGAATGGGCAGCAGCATTCCTTAAATGCGGTGGAGATACTGCGATCGCCAACCCGCATGCCAAGCGTGGCGATTATGGCATTTACCCCCCATGAAATTGGGGGAGGCCTATGTCCAGCAGTGGACGTCCTAGGGCTGATATGGTGGTGGTGGTGGGATGTGAATGAAGAGATGACGTGTGACAGAGATGTATGGAAGAAAAAGACATGCAGCGCCGACCCTAAATAAATGGGAAAAGGGCAAGCGAATGATGATCAACCAACATCAGGACAGGGTCAAACGTAGGTAGTTAAACCAAGACATTATAAATGAACAAAAATTAGGGGTGGTGGTTGATTCAACGAACTAGTTGATAAAACGTTTTTCGTTTGTCAACGAACGAAACGTTTTGTTTGACAGACTGTAGTATCAAAGAGGCAAGGAGGTTCATGGGTCGGTGGTCTACATCGCCTCTTTAGCCTTAAATCTCGACACACCTTTCCTCATCGATCGAAAACATGTCGTTTGTCAGGATCAGAATCCTGACGAGGTTTGCCAACATAGCGGAGTGTTTTCTGCCTGAGAATTTCTAATCAGACTTTGTCGGGTTTTGCTATCACAAGATTTATTTTAGCGCGCTTCTGCCCGTGGCACAGTTTAACGCTGAAGTTGTCTGCCTCACTTGCAGGAGTCAGTATAACATAATACAGGCAAGTTGGTCACTTGGTGTGCGCCAATTGCGCTACGAGGCTTGCACTGAAAGTGGCGGGAATCGAATACTTATTAATTTATTTTTAACATGTATTATACCTTTTTATAATCTCTGAAGTTTCCTTATCTCAACACACTGGCCACTTAGAAAAAAAAAAGTATGGTTCAGTTTCAATTGTTTATTGAAGTCGTCGAGTCACTGCTTAAAATGGAATTGTGCCGTGAAAATTTCAGAGCTATGATTTATTATGACTTTAAAAGTGGACTAACACAAAAACAATGTGAAGAGCGGATGGTTGCTGCTTTTAATATTGAAGCTCCTTCAAAGACTACAATATACAGGTGGTATTCAGAATTTCAACGTGGCCGTGTATCCCTCACCGACGAAGTGCGTGAAGGTCGACCAAAATCGGCAGTCACGCAAGAAAACGTCGATGTTGTGCGTCGTCTGATAAATGAAGACCGACATGTGACATATCGGGAAATTCAAGAGCACCTGGGTATTGGAATGAGTCAAATACAAATTATTTTAAAAGAAGAATTAGGCGTGAAAAAGTTATTTTCCCGTTGGATACCTCACCTATTGTCTGACGAGCAGAAAATAGTCCGTGTCAATTGGTGCCGCAAAACTTTGAAAAGATTTAACAAGGGACGCTCAAATGCTGTTTTTAGCATAGTATCAGGTGACGAGTCGTGGATATACGCTTATGAGCCTGAAACTAAAAACCAATCCCGAGTATGGGTCTTCGAAGACGAGCTCAAACCCACAAAAGTTGTTCGTTCTCGCAGTACGGCTAAGAAGATGGTGGCTACGTTTATCTCTAAATCTGGTCACGTAGCTACTGTGGCTCTTGAGGATCGTAGAACAGTCAATGCTGATTGGTACACCACTATTTGTTTGCCGAACGTCTTTGCTGAACTCCGAAAAACAAACCCTAGTCGTCGCATCATCCTTCACCACGACAACGCCAGCCCACACACCGCTCGGACAACAACTGAGTACCTGGACGGTGAAAAAGTCGAAATATTGGACCACCCTCCATATAGCCCTGACTTAAGTCCCAACGACTTTTTTACATTCCCCAGAATCAAGGACAAACTGCGTGGTCAGCGGTTTCAGACGCCAGAAGAAGCAGTGGAGGCCTATAAAATAGCCATTTTGTCGACCCCTACTTCAGAGTTCAAAAAGTGCTTTATGGACTGGTTTGAACGCATGCATAAGTGCATGAAATACAAAGGAGAATATTTTGAAAAACAATAAAAATAAATAAACTCACTTATACTGCATATTTTCTTCTATTCCCGAAACTTTCAGTTTTACCCTCGTAGGTGGGTTAATTATTACCTACGAGTAAAAAATGTTTCCCGAGCTCGCATATTGTTATTAGGATGAATCCACTAGTCATGTCAATCTGCGTATACAGCGTTAGACGAACCTATTATCCTACTTGAATCATACCACGGTCACAAAGAAATATCAAAGCCTTATACGCCTTTCATGATGTATTTTTACAGATTCGTATAACGTACAACACAAGGTAATGTAATGATGCCCTATGCTCCACACAGGCACGTTGCGTCAAACTCCGAAAAGCTTACCACATAGCATAACATAGACATTGAACCCATGGACATTAACCAGGTAAAGATCGATTAAAAGCGTGTTATAAGGAGAGCTCATAGCAGGAGTCGGCCGGGCCGGCACGCCGCCGGCAGGTGTTCCCACACAATGACGAACCTCCGAAAAACGTATAAAAAAACTCGACCAGCCTTGATCAAAATGTCTCTACGACAGCTGGTAGAGACATTTTTTTGCTACGACTCGCCATGCAGTGGGTACAGACACATTCGAGACAAAGAACTTTTAAAGCTTGAAGCCAAAATAAAACTCAAACATCGACATACGATTCCCTTGAGGACATAAGTTTGGAATTTGTTTATCATTTACTTGTTTTTGGAAGCTTACTCAAGCAAGTCATCAAATTCTCATTTGTGACGTAGGCCCAATGGGCAATTGTTGAAAATTATATAATATACGTAAAGTATAGGTATTAATAGAAGTAATCGGTATAATGCCAACTTCTGGCTAACGGACATTAAATTAGCGTTTCAGCTACCCCCTTTCGGCAAGTCGACAAGCTTAATTGAACCCGACGTTAGCCCGTTTTCCCAGTCTTCCGTGAATTCTCCATGTGTAATTAACGAATGAAACAAACGGAGTCAATAACTGAGATGGTTCAGTTCCCTACCCAATGCGAATGTTTTTGATGTAGGATAACGAAACTTGACAGATCTAATCTTAACCTGGTTTGAATTAAATTGTAAGATTAGATGAGAAAATATTCGTTTTTGCATGATTCCTACTAATGATTAGTAGTACTAATAATTATGGTGGGAATACAACATGCAATTGTGTTGCTTTGAAATCTTAGCAAAGTTTATAATATTATAAATTGTTTGGGTTTTTGTTGTATTTATTTCTTCGCGAGCCTTATCTAACATGGTACGTAAATGTCTCCAGGACATTTCTCGCCGAGCGACTTCTCTTATGCGAATAAAATCTCTTTCGGTTATAAATCGAAATGGGCAAATTGTTGAAACTTATTATTTTATGACATGTTAATCATGTTATGTAATTGTTTTGGCAAAGTTTGTATAAACTTTTATATAGTTTAATCTAATTATTGTGGAAAAAACCGGTCAAGTGCGAGTCCGTCTCGCATACGAAGTACAACATTGGACACTTTTTTTATAACCTTTTTTGATTTATTTTAAATAATAATATATTTTTATCTGTAATAAGAAAGTTAAAAAAATATCAAGTAGAGTTTTGGTCAAGTGCGATTCGGATTTTAGTTTTCCCATACATTTTGAGTCCCAGCGAACAATCACGGTTCATGAGATACAGCCTGGTGATAGACGGACGGGCAGCGGAGTCTTAGTAATATGGTTCCGTTTTAACCCTGTGGGTACGTAACCCTAAAAACTATGATAAATAGTCTGAAGTAACGTACACCCGAGACTTATTTATCGACTTATTTATATCCGTTAGTACCTAATGACTGCCTCTTTGACTAATTGTCAGTGACATATATAAGCATGTAACTCTAAGTACTACACCATCGACATTTAGATCGTCGTCGATTAATATTACATTCAATCCATACGAAAAAGCAACGTCAGTATGACAATATAACGGGGTTTATGATGTCACATTACACGGGTGGCATGTGCAGTTTTGATCAAAACTAGGATGTGCTAAATACTAAATGAAATTATTTTCAAAACTGCTTTCTTGGGGTTAGATATTAAGATATAACGTATCATTTGTGATACGTCATATCTTGATATCTAACCTAATTAGTTGGGCATATCGTATCTGAAGGAGTCCAACCTTGATATTTTATGTCAAAACTATACCAACTGATCAAAAGGGCGCAGTTAAAGGGTTAAAGAGGTATTTCCCGTTGGATATATGGATACTACGTATCATTTTATGATTAATATGTACCGTATCTGCACTACCGTTCCATAAGTCACGTAAAATAGGTATTGAAGTAGAACTGTGTCACTTAGTAATATTGAAAAATAAAATACTTAGTGACATTATTTTCAAAATTGCTTTTTTGAGGTTAGATATGAGGATATCACGTATCATTTGTGGTATATTGTATTTAAAAAAAATCAGCGATATCGTGTCTGGATGAGCCCAAACTTGGTATGTTACGAAAATTATTTTTGTTTTTCCATACAAAAAGTAAAATGTCTCATTACTCCCCCAAAAGGGAACTTTTTAGGAACTGCGGGTCAAAAATTTTGTTTTGACCTCTAGTATGCGTGTGCCAAACGGCTAAACTGTACATCGATTTGCAATTTTGTTTTAAGCGTACAGCTTACATATCCCGGGAAATCCCGATCCAGAAATTACCGGGCAATGAATCTCACATTTTTTCCCGGGACTGATTGCTGTTTTCCGGACAATTTCATCAACTCGTGTTTTTTTAGAATTTTATCAAATCACTCAACTAGTTAGTCTAGTCTAGTGTAATGACTAATGACAAACTTGTAATTGAATTACTTAGGTGCTCTTTTTACTCAAATCAAAATCCTTTTTATGTAAATAAAAGAAGAAAGTTAGAATTTTATCAAATCACTGAACTAGTTAGTCTAGTGTAATGACTAATGACAAACCTGTAATTGAATTACTTAGGTGCTCTTTTTACTCAAATCAAAATCCTTTTTATGTAAATAAAAGAAGAAAGGTTACAGTGTGGAAGTGTCACTCAGAGTCACAATACCTAGTCGGCTCATAAGTTCTGTCATATACATAGTATCAAATAAAAACAAAAGTTTAAGTTTATTCCGTATAATTTGTACAGCGTTTGAAAGCTTATAAACTAGAGAATCTAAATGTATAACATTTATTCAAAATGACCGCCATAATTATCTACACAGGCTTGAAGTCTGCGTGGCCAGTCGTCAATGGATTTACGCACCACTTTCATGTCGATATTGGCCACTGCCGTAGCAAGGGATTTTTTCAACGAGTCTAGATTTGCATAAGGTTTTGAGCACACCTTTTCCTCTAAATACTGCCATATTTTATAGTCTAACGGATTAAGATCTGGGCTAGAGGAGGGCCAATCTTCTGGAGCAGAGTCCTGCTGGAAAACCCAATGCTGGTTTAGAAACATCGTATGGGATAGTGGTTTCACAATATTGGTCAACACCGTGTCGTGGTACACTTTGGCACTAGTTTTTACTCCTTTCTCACAAAAATGCATACTAGTGACGCCCGCATAAGAAACTCCCAGCCAAACCATCACAGATGAAGGGTGATGACCTCTTTGAATACGGAGAATGCTATTAGACGATTCTTTACTATTGCGAGCGTACACTCTATCATTTTGTTTATTACAGTTTTCTTCTATGTCAAAAAATTTCTCGTCCGAAAACAGTATACAACGATGCTTATTTTTAGCGTACTTCTTAAATAAAGCTTTAGATCTTTTAAGCCTTAAAGCTTTAAGCCGACCATTGAGAAGATGGCCAGTTTTTCGTACCATTGAGAAGATGGCCAGTTTTTCGTTTTTAAGCATGAAGTCTCAGGTCTTGATTAAGCACTCTTTTCACCGTTTTTCTGCTCAAACCCATCTGAAGGGGCCATAACTTTTTGTTTCCTAGCGGGATTTCTGGCAATGCGTGCCCTATTTGCTTGTACAACCGCTGGAGTCCTAGCTGTACGCGGACGACCGCTTCTTTTCTTGTCATTTAAACTAGAGACCTCACTGTATCTTTCTATGGTACGATACACAAATCTTAGAGAGAATTTTAAATTTTCAAAATTTTAGTCGGCGAGTGTCCACAACGATATAGTGCAATTATTGCGGTACGGCTATCTTTAAGCGTCCACTCCATGTTAAAGACAACTGAAAATTGCAAAATTATACTACTCAAATATTTAAAAAAGATTCGAAATTCAAATGCACAACGGTTTTTGTTTTAGGAGTTCCAAATTTAAATTTTCAAGGCCAGTGACAGAACTTATGAGCCGACTAAGTATATGATTTCAAATTTGAAGGAGAAAATCCAGTAAAATCTCCACACATTCTTTAGCTTAGCTCCATCTTACGATCAAAACGGTATAGTATAGGGGGAAATGCAACAAAAAGAAAGTGCAAACTACATACGACAAGATTCGAATTATCTCCGTATAACGGGTTCAAGATGGAATCTAAATAGTAAATACTAGGCCTTGTTCTTATTCATGCAAAGGAGAATCCAATAATTCAAACTATTATCTAAATACTTAGGTTAGATACGTCTTTTATTTATTTAATCTATTCTCTTTTGCGTTATTGTGAAATTTACGCAATCGAAGCTATGATTATCGCCGATATGATAAAGGTAATAAATAATAATCGAATAAATATTGCAGTCTATTAGAAAAAAAATCAAAATGTTTTCTAAGAAAAAGTTATGATTTTCATAATTTCGTAATTATAAACACTAGATAAATAGCAGCACCATAATCAGTGGAAAAGGAAATAAAAAAGGAAACATAAATGAGATCAAAGAAGGTTTTGAGAAAACTTACCTATTGGATGTCAAGAGGATTGCAATGCAAGGCTGATCAGACCTAGAACAACGAATAAGGGTTCAATTAGTATATCCCCCAGTGGAAATAAAATATGCTGAAAAATACAGGAAATGTGAAAGAAAACCGTACATTTTATAAAAGCGTATGTCGTAACTGGGTTAGTATCGCGTGGGGCATATTATTATTGCACCTGCGTTGAGCGTCTGCCAGGGCAGGCTAGCGCGAGGGAACTGGTAACGGCCAGAGGCCGCGCGGGCGTTAGTAGGCGCCGGCGAGACTCCGGGGCGCCGTCGGAGCACATGCGCACCACTGGCCCTGTCGATAACCCCCGCCTCTCATTGTGGCCTGGAAGCGACGACTTAACGAGTCACCGCAAGACACCCTGAATGTCCCATTTCTGGCACACCTCACACAAGCACACCTCGCGACAACCACAATATAGATGAGTTCTATAATATCGAGAGGACAGTTCGACTAGAACCCCCTAACCCCCCATAGTACAGGGCGACCTTGGAAGTCCGTTTAAGTGGCATGATGACACCAATAAAAATAAATTACTCTTACATTACCAATAAATAAATCTCACGAAAATATTCAGAATATATCACACTTCTACTTCTTTTAGCTATTTTAAAGATTTTTAAATACATAAAGAACAATAAAGGGACGCTATTTGATTATACAAAAGGCGTGACGTCTCTTGTTCCTATTTCCCTACAAACTTCATACTAATAGACCGTTTTTGACGTTTCATTAAAAGTTGCTGATTTGATTATCACTCAACATCCCTATTAATACGAAGCCTGCAATTGACATTCCAGGCGAGGCTAATATAGTGCTTTACTCAAAACTGGGGGATGAATACTATAAAATTTGAATTAAGTTTTGATAAACATATATAACCTTAAAATGTCAAAATATTTAACCTTTGAGCAATTGAATGGAGCACAGAAACCAAACGATAGACAAATTAACACGTGTACAAAAACGTATCTTTATATATATCTAAATATATAAAAGAAGAAACTGACTGACTGACTGACTGACATATCAACGCACAGCCCAAACCGCTGGTCCTAGAGATTCCAAATTTGGCACGTAGGTTCCTTAGAAAGTGTAGGGGTGCACTAAGAAAGGATTTTTCAAAATTCAACCCCTAAGGGGTTAAAATGGGGGTCCAAAATTTGTATGGGGAAACATGATTAGTTGGACTATTTTATTCGAAACTTCACAGGAGTATTTCTGACCATAAATGAGTAATTACGTGTTTCAGGTTTTTTGAGAAATCAACCCCTAAAAGAGGGAAAGGTGGTGACAAATTCTGAAAATCGACATGGGTATTGTTTTTATGATATACCGGGTCGCTGATAACGGAAACAACAATGATTTTAAAATCTCACGTGGAGGACGTGAAATATCATCCCCCCTGTTGGGGTGCGAGGGGGATGAAATGTCTAAATATTAATATGGGTGTCGTTTTTATGGTTTTTTGGGACGTTAATTACGAAAATAGCATCGGTTTTGCAATTTAATATTGTGGACATGAAAACTTTTGAAAGTTTGTGCCAAATTTCAAGAAATAACTGACTGACTGAGTGAGTGACATATCACCTCACAGCCCAAACTGCTGGTTCTAGAGATTCCAAATGTAGTATGTAGGTTCCATATAAGGTTTTGAGGTGCATTAAGAAAGGATTTTTCAAAATTCAACCCCTAAGGGGGTGAAATGGGGGTCCGAAGTTTGTATAGGGAATCAAGATTAGTTGGATTATTTTATTCGAAACTTCACAGGAGTATTTCTAACGATAAATGAGTAAACATGCGTTTCCGGTTTTTTGAGAAATCAACCCCTAAAAGGGCGAAATGTGGTGACAATATCTGAAAATCGATATGGGTGTTGTTTTTATGGTTTATCGGGTCGCTGATTACGAAACCACCAATGATTTTAAAATCCCACGTGGAGGACGTGAAATGGCATCCCTCTGTTGGGGTCCGAGGGGGTTAATATGTCTAAATATTAATATGGGTGTCATTATTATGGTTTTTTGGTGTCGTTAATTTCGAAAATGGCATTGATTTTGAAATTTAATATTGCGGACATTAAAACTTTTATAAGTGCCAAATTGCAAGAAGAAACTGACTGACTGAGTGAGTGACATATCAACGGACAGCCCAAACTGCTGGTTTGAGAGATACCAAATTTGGCATGTAGGTTCCTTATAAGGTCTAAAGGTGCATGAAGTGCCGTGAGTTCCCTATGAAGATACGACCTTTTTTGATTATATACGATTTCGACATTAATCGATACTTGAGCGTCCGAGAGGACTCTTAATAGGAATCAGAGGTACCTAAACTATGAATAAGTAACGGCCATATTGATGTTCTTCATTTCCGTCCCGATTTCGTTCAAAATCGATATCTGAGCGTCCAAGAGGTCCCCTAATACGACTCCGAGGTAAAATTTGGAAAAAGTGGCGGCCATATTGCTTTTCTTCATTTCCGTCCCGCTTTCGTTCAAAATCGATATCTGAGCGTCTGAGAGGTACCCTAATACGACTCCAAGGTAAAATTTTGAAAAAGTGGCAGCCATATTGATTTTCTTCTTTTCTTTCCCGATTTCGTTCAAAATCGATATCTGAGCGTCTGAGAGAATTCTTAATACGAATCCGAGATAAAATTTGGAAAAAGTGGCAGCCATATTGATTTTCTTCATTTCCAGCCCGATTTCGTTCAAAATCGATATCCGAGCGTCCGAGAGGTCCCCTAATACAAATCCGAGGTAAAATTTGGAAAAAGTGGCAGCCATATTGATTATCTTCATTACCAACCCGATTTCGTTCAAAATCGATATCTGAGCGTCCGAGCGGTCCCCTAATACGAATTTGAGGTATAATTTGGAAAAAGTGGCGGGCATATTGATTTTCTTTATTTCCGTCTCTTTTCGTTCAAAATCGATATCTGAGTGTCCGAGAGGTCTCTTAATACGAATCCGAGGTAAAATTTGTAAAAGTGGCGGCCATATTGATTTTCTTTTTTTTCGTCCCGATTTCGTTCAAAATTGATATCTGAGCGTCCGAGAGGTCTCCTAATACGAATCTGAGGTAAAATTTGGAAAAAGTAGCGGATTTTCTTCATTTTCATCCCGATTTCGTTCAAAATCGATATCTGAGCATCTGCGAGAATTCTTAATACCTACGAATCCGAGGTAAAATTTGTAAAAGTGGCGGCCATATTGATTTTCTTTTTTTTCGTCCCGATTTCGTTCAAAATCGATATCTGAGAGGTCTCTTAATACGATTCTGAGGTAAAATTTGGCACTCCACACATGCCATAAAAAGTTTAATGTTACTATATAGGCGTGTGGGGTATCTTTGGATTGCTTTTAAAAACGACATAGAGGTTTCGATATTTTTTGCCATTTAAATCAACCTTTAGAATTTTTTTAAATCGTTTGTATTTATTTACGAACCGTGAGATCTTCGAGAAGACAAGTACGGTTGCCAGTTTTTGTTGCACTCTTAGCACCACCCAGGGGTCTCGTGTAGGGTAACGGTGGATACTCCTACGGACGTGGTGCAACTTCGACCCCCTTTTGTCAAGTTAGTGGGCAACTTGACTGTTAGAAGTTTTCAAGCCGCCCGAAGGCCTCTTACTTAGCTTAACGACTGCTGTCGTAGACAGCAGCCGGGATCAAGGGCTTAACGTGCCTTTCAAAGCACGAGAGCGCTCAGTTAGTAACCACTCAAAGCGGTCACCCATCCAAGAAATGACCTGCGCCCACATTGCTTAACACCGCATACCGCACGCGGTAGGCGGGTGCCGCTGGGCCACGAGCGCTCTAAATTTTTGATAGTTTGTGCCAAATTGCAATTCAATCGGTCCAGTAAAAGCAACTCGGTTGTAACAGACGGACTGACAGTAAGGAGTGCGAATGGAAGTGAGGCCGAATTTTCTTTTTGGATGCTCCAATGGGAACTGGCAAAACCTACCTAATAAATTTAATCTTAGGAAAAATAAGGGTTAAGGATGATTCACAGTAGACCGTTCCGTGTCCGGGCCGGCCCGTTTTCTATGACAGCAAACGCAACGGCCGGCGTATTTCTCTAGAAGAAAACGGGCCGGCCCGGACACGGAACGGCCTACTGTGAATCATCCTATACACGTGATATTGAATTAGCCGTATTTCTGTACTTCAAAGAAACAGAGTTTATGACCGCTGCGCGCTGCTTGGTCGTTATCTATCTATATATATATTACGCGAAGCCGATCTTTATAATGCCCATCAGATCTACAGTTATGGACCGATTTTGATAAATTATATACCATAGGATTCGTCCCATCCTGCAGATGTGCAATAAGGTCTTAGTTTTTTTTTATTTTTGTCCTGGAAAATTAATAAAATGATATTTACGAAAAATCCTGGATGCCCCGACAAATATAAGCCTCAAAATAGTGTTCGATGACGCCGCATACAAGCGAGGGGTCAGCTTACCTTGGTAGAATTGTACGAGGTGTCAAAATTTAGCTTGGTTAACACGTGACCTCCACGTGACTTGGGAACTGGCTATGGTATGATTCCGGATGACATAAAATTAAATATGAACTAAAATGTTCCTGTAATAAATATCTGGTACAGCAATACAATATAAAACATTTGAGTCAAGAAATACTCAATATTATTAACTATAAACGAAAGTAAAATTACTAATTTGTTTACAAAACAATACATAATATTCGGTCAAAGTATTTACAGTTTACATAAATGACAGACGTATTGTGTCAATTTTTTTTTATTATTCTCTAATTATGGCAATATTAAATTGTCATGGTTTATACTTCAAAGAAGTTGATATACAAACCAATGACGTTTCAAATATACGTTCCGTATATCTTGACTGATATTGATATCTGCCAAAACAATGACAAACCAAATTAAACTTTACGTTGTGAGTTACAGAACTGTTTCTGAGTTAATCATAGATAAGCTGCAAAACATTTTGAAAGAGAAGAGGCTAGCTTTGTCTAAGTGTGTCTCTCTTCCACCTATTGCCATACCAGTAGGGTGATCATAAGCAAAGAAGTTCAATCAGTAGACGTTACTTATTGGTGGATTCAGATGAAACCGACGAGAAAACAATGTTGCACTAATTAACCTTTACGACGCCAATAACGTATTCGACGTATATGCGCACCATTGATTCGACAAAACGACGAATATATCCGTCATGGTGACGGCGTCCAATGCGAAATCAACCTAGATGCATTTCTATTGATAGTGCGCTTAAAAGGTTAAATACTTTAACAAAGATAAGACGTCAGAAAAATAATTAATCCCTTTAATTGTTGACAACATGGGAGTTATAACGTACGTTGTCAAAATCACCTTCGTTCTTTGCTATTCATCAATGTTTGTCTGAGGATGTCAAACGCAAAGTTGAACCCTATAGAAATGCATGTAGGTTGATATTTCATTAGAGGCCATGACGGATATATACGTCGTTGGCTTCGGACCGTTGGTGCGCAGTATAGGTACGTTGTTAGCGTCGAAAAGGTTAATAATACTCGAAAAGTTAGAGGACATGTATATTTCTCTTTGTTACGTTTCAGTAAACATGTCCAAAATAAGGGGGATAATGGTCACGTTAAACTGCCACGTTCTAAAAGGGCGTAGGTACATTGAAAGGATGAATAAGATTACCACTATTGATAACATGTTCAATTAAAAGTTAAAATTATACTGTATCAGTGTCACCTGCAACAGTGACAGTGCCGTTTTTCAGGGGGTCTACCCGAAACACCCGAAGATCGAAGTTCATTATATTTCCTTCTCTATCACACCAATAAGCAAGTGTTATGGAGATAGATATAACGAAAGATTTTAACCCAGTTACTTCACTTAACAAAATAGACCTCACAACTGTCATGCCAAAATCACACGATGGGCCACGTACAAGACGCAGTTATGCGGTGGAACGAGATGCAAATATGTTTTTTTATGATTGACTGACTAGCGATTGGCCTTAGTCTCACCTGATGGAAAGCGATGAGCTTTAATGCATAACTGCGACCTATACGTTGGCCCATAATGGCCCATTGCGTGGTTCGGGCATTAAATGTTAATACCAATATTGCCAATGTCGCATGCATTGTTTTTTTTTTTTTCTAGATTAGATAGAATAGGTTATGAGGATACTTAGAGTATTTCTAAAGAGATCCTATACGAGTACGAGTTCCACCAAGGGGGACGGAAAAGCTCTTACCCACCTAAATTGAGAATTTGTCTTAAACGGCTGGCGCCTTATCATAAACAACCTCTTTAATTTGGGCGTATGAATTGGACATGATAATGAGCCAAATAAAAAAGTGGAACTATGACAAAGACTACAAATGATATATCTCTCTCTGTCGCTCTTATTCCATTTAGTACATGACCTCGGTAGCGGTATTATTATTTGAAAATTTCTCAGGGGTACTCTAAGGGAGGGTAGGACAGGAGTCATATCACAGAACATTCTTAATTGCGTAACTATGACAAAGACAACAGATGATATATCCCTCACAGTCGCTCTTATTCAATTTAGTCAGTATTTTTTTTTATGACATAGGAGGCAAACGAGCAGATGAACCGCCTGATGGTAAGCGATTAGCGTCGCCCATGGACACTCGCAACACCAGAGGGGTTGTAAGTGCGTTGCCGGCCTTTAAGATGGGAGTACGCTCTTAAGTATATGATATGATCATATCGCTCGCTAACGGTATTATTATTAGACGTCTTCTCTGGCGTACTCTGAGTTTGCGTACCTTATTAGAGCCTTATTTAGACAAGAGACGCCATCAGCGCACATTACCGAACAAAATATTTTGTAAATTGGGGGAGGTAACACACACATAAAAAATATTTTCCTATTACTACGCACCATTACACTGAAACAATCAACGCACACACATTCAGAACACTAAAATTATCTGATTATTATCAGATGGCCAAATTGGCTGAAATTGCTAAGATGCATATTTTTCATAGAAATTCTCATAGATCTTATGTCTTCAAATAAGGCTGACATTTACTGTAAATTTGACGACTAGCCGTGATGATCAAGCACGAATGTTTTTAAATCGATTTTGTAATCGACCTTCTGAATACGCATATTCTATCCCGTGGCTTCGCTTGCATTCTTCGTAGTACGTCGACTAATAATACGGTAACTAGTCAGACCTATTGGTGTTACTGTAGTACACAGATACTTTTACTAAGGGCCATTTAAGATTTCGTCGGCCCTTTCCCCTTCGGCCTCTCGGAAATGTATGATAATAGTTTTCGATCCTTACTTTTGCCAAAATCAAATGAAACTCAACAGTTTGCCGGTTCTCAGAATGTATACTGACTTTTCATCTGTTCATCTGTTAATGAATCACAATCACCAAACTTCATATACCGAAACCCCCAGAATGAAATGAAAATACGGGTCAAACAGAGAAGTTTGTTTTTGTAGACGGTTAAAAATTACGCTTGGTACGCGGGCGAAGCCGCGGGCAAATGCTAGTGGAAGATATTCGAAAAAAAATTGTCTGGGGATACTTAGAATCGATAACAGAACACGTAAAAACAGTTTTTAGAATTTTTGTCCGTTTGACTGTTTACTTGACCGCGCATCACGTGAAAACGGCTGAACAGATTTTGATGCAAACTTTACTAATCTGTCGAAAAACGACTACATCGGGACTAGACTTCATAGGGAAGTCACGGCACTTAAGCCTTTTTGTTTGGGCAAGACAGTTTTTCAATAATAACTCAAAAACCGTTAGACCTAAACCAAAAATCCGAGTGAGTTTCCTGATCTAATGAAACATAGTAAAATAACTCCTTTATTTAAATCAGGTAGCACTTCTGACCCCACTAATTTTAGACAAATATCTATGCTACCAACATTTAGTAAAAATTTTGAAAAAATAGTTTTGTCCCAATTAATAAGACATTTTAATACAAACAATTTAATGCATAATAAGCAATTTGGTTTTACGCGGGGTCGTTCGACAACCGACGCGGCTGTTGAGCTAACTAAACATATATTCGATGCCTGGGAAGAGTCACAGGATGCCGTAGGTATCTTTTGTGATTTGTCCAAGGCCTTCGACTGCGTGTGTCTCAGAACATAAAAAAAGGGAGAAGTGCCATACTGCTTCATTACAACGAAATCCGATGTCTCCATTATTCCCCCACCGCAGACCACACACACACACTGAACCGTGTAAAAACAAAACCTCGGGCGGAGCCACCGAACCTACGAGAACATGCAAGCAAGCGCTGTGATTGGCTTCGCGCACCCTTCAAAACAGAGCAATATGCGCAGGGGTGGGAACAAACGTTAAAATGAGTTTTATCGACATCGATATTTTAATTATTATGTTAGGATGTTGGTGAATATCGAAATAGTTAGTTTATATAGTGTTATTTTACCATATAGTTGTTTAAATAAAACCAATCGAATAAATACAGTTACATACAGGCAAAAAAAATGCAATGAATGCGATGAATTTAGACCAACAGAAGTATATAAATATAAATACTGGGCTTTTATAAAGCAGTACCTACTTATATATACATTCATGATTATGCTTTCATCAATATTTTTAACCTGTACCGGGCTTGTCCCACTTGCATTTTGGCGCGAAACGACACTGTCTGTAGTAATTTTAATATTATAACTTTATTATTTCTTATGTTGAAATTGCATGCCACCATGCCGAAGTCTGCACACCTGCTTAAGCATTACAATTTTACTAAACAAGTAATACCATTAATAATTTTCCGATTTTAGTTAACGTACGTACGTTTTAACGGACATTATAGCCTCAGTACCGGATTGGCTCATAGTTTCCTGTGTTTATTTATAGAATATGTAAGTATAATATGTAGTTCCGTTAATTCCTTACCTTCAGTTTACTCATCATCAGTTCCAAAACAACATTTCTATTTGGATAAGCATTAGTTGCTAAGTCAACAAAATCTCATCGGAATCTGGGAAGTAATCATCACCAGTTCCCCTTCACCAAATTTGTGGTTTCCGAGAGCAAAGGCATAGTTCACTAAAGAAAATGCCGAAAACACCAAGTGCGCGTCTATCACATCTGAGGAGTACCATTGATTACTCCTTGATGTGATCTTCAGACCTACACCAAATTTATATACAACCCCTCTGAAGATTTCTTTTCTAACAAAACATAAGTATCACAATTGGACAACATATTAAATAATTATTATAGCTGTGTATATACATAAAATAAACATGAACACGCACTGAGATCCTCCTTCTATCGAAGTCGGTTAATAAAACTACTTGAGAAAATAGTTTGTAGTAATTTGGAAGATAAATATAGTGGTATTAAATTATGATTTTTGATTTAATTGTTGACACTAAATTACTAGTACGACATCGTTTTTATCGATAACGCATAAACGGCAATTACAATTGGCACCGCTCTAATAGAATTCGCGCGAATTTCACGAGCAGCGGCGGGCAGCGGCCTCGTTCCTCGAAACAGTTCACGCAACGACGATAGCTACACTGGTTTGTTACATTGCGCCGTGGTTTAGCGCGGTACGGGTTGGTTGTTGTACTGAACGTTCAATGTACAACTTTTAGATAAAAAATACGCTTTTTCATACGATATCTTAGCTCGAGCGTGCGGCGCTGCGTGTACTTGTTAAAATATTGTTTTTTAGTGATTTATAAGTAGAAATTCCAATACTTACACGTGGTAAGTGACTCCATTGTTCTTGTAGTTTTTGGTTACACTCCTATTTTTGCAGGTAACGACGGAACAGTTCGGCATTTTACAAACATTTCATCGGCACGGCTAAATTGCGACTAAACGGCGGCGGGCAGTGTCATTGCTTTTTGGCCATGTCGCGGCGACACGCGCCACGCCCCCGTTTCATATCTATTCCTTTCTATGATCTGAGGCGTGTGTCATGAAACATTAATCAGGAAACTGCACTACTATGGAGTTAGAGGATCGGCACTGAATTTGCTAAAGTCTTATCTATATGGTAGAATACAAAGGGTCGACGTAAATGGACAGCGATCACCGGGATCAGTGGTCTCGATGGGTGTACCGCAGGGATCAATATTGGGACCTCTCCTAATCCTTATCTACATAAATGACTTGCCATACTTCGTAAAGACCCACCATGATATAGTATTGTTTGCAGACGATACCTCTCTTATATTCAAAGCCAAACGACAGCAACAAGCTAGTAATGATATAAACAATGCCGTTTCTAAAGTAGTGAATTGGTTCAATGTCAACAATTTATTGTTAAATGAGAAAAATACCAAATGTATTAAGTTTGTCACGACTAACGTTAAGCATAATCAAACAAGTGTCATTGTGAAAGATAAGGAATTGGAACTAGTGGATAGTACAGTTTTTCTTGGTTTAACGTTAGATTCCAAACTCCAATGGGGTCCCCATATTGCTAATCTCTCGAATAGACTGAGTTCTGCAGCTTTTGCAGTGAGCAAGATCCGCCAACTGACAGACGTGAAGACAGCTCGATTAGTATATTTCAGTTACTTCCACAGTATTATGTCGTATGCACAGACCACTTAACCTATAGACCCCGCTTACAAGGGCGCCCGCGTAAGCCAAGCCTAAGCTCAAAAAACGTCAAGTGGTCAACACGCCCCCAAATATGATCTTAGTATGCGGCCGATCGTTGACGAAGTAACGTGCAATATTCGACGCATTACTTGGCTTATAAAGTACTCTAAATATGCCTTTTTGTATGGTTAAATTGTGTGGAAAGTGTAGCAAGACATCTAGTCTTCAAAAAGATGGGATTTTATTCCACAGGTAAGCTATTTTTTACTTTTTTACCAAGATAAAACAATAATAATTAAAAAGTCAAGGTTATCAAGTAAAGGTTGTAAACCTGGCAACGCGTTGATGTCTTTCAATGTCTGTCTCTTTTTTTCGCTTACAAATTTTTATAATTCTGTCTTTGTCTACCGATTGCAGTCTCAAGTAGTGATGTGACTGATTGATTATTTAAACTTACGTACTTAACTGATACTCGTGAAACAATATTAAATTATGGTGAATATACGTAGGATACAGAACAAACTTATATTTTTGAATTAAATAATGGAAATTTTTGTTACATGCATATGTACAATTATAAATACATAAAAGTGTGTTCAAATCAAATTTATATCCTAACTATAATACTACAATATGAAAGTCACTCTGTCTGTATATCTGTCTCTGCGCGTCTAAACTACTAAACCGCAGATGAACAGATAGTTGTAATCTTAGAGAAAAATCATCGCTACTTATTAAAGATATTAATCCTGAAAAAAAACGATACATAAGTTAATAATAATCAGAAACATGACGCGCGTCATGGCGCGTCTCTTTAATATCTATAATCTCTGCTATTAGACGCTTATTGGCTATGTGCGAAGTAGGTGGTGGGGGTAAGCTAGGCGATCGTAGCGCACACCATGGCAGAAATGTGTACTTACCGGGGACCACTGTCAAATTTACTTTCACGTTTTCTATTGGTTTCTTAACGGTTTCCTACGATTCGTTTCGTTTGTATGTATTTATTTATTCTCTTATTTATTTCAGTAAAATTTCCAATACGGGGTCTTTCTCGTTTACTAAAGTAAATAAAATATTCATGTGTCATTATTTGACATCTCTGAGTTTTGACATTGTCTCGGGACCTTTGACGTTTGACGTTTCAGACGTGCACATAGCCAATACACGAAACTAATACACTTTAAGAGTCAATAGCATATTATATTTTCCTTGTACTTCTGTTTAGCCTAGTTGGTAGTGTCTTTGCCTCCGAAGCTAATGGTCCCGGGTTCGATTCCCGGTAAGGGCATTTGTTTCTGTGGTGAGCAGAGACATTTGTTCCTGAGACTTGGACGTTTTCTATGTAGTTAAGTACATATCTATTAAATATATCGTCGTCCAGTACCCATAACACAAGCCTTATTGAGCTCACTGTGGGACCAGTTCGATTTGTGTAAAAAAATCCCCTAATATTTATTTATTTATTTGTATTTGCATTCATTTTATACGTGTTAATGATTATGATTATTGTTCTTATACTTTTATTACTATTACCATACCATAGGATAGATAGGAATAACATATGAACTGTCTCAAGTCTGTACAGGCGAGGAATTTGAAATCTGGACCACTTCGTACTTTGCCACAGTGAAAATCAATGTGAAAGCTGCTAGAAATCTCATATGACTTGACACTGTGACAAGGTACGAAGTGGCCCAGAAATCAAATTCCTCCACTGTACATTAAACAATATGCATTTATATTTAGTTAGTATCTTTGAATTAAAAACAATTTAAATTGCTTTTCGTATTTTTATTGATTCCAATTAAAAACTTAAATTTACACTTATATTCTGTAGTATATTTTTCGAGTGTGTCCCATCACCATACAAAATGGCGCGCGTCACGCACCGCACACGTGATTGCTCGTAGACCTTGTACTAGCCAATCACAGTGCACTTGTCGCCCTCCGCGCCCCGCCAATTTGGCAGTTTGAGATTCAAGACAAAGTTCTATGAAGCGGTGTCTATAGGGTTAAGTGGTCAGTGGTCGTATGGTATTTTACAATGGGGCAGTGCTTCAGAGATTAATACCATTTTTGTTCTGCAGAAGAGGGCTATTCGAGCAATATATAAAATGAACCATAGAGGCTCACTTACAGATAAGTTCAAGAACATTAATGTAATGACATTGCATTGTCAATACATCTATGATAATATTGTGTATGTACATAAAAACATTGTAAATTTCAGGAAGAACTGTGACATACATAATATTAATACTCGAAATAAACACAAGCTCGCGGTGCCCACCACTCGCCTCCAAAAAATTAAAAAGTCATTCATGGGTAATGGTGTGAAGTTTTATAATAAGCTTCCAAGAAACCTAACTGGATTATCTATTAATAAATTCAAAAATTATGTAAAGCGTTAAGAGCCCTTACTAGCGTATTTCGCAAAATGCGTCATTTTCGATCAAAGATTGTGGCATGAATATCAATAATTTTATTAAAATTATTAGGGTATTCGATAGTCCATTCCTTAAACTAGATAGTAACGTCGCTAAATTTTTATTTCTTTAGCGTTAAATTTCATAAAAACGCATTTCCTTGGCAGGGTTTTTCAATATTTGCGGTCAGACGTGACTTTTCGATTCTCGATTTTGAAGTGCAAAGGAATAATTTTCATTTAAAATTAATACATTTCAATTCTACCTATCATAAACTAGATATTAACGATACCGAAAATTTAAGATTCATCTTAAATTATGGTTTCAATAGCAATCGAATGTTACCTAGTTTTTTGCTGAAAAGAGGGTTACATTTTATTTTTTTCTCGCAAACTGTATTCATATTTTGCTGTAACGATAAAATTGTAGCAAAGTGCAACTCTTTCTTGTCTTAGTTTTTTTTTTTATAAGGATCAGTCTTAAACTAAATTAGGTAGATATTTTTAAATATCACCCATAATTCCCATATATTACGCTACACTGACGCCGTGTGCTCAGAATGCGCCGAGCGCTCGAAGAGGTCGGACCTATGTCGTTTTCGTTCGTCGCGTAACTTTACAAACATCGGGAATCCAAACCACGAAATTCCAAGAAACGCTATACTCGTATACAGCGATTAAAAGATCAAGATCCAGTAAGTATTTTTTCAATGTTTTATTTAGTGACTAATACTCGGCTCATCAACGTTAAGTATTACATGAATTCTGATTACATTTAGCATTATTCTTGCAATATGAGGTTGGTTAGAGAGATGAAGTCTGATGTGATGAAGTCTCATAATGGAGTCAGGAGGTGGTCACAGGAACTCCTCATATACTTATCATAACACCGCAGTGTTTGGGCTCGCTGAATTTGTCTTGTGAAGTACCATCGACCTAGATGAAGTCCAGGGTCTCATGATGGAGTCAGGATGTGGTATCAGGAAATCCTCATATGCTCATCACAGCACCGCCGTGTTTGGGCTTGTTGGATTTGCCTTGACAAGTACCATCGACCTAGATGAGGTTCAGGGTCTCATGATGGAGTCAAGAGGTGGTATGAGGAACTCGTCATATGCTCATCACAGCACCGCCGTGTTTGGGTTCGTTGGATTTGCCTTGACAAGTACCATCGACCTAGATGAGGTTCAGGGTCTCATGATGGAGTCAGGAGGTGGTATCAGGAACTCCTCATATGCTCATCACAGCACCGCCGTGTTTGGGCTCGTTGGATTTGCCTTGTCAAGTACCATCGACCTATATGAGTTCCAGGGTCTCATGATGGAGTCAGGAGGTGGTATCAGGAACTCCTCATATGCTCATCACAGCACCGCCGTGTTTGGGCTCGTTGGATTTGCCTTGACAAGTACCATCGACCTAGATGAGGTTCAGGGTCTCATGATGGAGTCAAGAGGTGGTATGAGGAACTCGTCATATGCTCATCACAGCACCGCCGTGTTTGGGTTCGTTGGATTTGCCTTGACAAGTACCATCGACCTAGATGAGGTTCAGGGTCTCATGATGGAGTCAGGAGGTGGTATCAGGAACTCCTCATATGCTCATCACAGCACCGCCGTGTTTGGGCTCGTTGGATTTGCCTTGTCAAGTACCATCGACCTATATGAGTTCCAGGGTCTCATGATGGAGTCAGGAGGTGGTATCAGGAACTCCTCATATGCTCGTCACAGCACCGCCGTGTTTGGGCTCGTTGGTTTTGCCTTGACAACTACCATCGACCTAAATGAGGTTCAGGGTCTCATGATGGAGTCAGGAGGTGGTATCAGGAACTCCTCATATGCTCATCACAGCACCGCCGTGTTTGGGCTCGTTGGATTTGCCTTGACGAGTACCATCGACCTAGATGAGGTTCAGGGTCTCATGATGGAGTCAGGAGGTGGTATCAGGAACTCCTCATATGCTCATCACAGCACCGCCGTGTTTGGGCTCGTTGGATTTGCCTTGACGAGTACCATCGACCTAGATGAGGTTCAGGGTCTCATGATGGAGTCAGGATGTGGTATCAGGAACTTCTCATATGCTTATCACAGCACCGCCGTGTTTGGGCTCGTTGGATTTGCCTTGACAAGTACCATCGACCTAGATGAGGTTCAGGGTATAAAATATATAAAAATTATTTAATAAAATATTAAAAAGTCCCTCTTAGCATAACATTTTATTATACGAGTAGCTAGGTTTCATATTTTATTTTCACCGGAGTCAAGTACCCTATTGAAGACGCTGCTACTTGCTGCTTCATTTTATATTTAATTATGGTTCTGTCTATTATTGTATGATTTTATTTCAATTTGACGTATTGGATACGTATTGGTTATGTATAAAGTACCGGCCAATAATATCCTAAGTAGCAAAAGTTGGTCGTATAATGCTTGTGATGACGTTTTCGTCCCAACTTAAGATCGCAACGTTTGGTCATATAAAGATCGGCTAAACGTTTATACGACCCGAAAAGGGCCCAAATTATATAACTTTACTTCATATAGTGGTAATTTTAAGGCCGTATACACAGAAATATATCGAGATAGAAGAATCTCATCGATTAGTATGGGAACCGACCGTGTAACATTTTGTGTGGGTACTTTGACGTCACGAGCGTAATTTAGTGACGGGAAACGTAAGCCGCGCGACATCGATTCGCACGCAGCAATTGCAATAACTTGTAGGTGTATTTTGTATTGATTTAAAATATCGATAAGAACCGATAGAGATAGAAGATAGTTTAGCTTCGTTTAGTTTAAACTACCAGAGTTTCTCAGCTTCTGAACCCATCTTAGAGAAGGGACTTATAATATGTGTGTAGATGAAGTTTTGTATGCAACTGTACATAATTAGGCCTTAAAACACTCGTGTTTCCTCTCATTATGTATCAGTTGCATAAACTACTATTGCTTTTCACTGCCTTCATTATGTAGCTACATAATAATATAAAAATATATTTATCCTTTCCTGTTTTAAAAATCGATTTGTATCAAGCAAGAAATCGGCATTTAAAATCGCATTGCACAGCACCATTCTTGCCTTTGACAGAAAAACTGATAAATCGACCTTGAACGCGACTCGTACATTGCTGGTTTTCAATGCCGTCAAGTTTGGCGCATCAAATTAAAACCGCAATGGAACACTAGCATTGGACCACGTGATCACCACGTGATCGTCCGCTACTGTTTTGGTCAAAATACAAAATAAATTGTTTTATAAATAATAGCAGATATTTTAGGACAAAGAGTACTTACCTATGATAGGAAATGCCTCGATTAACAGCTGCACCTTTATTAGTGCGGTTTAAACAGTTAATTACTGAACAATAAGGGGTATTGTTTTTAAAACCTAACGTCGCACGCGGAATTTGGTCGTGAGCGGACTGAAGTTGGCGGCGAGCAATTGGCTCACTAGACCCAATTTTCGCACGCAAGGTACATACACTCTTTCCTTCTATCTCGATATATTTCTGTGGTCGTATAAGTGACAAGTAGGAAGAAAGCAGTCGTATAAATGTCGATTATACTAGAACTATGCGTATAGCAGTCATAATAGTGACCGTTATATGACCTATCTGTCATATAGTGATCAAGTAAAGGTTATATAATAGAACAGAAATTGTAAAATGGTCACAGGTTCAACCTTTACACGGAATGTTTTAGTTACGTAGTGAATTGTGGAAGTGATGAATTCGTGTAGATTGTTCCATATTTAAAAAGTGTCAGCATCAGGTAAAAAACCTTTATTTTATGTCTGCCGTTTTAATTACTGAATGTAAATAACTTTAAGTTGTAGTTGTCGTTATTTACTCTTAGTGTATACTTTTATAACGGGAATTTGATTTAACTGTCAATCGTTTACTTAGTATCAACCAGAATTTTAATGCCCCCTCCGAATTATTGTAAATTTATTATTATTTTATATTAATTTCTAAATATCAAATACGTTTTTAATTACATAAACAAAAAATTAGAAACCCTAATAAACAATATTAACTTGGGAAAAGAATTAACGATCAAGACTATTTATGTTCGGTTTGAAACGCACACATATGCGTTGTAAGTGTGCTGTAGGGCAGTGCGATTGTGTACCGAGCGCTAACGCCATCTATCGAGTAAGATTTCATGAAATTGATGAACGCTCAAACTAGTAAGGCCTCTTAACTTATATCGAAAGCATATTGATGTGCTGGCAACCCTAGCCAAGTAAACACTGATAACTAGATCTCTGCTGTGATATTCTAACCAAAATATAAAATAAAACACGTTTCTAAAATAAATTGGTGTGGATCAGGTGCACCAATGTACTTACTGTGGAATCACTACAGCGAATCTCCCGAATGAGGCACTCTGGAGGCATAATAAACGGTGAGAAACCTGTGTTGACCGTTTAACTTCTTTGTTATGAACCATAACTTTAACTTTGAACATCATTTAACGACTAATTACAAAGAAAATAACGAGACCCACAACAGCTGATTGGAGCTGGAACTGACAGCTGGCAGGAGTGACACTGGTGACAGTAGAAATAAAATTGCCAGACTAAAATATTGCAAAGCTGCGTTCAAATAGTTGTAACAACGTTCGAGAAGACCGTTTTTAGTACAACCTAGTACCTACAACCTCCGCTTGAGGACACTACTGTCGATCACAAATATAAATTGATACAGAATTAAAATTGTGTTACCGATGGCGAATATCTGTAACGGGTGTGGCGAACTAATTAGCATACAGCACTTTATGACATGCTCAAAATGTTCATTATCATACGATCTTTTATGCATATAAGCTAATATAAACCATATAAGCTGGTTGAATATCAGAGGAATTATTCAACCAGCTTACGCAGGAGGACAGAGGAAATTGGTTATGTCCGTGCTGTAAGTCCACCCGTCCCAAAGGAGATAATAGCCGCTCCCCAATTCGGGGACGTGACTCCATTGCTAGCCTGAATAGTAGCTACAGGCCAACAGATAACGTTACATTAATCAGAGGATCCCGCGTGCCGCAGAGAGAGAAGAGCAGTGAAGATTTGGATGTGTCAGAGTTGGTATTAGAGGTCCGTGAACTGCGACGAGAAGTGCGCGACCTCTCAAGTTTGGGACATCAAATTCAGGAGCTTAAAGCACAAATTACGACAATGTCATCTTTGCAGCGTAAGTTGGAAGAGTACGAGAAGACAATTGCTGCCCAAAACCGCGAGATTGACAACCTTCAGAAGAATATTTTGGCGCTTAAGCCATGTCATAAGAAAAGTGGAAAGCAGAATGAAAAAGCTCTAGAAGACGTTATAGAACATGTCGACGACAAAGTTACTGTAACTTGTGAACTAGAGGGGCCCGCAAAGTTAGATCCGTGTCTACCAGAAAATTTAACGGCCCCCGAAGCAATGAAGACTGTGTCGGAAATACTGACATACAGTCAAGTAACTCAGCGTATACCCCAAGGCGGCGCCCTAAGTTACGACAAAGGCTCAATTCTACCTAGAGATGATTCAGAAGTTGGAAAAACAGAGAAGACAAAAAGACGTGTGTCAGTGCGAGGAACTGCCGGCCCGCAAATTACAGCTCTGAAGGCCGTGGAGGAACGGAAATTCCTGCACCTTTGGAACATGCGGTCTGGAACTGAAGAGATCTTTGAATATGTTAAAAGCTTGTGCCCTGAGGGATCTTGTACAATTGAGGAACTGCAGGCAAGAGGCGACTACAGATCCTTTAAAACTGGAGTGCCTGCGGATTATTTCAGCAAATGCTTATCCGCTAATTTATGGCCGCGTAACGCTAGGATTAAAGAGTGGTTTTTTCGTCGACCATCAGGGAACAGCAAACAATAGATCAGATCCTGAGCATACATCGCAACCAAAGTCGAAGCAGTGCATCCACCTCCTCTATCAAAACGTCAGGGAACTAAACACCAAACTGAAGCATTTTCGACACAGTGTTGCCAGTTCGGATAGCGACATCATTGCCATCACTGAAAGCTTTTTAACAGAGGCCGTCGACGATTCTGAGGTCATTCAAGGCGATTGGAAACTAATTCGACGAGACCGAGCAACTGGTTCACGTGGTGGAGGAGTTTTGCTTGCCTGTAGGCCGGGCATCACCATAACGAGACGCAAAGACTTAGAAACGCCAGCCGGTGACGATCTGTGGGCAACAGTGACCACGGAAAAGTCGACCTTTCACATGTGCGTAGTCTACATTCATCCAAGAGCAACTGACCAAGTGTATATGCAATGGTTTCAAAAATTGGAGTCTATTATCGATTCATTGAAGCAAACTGTAATTGTAGTAGATCTAAATTTGAATCCAACATATACTGTTCAGACTGTGCTTAACTACAATAGCTATATTTTAACTGTTTGCGGCCTTACGGAAATGAATGAAATTGTTAATGCGTACGGAAGTAAGTTAATGTTGTGCTGGTGTCGGAACGTATTGAGATGTCGGGTGTTTCCGAAGTTAGGGGAAGTGGCTTAGTTCCCAACCGAGACTTGTACCACCCACCATTAGATATCGTATTTTCTTTAGATCGCAATCGGGATAGTTACGAGAACACAATTGACCCCAGTAATGTAACCTCTCAACAAGATTGGAATTTTGCTAAGGGGGATTACGAGTGTCTTCATAAGTTCTTAACCTAAGCGTCGTGGCAGGAAGTACTTCAAGCACGAGATGTTGATGAAGCTGTTGAGGTATTTTACAACATTATATATGCTGCTTTCGACACTGCGATACCGAAAAAACGTCGTCCTCTTAAAAAAAGTAGAAGGTACCCAGTTTGGTTTAGTGAAGACATTATTAAAGATTCGGGTCAAAAAGCTAGATTCCACCGGGAGTGGAAAAAGACCAAGGATATGACCAAATATACTTGCTTCTCGGAATCGAGGATTGACATTAAGCATCGAATAGTTACATGAGGCGACTTGAAGCAAGAATAAAAAGTGATCCACGTGCATTCTGCCAGCCTATTGGCACACTAAAAACGAAAGGTGGATTCGAGGCCGGCATTCGGTATAGGGGGCAGGAGCGCACTGGTATCGAGGCGGCAAACGCTTTTGCGGAGTTCTTCTCTGGTGTGTCTTTGTTCAATGTACCATGCCTGGATTATAATGCTGCAAATAATCGAGATCAAACTAAGGCCGCGAATTACGTACATGTTCATGCGATCGAGCCACATGATGTCGATTCAGCCATCAAACGATTAAAACCGACAAGTTCGGTGGGTCCCGACAACGTACCAGCTTATGTCATAAAGGGTTATAAAGATTGTTTAATTCTTCCTCTTTATCACATATTTAACCTATCCTTGGTCACTGGAAAGTACCACGAACGCTGGAAAATTACTAGGGTCACTCCCATACCAAAGACAAGCGATACTTCGTGTGTCGAAAACTATATACCTATCGCAATACTCTCGGCCCTAGCAAAATTGTTTGAGTCTGTTTTTCACAAACTTATATCTCCGCAACTTTCCCCCTTCTTGTGCAACGCGCAACACGGTTTTCGGACAAATAGGTCGGTTGACTCGAACCTTTTTACCCTAGTTGACATCATCTCCAGCCACCTAGACAGGGGAGAACAGGTGGATGTTCTCTATCTTGATTTTAAAAAGGCTTTCGACCGTGTAGATAACGCCGTACTGTTGGATAAACTGTGCCGCATAGGGTGCTCACCTACGCTTCTTAAATTATTTGCTAGCTACATGTGTGACAGAAAGCAGTACGTTAAGCATGGCTGTTTTATCTCCAAGCATTATTCAACACGTTCAGGTCAGGGTTCGATCCTGGGACCTCTTCTCTTTGGCATTATGGTCAACGATCTTGAGGCAACCGTCAGACATGCCAAATTTCTTCTCTATGCGGACGACTTAAAGCTTATCCTTGGAGTGCGGGATGCGCGCGATTGTGGAAAACTGCAGGATGATGTAAATTCTGTATTTTATTGGAGTACTATCAACAAACTACATTTAAATGTGGACAAGTGCTCCGTAATCACTTTCCAGCCGTGCGAGAAACCCGATCCATACTATCTATCAGTCGGGCTCGGAGAGTGTATCTCGGGTAGTAGCCGTCAAGGACTTAGCGATCCTCTTTGACGAAAGGTTTACCTTCTACCACCACATTAAGGAGCTAGCCACTGACTGTTTCTAAAGGCTTGGTTTTGTTATTACGAACGCGCGCAAGTTTCAAAATCCAAGTGCCATCCGACTGCTGTACACTTCCCTGGTGGGTAGTAAGCTGGAGTCGGCGGCAATCGTATGGAGTCCGTATGAGAGTTCTTATGCTTTACTTGTAGAGAAAGTACATAAAGCCTTTTTAAGATTTTTGTACAAAAAAAATTATGGATATTACCCATTTAAATATCCTACAAAAATTTTGCTAGGCGTACTTGGGTTTAACTCTCTGGAAGTAAGGCGTAATTACAAACTTCTGACCACAATGCTTAAAATCCTAAGGGGAAGCAGTGATTGTCCGGATTTGGTGTCGAGGTTCGTAAAACTTGCTGTACCTTTTGTACCTAAGAACCAGCTAAGACCGCGAACCCCTAATCTCCTAGCTGTTCCACAGGAGCGCACTGTTTCTCATAGAAACTCTCCAGCACTTCGAGCAACCAACATGCTTAATGCGTTTCTGACATCAGCAGCTGATTGTGACTTGTTTGCGAGCTGATGGGTACAAGTCTGTCGTGAGTGTTTAAACTATTGTGAGTTGATGGATAATCGGTAGGGCCTCGTTATAATTTGTATTGTGTTGTTTAGCATCATTCCATAGGTATTTATTAATTCTGTTGCTTATAGTTAACTAAATTTTCCAGCGCCTAGGTGAATACTGTAATGCTGTGTAAATGTATTTTTACAATAAATAAAATAAATATTATAGCATACACGACTACATGAATGATAAAATACCGTGGGATTAATTGTGACTGAAATATTTATGAATTAATCATTATGGCATTAGATATTAATATTATCTTATTATTTTCTTTTGACATATTGATTTTAGTCTAGAAACTGTCTAGATTTCTATTTTTTATACATTTTTACTTTTTTATTATTATTATTTATGTTTTGACGATCCCATATTGTGAATTTTACTGCATATTTATACTTATTTTGACATGTCTACAACAATTGTATAGTTATTTATTGTAAAGAATAATAATAGCATAAATACATTGCTCTAAATAATTAATTAATAGTTATAACTGACGATTCGAAAGTGCTTGTTGCTAGGCCGATTTGAATAAAAAAAAATTGAATTTGAATCGTTGAAAGTATTTATACATCAATAATTGTACATCATCTTGATTTTTTTCAGAATTTTAAACTACCTAGTTTGGAAATTAGGGAGGCGGGGGACACTTTTTACGACTTTGACAGCTAATATCTTACCAACAGTTGACTTAAATGGAAAAGTTTTGTAGAAACCTCGATAGGCCTATCCAACCAAAGATAACCAACACGTCAATCTGCATTGAAAAAAAAATTTACTCCCTCTGTTACATATATGGTGCCCCCCCAGTTTAATATTTTTTTCGTAATTTCACGTTATATTTCTATAGCGGTTCATAGCGTACACCCTCCTACCAAATTTCATAATTGTAGTGTTCATAGTCTCCGAGTAAATCGGCTGTGACATACGGACGGACGAACAGACATGACGAATCTATAAGGGTTCCGTTTTCTGGCTACGGAACCCTAAAAATGACGACCTGTTTAGCCTAGTTGGTAGTGACACTGCCTCCGAAGCTAGAGGTCCCGGGTTCGAATCCCGGCCAGGGCATTTATTTGTGCATTTTTCACGGATATTTGTTCTTGGGTCTTGGATGTTTTCTATGTATTTAAGTATGTATTTATCTATATAAGTATGTATATCGTCGTCTAGTACCCATAGTACAAGCTTTGCTTAGTTTGGGACTAGGTCGATTTGTGTAAGATTGTCCGCCAATATTATTATTTATAAATAACAATTATAATTATAGAAGTCTCGCTACGCAGTTCTGCCGTAAAACGTAGTCCCAACAGAGCGAGTTCTTCATGTAAGTATTATGGCCCTAGGCCCTTGCAAATTACTTGTAAGAAGCCAATGTTCTGTGACATTTTATACATTTTTGTCATATTTTTTTATTTTATTTGTTTAATAACTTTTTTTTGTTTGGGCGCTCTGCCTGCCGTGGTTCACTCGTGGTCCCAACGGAAGACCAGTGCTGGCGGTCAAGCCAGCTACATGCTGAGTTGGGACCATTTCGTGACTTTTTCTTTTTTGTTGTTATTTTATGCTTCTTCCTATTTGTAATTGTCACGAATAAATGATTTTCTATTTCTATTTCTACATAAATCCTATTCTATCCTCCGTCCCCAGAGAAGACTTCAAATCCCTTCAAAAACATAAATGTGAAAATGGGAGCCAAGTAAAATTGCGATTCTTGGTTGTTGTCTTCACCGACAAAAGAACTGAGATCTAAATGTGCGGCTTAATGCATTTTGAGCTTTAACTTGGCAGTTTTCTTAAATATCCAACAGCTTTTAAGGTATTATAACATACTGCATAGAAAACTGCCAAGTTAAAGCTCAAAATCCATTAAGCCGTAGTAAATTAGTTTTACTGTATACAATCCATGAAAGTACCGTGAAAGGTGGGGCGCTGTCTTGTGTCGGAGGCCAAGTCTCATTTTGGGTCGCTGAGCTAACGGAGTAAGTGAGTAAGTAAACAATATAGTGCCGGAGTTGGCACCATTTCAGTGAATCTACGGAACTTGGCACCCATTTAGATCTCAGTTCTTTTGTCGGTGAAGACAACAACCAAGAATCCCATACTCTTAAAATTTAACTTGGCTTCCATTTTCACATTTATGTTTTTGATGGGATATCACTACTTTCTGTCAATCTTCGCCAAATGGTGCTTGTTAAGAGCGAATGCACGAGTTACTATACAAAATTCCCAAATCGCTATAGGTGCACCTAAAATATTTGAAGAGTTCCCACGATATCTATATCTATGATCAGATTCTTACCTGATAACTATGGGACCAATGAACATGAAGAATCGTTTCGAAATCGGTTAATAAATGACTTTTCTCAAACATGCAATGAAATATTGATGTTATGTTCCTTATAATAGGCTGCGAAGTATGACGTTTCAGGTGCGGCTAGGACAAGAGGTCGTTAATGGAATTTCATACAAATCTTGCAGGCCTAGGCCGGCAAAGTCCTCTTTTTTAATTTCTATTCCACATAAATTTGAGGCACAGGCATCATGACATTCTGCCACTATGCTCATTAAAAATAAAATTCTGTTTTTTTTGTTGTTTATTTCATTTGAGGCGGGCAACCCCAAATTTCCCGCCGATGTATGTACAGTGCTTTTCTCAAACATGCAATGAAATATTGATGTTATGTTCCTTATAATAGGCTGCAAAGTATGACGTTTCAGGTGCGGCTAGGACAAGAGGTTGTTAATGGAATTTCATACAAATCTGGCAGGCCTAGGCCGGCAAAGTCCTCTTTTTTTAATTTCCATTACACATAAATTTGTGGCACAGGCATCATGACATTCTGCCACTATGCGTATTAAAAATAAAACTTTGTTTTTTTTTGTTGTTTATTTCATTGCATGTTTGAGAAAAGCGCTACACATACCTCGGCGGGAAATATGGGGTTGCCCGCCTTAGACCTATCCGGCCTCGCTTCGCTCAACCGTCTATATATCTTCGGCAGGCAACCCCTTTTGTCCCGGCCTCTGTAGTAATGTACTATTCCGCCCCAACGGCCACCGGTTCTACGTGCAATGTGCCCCGCCCACTGCCACTTAAGTTTAGCGATTCGGAGGGCTATATCGGTCACTTTGGTTCTGCTGCGGATGGCCTCATTCCTGATGCGATCACGCAGAGAAACTCCTAACATAGCTCTCTCCATTGCTCTTTGGGTGACTTTGAGCCTTCTTATGCGGCCCATAGTAAGCGACCACGTTTCAGTGCCATATGTCATCACTGGCAACACACACTGGTCAAAGACTTTCGTGCCAAGAAATAAATTAATTTCGTCTTGAGACACTGCGGAATATTGGACGAAAAGATGTGACGTAGCTTCCCGAACGCTGCCCAGCCGAGTCGGATTCGACGATTAACCTCTTTCTGGAAGTTGGACTTACCTAACTGGACAGTCTGTCCTAGGTATATGTAATCGTCTACAACTTCGAGCGTAAAGTGTCCGATTGTTACGGGAGTTGGTGTGACACGGGCACTTGACATGATCTTCGTCTTGTCCATGTTTATCCTTAGACCAACTCGCACGGAGGCTCTACTGAGGTCATTGAGCATTGTACTTAAATCCTCCATGGTCTCAGCCAAGACTACTATATCGTCAGCAAACCGAAGGTGAGTGAGGTACTCGCCGTTTATGTTGATGCCTAGCATTCTCCAGTCCAGAGTCTTAAAAACATCCTCCAGTGCAGCGGAAAACAGTTTAGGAGAAATAACATCTCCTTGCCTGACTCCCCGCTGCAACGGAATAGGCCTTGAGTTCTGGTCCTGGAGTCGGACTGACATAGTGGCGTTCTCGTACAAGCACTTCAGCACTTCGATATAGCGGTAGTCCACTTGGCACCGCTGGAGACTGGAGAGATTGTAGTACAGCCCAGGTTTCAATCGAATCGAAGGTCGTAGTCCACGAACGCTAAACAGAGGGGCAGGTTATACTCCTCAGTCTTCTGTATAACCTGAAGGAGCGTATGGATGTGGTCTACGGTGCTAAAGCCTCTTCGGAAACCGGCTTGTTCGGGAGGCTGGAAGTCATCTAGCCTGCATGCGAGACGGTTCGTAATGAGTCTTGAAAACAGCTTATAGACATGGCTCAGAAGTGAGATAAATAAATAAATAAATAAAGGAGTTGTCACCCTTTTTGAAGAACAGCACCACCACACTTCTGTTCCATGCCTTGGGAGTTTTCCCTTCCAGTAAGACACTTCCAGACGGAACTTAATACATGTACCAAATTTCATTTTTTTATGTTAGGTAGATTTGTTATTGGGGGGTCAAACGTGGCTCCAAACGGTTCGTGTAAAATAAGACTGTCCGGCAGTTCCTGGGGTGAGCTTGGCTGCACACGCTTCTAAATAATAATAGGTACCACTACCGAGCTAGATGGTCAAGTACTAAATTGAACAAGCGTGACAGAGAGATACATTATTTGTTGTCCTTGTCATAGTTCCATTTTTTTATTTGCTGTATTTGCTTCATTGTCATGTCAAATAGTTGGAGGCAACTAACCGACTACCCGCCCAAATTAAAGAGGTTTTTTTTTATGGTAAGGCGCCAACCGGTTAAGACCACGGCGGCTCTGTGCACGCACGTACGGGCCGGTATTTGTGCAGAGGGTCGCACAGGCAATTTAACCGCAGAAAGGTAAGTAAATGAGATTCTTAATTAATATGCTAGACCATTTTTAGTGAATATGGGTGCTAATTCGACTTTGATGCACGACAATGTTCAAGAAGTGGGAATCAATCTAATGGACTGGCCAGCAAGAAGCCCGAACCTTAATCCAATTGAGCATGGGAGAGCTGGACGAACTGGGAAGGAAAGTTGGAAGCCGGAATCCACCCCCACTGACGATGAAGACGTGACTGATTTTTGACGTCGCCACACTTTAGAAAAACACGGCCCACGACGCCACGCCGTGAATTTACACGGCATCGAGTCGTGGATTTCTACGACGCGGCGCGGCAACGTGTTAACTCTCGGCGCTCGCCCTTTCACGTTAACGACGCCGCGCCTAGGTGATGTGGCCAGAATCTATGACCTTCTTTCAATCGAATCGGACCTCAGCTACAATGATGAATAAAAATCTAGGCAGTCGCATATATGTACTGAAATCTGTCTTTGGGTTTAACCCGGCGAAAAGCGTGCCGTGTGATACGTCAGGTGGAATACTGCATTGTGAAATTGTGAGAAAAGCACAGGTGTCTCAACTCAAGACTCGTGTCGAGTGGCCTGGATATTATTTTAAATGTGTAATTGTAGAAGCCGATTGGCTGAAAACGAGGTTATTTTCTCCATGAAACCACTGAAATATTCAAAGCAGTGAGAACGCCATCAGGGTGCTCCTCCCTTGTGGGGTATTCTTTAGGTAGGCTATAATAGCAGTACCCCAAGAACGCCATGGAAAAGCACAGGTGTTTTCGGTGTCACGTGAATATATGATTGAAATAGGATTATATACTTAGTCGGCTCATAAGTTCTGTCACTGGCCTTTAAAATTTAAATTTGGAACTCCTAAAACAAAAAACGTTGTGCATTTGAATTTCGAATCTTTTTTAAATATTTGAGTAGTATAATTTTGCAATTTTCTGTTTTCTTTAACATGGAGTGGACGCTTAAAGATAGCCGTACCGCAATAATTGCACTATATCGTTGTGGACACTCGCCGACTAAAATTTTTAAGCTACTTGAAAATTTAAAATTCTCTCTAAGATTTGTGTAAAAGCGAGCTAAAAGTACCCTAGCCAGAGCTAAAAGTACCCTAGCCAAATACGGACGTAAACAAAGAGCTCTTCGTTTTATTAATTGGAAATCACTTTAAACTGGGCTTGTGAACAGTGAATGGTGTACAGTGAGGTTATATTAAGTAACTTACGTGTTGTGATAACCAGCAAATCATACACACAATCCGCAACTCAATCATTTCGGTAAGAAGATATCAACCGTTGAACTTCAAATTTCGTTACACATTCTTAAATAAAAGACTATAATCCGTTAACGCCTAATTAATAACGGGATACTAAATGCCATGTCCAGCTGATTGGAAGAATCGATGACAGCTGACTCGCATGCCTATATACCAACATAACAGCACCAATCTGAGTGTTGCCAGTTTTTAAACTTCGTTCAGAAATAGACAATATCCGATTAATCATGGCTTCATCAAAAACACTAAGTATCGACTCAGCTGCCAACATATATAAAATGGACACTAAATCAAACAAAATTATATGCAATAAATGTAAAAAAGAAATCACTACATCTGATTACTTAACATGTCAGCAATGTAAAATAATTTTGGATATAAAATGCACATCCAATGTTACAACCAGAAGATTTGACTTAATGACAAATAAGGATAAAACAACATGGAAATGTATTAAATGTCGACAGAGTAAAAATTCAGACAAGAAAATCCCTCACAAAACGATAAATTTATCTAGTACCAGTAGTGATGTCACCCGTGAGAGTAAAGCTCAAGCTAAAAATGTCACCCCTAGCAAAATGGAAATCCAAGAGCAGTGTTCTCCCATTGAAACATTCCCTCCGCTTGATCTAGATTATGACTCTGAAGAATCGGCAGATGATACTGTTCGTAGTTTACCAAACATGTCTACTATTGAAGACCCACAAGTCGCAGAGCTCAAGACCAAAGTAGCCAAATTATCAGTAGAATTAGCAAGTGCACATGAGGAAATTGAAAAATTGAATGTTAAATTAGTAACGGTCACAAAAAACTTAGTAGAAAAGCAAAAGAAAATCGAGCTATACAAAAAGCTACTAGGTAATAGTGATTCTAGGTCTAAAATTTCACCCTTAAAGAAGACTATAAAGAAGCAAATCCCCCCTAAATGTATTGCAGACACTTTATTCAGCTGTTCGCCTTCAACTCAGACGGAAAAAGGAAGTCCAGACTTTTTTTATACACCGGAGCCGGCGGATAGAGATGAAACCAAAGAAGATATTTTTGAACAAGTCGTCGAAATGAATGAGGAACTTGATGTCGATGTCACGGCTATGAAACCGAGTCTGCCCTCTAGAAATAATACCGAAGCATGCGGTATTGAAGTAGAACAAACCAACGAAAGACGAAAAACACTAATACTTTCGAACGAGAAATGTACGTTCATAAGACGATATCTTCAAAACCATCTTGGACCCTTGCATCTCGTCACATCCTTTGTAAAGCCAGGGGCATCCACTGACAAGCTGTTGGAATCATGTTTAAGTCTATGCAAGACATTTAATAAAAGTGATTGTGTAGTTTTTCTCTGTGGTCAGGAGGACAAAAAGCTTATGAAGCTACAAGCATCACTGTATAACAACATAGAGAATTTGTGTCACACAAATGTTCTTCTCTGTGCAACTCGCTCTAGTGAACATCGGAATGGTTTAGGGATGAGAGAAATGTTTGATCTCCTATGTACAGAGTTCAAGGAGTACTGTTACTTTGTGCATCTTAAAACCAACTATGATGTTTTCTCGCGCGTTGCATGGAAATTAAATTTAAGTAAATCATTATTAAGCCGTATCGAAAGTATAAATTATAAATATGAATACTATTCCTTTGTAACTCCTATACTAGAACCAGCCAGTGAAACTGTTGACATAGTCCGATATGCAAGTGTAGGAACACAAACTGAAGAAGAGAGCCTGTTTAGTGAAAATGTGGCTTCCGAGCAAACAGAACATTCAGACGAAAATATGAACGATTTTTTTCGTTCCTAAAACGTGTAGCTTTTCGATCTTTCATCAGAATGTTCAAGGTTTAAAAACCAAAGTAAATGAAATAGAAATTGTTAAGGACTCTGTCAATATTGATGTTTTATGTTGTTCGGAAACATTCCTAAAAAAAGACGAAGCTTGTACTTTGCAATTAGATACCTTCAAAATGGCCTCTCACTTTTGTAGACATAAAAAAGCTCGAGGTGGAGTCTGTATATATGTAAATAAAACCATTAAGTTTATTGATTTGGCCTGGATATCTGCTTTATCTGTGGATACACATTTTGAAACCTGTGGGGTTCTATTACCTGATCTTAATTGTGTTGTAGTGTGCTTATATAGAACTCCAGATAGTGATTTAAACTTATTTATGAAAAAGCTTGAATTTCTTCTTGATAAATTGTTACTCCGATTTCGTTACTTAAAAAGGAAAATAATACTTGCAGGAGATTTCAACATTAACTGGCTTTGTAACAATAATGCCAAACTTACATTCGAGACAACATTGAGAAAATACAAATTACATGTCACGATAAATGAGCCTACCAGAATCACAAACAAATCCCAAACGTGTATTGACAATATAATAACTAATACAAGTAAATACACATCACGTGTCTTAAATCTCGGGATTTCAGACCACACTGCTCAAATTATAAACATCCCAGTTAACAGTAGCTTTAGAGAAAAGTTCTGGTATGTACATTCTAGACAAAATGCCAAATATTTGGACATTTTTATTAAATATATATCTAAAATTACCTTTTCGGATGTATATCAAATGTCTGATCCTAACTTAGCTTATAAATCGTTCATAGACATGTTTAAGTTAATTTATGATTTGACAATTCCTATGAAGAAAACAAAAAAAACGTACCAAAAAAACCCAAAGTGGAAAACAAAAGGTATTGTCAAATCTAGTAGAACAAAAAGACATATGCATCAAACAATGATACAAGGCAATAAAAATGTCCTATATAAATCGAATTATAACAATTATTGCAAGATATTAAAAAAAGTAATCCGCAAATCTAAAATTATATCAAATGACAATTTTTTTAAAAACAGTACGAATAAGAACAAAGCTACTTGGGCATTAATCAAGCAATACACAACGACTGTGAATTCTATGAAAGCCACAATTGAACGCGTCAAGGTAAACGATGTAAATATTACGAAGGCGTCAATTATTGCCGAAACGTTTAACGAATATTACCTTGGTAAAAATGTTGACAATTCGATATGCAACATGCCGAAACCAATTACTGGAAAAAACTGTAACAGTATTTTTTTAAGACCTGTTGATATTAATGAAGTAAGTAGCATTATTAAATCCTTGAAAAATAAAAATAGTTTCGGACATGATGGCGTGCCAATACAAATAATTAAGGCAAGTATGCATACTATTGCTCAGCCCCTCACACATATTATTAATCTTGTACTAGAGACCGGTATATTCCCAGACGACCTTAAAAAAGCCTTGATCAAACCTTTATTTAAGAAAGGGGCAAAGGACGACATCACCAACTATAGGCCTATAGCTCTTCTATCTAATTTTGCTAAAATATTCGAGAAAGTCATTTACAAACGTCTGTTGAGTTTTTTGGAAATTAATAATGTGCTAAGTCCACACCAATTCGGATTCCGAAAAGGGAAGTCAACCTCGTTAGCAATCTTTAATATCTTCCTACACATCTGGGAAGAAATTAATGCCAAAAGACCTTGTATTGCACTGTTTTTGGATCTATCCCAGGCTTTCGACTGCGTAGTACACAATGCGGTCCTTTGTCAATTTGAAAATTTGGGAATTAGGGGTGTCGCTCTGAAGCTATTGGAAAACTTTCTATGCAATCGGACACAAGCAACCCTGATTGATCATTATAATAGTACAGAAAAAACGTGGGAACAAGAGCTTTCACATTTCAAAACTGTGCAAGTAGGAGTACCGCAAGGGAGTATCCTTGGTCCACTTATTTTCCTAATATATATCAATGAATTACCCAGAATTGTGTCTGACATGTGCGTATTATTCGCAGATGATGCCACGTTATTGTTTTCAGGTGAAAATGCAAACGAATGTCATATTAATCACACGTTGAGTCAAGTTGTGCAATGGCTGACGAAACTAAATCTAAAAGTAAATTTAAAAAAAACAAAACTGGTTCAATTCTCAAATTATAAAACATTACCAATAAATTTAAATATATCAGAATCAGGGGTAAAAATTGAGCAAGTAAATAGTGCGAATTTCCTGGGAGTAATAGTAGATTGTCACCTTAACTGGAAATCACATATTGCAGAATTGAACAGCAAAATTTCTAGTGCGTGTTATGCTTTATCTATACTATCTGCGACTTGCTCAGAAGAGATGACAAAAAATGCGTATTATGGAAATGTGTATTCATTACTTACCTACGGCATAATTTTCTGGGGAGATTCTGTGGATGTGTTATCCACATTTAGATTACAAAAGAGATGTGTGCGCACTATCTACCGCATACACAACAGACATTCGCTTCGTAGTGTATTTAAAGAAAAGCGGCTGCTAACACTAACGGGCATTTACATCTTAGAGATTTGTTTATTTGTGAGGCAAAATGACGAGTTTTTTACTAAAAAATCAGAGAACAGACACAACCTGCGCAGTCAGTACAGATATAATTATAATATTCCGAGAGCCTACAATAAGCTCATTTACAAAAGTGCCTTCTTCGCGGGAATGCGAATTTTTAATAAACTCCCGATGGAAATAAAGAAAATAGAGGATAGCAAATTCAAAAAAACTCTCAAAAACTGGCTAATAAGCAAAGTGTTTTATAATACTAAGGAGTTTTTTGGCCAATGACCGCCATGTAATTTAGTATAAGTTAACTCATCATGATTGTACGTCCGGAATGGGCAAGCTGTTGAGTCTATATCCTTTGTCATCACCATCATAATGTACACAGCTATACAATAAAGTTTATTTCTATTTCTATTTGTATCGTACCATAGAAAGATACAGTGAGGTCTCTAGTTTAAATGACAAGAAAAGAAGCGGTCGTCCGCGTACAGCTAGGACTCCAGCGGTTGTACAAGTACACGGTGTTGACTAATATTGTGAAACCACTATCCCATACGATGTTTCTAAACCAGCATTGGCTTTTCCAGCAGGACTCTGCTCCAGCCCATAAGGCAAAGTCTACACAAGCCTGGCTCGCCTCCCATAAAATCGACTTTATACGGCATGAAGATTGGCCCTCCTCTAGCCCAGATCTTAATCCGTTAGACTATAAAATATGGCAGTATTTAGAGGAAAAGGTGTGCTCAAAACCTCATGCAAATCTAGACTCATTCAAAGAGGTCATCACCCTTCATCTGTGATGGTTTGGCTGGGAGTTTCTTATGCGGGCGTCACTAGTATGCATTTTTGTGAGAAAGGAGTAAAAACTAGTGCCAAAGTGTACCACGACACAGTGTTGACCAATATTGTGAAACCACTATCCCATACGATGTTTCTAAACCAGCATTGGGTTTTCCAGCAGGACTCTGCTCCAGAAGATTGGCCCTCCTCTAGCCCAGATCTTAATCCGTTAGACTATAAAATATGGCAGTATTTAGAGGAAAAGGTGTGCTCAAAACCTCATGCAAATCTAGACTCGCTGAAAAAATCCCTTGCTACGGCAGTGGCCAATATCGACATGAAAGTGGTGCGTGAATCCATTGACGACTGGCCACGCAGACTTCAAGCCTGTGTAGATAATTATGGCGGTCATTTTGAATAAATGTTATACATTTAGATTCTCTAGTTTATAAGCTTTCAAACGCTGTACAAATTATACGGAATAAACTTAAACTTTTGTTTTTATTTGATACTATGTATATGACAGAACACTTATGAGCCGACTAAGTAATCAAAAGGTACATTTTGAAACTGAAATCGATATCTGAGTAATGTATTTTTTTTAAATTAGCTTATCTTGGAATAACTGTATTCTTGTTTAGTGTTATTTACACTATAATAATATAGTGATATTATATGATATGACAGCTAGCCGGTGCTATTGCCACTTTGGCACACATATACCCCCGTTGCTGCTGAACGGTGTGCAGCTAAGTAGAGTGCACGAGGTCAAATATCTTGGCCACATTCTACTGTCGAACATGAAAGACCACGGAGATATCCAGAGGCAAAGACGAGCTATTGCGGTGCGAGCGAATATGCTAGCCAGGAGATTCGCTAAATGCAGCAAGGGTGTCAAGAGGCAGCTATTCTTGAGTTTCTGTACCAGTGTTTACACAGTAGAATTGTGGTCAGATTTTACATGTGCTGCCGCTCGAGACATGCGCGTGCAATACAATGATGCGTGGCGCGCCTTGTTTCGGCTGCCGCGCTGGTGCAGTGCGAGCGCGATGTTCGCGGAGGGGCGCGCGCCGGCCTGGCCCGCGCTGCTGCGCGCGAGGACGGCCACCGCCAGGAAGGCAATTTACGCTTCCTCCAACATGATGCTCTCGGCGGTGAGAGAGTGGGACGCCAGCCCGCTACATGAGCGTTGGAGGGAGTATCACAGGCCGATCATCGTGGGATCGGGGTAACCTGCGATGTGGACTGATTTTTAATTTTTATTATGTATATATTTCATTATTTCAATTTTATAATAATATTAGTAATCAAATATGGACCTGTGTGTGCTGGAATAAATTATTTTCATTTCATTTCATTTTCATTTGGCCTCATACTCATGTTATGATATAATATAACTTCCACAATGAAACTTGATGAACGCGATGAGCTTCATTCGTCATCAGTGGGTATACGGATAAAGCTAAACTTCATGCCTCATCAGCCAACATCAGGAGTAACAAGAGAATTAGATATGAATGCTGATGGATGCAAGAAACGCGACAGGCCAAAGAAAAGACGGATGGGTTGTGTGAGGGACAATATGAATAAGATGGATGTGAATGAACCCGGGTATGTCCTAAAACTACGACCAAGACCACCGGGGAATGGGCAGCAGCATTCCTTAAATGCGGTGGAGATACTGCGATCGCCAACCCGCATGCCAAGCGTGGCGATTATGGCATTTACCCCCCATGAAATTGGGGGAGGCCTATGTCCAGCAGTGGACGTCCTAGGGCTGATATGGTGGTGGTGGTGGGATGTGAATGAAGAGATGACGTGTGACAGAGATGTATGGAAGAAAAAGACATGCAGCGCCGACCCTAAATAAATGGGAAAAGGGCAAGCGAATGATGATCAACCAACATCAGGACAGGGTCAAACGTAGGTAGTTAAACCAAGACATTATAAATGAACAAAAATTAGGGGTGGTGGTTGATTCAACGAACTAGTTGATAAAACGTTTTTCGTTTGTCAACGAACGAAACGTTTTGTTTGACAGACTGTAGTATCAAAGAGGCAAGGAGGTTCATGGGTCGGTGGTCTACATCGCCTCTTTAGCCTTAAATCTCGACACACCTTTCCTCATCGATCGAAAACATGTCGTTTGTCAGGATCAGAATCCTGACGAGGTTTGCCAACATAGCGGAGTGTTTTCTGCCTGAGAATTTCTAATCAGACTTTGTCGGGTTTTGCTATCACAAGATTTATTTTAGCGCGCTTCTGCCCGTGGCACAGTTTAACGCTGAAGTTGTCTGCCTCACTTGCAGGAGTCAGTATAACATAATACAGGCAAGTTGGTCACTTGGTGTGCGCCAATTGCGCTACGAGGCTTGCACTGAAAGTGGCGGGAATCGAATACTTATTAATTTATTTTTAACATGTATTATACCTTTTTATAATCTCTGAAGTTTCCTTATCTCAACACACTGGCCACTTAGAAAAAAAAAAGTATGGTTCAGTTTCAATTGTTTATTGAAGTCGTCGAGTCACTGCTTAAAATGGAATTGTGCCGTGAAAATTTCAGAGCTATGATTTATTATGACTTTAAAAGTGGACTAACACAAAAACAATGTGAAGAGCGGATGGTTGCTGCTTTTAATATTGAAGCTCCTTCAAAGACTACAATATACAGGTGGTATTCAGAATTTCAACGTGGCCGTGTATCCCTCACCGACGAAGTGCGTGAAGGTCGACCAAAATCGGCAGTCACGCAAGAAAACGTCGATGTTGTGCGTCGTCTGATAAATGAAGACCGACATGTGACATATCGGGAAATTCAAGAGCACCTGGGTATTGGAATGAGTCAAATACAAATTATTTTAAAAGAAGAATTAGGCGTGAAAAAGTTATTTTCCCGTTGGATACCTCACCTATTGTCTGACGAGCAGAAAATAGTCCGTGTCAATTGGTGCCGCAAAACTTTGAAAAGATTTAACAAGGGACGCTCAAATGCTGTTTTTAGCATAGTATCAGGTGACGAGTCGTGGATATACGCTTATGAGCCTGAAACTAAAAACCAATCCCGAGTATGGGTCTTCGAAGACGAGCTCAAACCCACAAAAGTTGTTCGTTCTCGCAGTACGGCTAAGAAGATGGTGGCTACGTTTATCTCTAAATCTGGTCACGTAGCTACTGTGGCTCTTGAGGATCGTAGAACAGTCAATGCTGATTGGTACACCACTATTTGTTTGCCGAACGTCTTTGCTGAACTCCGAAAAACAAACCCTAGTCGTCGCATCATCCTTCACCACGACAACGCCAGCCCACACACCGCTCGGACAACAACTGAGTACCTGGACGGTGAAAAAGTCGAAATATTGGACCACCCTCCATATAGCCCTGACTTAAGTCCCAACGACTTTTTTACATTCCCCAGAATCAAGGACAAACTGCGTGGTCAGCGGTTTCAGACGCCAGAAGAAGCAGTGGAGGCCTATAAAATAGCCATTTTGTCGACCCCTACTTCAGAGTTCAAAAAGTGCTTTATGGACTGGTTTGAACGCATGCATAAGTGCATGAAATACAAAGGAGAATATTTTGAAAAACAATAAAAATAAATAAACTCACTTATACTGCATATTTTCTTCTATTCCCGAAACTTTCAGTTTTACCCTCGTAGCATAACCCTTAAACCATTCTATGCACATGGCCAAACCATCATGAGACGACGCCACTCAGGTCGATATAAATCTTTGCCTCGATTGAAATGACACCCTGGCCAAATCAAATACACGTTGTCTGAATTGAGTCGCTACCAAGCCTTAGGCAGAGGACATAAGATGTTCCACACTGTGACTTAATAACACTTCGTCTTGATTGAGACGACAGGTAGCCTCGATTGAGACGACATTCTGTCCAAACTGTGAGGGCGCGTCGCCTTAGTTGAGGCGACGTAACACTTAAATTGAGACGACATGCTTCCCGAACCGGCAAGGTGCGTCGCCTGAGTTGAGGCGACACTACACTTAGATCGAGACGACATGCTGACCGGACCGGGAAGGTGCGTCGCCTGAGTTGAGGCCATATATAGCCAATAAATTGAAATAAAGAAATTGAATATTTCTAAAACAGCTATCCAGGTCCAGGACACTATCTCCAGGAAGAGGGTAACTGGGAGTTTAGTGGATCGTGCACGTTCGGGGAGACCCAAAGTAACCAGCGAAGTCGAGGATCGAAGAATAGTGACGATGAGCAAAAGAAATAGGCGATTATCGGCTCCAGACATCTGTGCGGAAATAAACAGCAGCTGTGAAAAGCCCCTCTACGTTTCTACAGTAAAAACCCGACTGCTTCAACACGGTCTTCGGGACTGTGTATATCTTAAAAAACCATTATTACGCTAACCAAACAAGGCAAAAAGATTGCTTTGGGCTATTTCTCGTAAGGATTGGACTTTTGGAGTGGTCGAAAGTAATATGGACAGATAAACATAAGTTCGAAGTGTTCGGTTCAAAACGTCGAACATTTGTTCTCCGCACACCGCAAGAAAAAATGCTGGAGCAATGTGTTGTACCAATTGTGTAGCATAGTGGAGGGTCTGTCATGGTGTGGGGCTCATTTAGTGCACATGGTGAAGTTGACACCGTAAAAATCTATGGTATTCTTAGACAAGAGCAGTACAAGAACATTTGAATAAGACACGCAGTGCCGTCAGGAACTCGTTTGATCGGGAACCCATTTGTTTTAATGAAGACAACGATACCGAACATTCGGCTAAGATATGTACTTAGTCGGCTCATAAGTTCTGTCATATACATAGTATCAAATAAAAACAAAAGTTTAAGTTTATTCCGTATAATTTGTACAGCGTTTGAAAGCTTATAAACTAGAGAATCTAAATGTATAACATTTATTCAAAATTACCGCCATAATTATCTACACAGGCTTGAAGTCTGCGTGGCCAGTCGTCAATGGATTCACGCACCACTTTCATGTCGATATTGGCCACTGCCGTAGCAAGGGATTTTTTCAGCGAGTCTAGATTTGAATGAGGTTTTGAGCACACCTTTTCCTCTAAATACTGCCATATTTTATAGTCTAACGGATTAAGATCTGGGCTAGAGGAGGGCCAATCTTCATGCCGTATAAAGTCGATTTTATTGGAGGCGAGCCAGGCTTGTGTAGACTTTGCCTTATGGGCTGGAGCAGAGTCCTGCTGGAAAACCCAATGCTGGTTTAGAAACATCATATGGGATAGTGGTTTCACAATATTAGTCAACACCGTGTCTTGGTACACTTTGGCACTAGTTTTTACTCATTTCTCACAAAAATGCATACTAGTGACGCCCGCATAAGAAACTCCCAGCCAAACCATCACAGATGAAGGGTGATGACCTCTTTGAATACGGAGAATGCTATTAGACGCTTCTTTACTATTGCGAGCGTACACTCTATCATTTTGTTTATCACAGTTTTCTTCTATGTCAAAAATTTTCTCGTCCGAAAACAGTATACAACGATGCTTATTTTTAGCGTACTTCTTCAATAAAGCTTTACATCTTTTAAGCCTTAAAGCTTTAAGCCGACCATTGAGAAGATGGCCAGTTTTTCGTTTATAAGCACGAAGTCTCAGGTCTTGATTAAGCACTCTTTTCACCGTGTTTCTGCTCAAACCCATCTGGAGGGCCATAACTTTTTGTTTCCTAGCGGGATTTCTGGCAATGCGTGCCCTAATTGCTTGTACAACCGCTGGAGTCCTAGCTGTACGCGGACGACCGCTTCTTTTCTTGTCATTTAAACTAGAGACCTCACTGTATCTTTCTATGGTACGATACACAAATCTTAGAGAGAATTTTAAATTTTCAAAATTTTAGTCGGCGAGTGTCCACAACGATATAGTGCAATTATTGCGGTACGGCTATCTTTAAGCGTCCACTCCATGTTAAAGACAACTGAAAATTGCAAAATTATACTACTCAAATATTTAAAAAAGATTCGAAATTCAAATGCACAACGGTTTTTGTTTTAGGAGTTCCAAATTTAAATTTTAAAGGCCAGTGACAGAACTTATAGCCGACTAAGTAGAGGCTACGGCTACAAAGCTAGTAAAGAACAGCAAGGTGTGTTAAAACATGATTTGGCCACCGCAATTACCATACCATAACCCGATCGAGTTTTTATGTGATGAACTCGACCGTAAGGTCCGAAAACAATGTCTGACATCTGTGACAGCTCTATGGAGATATTGCAATATGAGTATAAATTCATTAGCCAAGAAACGCTACACAAACTTACAGAAAGAATGCCAGGAATTTGCTCTGAAATGGAAGGATTTTTTGAAGAGAAAAACGTAAAACTTTTTATTATTATTCTATACTTATTTAAATATTTTTTTTAAATAAATTGTCACACGCTTTATTTTTGCCATTGTAGGTTCTGCAAAGTATTATTTTCATAATAAGTATTAAATGTTGATTATTTGCATGTTTTGTATATTATCTTAATCATTTTGACGGTAATGTAATACAATATCTGAGCAAATATTGCATTTAGGTGTTCGAGCCTTCGCTTGAACCACTGTGAGAATAGCCTTCCTGTATTCATGCCTAGATCTACGTCATACCCGTGAATCTTCATGTGCTAGAAGAGTACACACCGAAGACGTCACTATATCTGTCTCTGTCTACCCCCTCCATAGCGGCGCGCGGTGGCTTGTGGCTTCAGTAAGCTTTTCTATATTCACGCGCCCAATAAATTTTCTTCGAATATTCATAAAAGCTGTGATCTGTTCCGGTTGGTACCAACACCAACCAAATGCAAACGAATAATACGAGGTTTCCGACTCGATGACATGTTACCGCTCGCGCGCTTCGGCCCAGCGACGAGTCGTACACGCCGCATCTAAGCGCGTTGTATTGACAAGGCACGATAATGTCGCCTCAAACCACAGTTTCGCACAGCTACACATAGCTTGTTGCCAAACCATTACCGGGTTTTTCAACTCGAAGACATGAACGAGACCATGTTACCGCTCGCGCGCTTCGGCCCAGCGATGAGTCATAGACCTTGCTTTTTGTTAAACGCACGAACTGTCGACCACGGAGAGGACAGCGTCTCAACTTAGACACACTGCCAGCAGTGTATGTCACCTGGAGCGTTAAGCCCGGTTACCTAAATCAAAGTATCCAGTCCAGTAGACCCATCTAGGTTACGATAAGTCCCTGAGATCGCTTGAATGCTGTTAGAGAACAGGCATACGTAAAAGATTACATAAAAAGATTTCGTGTGTTCAATCCAGATCAATTTTACTTTTGATGGCTTATTAATCCAGCCTTTTTGTTTACACGCTTGCAGCTTAATATGTCATACATGGGCAATGGACGCGCGGGAAGATAGCAAGAAGGTGCGCTACTGTATATATTTATATATATACTGTATTTATTTATCGCTACCTTTTGATTTCTCTGTGTTAAATATGACTTCATGAGATCTAATGCATGCCCTCTGATGCCATAAAACTTAAGTTTACAAATTAAAGTACCATGATCTACACAGTCAAAAGCCTTGGAAAGCTCACAGAATACTCCGATGGCGTCGTGCGACTCTTCCCAAGACTTCAAAATAAATTTTAATAAACTTTCACCTGCATCAGTAGTTGACCTACCCTTCGTGAAGCAGAACTGCTGTGCGTGCAAAATATTGTGCGAATTAAAGTGAGAAACCAATTGCGTAAGCATTATTTTTTCGAATATTTAACTAAACGCTGGTAGGATAGAAACTGGACGATAATCAGAAGGATTATCTCTATGACCTGATTTGAAAATAGGAACTACTTTACTACACTTCATTAAGTCTGGAAAAATGCCATTGTCTACACAACTATTAAATATGAGTGCTAGAGTGGGTGCAACGACCTCGAGAATAGATTCCAGTACCACGACTGACACGCCCCATAAGCCCTCAGTGCTCTTTATTTTTAACATTTTAAAAGACTTCAGTACATCTAGAGGAGAAACATGATGAAATTTGAAAATATTTAGTGACTCTAATTTTACGTTCTCATTCAGAAGGGATTCTGCTATTGTGGTAGATGATGCCAAACTTTGAGTCGTGACTATAGGAATTTTGGAAAAGAAATTATTAAATTCATCGGCTACTTTTAGTGCATTAGTAATTTCAAAGAAATAGCTAAAGCTATTTTCAAAGAAATTCTGGACTCTTTATTATTTCTCTGCCCAGTCTCTGTGTTTATTATTTTCCAGACAGTCTTGGCTTTGTTATCTGAGGACTTTATTTTATTATTCAAGTGCATTACTTTTGCCTTTGTGCACGCTGTTTTGAATAATTTGGAATAATCCCTAACATACTGATGGAAGCGTTCGTCAGTGGTGCAAGATCTCTTTTCATAAAGTTGGTATAAGTTATCTCTACTCTTTCGAATTCCGGTAGTTGCCCAATCATTAAATCTCATTTTATTGTTTATTTTAATACGCTTTTTACTACAAGTCCTATTAAATTCGTTACACACTATATTCAGAAGCATTTTGAATTGAACATTCGGATCATTTGATTCTACCTGGGTGCTCGGCATGGCGACTAGTAGATTTGACTTTAGTAGTTCTAGTCTACTTTTACTCAGGGGTCTTATTTCTATAACGCGATCTGGAGGTTTTACTTCGCAAGGTAGCCTGACCATCTGAGCTTTATGATCCGACCGGACTCCATTCACTATGCTTTTGTCTAGATGAGGACAGTTTAACCAAATATTATCTATGCAAGTGGCAGAGGTCGGAGTAACTCTGGTAGGTACTTCAAATAAGTAGTCAAAATTGAACGATTTAAAAAGAGTGATGTACTTATCTTTTTCGACTGATTGTGATAAAATATCGATATTAAAGTCGCCATAGACCACTACTGGTTTTTTACCACTTATTGCTCTACTAAGTACATCCTCCATAATTTCTATAAAAGATATTAAGTCGCCTGATGGTGGTTTATAAATGCAAAATATCAGATACTGATCCGTCTCTGCACAAGCAATCTCACAAACACGATCAACAGAATAACCTAAGAGGTCTTTACGTTCTTTAAAAGTTAACCCATTTTTCACTAAAATAATAGAGCCACCACCCTCTGCGGTAGTTCTGTTGAATGCGCTGGCCAATACGTAATTATTTACATTAAATTTCATCATATGATTCTTTAACCAAGTTTCTGTTAAGCAGACTACATCTACATTAAGCTCTTCTGTAAATAATTCTAAATCTAGTATTTTGCCAGTGAAGCGATTTATATTTTGGTGTAATAAAATAACACTATTGTGCTTCTCCGTTGTCCCAACAGTCAGTTTAAAGACAAATCCGCTATTGGAGATGTCGTCCTAACCAAGGGGGAGGGGGAGCTTATATTTCCAAAAACGGAATTAATAAAAGATGCTAAAGATTTAGCAAGTCTGTCAGTTGTAATCACTAATAGCATTATTAGTGTCAAAAATATAACGTCACTATGACGGCACGTCAGCTTATACATAAGCTTATTGAGATTACACGCATGACTGTTAGCACTGCAAGGAGAAGCAGAATAGGGTAACGCGCATATAATAACATTTTTAGCACCTAGCTTTGACAGGCATTAATTTTTTCTTTTCATTAATTCATACAAAAACTGTCACTAGTACGAGGGCTGCCTTTTAAGTTCTGTCGTTTGCAAACCTCCCGTGTATGCATAAAAAAGAACTAGTGTCATCTTAAAATATTTGAATTTAGAATTCGAAAACAAAAGAATGACTCTAAATCGGCCCAACCGTTTTAGTGCAGCGTTCGTTCAAAGTTGACAAGTCAGATGTGAAAATGGAAATTTCGAAGGAAAATTTACGTGCGATATTTTTTACAACTTCAAAAGGGGCTTAACGCGACTTCAGTGCTTCGAAGAGTTGACTACGGTTTTCAATGATAAAGCACTATGCCTCCGGACTGTGGAACGCTGGTATTTAGAATTTCAACGTGGTTGCTCTAGTCTTGGTGATATACATCGTGAAGGTCGAAAAACAGCCGTTACCCAGGAGAACATTGATGCTGTACGGCAACTGATCGTCGAAGATCGCCATGCGACATACCGTGAGATAGAAGCTTCCTTAAGTATTCCAGGGACCAGTGTTCACAGTATTTTGCATGATCACTTAGGCGTAAAAAAGTTGATCTCAAGCTGGATACCACATTTACTCAGTGAAGACCAAAAAACGGCTCGCGTTCGATGGTGTCGCAGAACTCTGCGGCAATTCAACCGAGGAAACTCGAAACATGTTTACGACATTATCAGTGGTGACGAATCTTGGATATATGCTTACGATTCCGATTCTAAACAGCAGTCGACTGTTTGGGTGTTCCAAGATGAGCCAAAACCGACCAAAGTAATACGCTCACGGAGCACTTCAAAAAAAAATGGTCGCCACGTTTGTGGCGAAAAGTGGCCACGTTGCCACCATCGTGCTCGAGGATCATAAAACGGTTAATGCTGACTGGTATACCACTGTCTGTTTACCAAAAGTCATCGGCGAGTTTCGAAAAAATAACCCAAGACGTCGTATAAGACTGCACCACGATAATGCGAGCTCGCACACCGCCCGGCAAACAATTGCGCTTTTAAAAGAGCAAAACGTCGAAATTCTGTCCAGACTTAAGCCCTAACGATTTTTTTACTTTTCCAAAAATCAAGCAACGACTTCGTGGTGTAGTGTATAGAGCTATAGATAGTTATGAACATGTATTACAATGCTATATTAACCATGCTTATTATGAATAAAGTGCAGTCTTACTTAGAATCTGGTGGTATCAATACGTCTCCCGACTCCCAACCTTATATGGCGATTCTGCCAACGCAGCGCTTTGCGCACTGCCGCTGCCGTTACTATCGCGCGCGAAAGTGTTAAAATAATGTATCAAGGACTAAAAACTGATACCGTGACCTTGTGAACTATAAAAAATGTACCAAAGGGACGCGAAAGTCGCGAGTGTATTCATTTAAATGGACTATTACCAACCTTGACTACATAAGTGCTGAAAGGATCAGAAGAAAATAAGATGGGGTCTTCGCAAACAAAGAAGAGGTCGTCATAGCGCAAAATGCTGCCGTGGGCTCTAGCAACAGCGCCGAGGTGGTTAAGAGTATAAATACCACAAACACCCTGCTCGTCGTGGTAGTATGCATTTTTGGTGTCATATGTTTGGGTGCTGCATACTACATGTACAGAAAGTGCCACAAAAGGTGGATCCGCGAGGAGATTCGTGGACACGCGTTAAGGAGATCAATTTTTCGCCGTGCGCCGAAGTCAGAAGACGAGGTTTAACGAAGTACGTGTTCGAATATAAACTCAATTAACAATATAGTGTCGACAAGAAAGTGCAGTGCTAAGTGTTGTGCGCGTCGTTAACCGTCTATACTATGTGTACCCGTCTGTACACGCCGAACAATGAGTAAGATAACAATTTAATTAGTTTATAATCAGTTAATTAGTGTATCAAGTTGCAATAGCTTAAGGCGAATGTACTTTTTAATTTTAAAACTGACTTAGTTGTGTAGCGAAACCGATAAGCAAAATATATTCAAGAGAAGAAGTTAACTTAAAAACGGCGAGTGTATTTACCAGTAATGAAAGAATGAAAGATGACGCTAATGACATTCAGAAATTTTATAAAAGATGCAGTTCAAGCTGCCATTGACTACGACCGTTCTACACCAAGTACGTCAGAAGGGATTTTAACGATGGAACGTCATCATAATTAATACGAGGTATTTCAGAGGCCCTTCATCCACATACTCCGGGGGACACCGTGGTAATCGTGGTATGTCGTACTTAGCACGCGGCCGTCAACCGGGAAGGTACGGAGCCAGCGGCCGACAGCGAGGTACGAGACGAGACTTCCAAGTTTCGGAGGAGCAACGAGGCCCTACCAGCAACATAGAGGTAGGTTCCAATATTACTCTAATAGACCTAGAAACAATGGGATAAGTAATCAACAAGAAATACGTGTTATGACGGATAGCAAGAGTAGCGTGCCTAATAATACGAAGAATAAGTTTTTTCGTAGTTTAAGAGTATATTTTAATTAGTAGTAGCAAGAATTATAGTTACGTAGAATTATCTCTAGGTAAGGACATTGTAACCCAATTCTTAGTCGATACGGGCTCTACCTTATGTGCTATAAAATATGAGTACATACGCTACCAGAATATTCCTATCCATAACGATAATGTAGTACTTAGTCAGCGGAATAGGCGGCAAAGTCCAGCCTATTGGATATGTTTACTTACACCTTAATTACGGATAGCATAGCCTTAATCACAAGTTCTATGTTTTTAATTCATTGCCTTGTACGGCTGGCGGAATCTTAGGATTAGACTTTTTTAGAAAGTACACGTCAACTATAGAATACTATAATAACACTTTGACTTAAAGGAATAGTTATGACTGTAAGATTATATTTACCACTATACATGGAGGATAGCAATCGTTTAAGACGAGGCATTCGAATTTTTGGTAGTGTTCTTTTCGATATTGTAAGCAAACCAGTTAATCTACGCATATGAAATTTTGGTATGTTAAATTTCATTATATAATCTAACAAACTGGGATCGGAGAACACGCAAAGCGAAAATTTTCTCGATAGTTTTTCGTTCCAAACTATGGTCCATTTTTTTATTCTTTTGCTAATTATTCCGGAACTATAAGCATCCAACCTTTGAAATTTTTAGAAACGACGGTAATACTATCTATCTAGCAAACTGGGATATATCATTTTATTTACTTGTGTAGTTTATTTTATATGAATTATTTTATAAATTCGGGAGTTATGCCGCATACGCCTTTGTGTTCATGAGCGCCATCACTGTCTTTTGTCTCTTTTTTTACGCGCGAAAGCAATTGACGCTATCTCATCAAGACTCCGCCTTCAGACGCCTGTGGCTTTTGCCGACGACGGATGTGTGCCAAAATTGCGCTGATTTCGTAAATGAAAGCGGACGGAGCACAGCAGAGCAAAAAACCAATGGAGTCATCATAATTGACAGTTTTAAATTTGGACAACTATTCTGTCGATACAAGTCGGTCAGTAGTCAAAAGCTATTTGTGCGTGTATATATATGTATATATATATATATATATATATATATATTATGTAAAGCATAAACTCATATCAAAAGCATCATGTCAATATACGTGTCTAATAATAGTAATGAATAGATATGGCGATTTTTACACATGCATTCGACTTTTTAACCGACTTCAAGATTTCAAAAGAGGAGGTTATCAATTCGGTTGTGTTTTTTTTTTTTTAATGTTTGTTACTCCATAACTCCGTCATTTCTTAACCGATTTTGAAAATTCTTTTTTTGATTGTAAGTATGTATATCCAAGTTGGTCCCATTTTTGTCAAAACGCAGTTCTGTTGATGGGATCAATGAGGAATTGAGAGAACTCCTCAAATCTTAAAGGCAAACATATAGTGATTTTTGTGTTTTTATCAACAAATCAAGCATTTTCATATAAAAATGTGACTTTGATGAAGTGAAACTGCTGAGGATGATCAGAACAGAACTCTTCAACGATGAAAAGTTCACGTTTGGCGATTTGTCCTCCTAGCTGTGTTTGTTAAGCAAATTCTATTTTCACGATAATTTTTTGTCATGCTCGATTTCTGATGATGGGTTCCATGAGGAATTGAGGGAACTCCTCAAATCTTGAAGGCAAATATACTTATATAGTGATTTTTGTGTTTTTATCAACAAATCGAGCATTATCATACAAAAATGTGACATTTGATGAAGTGGAACTGCTGATGATGATCAGAACAGAACTCTTCAACGATGAAAAGTTCACGTTTGGCGATTTGTCCTCCTAGCTGTGTTTGTTAAGCAAATTCTATATTCACGATAATTTTTTGTCATGCTCGATTTCTGATGATGGGTTCCATGAGGAATTGAGGGAACTCCTCAAATCTTGAAGGCAAATATATAGTGATTTTTGTGTTTTTATCAACAAATCGAGCATTATCATACAAAAATGTGACATTTGATGAAGTGGAACTGCTGATGATGATCAGAACAGAACTCTTCAACGACGAAAAGTTCACGTTTGGCGATTTGTCCTCCTAGCTGTGTTTGTTAAGCAAGTTCTATATTCATGATTAATTTTTGTCATGTTCGAGTTCTGATGATGGGATCCATTAGGAATCGAGGGAACTCCTCAAATGTGAAAGGCACACAAATAGTGATTTTAGTATTTTCATGAACTAATCAAGCATTTTCATTAATAAAAGTGTCATTTGATGAAGTGGAACTGCTGATGATGATCAGAACGGAACTCTTCAACGACGCGTAGTTCACGTTTGGCAATTTGTTCTCTTCGTTATGTTTGTCAAGCAAGCTAGGTTTTTCAAGACACATTTTTGTCAAGCTTAAGTTGTGATGGAGGATTCCATGAGGAATTGAGGGTACTTAGTCTTCTACCATTATAAACATACTTATAGCCATTTTTATTTTATTGTATGGAATCTAAGAGTGCACCATCTAAGTATCATAATCTTTCACCGGCCTCCCACATTGAAGTCGGTTTTTTTTCTTAAAAATTATTTTGGGTCGGCTCGTGACCACGGATGTTGTAATACATTCGAAACGTCGGCCAAACCTCCAAAAAATTGATTCTGAGGGCTTATTGTCCAACGCGCTTGAAATCGCCACGTGCTCGTTTTGTCAGGTTTTGTATGGGCTGACAATTAGTATCGAAAATAGTCACACTGTACAGTCATACACAAACCCTGCTGTTTTAGACAATATTTGTGGTGATAATTGAGGAATGACTTATATTATCATCATCATTGCAGCCGGAAAACGTCCACCTACTATTTATTTCTAGAAAAATTAATTATGATTAAATACTTTATACTTTTTTTCAACTGAAAGTATGACATCTTATTAAAATACATTCATGTGTTCAATACATAGGTACCAATATATAGGTACCAATACAATCCTTTTCTTAAATATTAATTGTATCACAACTATGTGTCTTAACGCAGAATTTCATGACTGACACAGCAATATCTAGACACGCGGCAGCGTGTCCAGCCAAGTTCACCTCGGGAACTGACGGACAGCATCCGTGTGTTATTTTACACGAACCGTTTGGAGCCACTTTTGACCGCTCAATAACTCCAAGTCTATTTAACATAAAATAATGAAATTTGGTACATGTATTAGGATCCTTTAGAACAACTAGAACCTCAAATTTCATAAATATAGGTGAAATAATTATTGAGATATTAAAGTCCAGAAAACGGCATTTTTACCACTGACTGACTGACTAGTAATCAAAAACCTAACCCACTTTCAGGTGACCTAGAAAAGTGAAATTTGGTATCCAGCTTGGTAATTGTGTACATACACATAAAAAAAATTGAAAACTCTAATTTTTTCATTAGTTTTTTTATTATTATTAGTTGTTACCTACATCATTTATTAACCGATTTGGAAAATTCTTTTTATGTTTGAATTGGTATACTTTCGGAGTGCTCCCATTGTCATCAGGTCAGAGTGTAAGATTTGAGATCTAAATGGGTGCCAAGTTCCGTAGATTCTCTGAAATGGTGGCAAGTCCGGCACTATATTGTTTACAGTAAAATTAATTTACTGCGGCTTAATGCATTTTGAGCTTTAACTTGGCAGTTTTCTTAAATATCCTACAGCTTTTATGGTATTATAACATACTGCATAGAAAACTGCCAGGTTAAGGCTCAAAATGCATTAAGCCGCAGTAAATTAATATTAATGTAAACAATGTAGTGCCGTACTTGCCGCCATTTCAGAGAATCTAAGGAACTTGGCACCCGTTTAGATCTCAAATCTTTTGTCGGCGAAGAAGACAACCAAACATCGCATTTTCTTAATATTGAACTTGGCTCCCATTTTCACATTTATGTTTTTTTGTCAATCTTCGCCAAATGGTGCTTTTTAAGAGCGAATGCACGAGTTACTTTACAAAATACCCAAATCGCTATAGGTGCACCTCAAATATTTGAAGAGTTCCCTCGATTTCTCCTGGACCCTATGATCAGATTCTTACCTGATATCTATGGGCCTACCCCTGAACTATACCGTTTCAAACAAAAAAAGAATTTTCCAAATCGGTTAATAAATGACGGAGTTCTGAGGTAATTAGCATAAATAATAATAATAAAAAAACTAATAAACAAATCACTGCTTTCGGATTTTTTCTAGTGTACACACACAATTATCAAGCTGCATGTTAAATTTTAGCTTTCTAGGTCACCTAGAAGTGGGTTAGGTTTTTGATTACTAGTCAGTCAGTCAGTGGTAAAAATGCCGTTTTTTGGAATTTAATATCTCAATAACTATTAAAACTATATTTATGAAATTTGGGTTTCTTGTTTTTCTAAAGGATCTTAATACGTGTACCAATTTTTTTTTTATGTTAGATAGATTTGGAGTTATTGGGGGACAAAAGTGGCTCCAAACGGTTCGTGTAATATAACACACAACTGCTGTCTGCCAGTTCCTGGGGTGAACTTGGCTGGACACGCTGCCGCGTGTCTAGATCGTGACTAGAGCGTTCGCTCGTGAAAAGTACCATTTGGTGAAGTTTGACAAAAAGGAATGATATCCCATCAAAAAGATAAATGTGAAAATGAGAGCCAAGTTCAATATTAAGAATATGCGACTCATGGTTGTCGTCTTCAACGACAAAAGAATTGAGATCTAAATGGGTGCCAAGTTTCATAGATTAACTAAAAAGGTGCCAAGTCTGGCACTAGATTGTTTACAGTAAAACTAATTTATTGCGGCTTAATGCATTTTGAGCTTAAACTTGGCAGTTTTCTTAAATACCCAACAGCTTTCATGGTATTATAACATACTGTCACGCGTCGCATATTCTTAATATTGAAATTGGCTCTCATTTTCACGTTTATGTTTTTGATGGGTACTTATTTTCACATACAACTGTTGGTTTGATAAGTGGCACGTGACATCATATTGTAGGAGCCTTTTCGGAGGCCACTAGCATCGAGCTAGGTTTGTCCTTTGTTTGTTGACCAACTACAATAATGACATTTGATTGTCATCATACACTGGTTCAAATGGCACCATGAAAAAAAATAGTTAACGTATTTCAATAAAAAAAATCTCTATTCATTCTATGTTCTTGCTCCAATTTTCACACGAGCATGGCGAACGAGTGTATCTAGCGGGTGGCGGGTTGGCGCGGGTGATGGGCGGAGCAAGCGTGGGAATTATTTTAGGTTGCCTCGTCTTAACGGTACCGGCTCGACCGGAAGCTATACGATACATAAAGACGGATATGGAAGAGGAATGTGTGGTGTACGCGGATGAGATTCAACCCGGATTATTTATAGCTAGTGCGTTAGTAAAACCTAACAATGGAAAGATACCTATTCGTTTGCTTAATACGACGGAAAATGATTTCACAGTTAACCAAGTTAGCCCGACTATTCACAAAGCAAGTGACTACGATGTATGTATGTTTAGCGAAACACAGAAAAATGCGGACAGAGTTAAAAGGATGTTTTCTTGTGTGAAACTTGGTGATTTAAATAGGGAAGAACAGGTTTCAATTGAAAATTTGTATGATAAAAACTGCTATATTTTTTACTTGCCAGGGGACAAATTAGAACAACGAACATACTAGGTGGCCCATTCAAATCGGTCAGTATGGGAAAGTCTGAAACTATAAGACATACGAAGATTTGTTCTTAGGAACCATGTCACCGATTTTGATAAAAAGAAAAACTGCATTCATACATTTGAAAAAAACACTGTACCCAGCTAGGGAATCGAACCCGGTTGTTTTGAAAAAATAAACTTACACTATTTCTATTCAGATATCGTTTGTGTAGGTCTTAAGCAGTAAATGTCTCTAAGAAACATAATGTCTAAAATGAATAAAATGCATTTTTTTCACATACTTTAATTTATCATAGTAGGTGTTCAAAGTGACCACCGTTACAATATTCAACAAGTTCAGGCATGTAAAATTGTCTCTATGGTTGTTTGTACCTCTCTACTTGTAAAATCGGTGACATGGTTCCTAAGAACAAATCTTCGTATGTCTTATAGTTTTAGACTTTCCCATACTGATCGATTTGAATGGGCCACCCTGTATATAAGCATAACATAACACTGAAACCGGATGTGCAACCCGTGTATGTAAAACCATATAGGCTGCCATATTCCCAACAAGGGGATGTACAAAAACAATTGAGTAATATGTTGGAACAAGGTATTATTGAGCCGTGCAGAAGTGAGTGGACAAGCCCGATATTAGTGGCACCTAAAAAATCCGCTTCCCAATATTACAGAGATATTAGATTCATTATCCGGTAGTATCTATTTTACACATTTAGATTTGAACCAAGGTTATTACAACGTCGAGTTAGAACCAGCCAGTAGAAAATATACAGCTTTCTGTGGGGGTAGATATCAAATGACCCGGATGCCCATTGTAAAACTAGTCCTAATTCATTTTCCAGGATGATGACCATGGCGATGGCTGGATTATCGTATCAAAAATGTTTTGTTTACCTAGATGACTTCATAATTTTCGGACGTAATTTAAATGATCACAATAAAAATCTACAGAACAAAGAACAGACTTAGAAGCGTAAATTTGAAATTAAATCCGGAAGTGTTGCCGGATCCATCTAAAATCGAAGTTATGAAGAATTATCCAGCTCCTAAGAGCATAGACGAGGTGAAACGATTTGTAGCTTTCGCTAATTATTACCGTAAATTCATCCCAAATTTTGCCGAGAAAGCATATTACTTGAATTTATTATGCAGAAAAAACAAAACATTTAAATGGGATGACAACTGTCAAAAATCATTTGACTGCCTGAAAGAGTGCATGACCTCACCTCCAATTTTACAATATCCAGATTTTTCAGAGGAAAACGAGTTTATCTTGCAAACCGACGCTTCAAAATTTTCAATAGGTGCAATCTTGGCTAATTCAAATAAATTACCCATAGCGTATGCAAGTAGGAGCTTAAATAAAGCTGAAGTACACTATCCTACAGTGCACCTTGAATTGCTTGCCGTGGTTTGGGCGGTACAGCACTTCAGGCCTTATTTATACGGGCGTAAATTCAAAATATTTACCGATCATAAACCACAAGTGTACTTATTTAATATGACAGATCCCTCCAGTAGATTATTGAAATTTAGACTGACATTAGAGGAATACGATTTTGTGGTGGAATATGTGAAAGGCAAGGAAAATGTGGCTGCAGACGCATTGTCCAGGATACGCATTACGTCAGACGAGTTAAAAGATATGAATAGGCATGTAATGAATGTAATGACTAGAGCGCAAAAAAGAAGGATGGACGCGGGATCTCCGGTCGATATGGTTGCTACTAACGACAGGCCTGATCAACCAAGAGTTGTAGCGACACATAGCCAACCGAAGAATTCCGTAGAACTAAGATTTCTAGATATAAAAAGTATAGACAATTTAAAACGACTGAAACGAATTAATAACGAGAGTAAAACATTATGCTATAGCAAAGAAAGAAAGACAATTTATATAAAACAAGTATCTCCATCACAACTGACGCGAGCCGCTTTTGTGAGAGAACTTAGTCAGTTTTATAAGGAAATAAATGTTGAAGAAATACATTTTATTAAAAATAGAAATAATAATATTTTTGTCGAGAAATTAGTAAGTGAGATAAAAAATATGGTGACTTGGTCCGGACCACGACTAAATATATTAAATGAAGTGAAAAGAATTTATGACAAGGACGACAAAAGAGTGTTACTTAATGATTTTCACCTATTACCCACTAGTGGCCACGCGGGTATAAGGAGAATGTATAATAACATGAAAAAATACTATTACTGGCCTGGACTCGAGAAAGACATTAAGGAATTCATAAGTAAGTGTAAAAAGTGCCAGCGCCAAAAATATACATGTCAGGTAAAAGAACCTATGGTAGTGACGTCAACAGCGCATTCCGCGTTTGATAAAATATTTTTAGATATAGTGGGCCCCTTAGATAAGGATAATTATAATTACTCATATATTCTTACTTTACAATGCGAACTATCAAAACACGTAAGTGCATATCCCCTTGTTTCTAAAACATCTACATAGGTAGCGAAATGTTTTGTAAACAATTATATTCTTCAATATGGCATACCAAACACCATAGCAACTGACAGAGGCACCGAATTTATCTCCGCGACCATGAAAGAGGTTTGTAAAATTTTAAATATTAATCAGATTAACTCTACCGCTTATCTTCACCACATATTGGATCTCTAGAAAATTCACACAAACATTTAGGTGCGTTTCTACGCATACAGACAGACAATCACCCTGAGGCTTGGAGCCAATGGCTTCCTTTTTGGAGTTTCGCTTACAATACATCAGTGCACTCGGAAACAAAGTTTACCCCTTTCGAGTTAGTCTACGGTAAGCAGTGTAATTTACCAAGTAATTTAGTGACATCCATAGACCCGCTTTATAACTATGACGACTATCCAAAAGAGCTAAAATACCGTTTACAGGTTACGCAGAAAGAGGCACGTGACAATTTATACTCAAGTAAGTTACAACGTAAATTCAGGTATGATGCCTATATAAATCCGATTACTTATAAACCTAACGATCAAATTTTAATTAAAAATGAAACTGGAAATAAACTCCAAAGTTTGTATTCAGGACCATATGGTGTAATAAAAGATATTCCACCCAATGTGAAAATAATAAGCGATGGTAAATTAAACACCATTCACAAAAATAGAACCAAGCTATTCATACAATAAAAATGTATTTTATGTTTGAATGATAACTTACTGTACCTAGTTGGTTACTAAGTTATGTTACTGTAATAATCCTTATCTACATAAAATATACTAACGAAAGTTAAATAAATTATATATTAAAATGAAGTACACACAATCAGGATTTACATTTGTCAATTTCATTCAAAATGGCCTCCTTGGGCCTGAACACAGGCCTTCAGACGACAAGGCCAGTCATCGATTTTGACGCTTTATGTCAGGAAAGCAGAATGCCAGATTAGCAGGATGCCAGATTCGCAAAAAGTCAGATTCTCAGAACGTCAGATTCGCAGAATGCCAGATTCTCAAAATGTCAGTTTCTCATAATGTCAGATTCTCATAATACCAGATTCGCAGGCTGCCAGATTCGCAGGCTGCCAGATTTGCTTAACGCCAGGTGGTTATTGTGGGTACTCCCAAAGTCCGTTGTCTACTCTGAACTCGCTGATGGTAAACGGAAACAAGGGGGGGTTGTGTTTCATCAGAGGAAATTGTAGGGATCGCCGTCGTCGGATACGCACCGCGACGAAATAGGTACTTAAATAGAATAGGTAACATTACTTAATCATCCCATTGCACCATTTTTTTATGTCTGTTTGGCCATGTGGTTGACTGAATGCCAGTAGGTATTAAGCCCGCTTTTGTTCATTTTCTTAAACTGCAAAACGGCGAATTGAGTAATCTGGATTTTTTGAAGAAAATAATAAATTTAAAGTTAGCTATTCTATACTAAATCGAAAGTAAGAGTAAGTTTTAATTTCTGTAACAGAAGAATAGTTTACTTGGTTATATTGTATTTTATTTGACAGAATAGGTACAAACTTGTGTTATTTTTTATAATTCTCAGTAAAAGCGAGTAATTTTTTTAATTTTAGTTTTTTTAAACGAAACGTAATAAATATGTGAAGTGATGTTAGTTTTCGTGTAATAACTAAGAGTTGTTGACTTCGTTTAAGATTCGTCTTTAACTGAAATAATTAAACTTTATAAGGAAAGATTACCCAATTAGTTTTATTGAATAATCGAAAATTTGTCTCTGGGTTTCAAAATATTGCCACTGGACTTAAATAAAAGACCTTATAACAATTATAACCACACGTCTGACTCCAGCGGGCATTTCTGTGGCATGTCAGAATGATAGTTAAGGTTCGCAAATCAATCAATTCACTTTCGAGTATTTGTACTTAGTATTTGGTACCTAGTATTTATAATGTGAAATTCCAAATATCATAGCAAGCAAGCAATTTTTAAAAGCGTTAATTATTTTGTAAATTTTACCTTGCCCTCAAACTGCCCCCTATAGTCCGACGTATTTATAACCACCTGGCGTTAAGCAAATCTGGCAGCCTGCGAATCTGGTATTATGAGAATCTGACATTATGCGAAACTGACATTTTGAGAATCTGGCATTCTGCGAATCTGACGTTCTGAGAATCTGACTTTTTGCGAATCTGGCATCCTGCTAATCTGACATTCTGCTTTCCTGACATAAAGCGTCAAAATCCAGTCATCAATAGCGGCACGCACGGTTGTCATATCTAATTCCGTCACTGTCTTGACTATGGCCCGCTTGAGGGAGTCAAGATTTGTGTGGGGTTTAGCACAGGCTTTCTCCTCAATAACCTGCCATATAGCATAATCCAGGGGGTTGAGGTCCGGGCTGGAGGAGGGCCAGTCTTCGTGGGCAATGAAGTCAATTTTGTTGCTTCGAAACCAGGCTTGAGTTGTTTTTGCCTTATGTGCAGGGGCTGAGTCTTGTTGAAAGACCCAGGGCTGGTTTTGAAATAGAGAGTGGCTTAAAGGCTTCACTATTGGTTCCAGAACGGTTTCCTGGTAAACTTTAGCCCCAGTTTTGACACCTTTTTCACAGAAATGGACCTGTGTTAACCCTGAGTATGACACACCTAACCAAATCATGACATAAGAGGGATGATGGCCTCGTTGCACTCTCGGAACAGCTACACTCGCTTCTTGACTGTTTTTTGCATACACTCTGTCATTCTGGCGGTTACAACATTCTCACTGGTAAAAAATTTTTCGTCTGTAAATAATATATTTCGGTGGCCATTTTGTGCGTACCGCTTCAGTAGCACGCGACTTCTATTCAGCCTCATAGTCTTCAATCGTCCATTAAGCAAATGGCCTTTCCGTCTACGATAAGCGTGTAGTCTAAGGTCTTGATAACTTTTTTAAGGGAGCTTCTCTTCACAGACATCTGAATTGCCAACAACTTTTGCTTCCGAACGGGGTTTCTTGCGATTCTCGCCTTCACTGCCTTTATTAGAGCTGGGGTCCGAACGGTGCGTGGTCTTCCAGACCTCTTGCGGTCATCAAAGCTCAGGGTACTATTGTACCTATTAATGGTACGATAAACGAATTGTTTGTTGATTTTCAGATTTTGAAGCAACTTCAAAATCACGTTTGGCGGATGCCCGCATCGCATTTGTGCAACGCAATTAAAGCGACACGATTTTCTTTTAGACCCCAATCCATTATAAATATGACGAGATAAGTGTTGTGTGTGCTATAAAATTATAACTGACAACCCGCCATTATATGTCATTTTTTATTTTTTCGGTAGCATTTGTTTTAACGCAAGAAAAGAGTTTGCAAATCGAGTAACAGAACTTAGTAACCAACTAGGTACTGTATCTATTTTAACTGTGGATGACCCATAAATGTGTTTGTAATTAGATCAGCATTGTCTGTTTTGTAAACATACTTACTAGTTAATACTCTTAATTTTAAGCCTATATCATTTTATTGATAAAGAATGTGTAACCCAAATGAAAAAAAAGTACTTAATACTAAATACTTTTTTTTCTTTTCCCTCCGTGGGAGATGTAGTGTATAGAGCTATAGATAGTTATGAACATGTATTACAATGCTATACTAACCATGCTTATTATGAATAAAGTGCAGTCTTACTTAGAATCTGGTGGTATCAATACGTCTCCCGACTCCCAACCTTATAGTGGTCAACGGTACCAGACGCCTGAAGGAGTTGACGCGGTTGAGGCATACAAAACGGCCATTTTGGAGACCCCGACTTTGGACTGGAATAAGTGTTTCGAAAATTGGTTCGATCGAATGTAAAAGTGTATTACATATCACGGTGATTACTTTGACTAACAATAAATACCATTTAACACTTAAATTGTCTTTAGTTTTTCCAAACGACACAACTTAAAAGGCAGCCCTCGTAGGATGTTGATACTCAGCCAGTACTCAGTATAAATATTTATCACCGTAAGAGGTACTCACAAAAAAAAACACCGAGTCAAATTGATTCAAGGGCTGACTTACTATGGAAATCCGACTATAGCCTTTTTTATGATTTGCGATTTATACCCGCACCTGGGTGGAATGCAAAAAAGTGGTACATAGCAAAGTTACCCATATAAAATATATGACTAATTGTGGTTACGAAACTGAGAAAATTAAAGCGTAGATTAAATTAAGGCCTTAACTATGTAATTTTTTTTTTGCATTCCACCCACCTGTGCCTATTTATATGAACAAAGATGACATGTGAAAAACTGAGTAGTCATTTGAATTTCAATCTTGAAATTTCTTAGAACAAATAGTATATTTTAAAGTGTATCCTCAATTAAACACTCTTTTCTTACAAATGTATTAAATAGAGTATTTGTTAAAGATAAAAATAATAAATTTACGTTGTTTTATATTGATTACAAATTTAATTCGACGTTTTTCAGAATAATTTATGATAATGAAAGTAAACATGGTGTTGGGTCTTAACTAAATTAAAGAAGCTCATGCATGACGGCAGGCACATTCATATCATCTTTTAGAGCCTGAGGTATAATTCATGGGATAAATATGCGGTTATCCTGCGTAATGGAGCTCGAGAGACAGGTACGACGCCAAGGAACACGCCACGCCCGTGTGTATATTTCTCTAAAACGATTCTAACACAATAAATTTGAGGACTCCAAACGAGGTCTACCCAGAGGTCGGTAAGGGTCTAATCTTTTATTAATAGAGCTTTTGCCAAAAGCGAAATTTTACCGGGGATCTTTCATACATTTATTTGTTTTATTTTATAGCCCTACTGACATTGAGATATATTTTGGAATAAATTCCAGGTGGTAAGTATCTTACTGTTTTAACATGTTTCATCCCTGTAACTGGAAATTGTAAAACTATTATAAATATCATAAAATAGTAATCAATTTAAAGTAACATGGGACGCACGATTTGCAAGAAAGATTGTAGTGACATTTTATCTGGAAGTGATCGGCACTTGAAAAAATATATAAACAACGAAATCGCAAGTAGGTATTTCACGCCCCAGGGCACATTCGTTCCCCCGAGCTCGGTGACTCAACGAGCCGTGAGAGCATTACAACCTTACTTACAGACGCTAAACAACAACTTATCTTAGCTACGCTTACGTCTAGTTCTTATATATCCTTCCTTAACCTTTTGACATTATTAAGCAAATATGGTAATATATATTTTTATACAAAATATTCTACACAATTAAAGCATATGCTATTCATCGTCGTGTTGGTTTAATAAGTATAGTATGTATGTAATCAATTATTAGATTATTACATTTGAATACTAGTAATTCATTATTTACTAGGATTTGGCAATTTCTAACGAGGCGCCCCGGGCGCTGCATTTCAATATTTTCAATCTTGGAAAGAATAATTATATGACTGAATAGTCATCGTCTTTTAAATGAACAAGTTTAAATAAATTAACCCATTCATAACAAAGACAAGAACTTTTCTAAATATTTGATTAGTTTAATTCAGGAATTTGAAAATTGTAAGTACTTTCGTATTTGAAGAAAGTGGTTATGCAATTAGGCAAAGAGGGGAAGTTGGTGGTTCAGTTCGCCCCTTGTGCCCTTTCAGGCAACGTTTATCCATTGCGTTTCCTCGTGGGCTGGCGGAGTGCGTTAATATTTGATGCGCCTATCGATCATAACTTCTTTGCAGCGGTCTAAGGCCGCGGACTGGACGCCAGCGTTCAGCAAAGCGGCGAGCGGGCGACCAGTCCGCGGCCTAATACGATGTGTGGCCTGTGATGCGGGCTGGAGGGTGGGAGCCACCCGTAGCCTATCATTTCAGAGCAGCATCAGGGGTGGTTTACTACCGTGACGTCATCGCGCCGAGCAAAGTACATGCGGCCGCCGGGCCACACGTCGTGTGACTATTCAATGGTTGCGGCGCAGCGTTACGGATCGCACGCGCACGCGCTGCTGTACCGCTGTACGATCATAAAATAATCCGTTTCGTGTTAAATAATAATGTCAAAACCACAGCATTATTGTATTGCAGCAGGTACATTTATAATGGATTTTAGAGAAAAAAAATGCGACCGTTCGCTATTAGCCCATTTAAAGATACCTACACGAGTCCTAGCTCCTGGACTAGCCGCTATGGACCTTAATAAATCACCTTCGCGGTGCTGCAGTGTAAAGTATAGATATAGATATAAAATTAAAAAAATATCTTTATATAGTTACCCAATTACTGTCTTTACCTTAAAATTTTGAAAAAACTGACAGTTATCGCTCGAAAAACTGACAGTCATTGAGTTTGGTATTCATCAACGGTTGACATAAAAGAAAACGAAAATGAAAACGTTGGTTCTAAGAAACCTCTTTTTATTTTTTAAAGTGATGGCATTAAAAATTATATAAAACTTTGTATTCCCTGGTTACATGTATGGAGTGCCCCCCTCCCCCGACTTTAATATTTTTTCGTCATTTCACATCACTTTTACGTAGCGGTTCATACGAGTAGAACACACCTTTCTGCTTAATGTTTTAATTGTATTTATAGTGCTTATAGTCTCCGAGTACATCGGCTGTCACATACAGACGAAAAGACGGACGGACGGGTTCCGTTTTCACCATTTTGGCTAGGGAACCTTAAAAGCACTATTCGTAATTGTATTGTAAACAACACTACTAATAATAAAGTACGTATATTAAAATAGGTTCTCGCTGGTGGTAACCCTAGCGCTGAGGGCGGGGCCTCGAAAGAGCACGTTGCGTGCGATAGAAAGAGATGGCCACGTTTAGGCACGTTTGGCATACCTAAACGGGGGATTTGTTAACAGAGAAACTTCTGTACTTGTACTATTACTTATTCTGTGCTGAAGGGTAATTAAGTAATTATTCTGAATATGGTTTTCGAAATCGACGAAATATATTTTGCTCAGTCTACGATCATTTTCCAATAATCTTATTTCAACCTAATTGAGAACCTCTTCCTTTTTAGGGTTCCGTAGTCAACTAGGAACCCAAGCCTTATAGTTTCGCCATGTCCGTCTGTCTGCCTGTTCGAGACTTTGCTCTGTGTTTGTTAGGTAGTGCTAGAAAGCTGGAATTTGGCATGGATAGGTATATAAAACAATAAATCTGACAGTGGTAAAAATATATCTAAAAATAATAATTAAGGGTTTAACCTTCCCCCTACTACTAAGTGGGGAGATATATATTATTTTTTGCTTCAACCCTATCGTGTGGAGTGTTGTTAAAGGGTCTTTCAAAATGAAAAGAGGTCTTAATCAAATATTTTTTGATAAAGTGAATATTCGGAAATAATCCCGTCAAAAAAATTGTGTTCCGCTAACTTTTGAACTTTCGGTCCAAAAAATATAAAAAAAAACAATATATATATACTAAATATATATATTATAAAATATTATAAATGCCAAAGTCACCCATCTGTCGGTCTGTTACCTTTTCACGTTTAAACCGCTAAACCAATTCAGATGAAATTTGGTCTAGAGATAGGTTGAGTCCCGGGAAAGGACATAGGATAGTTTTTATTCCAGAAATTGTTCCTTAGGGGGTGAAAAGAGGGGCGAGTTGCACGCGAACGGAGTCGCGGGCAAAAGCTAGTCGTAAATAAGTTATCCCTTCTTAGTAAAAGACGTATGAAGCGCTGCGTATGTCACAGCTGATTAACTCGAAGACTAAGAAGACTATAAAGCACTACAGTTATGAAATTTGGTAAAAAGATGTATTCTATGAACCGCTACAGGAAATTAATGGAAATCAGGAAAAAAGAAATTAGGGGGGCACGCCATACATGTAACCGGGGATTTTTTTTTTCAATACACATAGGCGTGTGGGTTATCTATGGATAGGCCTTTAAAAATGATATAGAGGTTTCTAAAAAACTTTTCAAATTTACAAATACAAATAATTTATTAACCAAAAAAGAATTATACAAGTAGATAATATCTATCAGACTCCAAACTAGGCCAGGCCTGTATTTTGGACATCTGCGAGAGCGAAAAACAAATTAATCGTTGTATACAGTTAAAGCTAATTTAAAAACTAACTTTGACTAACTAAAAAGAGAGAAAAATACTGCAGAGGATGTGTATCTTTAACTACTACTAAACTAAATCATTAAGAACAATTTGATAGTTCGTAACCTATTTGTGCGTGTGGATGTGTGTGTGTGTGTGCGTGAGAGTGTGTTTGAGTGTGAGAGGGGTGAGTGTTTGTAAAATGTGCGTGTGTGGAACCCGCGAGGGAATAGTTAGGGCTTGAAAGACTTGTGTAAAACCAAAATATAAAGTCTAAGCTGCTATGCATGATTCAGTGAGGACCTAGGAACCAGCCTTGCCGTTTCTCTGTACGACAAAGTGTACAGCCATTTCCTCGCAGCGTTTTTGGCTCTGATTACCGAAAGTTCCCTTATATCAACCGCACTGCAGACATTATTGTAGGTGTACCGGTGAGCAAACGCTGGACATTTCCTAGCCACCGCGGATCATAGAGGCGGCAAGGGTGCCCTGAAAATCCATTTCTTAAGCATTTCCCCATATAATTTAGAGTCAAGTAATGCGCTGTGAGAGCGAGTGACTGCTTTGATAATAAATAGCTGTCGCACTCTGAGCAGTTTGGTTTCTCTGTACAACTCGTCAGTAGGAAACCGGAAACGTTTTTTGTACATTACTTTAATAACTGCTCTTTGTGCGCGATCAACAGCTATCATCACGCTTTTGCCGGCGCAGCCCCAGACGGCCACCCCATATTGCAGCACAGACTGGCACAACGCAAAATACACGAGGCGGAGTAAGTCTGGCGAGGCACAGCCTCTTAGTCTCTTCATAACATATATAAGCCGTCTGACTCTCGAGGACAAGGTAATGATGTGTCGCTTGAAAGTGAGATGCTGATCAAAAATAATTCCCAGGTACACAATATAATCACGCCTCGTGATCTCCTGGCATGTACAATGTTGTTTTAGACGGACTGTTACAGCAGCAGGGTCTGACATGCAAGAGTGGAATTTTAAAGTTCTATCTGTAACAGGAGAGGATGTTATAGTTTTGGAGAATGCCACGTAATTTGTTTTTTCCACATTAAGAGTGAGCAAATTATTATTGAGCCAAGAAGAGACTCTAGCAAGTCCAGTTTCAGCACGAGAGAAAGCTTCTTCCCAGGATTTCTCGTTAACAAGTATGACCGTGTCATCCGCGTAACAAATAATCTCTGTATTGGGGATAGAGATATCCAGGATGTCATTTATGTACAGCACAAAAAGTGTCGGGCCGAGGATGCTTCCCTGTGGGACACCAAAAAGGATAGGCTACTACTACTAAAGGATCACTACTGTTCTGTCCTATTTTTACTTTTTGACATCGGTCAGTGAGATAGCTATTAAACCAGTCAAGAGCAATACCCCTGACCCCCATACACTCCAGTTTTTTTAGAAGTATGGTCGCCGAGACGGTGTCGAAGGCTTTGGCGAGATCGAGAAATATACCTATGCATTTCTTGCCACCGTCAAGGCGACCTGAAATTTGGTTAGTGAGGAGGACAGCAGCATCCTCCGTTGATATGCCCTTTCTGAAGCCGAATTGCCGGTTGGAAATTAGGTGGTTTTTCTCAATGAAGGATTTCAGTCTAGTGTTCACTAGTTTTTCGAGGACTTTGGAAAATAGATTTAGCAGAGAAATAGGTCTAAAACTGCTTGGAGCATCCTTCGGCCCATGTTTATAAAGAGGAGTCACTGAGGCCATTTTCCAGCATTCAGGGAAACGACCAGATGCCAGACTTAGATTACAAATTTAGTCAATCGTTGGTGAGATATTAGCTAGTCGTAAAAAGTGTGTGTCCCCGTCCCACCCTCTCTAATTTCCAAACTATGAAGTTAAAAATTCTGATAAAAATTGAGGTGGTGTACGTTAATAAATACTTTCAAAGATTTTTAGTTTGAACAAGATATGTTTAACGGTTTTAACTTATCGCTGAAAAACTGTCTTGCCCAAACAAAAGGACGTAAGTGCTGTGAGTTCCCTATGAAGATACGATCTTTTTTGATTGAATATATTGTATAGTGGTTTTAAATGTGGACTAGTAGGTGCCTAGGTACTTGGTAGGTACGGAACCCTTCCTTGTGCGTGATCCGACACGCACTTGGCCGGTTTTTTATACTAATGATATTTGTACATTATGTTATTAATAAGGAGTTGAGAAATATTTTTTGTGACAAAGAAATGAAGGTAATAATCAATAGACCAGCCTAGCTAGCAAGCACGGTAGCTTATATCGTCACGTTATATGTTATATGGCCGAAATGTACTAATACGTGACGGTATAAGCTATCACACTAGCTAGGCTGATATCGTATAAAGATGTGCGTGATACTGATAGTCCACCAGGGCAAAAGGAATTTACAATGATGCATTTAACTTTATAATGGGGTTGTCTTCATGACTTATGAAGAGACCGCGGTGGTTAGGTAGTAAAAATAGTCGAGAATAGTAGAAAGGCATCAGACGTTTCGTGAGTGTAATTGGAGAGCCCGCGGGCGTGCCGCACGCTACAACGGCGGGTACAGGCGGGAGACATCTTGTATGTATTTGCCTCTCTGGTAATTTCCCCGTCGGTCCTTGTATATTTAAGCGGTAGCATCGTCCGTGCCGCTCTCATGCATATGTCATGAGCAGTTGCCGCGCGACGGTTTGTTGACGGTCGAGTCGCGGGAACGGCCACCACCGGCTGCCCCCTGCGCCCACCACCGATAATTATTACGTTCTACTTTCGATTCCGGTGGCTATCAGCCCCGCCCCGTACCAGCGTGTGGTGGCGCTGAGGGATGAGGCGACAATTACATTCCCCGTTTTCTCCAATAGCTGACATGTAATGACCATGTGGTATATCGCATGTACGTTCAAATTAAATGGCGACACCGTAAAAGCAGCCATAAGTCACCCTCACGCACGCGAAAGAATAAATAACGTGCCTCTATTTAATGTCCCCATAGACTGATGAGTTATTGAATACTTACATTGCCGACTGATAGTAGCGTAGCATATGTAAGATAGATCCCATCAAAAACAGAAATGTGAAAATGAGAGCCAAATTCAATATTAAGAATATACGATGCGTGGTTGTCGTCTTCACCGACTTAAGAATTGAGATCTAAATGGGTGCCAAGTTCCACAGATTATCTGAAAAGGTGCCAAGTTTGGCACTAGATTGTTTATAGTAAAACTAATTTATTGCGGCTTAATGCATTTTGAGCCTTTACTTGGCAGTTTTCTATGCAGCATGTAATACCACGAAAGCCGACGGAAATTTATGCCAAGTTAAAGCTCAAAATACATTGAGCCTCAATAAATCTAGACACCCGGCAGCGTGTCCAGCCAAGTTCACCCCAGGAACTGGCGGACAGCAGTCATGTGTTATTTAGACACGCTGGCAGCGTGTCCAGTCAATTTCACCCCAAGAACTGGCGGACAGCAGCCGTGTTATTTTACACGAACCGTTTGGAGCTACTTTCGACCCCCCAATAACTCCAAATCTATCTAAAATAAAAAAAAATTGGAACATTTATTAAGATCCTTTAGAACAACTAGAACCCCAAATTTCATAAATATAGGTGAAATAGTGATATTAAAGTCCAAAAAACGGCATTTTTACCACTGACTGACTAGTAATCAAAAACCTAACCCACTTCCAGGTGACCTAGAAAGGTGAAATTTGGCATACAGCTTGGTAATTATGTATGTACACATAAAAAATCAGAAAACAGTGTTTTTTTCCTAGTTTTATTATTATTATTATTTATGCTTGTTACCTCAAAACTCCGTCATTTATTAACCGATTTGGAAAATTCTTTTTATGTTTGAATCGGTATACTTTAAGGTTGATCCCATTGTGATCAGGTCAGAATTTGATCAGTGTCCTGGAGAAATCGAGGGAACTCTTCAAATATTTTAGGTGCACCTATAGCTATTTTGATATTTTGTATATGCAACAAGTTACGTGCATTCGCTCTTGAAAAGCACCATTTGGTGAAGTTTGACAAAAAGATATGATATCCCATCAAACACATAAAAAATGTGAAAATGGCAGCCAAGTTCAATATGCGATGCGTGATGGTCGTCTTCACCGACAAAAGAATTGAGATCTATATGGCTGCCAAGTTCCGTAGATTATCTGAAAAGTTGCCAAGTCTGGCACTAGATTGTTTACAGTAAATCTAATTTATTGCGGCTTAATGCACTTATAAAGTCCAAGAGAAGGCATTTTTACCACTGACTGACTGACTCAAAAACCTAACCCACTTCTGGAAGTGGGGTCACCTGGGTGACCTAGAAATGTGAACTTTGGAATCCAGCTTGGTAATTGTATGTGTACACCAAAAAAATTCAAAAAGTGATTTTTTCAGTTTTATTATTATTATTATTTATGTTTGTTACCTCAGAACTCCGTCATTTATTAAATAATTTGGAAAATTATTTTTTTGTTTGAAACGGTATACTGAAAAACATTATTACAGACACATACAAAAACGTCGCGTTTCCAACAGAAAAATACGACTTCAAATTGTATTGATGATTCTAATAAACTTATTAAAGGATACAATACTTAAAAGTTTTAGATAGTAACAGAGCTTCTATCTTTTGCGTTTATTATGTCGTAGAATTATAGTGGAAAAACTAGATCTTGCTTGAAATTTGTTGATTTGGAGTGATGTTTGAAACAACATTCAACCAATCAATCAATCAAAATATTTATTGCATAATCATGAGTTATACAATGATGTTCAACAAATTTACAGGCCTTCATGTCCTGCCTCAGAGAGGCGTACAATATTTGCTTAATCCTAGATACACTAACAATAAATCATATTATTATACACAACATTAGGTATTTAAAAATTCTGAGATGTTATAAAAACATTGGTCAATAAGCCAGTTAAATAATTATCTTTTAAACTCTGGAGGCATAAGTTTCTTCACATCAACTGGTAACTTGCTATATATTTTCGGACCCATACCCTTAATAATAATAACACTATTAGAAAAAAAACATGATGAACAACTATAAAAATACATGTACAATTTATGATATAAGGCTGCTATAGTCCAATATAGTGGTCGGCGGTTAAGAAGTCAATCCTGACATCTGTCATTTCCACACAGTTTATGACCTAAAAGACTTTGAGGTTATAAAATGTATGGAAATGACAGATGTCAGGATTGACTTCTTAAACGCCGACTACTATAGTAGGTAGTAACAAAGAGAAAATGTCATCTTGTCAATTCACACATACAGGTTATTTTGAGGTTGTAATCCAAAATGGTCAAAAACTCAAAGTATACAACATTATGGTTACTGGTTAGTATGAAAGTTTATAACTTGAATAATTCTCTTTTTTTTTCAAATTGTAATCAGAGGGTAAAAAGTGCTAGGGAAGGTAAAAGAAAGAGAGGGAGACCGCAGAAAAGGTGGGAGGAGGAAGGTTTGCCAATTGGCAAACAGATCTACATAAAATAAACAAACAGCACATATTAGAATAAGTTTTAAAAATATGTTAAGGATATTATTACTAGGTTAAAGGAGGATCTGAATAAAAGGCTATATTATTTATATTATGGGAGATAGTATTTTTTCTTTGTATTTTTGTCATCAAAATAAAACAAGAATGAAATGTGTTTGTTTTGTGTCACAACAAGTTTTAGAAATGGCCAACAGATACCAAGTCTGAAAAACTGATTGATGATCACGACCCTGAAATCACCTGTATAATTGTCTACCTAAATATGTATATGAGTTTTAACTAACGTCTATATAATTTACAAGTTACATGTGAATGGCGAAACATGAAAACCAAAACCCAATCATTTGAAAATTGTGTGAAAATTGATTAAACCATGTAATTATAGGAATTGTTGTAACGATATAAGGAGATGCCATGAATGCACAGATTTATACTTATTTACTGTAAAATGTTTTTGATTGACTTTAACGACATACCATGTAATGCTCATATTACTTTAGGTATGGAGAAAGAATTTAAATTGAAGTAATAATAATGGAATTAGTAACATTTCTTGATTGAGTTTGATCAAGGGGTATCAACTACGCTAAGACATGTAGGGTGCTTCGTAATTGCGTATGTGTGAGTTGCGGTGAAATTAAATTGTTACCAGTAATACTTTAAGGGCATCCAGACAGTGCAACATAGCAGTCCACCTTGCAGTCTGCCGTGGGAAGCAACCTATAAGATAGAGCAAAATAGGAAGATTATAGACCTCAGTTGTCTCGTTCTATTTTATAGATCCCACAACTGCAATGCTGGAACGTCTGGGTGGGGCTTAATTTGATTTATCAATAGTGTCATGCATCTGAAAAATCGTTTAAATTTATGTAAAATTTGCTCTTGCATTTTAGTCGCGCAAGATATATTATTTCATGATTAATTCTGTGTATTCTGTGTTAAATTTTGTATTGTTTATTGTTATAGTACTACTGTGAAGTATAGCAAGTGAACTCTATGGTTCGGTTACCATGGAAACTTCATATATTGAAATAACACTTGTGTCAAACTACCATATCATAAATATTGTCAAAACGTATTTCAACAAAACAAACAATTATATTTACAAACGTTGTGTTTGCTTTTCTTGTGGCATGCTGTTGGTAATAGAAATCCACAAGCATAAGTTAACATCGATGGAACATTACAGCTACTTTTCTTCTCGGTAATAAAGTTGAACGATTGAAGAATAATGATAAACACGAACAATATTCTATTTGTGGAAATTGTGTATTAAATTCAGTTTTGGCTAATATATTCTTCTTGTCGCGTTGTCTTGCCCGACAGCGACAACGCATGCAAATGCATTCCATTATATTCAGTGTTCAGTATAAAATCAAAGCAAAGAAGAAAATTATAGTTTGTGTGTTATACTGGACTTTAGTTGGGCCTTGGAAGATAGTACCCACTTGCGTCACGTTTGTGGATTATTCCACCTTCAGTTTTTCTCCAGTGGTTGTTAGATGGAAGATGTAATTAAATCCACAAATGAATACACGATGTGTGCTAAATGTGGAGCTGCTGCCCAAGATCAAGAATAAGTTCGATTGCATTATTTCCCTTAGCCTAACAATCGGGATCTATTTGCCGGAAGAGGCGAACAAAATATCTCTTTTTAAAGAGAAAATCAACAATATTACAAAATAAATATTTTTTCACACATACACAGCTGCATTTTATTTAAATCTATATAGATAAATACAGCGCTCGTGGCCCAGCGGCACCCGCCTACCGCGTGCGGTATGCGAGGTTAAGCAATGTGGGCGCAGGTCAGTTCTTGGATGGGTGACCGCTTTGAGTGGTTACTAACTGAGCGCTCTCGTGCTTTGGAAGGCACGTTAAGCCGTTGATCCCGGCTGCTGTCTACGACAGCAGTCGTTAAGCCAAGTTAGAGGCCTTCGGGCGGCTTGAGAACTTCTAACAGTCAAGTTGCCCACTCACTTGACAAGCCTAATCCCAATAAGGTCTAGTTTCCCCCTCGGGTTGGAAGGTCGGATGGCAATCGCTTCCGTAAAAATTAGTGCCTACGCCAACTCTTGGGATTAGGTAGTGGACCCCGGGCATCCTTCAGGATGCAACTGTACTGGGAATAACGCTAGGAGGATGATGATAGATAAATACAATGCTACGAAACCGAAGTAAAAAAAATAAAAAATATATTTCTTAACCGGGATTCGAACCCGGGCCCCAATCTCCGGAGGCAACCTGCCTACCAACAAGCCACCTTTTAGTTTACTGCTCAAAAGCGATGTCGCTAGTAGTATAAACGACTTTTTGACGTTTCGGGAGGGTGTAATATTTTTTGTATGGAGTTATCGTTCTTCTCATTAGTGAGTATTATATTCTTTGAGTTTGATTGACAAGATTTGCCTTATTATCGGTGGGTATAGTAAAGATCTTCGCTCAACTTAGTAACAGCAATGGAATAGCTATCTAAACGATAGATAAATGAAATTCATAAGCTCGCAACGATGTAAGAGAAAAGAAGTAGCCTTACCTATAAATTAATAACGATGCCGGTTGGAAAATAATCGATCAATACATGATTAAACTACAAACGCTCACAAAACTCAAATTTCTCGAAAGATTAGTGATCAACTTACCAAATAAGTGCCGTTGAATGTTGAACACTATAAAGTAATGTAGGAAATCGTTATAATTTCACAACAATATCCATTAATCCATAATTAAAATGGAAATTCCAGTCCACAAAAAAAGTAAAAATGGCGGCAATGCAATGGCAGATGTTTGGTAGAATAGAATTATTTATGGTAGGGTTAATGTTTTTTTTTTATTTATTGTTGACCATGGATACAAAGTCCTTCATTCGATAGAATTAATGAATTTAATCAATGTTGCCATACCGATAGAAGCTTCTATGAACATTGTTTGTTGTCTATGATTGTGAAACACATTGATATACAGAAGCTTATTTTTGGGTCCCGAATACCCTTCAACGTCATTCACCTATATGACGTTTTCATCGTGTTTTCCTAATGACTAGGGAAAGGAAATTGTATGGACGCGAAGTGCCAACTTTACGAGCGTGTCCATTTTGCGGCCATATTGGAACCAAACATGGCGGATATAGTGCTGTGCCGCTAATCAACATTTTTATCGATATTATAGACAGATCTTACAACGTATTGGTTTCCTAGGATGTTATTAGATATATATGAATAATAGTGACCTTTTTTCTATGCAGTTTTCTTTAATGGTTCTTTGAAACAGGCATTTACTTTACGGGATTTCATGATTAAAGTTACTAGTAAAGAGTTTCTTTACTATTTCGCTAAATATCGTGTATTCATTACATGCAGTCAATAACGGCATGTAGCATAAATAGATCAGCCCATCACCAATAATAAAAAACTACGAGACACCCTCAAATATGTGGGATGTATCCCATTTTAGTTTAATTTTGGAATATCCTAATAATATCATATACTTTGTATACATGTTCTTTCGTCTTAATCACAAAAACTACTGAATGGATCTTGACGAAACTCCAGTAACTATGGGTCGGATGCGTATTGGCTATGTGCGCGTCTGAAACGTCAAACGTCAAAGGTCCCGAGACAATGTCAAAATTTAGAGATGTCAAATAATGACACATGAATATTTTATTTACTTTAGTAAACGAGAAAGACCCCGTATTGGAAATTTTACTGAAATAAATAAGAGAATAAATAAATACATACAAATGAAACGAATCGTAGGAAACCGTTAAGAAACCAATAGAAATCGTGACAGTAAATTTGACAGTGGTCCCCGGTAAGTACACATTTCTCCATGGTGTGCGCTACGATCGCCTAGCTTACCCCCACCACCTACTTCGCACATAGCCAATATTTGATATCGTACGTCAAATAATAGGGTTGTGAAGTCATGCATACAGTACCGGCCAATAATATCTACCTAAGTATTATCATTTCACCACCACCACCACCACAGATTAGGGGAGAATTAACCAAGAGATAACCACAAATTAGGTATATTAAAAGGTGACTATTGAAACAATGTGCGATCAGGATAATATTTTTATATTAATAATTTACACAGGTCTTCATTTTTCAATTCAAACAACTACCACTAGTTTCATTCTCAATTCCAATAGCGTCTAACCATTTTTTCTTCTGAAATTCACTTCTTGGCAATCTTTAAAAATATAAATCAACGAATCAATGAGTAGGTACAGAAGTCATCGCAATTCATTATCGATATATTCAGGAATAACTCTAGCTACTGCTTCAGGGTAACTTTTAGTACGAAAATATTGAATATAAAGCTTAATCCCACTACAAAATACAAATTATCTTAATCTGAACACTAATTATGCTATGATACATGTGCCTTGTTCTCGACAATGTTCAAATCTTCCAATATTTCAATAGAAAAACATTACAAAGCTATGCAACGACAAACTTTTCTGTTTCTGGCTTTGTCTTAAGCCACATCCTGTTATGCTACACTTAGGCATGATCGCAGCATTTCCTTTCACATTCCTTTAAAGTCTTGTGCGGTTTTTATTTTAATAACACTGTTTATTTTTACGCGGAGGATTACCTACGTCTGACATGGTAGCATTTTAAGTCGCCAAATGTACAAGCGTTTAGGAAATATGAACGCAATGGAAATCCACTGTGCTGGTTGTTGTAGTCCAATTGAAGACAGGCTTTCTATGAAATGTAAAGGTTGTCAATTGGACTTTGACTTGCTTTGTGCCAATATACCAGAAGAGACGTTCCCTAATCTTTCTACCGGTTTTTTGGAGTTCTGGATATGTGTCGTATGCCGGGATAAACTACGAAAAAGCGATAATACCAATACCCCCGTGCGCACATCTGTGCGCAACAATTGCAACAGTCTTAATGGCACAGTTCCAGTCTTTAAAACCAAGACTAAGGATGCAAAATTCGATCCCAATTCGGATTCTAGTAACATCACTTTTCGCACAGCTTCACGGAATAAACAACTTAATAAGCAACTTAAAGAGCCGGCGCACGGCGGGAAAGTTGGTCTGTCAATTGAATCTGTGCGAACGGTGATAACTGAAGAGTTTCTGAGCAAAATAAACGACTCCATTACTACAATAGTGAACAGGGTCATTGCGGATCATAACGGGATCACACTCTTGCAAAACGATGGTCTCCTACAACCTTTAAAGAAAGAAATCGCTGATCTAAAGAGGAAAAAAGTATTGAGGTGGATCGGTTTATTCAAATTATATGTTTCTACAGAGCGACATTGACATTCAAAAATAAAAAGTAAACATGTGGACTGGACTATCATAGAGTTTAGCAAAACCTCTTCAACATCCTCCCTTTTTGGTAAACGTTATAGATGTAGTCCAATAATGCCACAGATGAATGCCAGTCTAGGCTTAGATACTGCTTTTGTCAAGTTATCTGCGCATTGATATTCACTCGGAACGTATTTCACTCGTAATTCATTACAATTCACCAGCTCTCTGACATAGAAATGTCTTATGGAGATGTGCTTTGTTCTTCTATGCAGTTCCGGGTTTTGAGCAAGCTTTATAGCGGCATCATTATCAATCTGCAGAGTAGGAATTTCTTTTAGAATTGTAATTTCCTGAAACAATCGTTGTAGCCAGACTATTTCTCGAGCTGCTTCGCTTGCGGCAACTATTTCCGCTTCAGTGCTCGATATTGCGACCGATGTTTGTCTTCGGCTTGCCCACGATACAGCACCTCCAGAGTACATACACAAAATTCCAGAAGTGGAGCGTCCAGTTGTGAGATCTCCTCCATGATCAGAGTCACTATAACATTCTAACACTCTAGGTTTGTGTTCTTTTGTGTACACAACAGCTGCATCTATTGTTCCTTTAAGGTAACGAAAAATTCGTTTGACCTTGACAACATCATCATTAGATGGATTGGCCAGTGTTCTAGATACGACACTTATGGCGTATGATATATCTGGTCTGGTTCCTGACATAAGGTACGTCAGTGCACCAACAGCTTCACGATAAGGAAACTTGACTTCATTGTGTTTGTTCGTATCTGACTGTGCGTCTTTAATTATTGGAGTACTGATATCTTTACAGTCATGCATTCCAAACCTTTTCGATAGCTAAAGAAACTGTAGCACAGATTATAGCTTTTGTCTTCAGATGTGCCATCAAACAGGGTGTGTAGTTCATCCCAAATCTGTTTTGCACTAGTTAATTCCAAACCTTTCAAGAAGCTTGTTTATGTAGTGTTTCTGAGAAACTTTTATTGAACCATCCTTTTCCTTCAAGATCTCTAGTCCTAGGAAGTAAGAAGCTGGCTTTGTGGTAATCTTGAATCTCCTTTTTAATTCACTCAAAAACTTCTCGGATTGGTTTTGATTAGTAGAGGCAATCAAGCCATCATCAACATAGAGTCCCATTATAATCTTGTTTCCATTTCTGTTTCGAATAAACAAGCATGGGTCCATGTCACATTGCTTAAATCCAATTGATTTCAAGTAGTCAACAATGCATTTGTTCCAGCATCTTGGAGCTTGTTTGAGACCGTATAGACTTCTCTTCAGTTTACAAACTCTGTTTGTTCCATTATTATATCCTTCTGGTTGATTCATGTAGATGTCTTCATTTAATGATCCATTTAGAAAAGCGGTGGCAACATCGAATTGTATGAGAGAGAGTCCTTCGTTGGCCGCAATGCTTAAGATTGCTCTGATTGTCGCCATTCTAGCAACAGGACTAAATGTTTCATCATAGTCTATTCCTTTTTCTTGCGTGTAACCTCTCGCTACGAGTCGTGCTTTGTACTTGTCAAGGCTTCCATCAGCATTGGTTTTCTTTTTGTAGACCCATTTGCAGGAGATCAGTTTTCTGTCCTTTGGTTGATCTACAAGAATCCAAGTCTTGTTCATATTTAAGGATTTTACCTCACTTTCCATAGCCTTTAACCATTCAGCCTTTTGAGGACTTTTCATGGCTTCCTTGTATGAGTTCGGTTCATCGGAATCATAGACAACAGCTGACATAATAAAATCGTCATATCTAGCTGGAGGATGAATCGTCGATCTATTGCGGAGAGTTCTCGTTGAAGGAATTTCTTCATGGTCTTCTTGATCTTCATCAGTATCTGGTTCGGGATTAGCATACGCCTCGTCAAGATCTTCCTCTTGTTGTCTAGGTAAATCATTTGATATTTGAGGCATATCAGAAGATACTTCGTCATTTTCTACTATATCCTCCCTTGCATCAAAAATTGGATGATTTTCTTGCGTCTTAGGAAAGTTTATCTCTATATCTATATCAGTAGTATTTTGATCTTCTCTATCATCTGATTCTAATCCAACAGATCTGATTATCGATTCGTTAAATGTAACGTCTCTCGACCTGACTAATGAAGGTACGTTGTTCTTGTCAAATCCCAGTAGCCGATAGCCATCATCACCGTCGTAACCAATTAAAATACATTTTTGAGCTTTCTTGGACATCTTTGTTCGCTTTTGTTTGGGAACGTGTGCATAACATTCTGTTCCAATGACTTAAATGTTTAATTGAAGGTTTCTTCGCAAACCATATTTCGAACGGTGACTTTCCTTCTTCAGAAGTCGGCCCAGTTCTGTTTAAAATGTACGCAGCCGTGCTGACAAGCTCTGACCAACAGGCAAGTGGGAGTTCTTCGTGAGCGTGCATCATACTCGTAGTACGAGCAGCTTCCACAAGAGTGCGATTTTCTCTCTCGCTGCACCCGTTTTGCTCTGGTACATAAGGCATTGTCAAGCGGTGTTGAATGCCATGAGATTGAAGTATTTTCTCAAAAGCTTCATTCTTAAATTCTCCACCATTGTCGCTAAGGACTGTTTTTATAACATGACATGCCGTTTTTGCTTCCTTTATCATCAGTACGAGCTTGTCCTTAACTTCAGACTTGTGCTTGATGAAGTAAACATGACGATATTTGCTGTAGTCGTCTTTAAATAATACGAAGTAGCGTAAGTTTGTGAATGAATTTGGGAATGGGCCACATACATCAGTATGTATTATCTCACCCGGTTCTTTAGCTCTTTCTCTTGTTCCAAATTTATGTCTATGTGTCTTTCCATATACACATCCAGTGCATAATTCAGAATCGAGTTTCACTTTGATACCAAGTTCCTTTTCAATAAGCTGCTTAATGTGTCTTTTGTTCTGATGAGCAAATCTTTCATGATATAATTGCAAAGTGTTTTCTGTTGACACGATGTTCAAGTCTGGGGTATGACATCTGACAGTTTGTACATTCAGCTTGTATAGACCTCCATTTTTGACTCTTGTACCAATCAGTTTAACTCTTCCATTATGTATCAGTTGACAGGATTCTCTTTCAGATGTGAAGACACTCTTTTCAAGTGTATCTTGTGCAGCAAGTACAGAGAATAGGTTTCTCTTTATTTCCGGGACGTACCATACATCGCAAAGGGTAATTCGTTCTTCTTGACCATGAACATTTGCAATTAATTCAACTGTTCCCTTGCCAATAGCTCTTGTTGTAGATCCGTTCGCAGTAGTAACCATTTCATTCTTAGTAAAATGTTGAAAACTGGAGAATATGACATTTTGACAGGTGACGTGGCTTGTGGCACCATTGTCAACATACCAATCGTCAAGAACTTCATAGGTTGTCACCGTTTCGTTGGTCTCAACTTGCATTAGTGTCAGGTTAAAGTTTCTATTAGGAGCTTCGCTAGTCGATGGCTTAGATTCTTTGGGAGGTTTCCCATCCGAAATCCACTTGCGACATTGTTTGACGTTATGCCCGAAAGCTTTGCAATACCCGCATTTCTTTTTAGATTTGCGTGTCTGTACGACTAGCGCTTGTGCCTCAGAAGTCTCGTAGTCTTTATTTGTCAAAGATCTCTCGTAACTACATACTTGTGCAGTCAAATTTTCAATATTACGTTCATTTTTTGACATAAGCATCCAGCTTGACTTGAATGGGAAGTAACTATCGTCGGGGAGCGTTTCTAAAATCTTGCATAAGAGTAAAATCTCAGGAAGTTCATATTTCGCTTCATCCTTTTGTAGTTCAACCTTTAATTCATGCCATATATTTTTCAGCTTAGATATGTGCATAGACATGTCATGAAGAGGATCTTTTCGATAGCTAAAGAAACTGTAGCACAGATTATAGCTTTTGTCTTCAGATGTGCCATCAAACAGGGTGTGTAGTTCATCCCAAATCTGTTTTGCACTAGTTAATCTCATAACTTTCTGTAGAGTAACATCTGACATATTAGCCATTAAAATGAGCATCGCTGCACTATCCGTTTGATTATATTTTTGTAGAGCTACTTGATAACTAGCAATGTCAGCCGGGGTTGCTGTTGACTCTGGTGGCGTCGGTGGCTTTAGATTACCATTGACAGCATCCAGCCCTCCAGGAGTACCTCTCAGTAGTAACAGTACCTTGCAGCGCCATGTCGACCAATTTTCTTTTCCTTCCAATCTACCAATATCAATTTTGCAGCTTGTTGACGAAGTTGACATTTTGACAGGTCTTCTTAGAATTTGTTTTGAAAATTGTTGCTAATTATCTCTTGAAAAATATTTTTACAACAATAGTGCGTAATATTTTTCTTCACTCATAATTAATATAATTACGTACACTTTCAATTATTTAATAAATACTGAGTTCTGCTACCATATTGAGGTGGATCGGTTTATTCAAATTATATGTTTGTACAGAGCGACATTGACATTCAAAAATAAAAAGTAAACATGTGGACTATCATAGAGTTTAGCAAAACCTCTTCAACAAAAAGAACACTTGCCGTTTCTTTGTTCCCGATGGTCGTACTCGGTTTCGCATGGACCGGTTGCGTCTCTTTGCCTTGCCATCAGCCCGCACTATATCGCGTCGCAACTCTCCCATTTGCCGATCCCTTCAGGCGCTTAACAAGCTCGACACTGTGCAACTCTCATGCGATGTGTTTGCGGATGGCTGGGCTGTAATCGAGCGAGAATGCTTGAAACTGTGTGAGATCATGACCTAGGTTATTGTTTATCATTATTTTTGTCATATTTCTCTATTTCTAACTTCTCTATTGTGTTTTTATTAGTTATGTAAAAAATATAATGACTTAGGATGTTTCCTGTAATGTTACATGTTTTTCTTAAACAAATAAATAAAATAAAATATTTTATAAATTTTCAATTTTTATTCCACTCACTGACAGATCGTGTACTGCTCAATTTGTTTTATAACTTAATAAATTAAACACTTGTTGAATAATTAAAAATTGGAGATATATTTAGAATCAACACTAAACCACTTACACGAGGAAGCCATGACAGTAGAGAGAGGAGAGAGAGGCACACAGATAATAATAATATAAAGTGAAACAAAATAGGTGTGTTCCAAAATACAACACAATTGACGTATGCTTGACGTACCGAGGAACATAATATGGCGATTTTGACCTAACATTGGTACAAATTGAACAATACGCCCGGTCCATAGAATTTTCTTAGTCATTGTGTTTTCCATTATTTCATTCGTTCACATGTGATATGTGAATTATGCAAGAATTGTGTGATTCGGATTCATTCATTCATTGGACTACTTGGACGCACTTGGACGTGACTTGGACTGTCAATTGCTTGTCAAACCCGAACTGTCAACTTTTGCATACGAAAAAGCCCGAAAAATGTTAATTGTTTTGATATCAAATTTTACAAGTTTTTTTGTATTTCGGCACTTAAATGTTGCAATGGTATAATAAGTTATAATTGTGTATCCGTTACTCAAACATGTGTTTGATATTGTTAGTTAGCTGAACGCGTTTATTGGATTATAAAAATAGTGCAATGAATAATAGTACGTATTTTACCGAGTTTCATTGCTCAAAAGATGCACTTACGGATACATACGGCTGGTTTATGCAGTTTCTCCTGGCAGTACTGGCCTTCACCTGCCTGATCGGTAAGGATCCTCCTACTTTCCAAAAAGTCAACAGGTCAAGGTTCACGAACATTGTGTATTGCATCGCGATGATATTAATGTAATTTATGATAATGCCATCATTGTCATTTGTTACACTATATCTTAGTGTTAATTTTAAAGGAATATTTTTTTGGGGTCAACTTTAGAATATGCTATACTGAATAATATGGTGTTCATATTGTTTTTATAATAGTACTCGTATTGGGAATAATTGGATAGTTTGCATACTAAAATCTGTAATGAATACAATGTCATGACAGTCGGATGATGTATGTCACATAGCTGAGCATGGAAGACCATGCTTTGTTATGTCAGGGTAATAATAATAAAGGAAGGTCTGCTCATCCTGCAGTACTGGAGCTAAATCGAAGCCTGACTGCTGAAGTAAAAATGCGGCTCAACTTTAGAATATGCAACACCGAGTTTAGCATTCATATTTTTTTATAAACAGTACTCATGATTAGAAAGCTTTCCAGAAAATTTCAAGTTGCGGAAACGTAAAAAAAATTGGACAGTTTCTATACTAAAATCGGTAATAAACACCACGCCATGACAGTCAGATCATTACGTCACTCACGTCACTGGGGCCTAGGTATATCAAAAACCGAATCAGAGCACCCCACTATCCACATTGTCTTGTCTGCCCTACCCCTAGAGTGTATATAAAAATTTGGAGGCGCGAAGGGAGAGCAGCCCTCGCCCGCCGTGAAAAAGCGCGGGAACCGCGCGTGGTGGAGCGGCTGAGCCTGGTCGCCAGGAGAAGCTGCGGAGCCGAGCATGGACGACCGTGCTTTGTTACGCGAGGGCGGAAGGGCTGCTCGTCCCGCAGCGCCGGAGCTAAGGCAGAGTCGGACTGTCATGGCGTAGTATTATTTACCGATTTTAGTATAGGAACTTTCAACTTTCCTATTTTTTTTCTCTTAAACCGTACGTCTCCGCAACTTGAAATTTTGTGGAAAGCTCTCTAATAGTGAGAACTATTTATAAAAACAAAATGAATGCTAAACTCGGTGTTGCATATTCTAAAGTCCTTCCGTCGATGGAGAAGAGTAGAAATAAAATCTTTTTACAAAATAAATAAAATATAATGCATAGATAATAAGAAAAAAGTAACTTCAGCAATAAAGGCTACTTTTATATTATTTTATTGCATACAAAATATTCGACCTGACTTATTTTACTCCTTAGGTAATGTAGGTTTTACTAGTGAGTATGTTTTTAATCTACCTATGCTAAATTTAGTCTAATTTATTGTCTAACCTGGGATTGTACCAGGTGATAATGCTGGTCGGCATTTATTTTTGTTTATTGTTGTCTATTTCATGATATTATTTATAACTTCATCATTTTTCAAATAAATATGAAAGTAAACAGTATAAAATAAAGTAAATTTAATGTAATGATTTATTGAAGTATTACCACTGCATTATTTGCCTTTTTTTGTGAAGTGCTTAGTTAGCACTAATAATCACCATCTGTTAAAAACATTTAGCTGTTCAAGTCTTCGCTTGAACCACTGTGAGAATAGCCTTCCTATATTCATACCTATATCTACGTCATACCCGTCCATCTTCATGTGCTAGAAGAGTACACACCGATGACGTCACTGTATCTGTCTCGGTCTACCCCCTCCATAGCGGCGCGCGGTGGCTTGTGGCTTCAGTACGCTTTTCTATATTCATGGGTGCGCACGCGCCCAATAAATTTTCTTCGAATATTCATAAAAGCTGTGATCTGTTCCAGTTGGTACCAACCAATATAATACGAGGTATCCGACTCGATGACATGAACGAGACCATGTTACCGCTCGCGCGCTTCGGCCCAGCGATGAGTCGTACACGCCGCATCTAAGCGCGTTGTATTAACAAGGCACGATAATGTCGCCTCAAACCTCAGTTTCGCACAGCTACATATAGCTTGTTGCCAAACCATTACCGGGTTTTTCAACTCGAAGACATGAACGAGACCATGTTACCGCTCGCGCGCTTCGGCCCAGCGATGAGTCATAGACCTTGCTTTTTAAGCTCGTCGTATTGACAAGGCACAATAATGTCGCCGCAAACCTCAGTCTCGCATGTGGTTGCCAACCACTTTTTGGGCGTCGTCTCAATCGAGACAACGTGTCGCCTCAACTTAGGCGACGCACCCTCCCGGTCCGGGCAGCATGTCGTCTCAATCGAGACGACTTGTCGTCTCAATCTAAGTGTTGTGTCGCCTCAACTCAGGCGACGCACCTTCCCGGTCCGGTCAGCATGTCGTCTCGATCTAAGTGTAGTGTCGCCTCAACTCAGGCGACGCACCTTGCCGGTCCGGACAGCATGTCGTCTCAATCGAGACTACCTGTCGTCTCAATCAAGACAAAGTGTTATAAAGTCACAGTGTGGGACATCTTATGTTCTCTACCTAAGGCTTGGTAGCGACTAAATTCAGACAACGTGTATTTGATTTGGCCGCGGTGTCATCTCAATCGAGACAAAGAGTTATATCGACCTGAGTGGCGTCGTCTCATGATGGTTTGGCCATGTGCATGGAATGGTTTAAGGGTTATGCTAGCGCAATTGGCACAAACGAAGTGACCAATTTACCTGTATTAAGGTATACTGACTCCTGCAAGTGAGGTAGACAACTTCAGCGTTAAACTGTGCCACGGGCAGAAGCGCGCTAAAATAAATCTTGAGATAGCAAAACCCGACAAAGTCTGATTAGAAATTCTCAGGCAGAAAACACTCCGCAATATTGGCAAACCTCGTCAGGATTCCGATCCTGACAAACGACATGTTTTCGATCGATGGGGAAAGGTGTGTCGAAATTTAAGGCTAAAAGAGGCGATGTAGACCACCGACCCATGAACCTCTTGCCTCTTTGATACTACAGTAATCATCTGTAAAGGTTGTTGATGAGGGTGTCGTATTAAACTAAAGAAATGAATAGTCGATATGGCCGTTATCGTTTTAATCGTAACGACGTGTATTTAACATAGGGAGATGGCCGCCTAAATATATCGAGGCGACGTGTCGTCTCCATCCTAGTCCAGTGTTACTTTAATCGAAGCGACACCTCGTACCCGAGCCTGATTGCGAGCACTTAGTAAGCTTGGTGTAAAAAATTACGTACGTTGTAACACAACTCAAGTGTCGTCTCGAAACAAATTGCCAGTAGTCCTGAACTGCATGCCATATATGTCATTCTTTCATTACCAAGAAATAAATATGATTACGATTATACTGTTTTTGGGCGTCGATTCAGGACGGAGTGGCTAATCAATCTAATCATTTAAAAGAAATTGTTTGTAAATTGTACCTTTTGGTGAAACAAGGAAAGTCCCGCCCCGTTAAACGCACGAACTGTCGACCACGGAGAGGACAGCGTCTCAACTTTAAAGTATGTCGCCTGGAGCGTAAGCCCGGTTACCTAAATCAAACTATCCAGTCCAGTAGACCCATCTAGGTCACGATAAGTCTCTGAGATCGCTTGAATGCTGTTAGTGGACAGGCATACGTAAAAGATTTGGTGTGTTCAATCCAGATCAATTTTACTTTTGATGGCTTATTAATCCAGCCTTTTTGTTTACACGCTTGCAGCTTAATATGTAAAACATGGTCAATGGACGCGCGCGAAGATACCAAGAAGGTGCGCTACTGTACTGTATAAAATTCCGAATATGGATTGCTAAGTTACCTATGGTATAAATTGATAGAAAGTAGTATGAAGTGGAATGATAATACAAATAAGAAAAACAACTTGAAAAAGTGGAATCTTTTGATTGTCTGGTATGCGGCAGAATTCTGTCGGTTGAGACTATTGCCTAAAATCATATTTCAGATCTTGAAAATGACGACTACAGGTGGAAAAAACCTAATAATAACGCCTTATGAAATCGTTGTCATCATCACGTCAAGCATTTCCCTATACGTGGGCAGTTGGGTTTCAATGTTATTCTTAGTCTGTGGTTTTACCAGGTCTATCCCACTGTATCCCACACACATTTTGACATGAAATGACACTTGTCTGTGGTAACCTCCCTTTGTATATTTGAATTGTTAAGGTCACCAACCGAACTAATGTCAAGGCTAAAATAAAAGAAGTATCTAAAATCATATCGCACTGTGTTTCATCCATGAAAGGAGGCCTGTGCCCGAAAGTGGGACATATATTATGTAGACTGATAACATACCTAATGAACACTTTTATTGCGTGCTTTAAATGAGTAAAATAGATTCATCGAGGAGCCTGATCGGATCATAATAATAATGTTAACCTCTATTCTTGTGTCGATCGTACAGCATTAGTAAACATGGTTTCCGTGCGTCGGTTCATCAGGACATCATCTGTTTATCACAAGGAACAATTGGTTCTAGAACGACAATTAAATTTAGCAGCACGGTTCTTGCTTGACGGTCTACGACACGTGAAATTCATATTTACAATGCTCGTTCTAGTAGCAGTTCCTAAAGTATAATAACCTCAATTATATTAGCGCCTCGAAAGTAAAGTGATCTAGAGAACAGAAGCGTTTAAGAAACTAGGTACCAGTTTCTTTCTACTGCATCACTATTTTATGTAACGGGAATATATATAAATATAGTATTAACGTTAATTAATGAATTCGTAGAGTAGATCTCCAGGTAGTGTATTTATAGGGGCATGTCTCCTGAAGCACAGTAGATGATTCAGACTTCAGAATGCTGACAGAAGCTATTTAGAAGATGTTAAAGAGAGTCTGATGCAGTGGCACAACACAAATGACGGGACAATTCGGGCCGGACTTTACATCGCTCATATGTACCCCCGCTTGGGTGCACCTTCATTGTCAGTCTGAAATATCAATCAACGTCGAAATTGACTTGGAGTACTCAGAAATTTACACGACTGGATAGGGAATTCACAATTTCTCATATGGGCTGTTCGACCTACTTCCGGAAAGCCCACGTTCTAACCCCCCACTTTAACTGAAGTACTGACGTCTGTTGGAGGGGGGGGGGGGACTTGTCAGCTGCCTCGTTGTTGATCCACAACGAAGCTGCCGAAGGTTTAGCACAGAGATATGGTGTATAAAGTTCTTTAACACCTACTTTATACTTTAAAACGGTTATACTAGAATCAGACAACCAAATAACCCGGTTCAAGTAGGAGGTAGGCGCGAAATCTGTTTTACCCCCATGAGAGCAGACGCGACAAGACTAATTTAGGTCTCCGGACTAATCTCACGCTGACGGATTGCTCATCGGTGAACGATGGTCTTCGCTGGATACTATGAATATTGGCTACGCTAGGAATAGTGACCAAGGTACCCAGGATCATTTGTTACTTCGAAAAGTCTGGGAGTCCAGATACCTTTCACTGGGACTAATTAGTAGTTGGGTCAATATCAGTGGACGTGAGGGTGTAAAGAATACTACTGTAGTTGAGTAATACACAGCAAGTTGAGCGACGAATGACTTAAAAATTTGGGGTTTATATACCGACCACCCGAGAGAACTGTCACTCGAACGTCGGGTTTTAGTACGAATTACTCGAAGAATTGCAGACTTCAATATGAGTGCAAACAATCACTAGTATTCCGGAGATTACTTCTCTCAATTTTGATATGCCTGTATATGAAATATTGTAATTTAGTATCCTTAATGCCGGAAAAACACCGAAATTTTGGTGTACCTAAATGAGGGTCAGGGCACAAATAAAGTTAAAGGATCACACTAAATTGCAGAGCAGACAGGGAATGAAACCTCGTATATTTGGATTACTAGTCCACCGATTCCTCCTTGTCATCAATGCAGCACAAATGGCGCTGTTGCGCTATGTCACTTGTATTGATCTTCTATACCCGTCTATTTTAAAAGGCTTGACTCTATGGAAAGGTTCGGTTTGACTTAGGGTTGCTTCAAGTTTGCTTAGTTAATATACAATAACATAATCCTTTCAAGCAAGTGTGAACTCTTAGGACATCTCAAATTCCAGGCACCAAAGGCTAACCACCGAGGTATATTAACTCAATTCCCAATGCAATCTGAAGTAATTAAAGACATTATTATACTTAGTTGAGTCCTTTTCTTTACCCGACGATAAATTGCCTGGCGAGGAATTGATTTGGAATTGTTGAATTGAATCGATTGTAAATAAGGAATGGAAGCCTCAACAAGATATCTGCTCAATCTCTTCGTAACACCAACGGACACCAGAAGCACAATTTTTGTTAGCGTCTGGCAGAAGAGTTTATAGCCTACTGGCAGAAGAGTTTATTGACTGGTACTGGTCATAGTGATAGATACATAAACGTTTAAGGATAAAGATGACGAATTGTATTTCTTAGCTCAATACATATGCTTTGTATAATTTAAGAAAAATTGTAAATGAGTCAGTAGCGTTAACAGCCTACCAGGCTTATGTAACATCTACTCTAAGATATGGCATCATTTTCTGGGCAAACTCGGTTGACAGAGAATCAGCGTTTAAAGCGCAAAAGAGATGTATCCGATCCTTATGCGGCATACATCAACTCGTTTCTTGTAAACCATATTTTCAAAAATTAAGAATATTAACACTTCCATGCTTGTATATATTTGAAGTAGCAATATTCACAAGAACTAATCTGCATCTGTTTAATAGTTTCAAGAGTACACGCCTTAGGAATAAAATAAATGGAATGCCGTCTAAAACCGCTCTATACCGTAAAAATATACTAGGAATGGCCCCTAAAATTTATAATAAGGTTCCACGAGACATTGTAACTATAGAAGAAATGTCCGTGTTCAAACGAGAGTTATTTAATGTCTTAGTTACTAAAGCTTACTACACAATAAGTGAATTTATGTCAGACTGTAATTAATGGAGCATAACCTCCTCCACACACTCCATTAATTACTTACAAATTTGTATGCCTAACGGCCCAGCATAGTGATACAAAAAGAAAAATAAAAGACCTTTATGAACCTATGTTGAACAAATAAATGATTATTATTATTATTAGCCTTATCACGGCTTTAAACCATCTCAAGGAATCAAGTAGACTTCTGAGAATACTGTAGGATTCCAAAATGTTGGACTTGTCTATGTAATTTTTATTTTACATGGAATAAAACAAGAGTGGCTAAGCTAGTAATAGCATATAAGAACATATCTTCACAGAATAATAAAGTCCAACACAGAAAATCTTCTACATTTAAGCTAATAAAAAATATAGACCCTAACAATATTACCTTAAGAAAGAAGAAAAAATACACTCCAATGAATACTACAAGTACGCCAAGCGGTGCTGCCAGCCATGCTATAATTGAATCACCTTCACAATCGCCGGTGCAAACGCACATTGCACCTACAGAAACAGACCTCGTAATCACTGCAAGCCCACAAGAAGCGTCACGCCCCTGTCCAACAGTCCAGCCAGCCATCACTACGCCTACTCGGAGCCGAGACAATGTATCAATCCAGCAGCCAAAGCCGTCCACTACCACCGCAGAAGTGAGCCTACAAAATACAAAAAATACACAAAGTGGAACATCACCACTACCGGTGCTTCCCGCTGCCCTTATCAACACCAGCAAGTCGGTATCACCTGGCTCTACCTCTACAGCCTTAGATACTACAAATTTAAGCCCGGTTCAAGAAAGAACCCTAATTAATTCTAAATCCAGTGAATCTCTACGAAAGATGGGTGATATAAACGGCACTGACTCACTCCAGTTTATGGACGAAAGTTTGACGAGAAGCCTGGACCTCAACAACGACTTAGGCTTGGTACCTGAATTGAAAGCAGAAATCGAAAACCTCAAACTTCTGCTATCTAGCACGGAAAATGAGCTCCATAATGTAATAATAGAAAAAAACCAATATTGTTACCAAAATGAAAAACTTATGCGGGAAATATCAACTCTGAAAAATATATGTAGAACGCCACCGCCACTGTCTAGAAAAGACCGTAAGCTAGGCGCTAATACTAGCGCCTCAACCTCTAGCGTACAGTCCATTAACATATTAAACACCATGGCTATGGAACGTCGTATAAAGGATTTACAGAGTGAACTACTAAGTGCACAACAAGAAATGCACTGTCTTCAAAAAACAGTAAAAAAATTAGAACAACAAGTGCGATCTAGTTGTAGCCCCACACAAGCATATCGCACGGATACAAATAAGCTAATTACCATAACGCAAAAAGAAAATCATTCCGAAATAAATAAATTATGTATCATCTCAAGTAAAAAAAGGTGTAATATACTTCGCAACATAGACTCAAACGAGTTTTATAGCGGATTTCAATATTGCCACTATATTACACCCAACGTAGGTATAAATATATTGTTACGGGACCTACAACACAAAATAAAAAATTATACCAACCAGGATTATTGCGTTATTATAATAGGAGAGTCAGATTTCTACAACACTCAAGACTACAACAAACTTGTGCAAACAATCAGGGAAATAATAAAACCTATTTTGAACACCAACATAATATTAGCCACCCCTACATACATTTGCGGTGCACCCCTGTTCAACAATAGAATTAAACAATTTAACAGTCTTTTAAGTTGTGACATGCGAGAACATGACTATGGTATACTCTTCGACTCTAACAAAAATTTGAACTTAGAAAACTACTCTCAGATAACCGGCAAAATAAACAAGTCTGGAGTCCAAACCATACTAAACCACTTAGCACAGCTTATCTCATATTTACAACCTACAAACACAATTTTATGTGACTCTGAGATCAGACTACCAGGAGCAGAGCAAAATTGACAGACTATACCTGGTAGCAAGACTGAAACAACACGCGAACTGGGGTTTTTTCGTATAGCACGATCCACGTCATGCACCAAAACATAGCCGGATTACTAAACAAAGCAGACACATTAGCGGTACATTTAGAACAACTTACGAATGATAAGAAACGCATTGATGTATTATGTATTACCGAGCACTATGTACCTGACGGAGTAGAAGACCTCATAACAGTACCTAACTTCAAACTTGCTGCCAGTTTCTCCAGGGACACAAGAAGAGGTGGAGCATGTATTTTAGTAAGAACAGAATATGCATGTAGAGAATTAAATATCGTAAAGAACTTGTCAATTAAATGTGCAATCGAGTGCTGTGCTATTGAACTATTACATCATAACATGGTAATTATATGTTTGTACAGAACACCTAAGTCTAACATAAGCTTATTCTTGGACAAGGTTGATAGTCTTCTTAGCAAAGTCTGTGATAATAATAGTAAAAAAGTAGTTATGTGCGGAGATTTTAATATTAATATTTTATAACAAACTAATTGTACACTTCAATTCGAATATATGTTACTGAATCATGATTTGCATTTAGAGTTAAGGCAACCCACTCGATTAAGTAGTAATACATGTTTGGATAACTTTGCCCACAACATCAAAGGATGTAAAGGCGAAGTAATTGAGTTGGGCCTATCTGATCACACAGCACAAATTTTAAAATGTCCAGTCAAGAAGTCTTGTATCATAAATGCATGGAAAATAAAACAACGAGACTACAGCAAAGAAAATTTAGACCGGTTTAGAAACTCTTTGAAAGAAATCTCTTTCTCAGAAATAGTAAGCAATACTGATCCTAATCGGGCATACAATGATTTCCTGAAAATTTTTCAAAATCTATATGGTGAATGTTTCCCCTATAAAACAATTACATTGAAAACCTTTAGAAAATCTAAGTGGATATCCAGTGGTATAAAATTGTGCAGTAAGAAATGTCGTGAATTATTATGGCAATATAGGCACTGTCCTACTGATACCAATAAAATGGATCATAAAACTTACAATGCCAGATTCAAAAAAATAATAAGACTTACACGGCTTTCCCAAAACAATCATCACGTAACTTCAGCCAAAAATAAAACAAAAGCTACATGGCAAGTTATTAAACAGACTAAACAGCATTTTCCTAAAGAGCCAATAGTTCTAATAAAAAAAGATGATATGAACGTATCTGGGCCTAATGAAATAGCAAATGCGTTCAATGACTATTTTATAGATCAACTTCAAAAGAATAATATTAATAGTAATACAGAATTCCTAAATATTAAGGTAAATTGTCCCCAATCACTATACATGGGACCTACAACTCCACACGATATATCAGCCATTATTAAGGCATTAAAAATACAAATAGTGTAAGACACGATGGAATCTCGACCAAAGTTATTAAATATGTATCTGAAATCATTGCAGTGCCGTTAAGTCACATCATAAATCTTAGTATATTAACAGGGACATATCCAGAGAAATTAAAAATAACCATTATCAAGCCAATACACAAAAAGGACGATAAAACCAACATTGCTAATTATAGGCCCATTGCATGCGTCTCCATCTTCTCTAAGATCTTTGAGAAAGTTATTTACAAATCACTCTATAGTTTTATGGAGAAGCATAAATTATTGGTACCCGAACAGAAAGGCTTTCAAAACAAAAAACCATGAATATGGCCGTCTTTGATCTTATCTACCCTATAATTAACGCAGTGGATAAGCGAAAACCGATATGCGCCATCTTTATGGACGTGTCGAAGGCATTCGACTATGTCGATCATACGATTCTTTTGCGAAAACTTAACAACTATGGCATTCGCGGAAATGTTTTAGACCTTATAAAATCATTTCTAAGTCATAGAACACAATACACCGAACTGACACAGATATGCTTAAAAACAAGAAGACAAGAGACCTATAGATCTAAAATGCGGCAGACCATATGTGGGGTCCCCCAGGGTAGCGTATTAGGCCCACTCTTGTTTCTGGTATATATCAATGATCTACCACAGTACATTGAACATCCAATGGTACTTTTCGCAGATGATAGTACAGTAGTTATTGAATGCAAGGATATAAATACTTACGAAAAAGAAATTAATAATACTTTATGTCCTATCATCAGCTGGATTGAAAGTAATAACTTACTGATTAATTTAAAAAAGACCAAAATTATTCATTTTAGTCAACGCCAACGTACATCGTCTACTCCCATTACTTGTGGTTACCAAGGAACTCCAATAGAAGTGGTTAATGATACCAAGTTTCTGGGGCTTCATATAGATTCCAACGAACGCTGATAAACCAATAGCCACGAGAAATACTGGGAAACTGAAAGTGACCTTCTATAGACTAGTAAAGGCGAAAAAGTCGTTCTTGGGAAATTGTATCAAATTCTACAATAAAATTCCTAAACACATTACTGAACTTAGCAATTCTAAATTCAAATCTGTAGTAAAACAAACACTTATTTCAAGAGCATATTATAAGATAAACGATTACATCATGGATAGGGATGTTTGGCAGTGATAGCGTCCTGCACGGGTAATCTATCGCGAAAATATGTTTTCTACTGTAGCATTGTTATTTAAGTTATTTTGTAGTAGCTGACACTGTAATTTATATTTAACTATACAATGTATATTGTTTTGAAAAAATGACACCTCGCCGAGTTTCTTACGCCGGTTCTTCTCGTGGCAGAGGTATATTTTTCCGAACCGGTGGTAGTTTATTGACGTTCATAGGTGCATGTAATATGCCTAATTTGAAGAATAAACTACTTTTACTTTTACTTTTTTTAGATAGTGGGCTGACATGGAAACCTCATGCTGAAGCAACTTGTAGAAAACTAAACCAGTTTGCTTATGCTCTCTACAAACTTGCGAAGCAGGCAAGTGTTGAGGTTGTCATGACAGCATACCATGGTTTCGTAGCATCGACGTTGCGCTATGGCAACATGTACTGGGCAAACTCCACGAACAGAGAGACTGTCTTCAAGGCACAAAAGAGGTGCATAAGGGCAATCCGCGGACTCAAGCAAACAGACAGTTGTATGCCACATTTCAATGATTTAGAACTACTAACATTGCCCTGTCTGTATGTATTTGAGGCCGCGGTGTTTGTCAAAGCAAACCCAACTCTTTTTAAGACGGTCTCTGAGGTCTTTCCACGGAGTACTAGGTATGGAAAAAACATTTTCACAGAGCCTGCAAGCACAGCGTTAAAACGGAAAGCGTATTCTGTGTCGCTAGTAAAATATTTAATAGGATTCCTGATAGAATCAAAACCTTACCATTGCCAGTGTTTAAGACACAGTTAAAAAAATTACTTACTAACAAATGTTTTTATTCCATATCAGATTTCTTGACATGTGACAGTCTATAGTTAGAAAATATAATAAGATAATAACATATTTAATTAAATTGGGATAGACATGTTAATTGATATTTTTATAATAACTTATGTTGACATATTGAATATAATAAATTAATTTAAATAATTGTAGAATGTAGACTTTTAAATATATATATTTTTTAATTGTACATTAATATTATGTTAGCATGTAGCTTGTTTTTGTACGCCGAAAGGCAAAACATAGTGGAACGATTTTTGCTTACTACACTTCTATTTGATGTACCTATGTTTACGAAATAAACACGATTGACTATTGACTAAGGTTATTTTATCTCTGACATTACCTCAGGTAGCTCCAGAGGTCAAGCGTCAAGTTTTCGATAACTCGCATCAGTCAGAGATACTTCTCGTGAATAATCTAATAACTAATAAGATGTATCAACAGAGACATCCTACCTCGTGAGGTAGGATGGACCGTAAACAGTTTTACTGCGATAAGGATATCTTCATCTATAAATACTTTCCATCACCTTCTTTGTGCAACATATATCAAAAATCAAGTATTAAGTATGATGACTAACTGTGATTATGGACACACTAATGAGACTTCTACACATTTAAGCGACCTATACTACTGGATATAATTTATCGCTTCAAATAGGGAGCTCATTTTATTCACTTAATTATCATCTAATTTTCACATATCCTAATGGGCTAACACACATTCTTTTGACAGTACGCTTATTTATTACTCTAGTCTAGCCCCACACAGAGTACTAGCGGCGCCGGCAGATAATAAACACGTCTCACAGTGGTTCAAGCGAAGGCTTGAACACCTAAATAGAACACACCCTTTAAGGGCCTTGCCGGCTAAAATGTACTGAAGCCACAAGCCACCGCGCGCCGCTATGGAGGGGGTAGACAGAGACAGATACAGTGACGTCCTCGGTGTGTACTCTTCTAGCACATGAAGATTCACAGGTATGACGTAGATATAGGTATGAATATAGGAAGGCTATTCTCACAGTGGTTCAAGCTCCGGCTGAAACCTAAATATCCGTTTTATATCCTTCGGGGGAAAAACGGTTCTATTGCTACTGGTGAGAACATGTAATAGGCTTTTTATACCATGTATTTGGGGCTAACATAATTAAATCATCATAATTCTCCCAATAAATAAAGAAAGCTAGCTGTGATCATGCATCCAATTTCTTAGAGTATTCTCCATTTCCTGCTTGGAGTTAAGCTGAACTTTGTTTCAGGGAAAAGGTTTTGTGAGCCGCGTTATGCCAGGAGGCCATGGCTTATTTGGTTTTATGACACCTCAAAACAAGGCCTTGGAGCCCTCATCATACATGCAGCTAACATTTGGATCTCTCCACATTTTGAAGGAAATACTTGTACTTGGTAAGCATAAACTAGGATAATTTTGTTTGTTTACTTAGTAATATCGTTATTAGTGTTTATAGACGTATTTGACCATATACATTTAAAAACTGATTTTGATTAAGTTAATTCATTTGGAAAAAGACTTTATTGTTTCTTTTACTGGTGTCTGTGTTATTGGTTTTAAAATTTTATCTATATATGCATATAGAAATGAATCACTTCTTGGTACTATTATTACACAAAGTTTATTAATATAATTAAAAATACATAAACAAAACTGGACTATTGAAAATGATAAATGTTATTTTTTATTTCTATCCAGGTACATAGTTAACTTTATGGTGGACTCTACTTTAGGTTTACTAATTATTTGGGCCGGTATCAGGCTAGCCCAGTACTGTGCCAGAAATTATGACATACCTCTTATCAACTTTGGAGAATATGGTAAGTCATTCATAAATTACTAGAATAACTACTCTTCCTAAAAATATTACTAGACGCACAACGTCGTGTATATTATAAAGGCTTATTGATCTTGATAATCTATTTGCATTTTCAAAAATATTTTGTTGAGGACTTTCTAGTTGCAGCCTCGTTAATTTACAGAATATAACTACAGTTAAAATTTTGGTGTTTGTTATTTAACAATCCATAAAAAGAGAAAGGGAATCCACCAAAATCACTAGCCATATAATTCGGCCTGACTATAAGACATAGCGTAGGCCTCATAGAACCATAGGGATATCCATTATTTACATGAGGTGATTTTGTTGAATTTTCTACCACATTCGCTTGTTGAGATGTCATGAGATTTGTCCCGCCTTATACTTAATTGTGCTAGAATTATTTAAATAACTTGATGAGTTTTAAACGAGTAGTTGAGACAAGTATTAAATACTGATAAGAACATAATTTACAATCACAATAAGAAAATCTATCATTAAAATGCTACACTAGGCACTGCTAAAAGTCGTAAAAGAATATTAAGTCCAAAGTCTTCTTATAAATTTACAAATTCCTGCTGAAAAAATGTGGTATATGCCAAGACTTACTCTCTTCCCACTTGGGATTTGGCACGACCACAGACCTAGATAAACCTAGATGCCCCCAATGTATGTCCTTTGCGTGTATCTAAATGGTGCGGTGCACCACTTACCGCTCAGTCGCGCTCCTTTCGTTCTAACTGTAAGACGTCTGTTGCTGCACTAGAAAATGCCACACTGCGCCGTAATTAACCGTTCAAAAAAAAAAGTAAAAAAGTAAAAGTAGTCTATTCTTCAAATTAGGCATATTACATGCACCTATGAACGTCAATAAACTACAATACAATACAAAAACTCTTTATTGCGCACCTCAATAAATTACATTGCTTATTATAACAGCGTATAAAACTTATAACTAGAGGTAAACAACAGGCGGTCTTATTGCTAAAGAGCAATCTCTTCCAGACAACCTAGCGGGAAAAATAGCAACAAACGTATTATAAGTGGGTGGCAAACAAAAGAATTACATAATACAAACTTATATACAATCACGTAAATATTAAAGCACACATACATAAATCATACTAATTAACATAAATAAATACATTCCTACATATATAAATAAATATGAATATATATATACATAGTAACTACAATATCAAACTACCACTGGTTCGGAAATATAAACCTCAGCCACGAGAAGAACCGGCGTAAGAAACTCTGCGAGGTGTAATTTTTTTCGAAACAATATACATTGTATAGTCTAAATACAGGGTGTCCCAAGAAGTAGTGATATACTGAAGCTGGGAGGTAGAGGACCTAGAGGGCTATCTGAATCACCCCCATGTATGTTCCGCGATTTTTAGTATTTTCGGAGTTATGTTTTTTTTTTAAGTTTTCACCTCATCAGGTGTCATCGACTTTGCATTATTTGTGTTGAATCTTTTTGGAAATAAAATTTTACTTTACTTTACCTATCGCCGCGTACGATGAGATTTTTATTTATGGTGACGTGAATTATTGCGGTAGATGCTTGATTTTTTTTGTGTGCTAAGCTGATAGATAGGCCAATTCAGCATGTTAACATTTACTATCGTTAGATCTTTGAATGGCATAAAAAAAAAATTAAATGCCAAGAAAGATAAAATTACCCAGTATGTTCACAACTTCAAGGGCCCTTAAAAAACTAAAATCACATAAAAAATAATTACCGATTGGCTTTTAAAAACTTGCTCTATCTATCAGGTAGCTACCCTGAAAATTTCATTTTATTATTAATAGGGCTTCAATCAAAAAATTGAAATCTAAATGTGGTAAGTGCACAATTTTAATTTACATAATGATTAATGCAAGCAAAGCGAAACCTTTCTAAATAAATTTCGTTCTAAATCACGCACTGGCCATCAATAGAAAAAGAACAAAAAACAAAAGACGGTTGACGCATGAGACAATTTTCACGTTGTTTGGTCATCGTTGTTATTTTTCAATAATTTAAAAATTGTGTTTTAATACTGCTAATTGTTCGTTTCCCTAATCATTTTGGCTATTCATATGGACTTTGACTTGCATTACGATTTGGATTAGTGTTATTACCTGAATCGACGAGTTGGCATCATTTAACTGGACTTGAGTTTGCGTGTAAGTGATCATGTTTACTTCACGTGATTACGCAGAAATGCATTACTATTACGGTTATGCTAGGGGGAATGCGGCGGAAGCTTCAAGGCTGTACCGGGAACATGTGGAACGAAGAGGCGGGCCTCAACCTGAAACGTTTCCGGACTATCGCATGATCTTAAGAGTACATAATGCGTATTTGGAAGGTCACATACCGGGTACGAAATCAGGCCGTATGGCCAATATGCCGGATCCTGATATAGTAGATGCAGTTGTTGAAGAAGTAGAAAGAGACCCGTCGACCAGTGTGAGAGTTACGGAACGTCGTACCGGACTTTCTAAATCTCAGGTACACCGTACACTACAGACCGTAGGAGATCATCCGTTTCACATTAGAAAAGTGCAACAGTTGAAACCGGAAGATTACAATCGGCGAATTGAATTCTGTCAGGAAATGCTGAGGAGACAAGCTGAAAACGAAATTTTTTTTAACCAAATTTTGTGGACGGATGAATCCCACTTTAGACGCAATGGGATTTTTAATATGCACAATTCTCACTCATGGGCAGTTGAAAATCCGAATTTAAAAAGGGAATCGACATTCCAAGAACACTTTAGTGTTAACCTTTGGTCTGGCATACTTAACGGTAAGTTAATCGGGCCCTGTCAGCTGCCAGACCGCTTGGGCGGCAATCACTTTTTAAATTTTCTACGCGTCGATCTGCCCCTGCTGTTAGAAGATGTGGATTTGGAGACACGCAGAAACATAGTACTGCAGTGTGATGGTGCACCATGCCATTTTGCCTTGGACGTGAGAAACTATTTAAATCAAAGATACCCTGAAAGATGGATTGGTCGTTGCGGCCGGGGTGACGCCTGCCTTATAGCCTGGCCTCCACGTTCCCCCGACCTAAACCCCATAGATTTTTTTCTATGGAGATATTACAAAGACCTCGTCTACTCGACAGAATGCCGCAATTTGGACGAGTTAACCCGGAAATTGAGAGTAGCAGAAGAAACCATTAAAAATAATAGAAGTGCATTCAGACGTTTAAAAGACAACTTTTTCCGGCGATGTCGCACTTGCATTGAGCAACAGGGGGGCCATTTTGAAAATTTATTGTAATTAAACACCTTGTAATTGGTTTTACTTTGCTCGCATTAATCATTATGTAAATAAAAATTTTGCACTTACCACAGTTAGATTTCAATTTTTTGATTGAAGCCTTATTAATAATAAAATGAAATTTTCAGGGTAGCTACCTGATAGATAGAGCAAGTTTTTAAAAGCCAATCGGTAATTATTTTTTATGTGATTTTATTTTTTTAAGGGCCCTTGAAGTTGTGAACATACTGGGTAATTTTATCTTTCTTGGCATTTAATTTTTTTTGTCCATTCAAAGATCTAACGATAGTAAATGTTAACATACTGAATAGGCCTATATATCAGCTTAGCACACAAAAAAAATCAAGCATCTACCGCAATAATTCACGTCACCATAAATAAAACCCTCATCGTACGCGGCGATAGGTGAAAAATTAAAAAAAAAATCATAACTCCGAAAATACTAAAAATCGCGGAACATACATGGGGGTGATTCAGATAGCCCTCTAGGTCCTCTACCTCCCAGCTTCAGTATATCACTACTTCTTGGGACACCCTGTATATAAAAGAAGAAACTGACTGATTGACTGACATGTCAACGCACACCCCAAACCGCTGGTCCTAGAGATTCCAAATTTGGCACGTAGGTTCCTTATAAGGTCTAGGGGTGCACTAAGAAAGGATTTTTTAAAATTCAACCCTAAGGGGGTGAAATGGGGGTCCGAAGTTTGTATGGGGAAACAAGATTAGTTGGACTATTTTATTCGAAACTTCACAGGAGTATTTCTAACGATAAATGAGTAAATACGTGTTTCAGGTTTTTTGAGAAATCAACCCCTAAAAGGGGGAAAGGTGGTGACAAATTCTGAAAATCGACATGGGTATTGTTTTTATGATATACCGGGTCGCTGATACGAGGGCTGCCTTTTAAGTTGTGTCGTTTGGAAAAACTAAAGACAATTTAGGTGTTAAATGGTATTTATTGTTTTTCAAAGTAATCACAGTGATATGTAATACACTTTTTCATTCGATCGAACCAATTTTCGAAACACTTATTCCAGTCCGAAGTCGGGGTCTCCAAAATGGCCGTTTTATATGCCTCAACCGCTTCTTCAGGCGTCTGGTACCGTTGACCACGAAGTCGTTGCTTGATTTTGGAAAAGTAAAAAAATCGTTAGGGCTTAAGTCTGGGCTGTGTTGGAACACCCGCCCAGAATTTCGACGTTTTGCTCTTTTAAAAACGCAATTGTTGGCCGGGCGGTGTGCGAGCTCGCATTATCGTGGTGCAGTCTTATACGACGTCTTGGGTTATTTTTTCGAAACTCGCCAATGACTTCTGGTAAACAGACAGTGGTATACCAGTCAGCATTAACCGTTTTACGATCCTCGAGCACGATGGTGGCAACGTGGCCACTTTTCGCCACAAACGTGGCAACCATTTACTTCGAAGTGCTCCGTGAGCGTATTACTTTGGTCGGTTTTGGCTCATCTTGGAACACCCAAACAGTCGACTGCTGTTTAGAATCGGGATCGTAGGCATATATCCAAGATTCGTCACCACTGATAATGTCGTAAACATGTTTCGAGTTTCCTCGGTTGAATTGCCGCAGAGTTTTGCGACACCATCGAACGCGAGCCGTTTTTTGGTCTTCGCTGAGTAAATGTCCCTCTGGCCACGTGGTCCTACCGCCTTTGTATTACCGGTCGGACCACATGATTTTTTTTTCCGATTGATCCGATTGATCGGACTACCAAGAATTATAATTCCGCTTCGTCCTACCGATCGGACCACATGAACTTTTTTTTCCGATTGTTTTGATTGATCGGACTACCAAGAATTATAATTCCGCTTCGTCCTACCGATCGGTACCACATGAACTCATTTTTACCTGTAGTATGATAGATTTTTTGTCGCTGCCGTACATAGTAGGTACCGTCAGCCAAAAAAGTGGTCTACCACTTTTCGACTCTATTTATCAAGTAATAGAGTCGAAAAGTGGTAGACCACTTTTTTGGCTGACTGTACATGTACCCACTGATATTCCAATTTTAATTGGACTACAGTAGGTAAGAGATCTGACCCTAATTAGTCTTAAAATAACTTTAATTATACGGAGATTCTTACACAAATTGACTAAGTCCCGCAGTAAGCTCAAGAGGGCTTGTGTTGCGGGTACTTAGACTACGATATATATAATATACAAATACGTAAATAAATAGAAAACTCCCATGACTCAGGAACAAATATCCGTGTTCATCACACAAATCAATGCCCTTACCGGGATTCGAACCCAGGACCATCGGCTTATGTTCGTAACACATATCTATTGACATTAACATTTGATATTGTCTTCATATTATTTTCTAATAAAGTTACCTAAATACGCAGTAATCGCAGTATGCAGGTCGCATTACTCATGGTCTAGAACGCGTGATCCGACTGGTGGGACCACGTGGTCTCAGTTAATGATAGTTTCCAAAGTCCAACGGGAAAAAGAAGTTCATATGGTCCTATCGGTAGGACCACGTGGTCTAAGAAAATTACAGTTTCAATACTCGTAGTTCGATTGGTCGGTAGGATCAATCGGAAAAAAAGTTCATGTGGTCCGACCGGTAGGACAAAGGCGGTAGGACCACGTGGCCAGAGGGGTAAATGTGGTATCCAGCGTGAGATCAACTTTTTTACGCCTAAGTGATCATGCAAAATACTGTGAACACTGGTCCCTGAAATACTTAAGGAAGCTTCTATCTCACGGTATGTCGCATGGCGATCTTTGACGATCAGTTGCCGTACAGCATCAATGTTCTCCTGGGTTACGGCTGTTTTTGGTCGACCTTCACGATGTCTATCACCAAGACTAGAGCAACCACGTTGAAATTCTAAATAGCAGCGTTCCACAGTTCGGAGGCATGGTTCTTTATCATTGAAAACCGTAGTCAACTCTTCGAAGCACTGAAGGCGCGATAAGCCCCTTTTGAAGTTGTAAAAAATTATCGCACGTAAATTTTCCTATAAATTTCCATTTTCACAACTGACTTGTCAACTTTGAACGAACGCTGTACTAAAACGGTTGGGCCGATTTCGAGTCATTCTTTTGTTTTCGAATTCTAAATTCAAATATTTTAAGATGATACTAGTTCTTTTTTATGCAATCACGGGAGGTTTGCAAACGACAGAACTTAAAAGGCAGCCCTCGTAACGAAAATAACAATGTTTTTAAAATCTCACGTGGAGGACGTGAAATACCATCCCCCCTGTTGGGGTGCGAGGGGGATGAAATGTCTAAATATTAATATGGGTGTCGTTTTTATAGTTTTTTGGGACGTTAATTACGAAAATGGTATCGGTTTTGAAATTTAATATTGTGGACATGACAAGAAATAACTGACTGACTGAGTGACTGACATATCAACGCACAGCGCAAACTGCTGGTTCTAGAGATTCCAAATTTAGGATGTAGTTTCCATAGAAGGTCTTGAGGTGCATTAAGAAAGGATTTTTCAAAATTCAACCTCTTAAGGGGGTGAAATGGGGGTCCGAAGTTTGTATGGGGAATCAAGATTAGTTGGATTATTTTATTCGAAACTTCACAGGAGTATTTCTAACGATAAATATGTGTTTCAGGTTTTTTGAGAAATCAACCCCTAAAATGGGGAAATCTGGTGACAAATTCTGAAAATCGATATGGGTATTGTTTCTATGGTTTATCGGGTCGCTAATTACGAAAACAACAATGATTTTAAAATCCCACGTGGAGGACGTGAAATACCATCCTCTCTGTTGGGGTCCGAGGGGGTTGAAATCTCTAAATATTAATATGGGTGTGATTTTTATGATCTTTTTGGGTCGTTAATTTAGAAAATGGCATTGATTTTGAAATTTATTATTGCGGGCATGAAAACTTAAAAGTAGGTGCCAAATTGCAAGAAGAAACTGACTGACTGAGTGAGTGACATATCAACGCACAGCCCAAACTGCTGGTTCGAGAGATACCAAATTTGGCATGTAAGTTCCTTATAAGGTCTAAAGGTGCATAAAGTGCCGTGAGTTCCCTATGAAGATACGACCTTTTTTGATTCAATGTATTGTAAGTGGTTTTATTAATCAGTGTCGTCCGATACGATTTCGACATAAATCGATATTTGAGCGTCCGAGAGGTCTCTTAATAGGAATCCGAGGTACCTAAATTTGAATAAAGTAACGGCCATATTTATTTTATTCATTTCCTTCTCCGATTTCGTTCAAAATCGATATCTGAGCGTCCGAGAGGTACCCCAATACGACTCCGAGGTAAAATTTGGAAAAAGTGGCGGCCATATTGCTTTTCTTCATTTCCGTCCCGATTTCGTTCAATATCGATATCTGAGCGTCCGAGAGCTCCCCTAATACGACTCCGAGGTAAAATTTGGAAAAAGTGGCAGTCATATTGATTTTCTTTTTTTCGTCCCGATTTCATTCAAAATCGATATCTGAGCGTCCGAGAGGTCTCGTAATACGAATCTGAGGTAAAATTTAGAAAAAGTGGCGGCCATATTCATTTTTATCATTTCCGTCCTGATTTCGTTCAAAATCGATATCTGAGCGTCCGAGAGAATTCTTAATACGAATCCGAGGTAAAATTTTTAAAAAGTGGCAGCCATATTGATTTTCGTCATTTCAAACGAATTTCGTTCAAAATCGATATACGAGCGTCCGAGAGGTCCCCTAATACGAATCCGAGGTAAAATTTGGAATAAGTGGCAGCCATTTTGATTTTCTTCATTTCCAACCCGATTTCGTTCAAAATCGATATCTGAGCGTTCGAGAGGTCCCTTAATACGAATTTGAGGTAAAATTTGAAAAAAGTGGCGGCCATATTGATTGTCTTCATTTTTGTCCCGATTTCGTTCAATATCGATATCTGAGCGTCCGAGAGGTCCCCTAATACGATACCAAGATAAAATTTTGAAAAAGTGGCGCCCATATTGATTTTCTTAATTTCCGTCCCGATTTCGTTCAAAATCGATATCTGAGCATCCGAGAGGTCTCTTAATACGAATCTGAGGTAAAATTTGGCACACCATACATGCCTGTATGCAAAAAAGTTTAATGTTACTATATAGGCTTCTGGGGTATCTATGGATTTGCTTTTAAAAACGACATAGAGGTTTCGATATTTTTTTTCCATTTATATCAACGATTAGATTTTTTTTATCGTATGGCATTTATTTACGAACCGTGAGATTTTAGAGAAGACAAGTACGGTTGCCAGTTTTTGTTGCACTTTTAGCACCACCCAGGGGTCACGTGCAAGGTAACGGTGGGTACTCCCTACGGACGTGGTGCAACTTCGACCCCCCTTTGTCAAGTGAGTGGGCAACTTGACTGTTAGAAGTTCGCAAGCCGCTCGAAGGCCTCTAACTTGGCTTAACGATTGCAGCCGGGATCAACGGCTTAGCGTGCCTTCCAAAGCACGAGAGTCAGTTAGTAACCACTCAAAGCGGTCACCCATCCAAGAACTGACCTGCGCACACACACGAAATGGCTTTATTTATCGCTACCTTTTGATTTCCCTGTGTTAAATATGACTTCATGAGATCTAATGCATGCCCTCTGATGCCATAAAACTTAAGTTTACAAATTAAAGTACCATGATCTACAGTCTACACAGTCAAAAGTCTTGGAAAGGTCACAGAATACTCCGATGGAGTCGTGCGACTCTTCCCAAGACTTCAAAATAAATTTTAATAAACTTTCACCCGCATCGTTAGTTGACCTACCCTTCGTGAAGCCGAACTGTTGTGCGTGCAAAATATTGTGCGAATTAAAGTGAGAAACCAATTGCGTAAGCATTATTTTTTCGAATATTTTACTGTAATAACATTGCTGTCGTGAATGTCGTGGTACGTTACAGGAGTTGCTGCGTAAGGCTGGTTATATAGCAACTTCAAAGAAAGGAAGATCCCATTTCGATTACTTTTTTTAATCATTATTTTCAACGTTTGTCACCACATAACTTGGTCATTTATGAACCTATTAGTAAAGTGGCTGGTGTGGTGTGACAACTAAGTCTCAAAATAAAAGAAAACCAGAATTGTGATAATATTAACCATGCAAAGGGACTAGGGATGTCACGAATGTCATTTCCATCACATTCGCGAATACGAATGCGAATATTTAGAATGCGAATACGAATGTTATGGCAACCTACGTAATTAGTGTAAAAACTGAATTTCAAATAAAAACCGCCTTAAAAAAACTAAAAAGCAAAAAATAAACGGAGATTTCCAACCCAATCTTTAGATAAAATTTTACCTATGATTTCATAACATGAAATCTACAAATCATACTTCAATTTTTAATTAAACACTGAGTTAACTAGTGGCTTCTGTTTCTGTGAGCTGTGGACCTCACGATTTTTCTATTAATTTTTAAAATTTCCAAGAACTGACTTGACAAAAAATATCTATATAATTATCAAATCTGCTCATAACATTTTACGAGAATCGGTTAAGGAAATGCAAAGTGTAGACTATTGGGAACAGCTGGAAATCCGGACATACAAAAGGTGAAAGAATATTTGTCATACGTCACGTGACGTCATAGTAGGCATGTAAAAATTGACACGCTCGGTTTCCATACTATTGAGCGCGTTTGCGGCGTCTATGTGGTCTGTGGGCTCGACACCCCCATCAGTAATTTGTGCATTCTCATATTATATTAAGTATTATTTAAGCTAGCAAGTTTTAACTGTTCCTTATAAAATAAATAACATAAAATATAAGGGAATAATCTTATACAAATCAACCTGTCCCACAGTAAGTTGTCTAAGTCTTATGTTTTTAGGTTCACATTATGTATGGTTGTATTTTTTGCACACAGGCAAGCCTCCAATGTGCTCAGCGTGGATCTGCCAGTGCGTACTGTACGCGGCACTAGCCACGTTCGCCAAGTCCCTACTGGCGCTGGTGCTGCGGCTACCGCGCGTGGCGCGCGCGCTCGCTACGCTCCCGCTCTCGCCCGTGTCTGACCCCAAACTGGAGCTGGCCGTCGTCATGCTCATCATACCGTTCTTTGTCAACGTGAGTGTAGTATAGATTGTCTGTACGTACATCAGTGGCAATACACTCACGAGACATGTTCGCCAAGTCTAAAAAGGAGGCTTAAAAGAGTCGACTCTGCTGTGCCTCGCCAAGCGGAAGTGTCGCCACTAACGAAATAATAATTTTCTATATCCTTTTTTTTCAATAGGATTGCGTTTGATCCTAGTCATGGAAGGTTAAGACAGGGTCTAAGATGGAACACGCTCACCCAGATTTTGAAATATTCGGATAATTAAAAAAAAAATTGGATTTCAACACACAAGACCTCACGATGCACAAAATGTAAAGGCCGTGAGTTCAATTCCCACTAGCGGTGAATAATTTTTAAATGTTTCACTTTGATTGAAAACCCTAAAGTAATTTGCCTCTTCCAAAATCGTTAAGTAAAGAAATAGTAGAAGTATTAATTTTGTCCACTTGTGCAAACATTTGTTATCTCGCAGAACACTATAAGCAGCTATACCGTTTGACGTAATTTAATGTTTGTTTGTGACGGAGGCGAAGTAACGTCGCGACCGCGAGTGCCATAACATGAAATTAACGTAGCTTATTTTACAGCTTGATAAATTTAGCATTCTCCATCGAGCAGATCCCTTGTGAAGCATATCAGTCAACGTAGTGACCTAGTGACTAATAAATTAATGAGCCTTTATTCACGAAGTTTTGACCATCGTGGACCTATCCTTTGACAAGGTGGGATATCAGAAAGAGGCTCATGGGGAAGACTGCCTATAATTCCAATATACCAGGTCTTGTTCCATTTCTAATATTGAAATTCCCATTTTGGCCTGTGCTGCTGGGCTGGGTACGAACACGGAGAAAAAAATCTAGTTTCCTTTAACAGAATATTGTAAATTTGACTTGATTTTATTGTATTATATGTGACAACTATACATTATTTACACATTAATAGAAAATTCTACTTCTTTACAACAACATTTCTAGTTCCTATAACCCACTTACCTAGTATCGTAGAAAACAAATTTTATGTAGTATACAAAACCTATCTGTAGCCTTCTTTATTGGACAGGGTAGAGTTTATCAGATATTTCAGTAGTGTTCAATATCATTACTGCGGACTTGAAACGCCCAATAATCTCTGTTTACTGTGTGTAGTATTAAGAACACCATTTTTTTATTAGTCTTAAATATAATTTCAGTGGACTGAAATAATCAACAATTTCTATTTACTATGTGCAGTCTTGGAGAAAACCAGATTTTTGGTTGCGTTAAAAATAATTGTTGTGGCATGTAATAAAGAGCAAGTTCTGTTTACTATACATATTATAGAATTTATAGAGTTTTATATTTTTATTAAATATCATTATTGCGTTCCGAAACGATCAATAACTTCCGTTTACTATTATATGCAGTATAGACGATATCAGAATTTTTGTAGTGTCCAATGTTATCATTGCGGACTAAACTAATTAGTAATTTCTATTTACTATATGCGGTATAGAGGACACTGAATTTTATTTTGTTAAAAAATTACTGTGGCATTTTCGACGAAGTACGTGTTGGCAATTCTGCGGAAAATATTTCTTCATGTTTTTATATTATTCGTTATATCTTCTACTCGACACAACTTATGACGCTCTTATTGGTGCTACATCTTTCTTTCTGTAAAAGAAAAAAACTGTTAATTAAAAAAAACACATTGTTCGCAGCAGTGTAAAAAAATAACTCACTTGCTTTGACATTCTTTTCCAAATAACTAATGTAAATAATTAATATATTAGTTACAAAAGACGAAAGCTAACAGCAGAGTGACTAGAAGAATCGGCAATGAAAATAAAATAAGTATATACGTATTATCGTACTACGTACCTGTAAACAATCGGCTATGTCATTCCATTGAGCCAAATTTTATCTAAAATGCGCCCTACCGCCAACAGGCGTGATAAATTATTTTATAAGTTGTGCGTCGAGGAGACCCAGTGTTTCCAAAGTTATTTAATTTTCTGAAAAAGATAAATGTTTATTACCTACCTACAATTAAAATCTTAGCGCCCGAAATAAGTCAAACGCCGTTAAACCATGTTTTGATAGTACCTAAATAGAAACGCATACAATAAAGCAAATCACCATTCAATAAAATACGAGTCGATATTCCTTTCATCTAGAGCGTTTAGGGAATAAGATATTAGGTAGATAGGAACTTACCGGCGAAACTAACTACGTAGGTACTCCTCCAAATCCCATGACTTCAATATTTTTTCATGTCTTCGTCCATCGTTCGCTTCGTGTGCCTTTGTACACTACACACACATACTTTTTATCGATAAGAGTGATCTACACAGGATTGCGACCTGATTCAATTATTGGAGACATTGGCGAAGAAGTTGGTTCGGTGAAAATGAAAGACTGTGCGCTGGGCGCTGCGGGCAGCGGCGGAGAGGAGCGGGGGCCACAGTCGCATAATACTTGTGAAAACAACAGTTTTTCGTTAAACGTAAATAATGTTTTGTTTACTGTACAATAATATTGTACAGTAAAATGTTAACATTATTTTTTATTGTTGCTTGTACTACTCTTTATTGTTATAATTAAAAAGAATATGTTAGACAACAGAGAACGTATCTAGTTATGAGTAAAAATATTCCTAGTAATCAAGAAATTTCGAGTAAGTAATGGGTATTAAAAATCCGCTAAATGGTACGAGGAAATCTAGTACTTATAAATGAATTTCATAAGGTGAACCTTACACAAAGATTTTGTAAAAACAATTTAATTACTGGTGTGTTAAACTACATGATGTTGAATAGAATAAATAAATATTGTAAACATCGCAATTATTGAAGTATTGTAAGCTAAATGCATATAGTGCTCTGTAACTATTAGATAGTTACCAAAACGATATCAGAGTTTTCGTGTACTAGAATAGTCTGGTGTGAACAAAAATATGACATGTACTTCTAAAAAAAATCCGTTAATCACAGCCGAAATCTTTTTTCCTACACCTGAATCATAACTATTATACACTCTGGTAATATTGTAAATAGCAATATTGGTAATATTGGACACAACAGTTTTTCGTTAGACATAAATAATGTTTTGTTTAGTGTGCAATTATATTGTAATGCCAACATTTTTTATTGTTGCTAGTACTACTCTTTCTTGTTATCATTAAACAGAGTATGTTAGACAAACATAACGTATCTAGTTATAAGTAAAAATATTCCTAGTAATCAAAAAATTTCGAGTAAGTAATGGGTATTAAAAATCCGCTAAAATGTACACGGAAATCTAGTACCTACAAATGAATTACATAGGGTGAACCTTACACAAAGATTTTGCAAATGTAATTTTATTACTGGTATGTTAAACTAGATGATGGTGAACAGAAAAAACAATAGTACATTACTGCAGAGGCCGTGAAGTAAGGGATTGCTGGACGAGTTTGGGATAAACGGCCGAGTCGTAGACGAGGCCGGATAAAACGAGTCCTGCAATCCCTATTCCGGCCGAGGATTGTATAGTACTTTTCTCAAAAATGTTAAAAAAAAACAATAAAAAAACTACAATGTAAAAAAAAACTAAAAAAAACAAAACGTCAAAAATAGCAAAGCATTACGACAAATAACGGAAATTAAATAAAAACTACAAAAAAATACGAAATAACTTTTAAAAAGTCAAAAATATAAAAAAAAAAACACAAAAAACGCTACAAAATAACACGAAAAAAATACATAAATACTCGAAAAATTCGAAAAAAAACAACAAAATACAAAAATACAAGAACGATAAAAAAAACGGAAAAACCTAAAAAAATACCAATTTACATAACAAATTAAAAATATATATATACGAAATCGTGGCGGTTGGCTGTATGTAATATTTCCTTTATCAGTTGATTTTAGTAAGCAAATTTAAAAAGTTAGAGCAGCGGACAATAATGTTAGTTTCATACATTCTCCATACATTACTTCTTGGCCGCCGGCCAAGAAGTAATGTAGGGAGCCATAAACAGGTAACTTCATGTCTTCTTTTTGTGACATTAATACATACATTTAGGCGCATGTTTGAGAAAATATTGTTAACATCGCAATTATCGAAAAGTTTTGTAAGCTAATTGCTTATTTTACTCTGTAACTATTAGATGGTTACCTAAATGATATCAGAGTTCTTGTGTACTAGAATATTCTAACTAGAATATTCTAGTATTAACAAAAATATGACTTGTGGTTACAAAAATTAATCTGTTAACCATAGCTGGAATCTTTTTTTCTCCACCAGAATCATAACTACTATACGATCTGGTAATATTGTAAAATATTTTTTTCTCCGTGAAGGTACTGTGAGACAGTATGTTACGTCTATGTGCCCTTTTGCCTACTCCATGCTCTTAAAATGCAACTACCTATATCAGTCTCTCGCTATTTTTATGCTAATCGGATTCTTATATCAGTTCGATGAAAAAAGCTAAGGAAGCTTGGAAAGATGATCCTTACTTCCGGTAATCTCAAAAAATATTTGTTCTCCTTTTCAGATTTTAATTTTCTGGGTGACAGACAACTTCCTCATGTACCATCCAAGAGGAGTAAGCTCGAAGTTAAAATCTAAGGTAAGACAGTATTCCCAGCTAAATAATGCAATCATTTGAACTGATAATTGAGTAACAAAATTAAATGTGTAGATGTTTATAATCCAAAGGACTGTTTTTCAATATATCATATCGTAATAGGTGAATAATATAACAAAGCGAATGACGCAGAAAAATGCAGACAAGAATACCATGTAGGCATGTAGGTACCTATTGATGACGCATAAGTGCAGCCGCCATCACGTGGTACTCCGTACCAAATACGAGGGCGGAATGATAATTGATAAGTAACTAGCCTAATAAAACAACACTTCAGTGGGCGTGATAAAATGATTTTATTTTTCAACAAAAGCATTTGTTCCATCTTCGTTCTAAAGCTGTAATGCCCTCCATAACATGACTTCTTTCAAGGCCTGCAAAATACTCTTCTACGGTGGCAATGATTTCATCGTTTGTGGCAGATTCAGTCTTTATCTTTAAAAATAGTTGAAACTGTTTTTATCTGGCAAAAAAGGGCTATCCGAGCTATTTATAATTTTGGGTCGCGTGAGTCATTAAGAGAATTCTTCAAGGAAATATAAATTCTAACCCTGCCGTCCCTATACGTATTTGAAATAATAATGTACGTTAGGAAGAATTTGTGCAATTTCCCAACGAAGGCTGATAAACCAATAGGCACCAGAAACACTGGGAAGCTCAAAATAACGTTTTTTATACTAATATAGGCAAAAAAGTCGCTCTTGGTAAATTGTATCAAATTCTACAATAAAATTCCTGAACACATTACTGAACTTAGCAATTCTAAATTCAAATCTGTAGTAAAACAAACACTTATTTCAAAAGCATATTATAAGGTAAACGATTACATCATGGATAGGGGCAATGATATTTTAAGTATAGATACGGTACCCGCGTTCCTAAAGTGTGCCGCTATAACGGCGATAATTTATCGCCAATCGCTTCAGTCGCTCCCGAGCAAGTGAAAGAGGCGCACGGCACGGTGACACAAGTTTCCGCTAAGTACGTGCTTGACTTAGTCCCATAGTAAGCTTAATAAGGCTTGTGTTATGGGTACTAGACGACGATTTATTTAATAGATATATACTTAAATACATAGAAAACATCCAAGTCTCAGCAGGAACAAATGTTTCTGTTCACCACAGAAACAAATGCTCTAACCGGGATTTGAACCCGGGACCTCTTAGCTTCTGAGGCAGTGGCACTACCAACTAGGCTAAACAGGCTGACAATCGCTCGATAAGATACACAGGCCATATAAAACTTCGTACGTAAAACGTAATAATTTATACGTTATGTCAAAATTTTAACCTCATGTGCTAATATGGTAATCGTCATGGTCATTACATTAGTTGAATTTGTACTTTTATTGAAGGAAATTGTTATATTAGTGCTTAAAAGCAAAGACATTATAACCCAATAATAGGTTCAGTTCATTTATGTTGGGATTCCGAACCACTTGTCAACATTCTCCATAGTGTTAAATTTTAAGTGGGGTCCCGAGTAACCCACGTATTTTTAGTTACGTTAGCAAATGTTGTTATAATTTTGACATAACGTATAAATGGTGACGTTCTACGTACAACGGTTTATATGACTGTGTATCATATTTCATATTAGACAATTCGCGTAAATTTTTTACCCGAATTTGACGATAAAACGTGACCGTAAACGTTGTCATTTTGCTATCATACTAGCTGGACAGAAGTTGATAAGAAATAATTTTATTAGTTTCTTGTAGTGAGAGAACATTGATAATACTCATGGACGTAAATATATGTAGGTCACCCGGGACCCAACGTAAAATTTTACACTATGGAAAATAATTTTATCTATGGAATCTCGAAATAAATGATCGATACGAATTTTTGGTTATCATTGAGCAAATGAGCACTAAATGCACTAATAGGAGATTTTCCTTTGATAAAACTACAAAATGAAGGAATGTAAATATTTTATACGTTGGCAACATTTACGTAAATTTTGTGTATGAAGATAATTATATTAATTATACGTTGTAACATTAGCATTGAGATAATATCTCCGCCCCACGTAAAATTATGACGTGTTATACACCCCAGGCCGAAAGTATGGAAACAGTTTTTTATTGAAGGATTCCAATTTTATTATTGCGTATTGGTGCGAGTGAATAGGCATCATCTGGGTGAGCTCGCTTCATCGTCGGCCTCATCTTTGCCCCCTGGCTAGATGCGGGCCAAGAGCAATCCCATTTTTAATAATAATAATAATAATACGGTCTTGTGGACTTCGAAGTCCCATACTATAAGTACACGCCTGCGCCAGTTCTCGAGAATGGTCGTGCAACGCTCTATTGGGATCGATCTGTCATCACGGACAGGTCTATTGTAGCCAACAAGCCTGATATCGTGCTGACAGATCGATTGAAGCGCCAGGCAATACTCGTTGACATCACCATCCCCCATGACGAGAACCTCGTGAAGGCTGAGAAAGACAAATACAGAAAGTACCTAGACCTGGCACACGAGGTTACCGCCATGTGGGAAGTTGATTCAACGATCATTGTCCCGATAGTCGTCTCTGCGAACGGTCTAATAGCGGAGATTCTCGACCAACATCTCAAGAGACTCTCGTTAGATGGCTGGGTCAAGGGTCAAATACAGAAGACGGTACTCCTGGACACGGCGCGGATAGTCCGGAGGTTCCTCTCTCTGTCGCTCTAACCACCGGTAGCTTAGGCTAGCCTCGCTGCCGGCGGCACCCTAGGTTAGGTTTTTTATAATGCTTTTATATTTTGTATGTATATTTTTATATTGTACTTGTATAAATTTATTGTAAAAAATCTAACTTAAGACGAAGAAATAAATAAGGTGAATAATAATAATAATTGGTAACCAATTATTAAAAATACACCCAATCTATTAACACATCCCAATAGATTGTAAAAAACTAAATAGCAGATTGTGAACTAGACAGATAGATTGTAAACTTTTTTAAATTGCCTCTTTACAAAATGTTGTACCAGCAATTTTTGTAAGTAGAACTGGGGAACTTTTTATAGTGCCTTTTTACAAAATGTTGTACCGGTAATTTTCGTTAGTAGAACTGGGGGTATATAATTTTAAAATGTTCTTTTATCATTTTTATTGTCATGTTTTGAATTTTCAAATGAGTAGTTTAAAAGTCCATAGCAAAAAAGCTATTTTACCAAACATATGAACAATGTCAAGAAATTTTTATCATATTCGTCTAACGTAATAATACAGTTAATAGGAATATTAATAGAAATCTTAATATAATAATGATATTTGTTTATTTTCAATACAAAATACTTTTTGTATATAACCACAGGTTTGTATCATCATACCATGCATGTTTTCAAACTTTTGGACTGGTGTGTATGTCGGAGCATATAAATGGTCGGGATAACCGTGCTAGCCGGGCAGCGTTATGGATAACAGTTACTACAGCCACAGTATATAGACAGTAGGTAAACATCGAACAAAGGTACATCGCGCGGTTTGTTTGTGTGCGTGCCGTGCACGTACGCGCCCGGCCCGCGTCACATGGAAACGGAGCGGCCTGAAATTGCGTGAATCAGTCCGGGCTGCGCCGTCGCCCTGTTTGGAGCGTTGTCGCTCGAAACGACAAAAATAACATCTGTGTGAATGAGCTTACATTACCCTGCCCTTGTTTTCCTAAACAATATATTTTTTTAATTATATATAAGTATGCGGATCTATTTAACGCTAAAGAATAATAACCAGGAGTTCCGTAAATCAAGAAATAGACGGAAATACTTTAGTGTAGCTAATTTGTAAGTGTTGTGTAAAATGTTTTGTCTGTAAATATATTATTTTCAATTACATATATATTAACTTTATATACCCGTATACAAGTTTATCGTATAAGTGTATAAAATAGATAACACAATACACAATTTGTACAAAGTCGTTATACTTAATGTTAGTGCGTTCCTGCCCGGCTAGTATGATAGCTTATACCGTCACGTTATATGGCCAAAATGTACTGAAACGTCACATATAACGTGACGGTATAAGCTATCACACTAGCCGGGCAGGTCTTTATGGAGTTCCTATTAAAGTGCCGCGCCGCCGACAGTCAAAAGGTGCCGCCTCGTGTAAGGTAGAGCGAGGGTCCTGCCGCGCGCCGCACTATCAAAGGTTGTCGCATGTGGTAAGAGATACCTAACACTCCAATTTACGTAGCACGTATAGTTCCGTATAGCAAGAATTTAAATAACCGTATTCAAGTGTATAGAGTATCAATTCAGTGAAGTAGGTAAGTTAAGTATAATAATTCGTTTATGTACTGACTGATATGGTACCTATCGACTATTACTAGCATGTTACTTAATTTCAACTACATATTTTTTAATAACACCTGATATTCAAAATTAGTATAAGTAATTGTTACCATATTGTTATCCAACAAATTTGTGCGACAACCCTGTGCGCTCAGGGAAAGTAGGCAACGCGCGCTCCTAAAGTGCCGGAGATTGATTACTGCTAATATTATACTGTGCTACAGCCCGGCTACCACGGGCGTCGGCAAACATGGTCGGGTCATTTATATGCTTCGAGGTGTGGTGGAGACTTTATTTCAATTAGCTAACATGCTAATGTTGCCACGTATATTTTATCTTCATACACAAAATTTACTTAAATGTTGCCTACTTGTAAAAGTGAACTGGTGAAATAGCTATTTACGACATAAGGGTTGTAAAACAAGAAAGGCCGATGTCGCGGATGTTTGAGGCCCGAGCCGCAGGCGAGGGTCATGAATATGCGAGAGAGTTCTTTCCGTTTTATGACCCGTGTTTTGTACATAATTTTACGTCACCACTTGGCCAAAAAGTGGGGTTTTCCGGACGCGCAGCGCAAGGCAAGCAAGGTGTGGTTTTTGGCAAGGTATGGTGTAATAGTACATTACGATACAAGTGCAGAGAACAGGAAATTCGCAACGAGTGGTGATAAATTGAAACACGACCGAAGGAAGTGTTTCAAATCGACACGAGTTGCGAATAACCTATTAGCACGTGTATCGTACAACGTTTTACAGTACATATGGCTCTATAAAGTTTCGACATATGCACGTAATCTGCTGATTACCGCACTCGTGCGGTAATGTAGCACCATATGTACTGTAAAATTTTACAGTACATATGGTTTATTTACAGTACATATGGTGCTATATTACCGCACGAGTGCGGTAATCAACAGATTACGTGCATATGTCGAAACTTAAAAGAGCCATATGTACTGTAAAAGTTGTACGATACACGTGCGAACAGGTAATTCGCAGCTCGTGTCGATTTAAAACACTCTTCGGTCGTGTTTCAATTTATCACCACTCGTTGCGAATTTCCTGTTTTCTGCACTTGTATCGTAATGTACTATTACACCACACCTTGCCAAACTTGCTGCGCGTCCGGAAAAACCCACTTTTTGGCCAAGTGGTGACGTAAAATTGTGTACAAAACACGGGTCGTAAAACAGAAAGCCCTCTCTCGCATATCTCAAACATCTGCGGTATCGGCCTTTCTTTGTTTTACAACCCTTGTATCGTAAATAGCTATTACATTAGTTCAATTTGTACTTTTACTGAAGGAAATTGTTATATTAGTGCTTAAAAATCAATCAATGTTTCATTTATATTTATAGAAATATACACACACAAAAAGTAATACACACACACAAATAGTTACAATAATTAGAGATTACTACCTCACTTTAACACGTATACTTAGAATACACGTACACACACAACGCGGTCATTTTATAGCCTGTGTAAATAAAAATGCGTTGCACAAAATTCAAGGTCCTGGCAGAATATCAGCGATGTGGCTAGCCACATCATTATGCTGAGCCAGCGCCTATTCTGTACCACGACACATGGTTTTGTATTTAATTTGTTTTAACGTTAGTTCTAAGCTGCATGCCTCTTTTTGATATTTTAACTTTTTTTTCTTGTGTTTCAATTTTTACCATGTATGTTGTGGAAAAGAATTAAAGAATTTATCTATCTATCTATCTAAAAGCAAATACATTATTAGGTTCAGATTATTTATGTTGGGATTCCAAACCACTTGTCAACATTCTCCATTGTGTTAAATTTTAAGTGGGGTTCCGAGTAACCCACGTATTTTTATGTCCATGACGATTACTATGTCAGCACTATGATGTTATAATTTTGACATAACGTATAAATTGTGACGTTTTACGTACGACGGTTTATATGACTGTGTATAATATTTCATATTAGACAATTCGCGTAAAATATTTACCCGAATTTGACGATAAAACGTGACCGTAAACTTTGTCATTTTGCTGTCATACTAGCCGGGCAGAAGTTGATTAGAAATAATTTTATTAGTTTCTTGTAGTGAGAGAACATTGATAAAGATATTTATAAATAAAATCCTTGAATTTCTTTTTGTAACAGAATTTCACTCAACAATAATCATCTATGAGTGACATTCTATTTCAAGAAGAAATTGTGAAAAATATTCGACAATCAAGCGATCAGCGGAATTGGCTTAAGATTTTATGCAAACCTAAGATGTTTTTAACTTCTTTGTTTGTCTTTGTACCACAATCACGCGTCAAGATCATTGACATGAATATTGTTTTATGATAAAAATGTCGAGATATCCCAAATATCAAGGTAGGTATATAGCCTAAGTTATTTCATGCATCACCAAAAAAGTCCTATACCTTACCTGATATGATGTGCGCATAGTCCACGCAAAGCATTCAGCGACCATTTGCAAAAAAGAGGAACGGATCAATCTATTGTTTACAAAGGGAACCGGCACCGTAAATATCGGGGCCTTATACTCGCATACCTCGTAGTTTATTTATACACACCAAATATCATTGTACACACCTAACACGTGATATCACATGTATGTAAATACTTTATTGTACACAAAACACAGGTAAAAATACAGACAATTTCGGTTATAACTATTTTCAATTTTAGTAAGCATACCCGCGCTAATGCCGTAGGTATACAGCAGTACCGTATGTATGGGGTGAGGAGGGTTCGCGTGGAGAGTTGGGTTATGAATGGGGAGAGAAGGGATGAAAGGGGGGTGAGATGGGATTTTACTACAACAAGAATAATGTATTTCAATTTAAAATGGAGTTATAGTAATACTCATAATAAAAAAAAAAACGACCCAACAATCTTCCAAAGTCACCTTTGTATGAAATCCCATCTCACCCCAATTACGAGGGACTACGGGGTGAGGTGGGATTTCCTGTTTATCGTCAAAGTTATGAAATGGAACTACCTAAAATAAAATAATAACTGAAATACAAACGTCCGGAGCACTTAGTTAGTGTATATAAATACACCATTCAGTTTGCATATGTAGAAATAAAATGCTATCGCGGTTTAAATGTCAGTTTTGTCCCTATTCACTCCATTTTACGGTAGTAACACGAATATAAGTTACATAGACGTTCCTGCGCAGAAAGCGTTTTTTGAAAACATTTTAGCCAGTCATAAGACTCATAAGGCAGTGCGTTTTCGCGGGTAAAATCCTCAACGACCATTGGCCAGCATTTTGCGCGCGACGCCGACAACTCCGGCGACCGCCATTTTGGCTGGCTGCGCGTAGCGAGAGCGAGAGAGCACGAATCCAGCCGTCATTGCATATCCTACCTTACGTATAATGCAAAAAGATTTTTATCCAATTGGTCAAGGTCTTACATTCGATTTTATTCGGTACTTATCTGCACTCGTCGGCGTGAACGAAGATTGCCGATGTAACTTATATTTGTGGTTCTGCTATACAAGTCCTTAAAAAGAGTACAGGTTACAGTCAGAATTCATTATAATGACTAAAAGGTTTGCTTTAGCATTTACGAACGGATGCACCTCTCCAGGTGAGATACCAGTCCATAAAGAAGGAGAAGTCAGCTTCGGAGGAAGACGAGCATTCGGCAGACGAGCGCCTGCTTGGGGCCAACGTATGACCATACCCTAAGCCCCGAGTTCTCCGGGCCTAACGCAATCTCTAAGTAACTCCATTTCAGACATGTATGGGTAAATTCATGAAAGCTGGTGAGAAATAGAGTGGAATGTAATTTAAAAATATAATTATCAATGCTCCCTATTTTTCCCTCATCAAGCTTCAAGGATAATTGTTTTAAATACGTTAATTCACATATTAGATCCATTCGCGCCAGTTATCGCGAATTTACGTATAGGTTCCACTCTCACCACGATAACGTTGCGCAGACACCGCCGACAACGTACATAAGGCACCATCAGCATCAACCCGGCAGCAACCATTGTAACTATTATAGTATTTTATGCCAGCAGTTACATAATAAGGGTGACCTAGACCCTTCCCTTTTGAATAGCCTCTTTTATTTCGCGAAAAAAATTATGACATGCATTGAACTAAAATCCAAAAATTTCAATTTATTTCGAAATAGTGCCTGAACCATTTAAAAGGAATTCAGTGGTACAAACGCATAAATTAATATTTATTGCCGTAAAAAATTGGTAACGTAGTGGTAAGGGACAATTTTCATATAAATTGGTGATGAGGACCACTGAGTTGACTCGATTTGTGGATATTTACAGTACTTAGATATTTACCAAAACTATCGAAACTAATAGCCTAATTAAACCTCTTTTACAATCACTCAGCAAGAAATTTAAGTGACGAACAAGTATTCCAAAATACCAATAGTGAGTAGCGATGAGTGTGGGCCGTATTCCAAAATAAATGTTAATGTGGCGAAAACTTAATGTAGAATGGCCACCTAATTATGTAACGTACGTTGCATTGCACACAATAGTTTTTTTCTCCTCACTAGCTCGGAAAGCCGTCTTTTATCCTTTGATACAAGCGGGTAAAAACGCATTTTATCCACAAGTGGGGAAAGTAATTTGACCTTGGAGCGTGTTTGAGTAGCTTTTGACAGATACCAAAACGTAAAACGCTCATAATAATGGTTCGTTTGATATCAATTATCATTAAATAAATGGTTTGAGAATTTAATAAAAAATACCAAATTTAGCTTTATTTAATGATTTAAGTCGTAAACCTTAAAAAAAATCTTTAACGAACATCTTTTTAATAATGATATTGAGTATAATTGTAAACGCACAAGTTGAGTGGATGCAATTTCAAAACGCATCGTCAGAAATGTCATCATTGTCAATGTCAACTAAAATAAACACAACTTGTCACCGACTTCGATTCACGTAAATATTATACACAACTTCCAGAGTTTTCTGTTATAATATCGTAAAAAAATCAGTGATGAAAATCATGCCTGTGGAACTGTGTTTTTTGCATGTTGCACTTTCCTCGCTATAGTGAGGAGAAAAGTTTTGTGATACACACGGGTGCAAAGTTGTATTTTACTTCTCGTGTGTTGAAACACTCGCTACGCTCAGGATTCTATTTTAGAACCACTCGCTTCGCTCATGGTTCAACTATAGAATCCTTTCGCTGGCTCGTGTTTCAATTCCACACTCACGGGTAAAATACAACTTTGCACCCATGTATAACAAATAAGAATAACTATTATACGGCAGCAAAATAATGGTGGAATCAGATTGAATTGACGCGTGTCTGTTTTAAAATTAAAAGAAAAAAGGTGTATAAAATGGTATAGGCTTGATTAGTGGGTATAGACTTGCATCAGTATATAAAGTTTATTGATTTAATACTGCTGTCAGTCATTTAGTTGATAGATTATAATGCTGGAGTACTATAAATAAATTATACTCTATTCCAGATATAATTACATAAAAGGAAAATGGTTTCTTCCCCTCTCCCCCTCTTTTAGGATGATATTTAACATGGAACGTTCCTAAAACTTACAGTGCATATCAAATTGTAAATGAAATTACTTAACTTGAATACTTTTATTTAGTTAACATGTTAATTATTTTTATTACTTTTGAAAATTGCAAATTTTTATAATAGGTATTATATATTTTCACTCCTATAATGACTCGCCTAGTTGTCACTATAGTTAATAGTTGCTGTTGATAGATTGTCAACTATCATTGCTTCTGAGAATCGCCTTTGCCAGTAGGTAAGTTAAGTTACATTACTTTCGGGTTGAAGCGGTGTCAAAATCGTACGGATATTTGTTATCAAAATTGAGGTTCAAGTATTGTTGACTTTTATCTTGAATGTTCGCGATGAGTGTGGACCTTCTTAGAGGACTTTTTTACTTGCCTTTGCCAGGAGCAAAATAACTTCACTTGAAAGACGTGAAACTGTAGGGTGAAAGGTCCGAGGAAACTATAGTACCCGAGTTGCAAAAGGAGGCTTTCCTTTTAGCGTAACGTAAAGGTAAAGTTAGATAGCGTTCCAAAGGCTTTGTACCTATAAAAATTTTTTTTTTACTTGAAAGGTCTTGTTTGAATAAATGTTTAACATTTTTAATATGTAATTAAAATTATACTAATAACACAATATAATCGAGGTTGTTGGCACTGGTAAAGGCAAGCATTTAATCTAAAAAGTGGTGTAATATAATCATGTATTATCATTGCATAGAATAGTTATGTACCTTATCCTAATATCAGCATACTGTCGTGTAAAATGTTTGTCCTTACTCAATTAAGTAGATATTTATTCAATTCTGTGTGAGGAGACTGCTCAAATTGTATCAACAGTTGTTAGGTACGGTTGTGGAATGAAGAGGCGAAACTTAGTCTCCGACCCGACCACTCGTTTTATTATAGCTATTGATTGGTCGGATTATTCCATAATAAGAATTTCATAATTGTGTTTTTTAATCTACGGTGGCATAGAAGTATCGACAAATGTCCTATTGTGATCGCGCCTATCGAATCAATGTACATAGTTATCGCGCCTCGAATCAATGTGCATATATATTATGTATGTCTTATTTATTAGACAGGCAAGCAGTTAGCACGATCGCCTTAATATTTCCGACATAAAACATTCGTCCCTTTAGCATATACGTACTTGCTTCCTAGTAAGGGACGAATACTTTATGTCATACATTAACGCCATCGTGCTATAGTGGACGGCGGTTAAGAAGTCAATCCTGACACCTGTCATTTCCATACATTTTATAACCTCAAAGTGATTTTAAGGAAATGACAGGTGTCAGGATTGACTTCTTAACCACCTACTTCTATAGCTAATTTGATAATTAAAATATAAAATTGGCCTAATTATTTAAATATTATTTTTGTACCTACTGCAGTTTATAGGTTCTTTCTTCTCAAGAAAATCCCTGGAAGAATTGCTGCAAATGCTGCAAAGTACGACTATAAAGCTCACTATGAAATAAATAACTAAGGTAAGTTAAATTGTTGTGTTGTATATATTAACCCCTTTAACGCCAAGAATATCTAAAGGTGTTGCATGTTCTCGTGCCTACGGCGCCAATAACGACTATGGGTGTTGACGTACGTTGTCAAAGTCGCCTTGGTGCTTTACACTAAGGTTTATACTCTATCTCTTATATGAAAAATGAGTTGGCCATTCATGCATGAATAATGACGTTCAAAGGGTTAAATACCAGCAGATTGGGCATATTATTCAAAAAACTGTATTATTTATTATACATACCTACCTATACATCACAATAGTTAACAATTTAAATAAACTAAGGTATTTATGTAATCAAATAATCACGCATTCCTTTGAGCAAGATGTTCAGGAGAACAGAACAGTCCGTTAACTCTCAGAATCACATTCGTTTTTCGGGTAAAATCCGGCGTAATAGCGTGGTAGAAATGACACTGTCTTACTAATGTGTCTAATAACACGAATTTCAAATTCTGATTCTATTTTATTTAGATTATGACAAAAAGTCTTATCACAATATTATAGTCATCAACTGAATATTAAGAAAAAAATCCCTTAAATTAAGGCTTATTTACGTGAAGCAACCACCACCATATCAGCCCTAGGACGTCCACTGCTGGACATAGGCCTCCCCCAATTTCATGGGGGGTAAATGCCATAATCGCCACGCTTGGCATTACGTGAAGCATCTTTCTAAAATCTGAATGTGATTGTGAGAGTTAACATGTTCCTAAATCCTAGGTATGTAACTACTTTATGTGCGACACGTGGAACTTTCAATATTAGATCAAAATTTAGAACTGAGTGTTCGCATTAATACCAATATAACCTCTACAGCTATGATTAACAATCATATTCACCGTGTAATTGCCAAGTGGTATTGTATTCACGTAATACATGAACCATCATTTCCAGAAAAACAAAAAGAATGTTATGCCTGGTTCCGTAATTTTTGGATCTTGGTATTCGAAAATAAAAGGCGTTGTCGCGTCAAGATTTAACGACCAACCTAGCACTCAATCTACCTGTTTATTGAAATTCCAACCTGGCAGATTAGTTTTAGAGGCTTAAAAGCGAAGTGGGGCTAGGTCTAGATATACAATACAACGGGCGGTCGATCAGATGATAAAGTGTTTCTCTACAAAGGCCGCTAGTAATAAACAATACAAGACAACCAAGACTGAGTCTATATTCGTCGTTGAATTTTAGACCTACGGATTGCGCAGGTTAAATCTAAGTAGGTTGGAATTGTAATAATTTAGTAACAATTTCTATAAAATGTACAAATACTAAGTGATTTGATTTATAAAGTTAAAAAGAAAAATAAGTATTTTTGTAAGTACATTTCATTTTTACAAAGTAAATTATTTAAGTATATCGTTCCTGTCCAACCCTACCCATGAAAATGATATTTTGTACTTAGATTCTCATAGTAGTGCCATGTATTTCCATATACATATATACAAAAACATCGAATTAAGACTGAAGCAGTCGAAAGTATTTGTATTGTTCCATTGATTTTTTTGTCGGCCTGTTTAGCCTAGTTAGTAGTGCCATTGCCTCCGAAGCTAGAGGTCCCGGGTTCGATTCCCGGTAAGGGCATTTGTTTCTGTGGTGAGCAGAGACATTTGTTTCTGAGACTTGGATGTTTTCTATGTATTTAAGTATACATCTATTAAATATATCGTCGTCTAGTACCCATAACACAAGCCTTGTTGAGATTACTGTGGGACTAGTTCGATTTGTGTAAAAATGTCCCCTTATGTATTTTTTTATTTTATTTATTTATTTATTGATCGATTTATTTTCATTTTCAAAATTAGCTTAGGGTTCATATAAGAATCAATGAGGTGGAGGTCTTGTAATTGCAATTATCTGGTTATTGCAACCAACTTACATATTTCCCTCCAAGATCATTGTATTGAACTACGACCACGCGTGATAAGTTCTTCTGCTAAAAGTATCAGGATAAATTATACGATGTCTTAGAGGGATTTAAGTTAATTGCTATATATAACCAGATAGTTGCTATTAAAAGACTCCGGTTGTCCAACTTCTTTTTTCTGTTTTGGTTAAATGTGTGGTAGAAGCAGTGTTTGACGAGGACTTAAGGAGTAATTTTATGTCCTATTCCTAATGTAACTTAGTAGCCTTTTCTGCTACGGTACTTTCTCGAAAAACTATGTAAATATGTAAATATAAATTGCATATGATGGATATATTTTCAGCCACATTGTAATTTAGCGCAAGGGATCTCCTACTTAACATAATTTTGATAACTTATTGGATTACGCAGCAGGTTCGTAAAAAACTATTTAAACGATTGATCTTAATTTAACCAACAATTTTTTAATGCTATTCCAATAAAGGCTGTAAATAGGTATTTAGGAAATAAAAGAATTAACTTTTATAAGGAAACCGACATGTACCTAATACATATACACCTACTTAAACTTAATACATTGTAGAACTCTGAAAAATGTGCATCTGTTCATTGTTTGGGAATATAATTCATATAACTTTAAATGTTTTTACATCTTTTATTTAACACTTCAATCTATTTGGAACTTTTAGAAGTAATTTACTGAATATTTTATATAGGTAAACACTTTTAAGAAAAGGACCTGTTGTATGCAGTTGTAGCGTGTTCGAATGACTATTAACATATTTCAAATGTATAACACACAAAAACGAACACGTCAGAACTACATACTGTACCGGCCAATAATATATCACCTTTGTGTTTTTTTTTAAGTAAACATGTATATAGTAATATACAGGTGTCCCAAGAAGTAGTGATATACTGAAGCTGGGAGGTAGAGGACCTAGAGGGCTATCTGAATCACCCCTATGTATGTTCCGCGATTTTTAGTATTTTCGGAGTTATGTTTTTTTTTTAATTTTTCCCCTATCGCCGCGTACGATGAGATTTTTATTTATGGTGAAGTGAATTATTGCGGTAGATGTTTTGTGTGCTAAGCTGATAGATAGGCCAATTCAGTATGGTAACATTTACTATCGTTAGATCTTTGAATGCCTTAAAAAAAAAATTAAATGCCAAGAAAGATAAAATTACCCAGTATGTTCACAACTTCAAGGGCCCTTAAAAAAATAAAATCACATAAAAAATAATTACCGATTGGCTTTTTAAAACTTGCTCTATCTATCAGGTAGCTACCCTGAAAATTTCATTTTATTATTAATAAGGCTTCAATCAAAAAATTGAAATCTAACTGTGGTAAGTGCAAAATTTTTAGGGGGTGATTCAGATAGCCCTCTAGGTCCTCTACCTCCCAGCTTCAGTATATCACTACTTCTTGGGACACCCTGTATATTCTTAAGATTATAAAGTGTAAATATTACCCAGAGCTTTACCAAAAATTAGAATGCATATTTCAATAAAATAATGTGAAAGCACAGTTATACTCATTATGTCATTATATACTTAAAACCTGCACTACATAACAAAGTGCAGTCGGTCTTTATGAACCTATTATAAATCAAAAGAAGTGATAGATTAACATTTTATGTATTTATTAAAGTGTAACAACATTAATACTTTGTAGCAAAGCCTTTTGGTTCAATAACTGCTTTACAGCGTCTAGGCATAGAGTCCACGAGAGCGTCAATAGTTGATTGACGGATTTTATGCCATTCCTCCTGTAGCTGAGAGAACTTGGTTGCTTGGCTCGCATTAGTGGCTCTTTTACCTTTCAAACGTCTTTCTAGTTCATCCCATAGCGGCTCTATTATATTTAAGTCAGGGGATTGACTTGGCCAGTCCATTAGAGTAACGCGTCGCCACTTGAACCATTCTGTGACACGTTTTGCACGATGCTTTGGATCGTTGTCCTGCTGAAACACAAACCCGCGGCCCAGAAATCGTCGTGCATATGGTAACATCACATTTTCCAGAATATCTAAGTACACATTCTGGTCCACAATGCCTTCAATTTTATGAAGGGGGCCCATGACTTTAGCGGAAAAGGCACCCCACACCATTACAGAGCCTCCTCCTTGTTTTACCGTGGGAAGTTGGTACTTGGGCTTATATCGGGTAGCAGTAGGGCGACGTACCCACTTTATACCATCGCTTCCAAATAAAAGAAACTTGCTCTCATCGCTCCAGAGTATATCAGACCCTTGTCGCCGCGGTGTCCAGTGTTCGCGTGCTTTACACCAAGCTACTCTTATCTTTCGGTTCTTCTCAGATTTAAGCGGTTTCTTTACAGGGCGTCTTCCGTTTAATCCGGCGTTCTGCAAACGACGTCGGACAGTCCGTAAAGATGGAGTACGCTGTCCTGGGGTTGATATTTCTTTGACTATATGCGTCGCAGTTAACCGAGGATTCTCACGTGAGACTCGCAAAATGTTACGGTCGGTCACATGTGTAATACAACGTGGTCTGCCACGTGTTTTATTGCCAATGGAACTTCTTGGTGACTTAAATCGCTTCAGCAACTTAGTAATCGTGGTTCTTGATACACTAAACTGCTGCGAAAGCTGTTTGTGGGTACACCCTTGCTTGTAGCCGGCAAAGATAGCTTGTTGTTGACAGGGATTCAAATTTTTCGCCCCACGAGTCTTCGTCATCTTCACCTCGTTAACCACCTATCGTTTTTAAGCTATTTTTGGTAATAATTTCACATTTACATACAGCTGTAGGAAAACTGCCCTGTAGTGTTTTTGCGGAAAAAAACAAAAAACTAAATAAAAACCTTTTTCTCAAACATGCGCCTAAATGTATGCATTAATGTCACGAAAAGAGGACTTGAAGTTACCTGTTTATGGCTCCCTACATTACTTCTTGGCCGGCGGCCAAGAAGTAATGTATGGAGAATGTATGAAACTAACATTATTGTCCGCTGCTCTAACTTTTTAAATTTGCTTACTAAAATCAACTGATAAAGGAAATATTACATAGAGCCAACCGCCACGATTGTGTATATATATTTTTAATTCGTTATGTAAATTGGTATTTTTTTAGGTTTTTCCGTTTTTTTTTATCGTTCATGTATTTTGTTGTTTTTTTTTTCGACTTTTTCAAGTATTTATGTATTTTTTTAGTTTGTTTAGTGTTATTTTGTAGCGTTTTTTGTTTTTTGATATTTTTGGACTTTTTAAAAGTTTTTTCGTATTTTTTTGTACATTTCGACATTTTTTTTTCATTTTTCCATGTTTTTTTGGTATTTTTTTAGTTTTTACGTGTTTTTGGTATTTTTTAGTTCTTTCGTGTTTTTTTAAATGGTGCTTGTATTTTGTAGCATTTTTCGTGTTTTTATTTAATTTCCGTTATTTGTCGTGATGCTTTGCTATTTATGGACGTTTAGTATTTTTTAGTTTTTTTTTACATTGTAGTTTTTTTTGTTTTTTCTTCTAACATGTTTGAGAAAAGTACTATACAATCCTCGGCCGGAACAGGGATTGCAGGACTCGTTTTATCCGGCCTCGTCTACGACTCGGCCGTTTATCCCAAACTCGTCCAGCAATCCCTTACTTCACGGCCTCTGCAGTAATGTACTATATATGTGGCCAGGTTTTCTTATCGCTCGTCAAAAGAGTATACTACCTATTGCATGAAGAGATAAGGTAAAAACATTTAGGAATATATGAAAAAAAGTTTCGCTCTAAATACCTAAAGGGGATATATTATTGGCCGGTACTGTACAACAGGTCCTTTTTTTAAGATTTTTACTTATAACGTAATATTATTCTTCATTAAGGGGGCGTGATATTGGCGAATTTTCGACCCTCGCCAGCATAGTGAAATTATGCAGTCTCGACTCCCTTCCTCCCCTGCCTTCCCTATAATCTTGCGTAAGATTTAATAAAATGCGTATTTTATGTGCACTTTATTGCGTCTATTTAAAACATGCTCTGGTTATTAATAAAGAAAAAGAAATACTAACATTTCTAACCTCAAAATATCGTTCTTCATTTTACAATTTGTTGAAAAAACATGATATTTGTGGGACCCGCCCTCACCCCCACTTGAGATTATGTGAGATTTTCTCGACCCTCCCTTATTAACACCTTACGTAATTAATGGACACCCCATAACAGACTTCAGAGATTTAGGGTCGGTTGCACCAAACCGTCTGTAATTGTAAGCGGTCTTCGTCAAAATCTGACGATCACATGTGGATTTTAACGACCGTTAAATCCGTTGGGTTGCACCATCTTCAAAATCACGGATTGTAATTGTTAATCGGGTTGCCACTTAAGAAACGCACTTTCACCAAAATAATTTTCGGGTAATTATTTTTGCATATAGCAACCGAGCATGCAAATTCATTTTTGTCTGTGCTCATGTCACTTTTGACAAGAGATAAAAACGCGCTAAAAGCAGCTATTTATTAAAATACTGATAAATTCGACAATATTTTAAGAATATACGTTACTTACACGATCAAATAACAAAAAAAGTGTAGTCAAGAAACTTGCCTCTAATATTCATGGGCACAATACAGTCTACCGAGTGAGATTTCTCAAAACGACGACCCTTTATTAGAACATCTTGTGTTTCACAAGCATTCGGAGCTTTATATGTTAGATGGATGATATTCTCCTTCTTCAATACCTACGGTGAGTTATAATATTTTACGTCTATTACATACTACCGCTACCTACCTACTCACGAAACCTAACATAACCTCTTAAGCTGTTTACAAACTAAATTTTAGTTTCAGTAGCCGAGCGTTAAAACACGCGACTTTCAATTTGGAGGTTGTGGGTTTGAAACCCGGCTTTTACTTGGTTAGAGTGTGAAATATCATATGACATCGATTATAACTTATAACATTAGCTTTTGGGTGACGGCGAACATCAACTGGTTTAGTTCCAACAGGTCTAGTTTTCCCTCTGGCTTGGAAGGCCAGACGGCAGTCGCTTTTATAAACTAGTGCCTATGCCTAATCCTTGAATTTGGATACCTAAGCAGACCCGGGAGTCCTTTAGGACATAACTAAAACAACTAGATTTTTGTAGTAAAAATCTCAACAAATAGATGTTGATATATAAAAATACTTGTATGGTGTAAATATCACATGTCATGTTTTTATTAATATGGGAATTTATTTCAGGTGCAGAATTAAGATGCATGAGCACTTATTTTAGACCTAAGTGAAAGAAACAAAAATGTGTGGCACATTCAAACCAATTGAAATGGAATTAATAATACTGGGATTAATAGGTTATGAGAAGAACTTTACATAAGCTTCTTGTCAAATGTAATAAAAAAGATGATTAAAATTGTTCATAGTTTTGTTTATTATTGGCCTTTACAGATATCTACTGCTTAGTTTTGTTCTTTTTTGATTTCATCCCAAATGCACTTAGGTACATATTAGGTTGGTAGGTAAGATATCACATCATTACACACTGCAATTTCACCAGCTTTTGCTATATACCCATATCTTCCTCATAAAAATAGTGATGTCAGCCATTAAATAGAATAGACTATCATTTTCTCCCAATACCTTGGTTCATTTAGATTTCATCAACCCACAATAATCCCTGTACTCCCTAACCTAGCCGGTGCTGTGTCCCATCACTCCCAACTCAGTCTACACTTTTATTTCATTAAAGTGTCAAATAGGCTTCTTGTTCTGCTCCAAATATGAGCAAGATGACATTCTGCCACACCATACCGATATCTTTAATTCCAGTATCGATAAATAAAACAAATACATTCATAAATAAATTGACAAAATTTTATTGTTATATTACTCATATTATTTGAATATAATAGGATAAACCTATACTATTGTTTTATGTATTTACATATATTATTTTTGAAAGCAAATCTATGAACTAATTATTGCAAAACAAACAAATTTTGCCACTCTTTGGGGTAGGCCAATGTCATAGCAGTCAGGTCCTTTGACTGATATGATGATGAAACAAAGTTTGGGAACTCTATATATTTGTTTCACAAATTTATTTATCAAATTGGTCATGCAATTAAATGTATTGTGTTATCTTTATCTGTAAACAATACCGAGGTAATGTGTAGAATACATGGGGTGTAGGTTGCTTTGCTCTTCTGCTGGTCCACCTGCAGTGTGTAAATTAACTCATCTGTTACACACATGGATGGCTGCATTTCGATAATGCGATACTGTATAGAATACTAAGTACCCCAACATTTTAGGTATATCAATATAGTAGCTAGGTACTGTACAGAATACTAAGTCCTAGGTGCATATTAAAATACATAAGGTCTAAGGTTACATGTCCCTAGCATGTACTAGAAATAAATACCTATCCATGGGGTTATTTCTAATAGATGCTAGACACAAAGAGATGTAGATCTACAACTCTTTATTTTTTAAAATGAGAATGGTAGAAACATTTGTGGACTTGTCCAAAATAGAAGTTGACTTTGAGCCCTCATGTACATGCATATGAAATGACAGGCAAATAACAAAGTCTGCTGTAAGCATCTTCACCGATCTTTATTGCTTTATCTAGCATTTGTCTGAATGTAACTATGTCCAATGAAGGGGTAATTGAAATGTGATTGAATGAATGATTATCTAATAAAACAACACATGTAATAATAGTTGTACTGTTTAATATTTTTTAACACATTCAAACGTAATATGGCACACTCACTTACTACAGAATGTTTAAAACAATTTAGGCTTGCTGAAAGCTGTTCATCATTTGTAAGTTAAACTTGTTTGTTGTTGTGACACCATTTTATACTTCTGTAAAGTTTGATACACGAAGATCACTGAGGTAACACAATAATGTTAGTTTTTCATCTTCTCTTGATTTTCATAGCATAGCCCTTGAATGTCCGTTTTAAACCACTTTTATGTTGTCCGATATTTTCCGTTGTTTCGGTATATATTTCATCCTATACTGTAAGGCGTGTGAGACATGAAACAGTCTGTTCTCTGTCTAGGATATCTGCACTAATACCATATCGTCTTTCAAGCTACAAACTAGATTTAATTCACATCACAAAAGTTTGTAAAAGTTTCCTTTGTTGCGAAGCGAAAATGTTGGTTGACAGACAGAAGTGAAGTAGGCATAAATCAGGTTATAGAATCGCGTTCCGATACTTTCCGCAAATTGCTACAAAATACACTGCCATTTAATTATTAAATTTTTGCAATTTATTACTTAAATTGTCAAGAAAAACTAGTTTTCATAATAAATACGGTACTATGCCGCCATATTTGACGAATGGATTTGACGTTAACAGGGGACTAGTATTCTTTGACCTGTGACAGGGGGTCGGACCACTGGTTAATGTAATCGTCAAAATTTAACGTACGTCAAGGCTACGAATGGATGGTGCAACGCAAAAATGGAGTTAACGTACGTCAGCGCCATATTTAACGTTGACCGGCCTGTAATCGTAGGTTGGTGCAACCGGCCCTAACTATCTGTTTGTGTTTACCCTACCTATCGGATCGGGGTTTCTCCTTCATCTATGATCGGGGTAAGATAGCTACCTAACGTTGTTTCTCCGCTCTGGCTAGTATTAGAGATTATGGCTGGGTTGCACCAACTTACGATCACAGACTGATCAGCGTTAAATATGGCGCCGACAGCTGTCATGCCATAGAAACTTGTCAAACTTTCCATACATTCCGATTTTAACGAACACAGCTTACGATTACAGGCGGTTTGGTGCAACCCAGCCTAAGGGTCGGTTGCACCAAACCGTCTGTAATTGTAAGCGGTCTTTGTCAAAATCTGACGATCACATGCTGATTTTAACGACCGTTAAATCCGTTGGGTTGCACCATCTTCAAAATCAAGGATTGTGATTGTTAATCGGGTTGCCACTTAAGAAACGCACTTCCACCAAAATAATTTTCGGGTAATTATTTTTTCATATAGCAACCGAGCATGAAAATTCATTTTTGTTTGTGCTTATGTCACTTTTGACAAGATAAAAACGCGCTAAAAGCAGCTATTTATTAAAATACTGATAAATTAGATAATATTTTAGAGAATATACGTTACTTACACGATCAAATAACAAAAAAAGTGTAGTCAAGAAACTTGCCTCTAATATTCATGGGCACAATACAGTCTACCGAGTGAGATTTCTCAAAACGACGACCCTTCATTAGAACATCTTGTGTTTCACAAGCATTCCGAGCTTTATATGTTGGATGGATGATATTCTCCTTCTTCAATACCTACGGTGAGTTATAATATTTTACGTCTATTACATACTACCGCTACCTACCTACTCACAAAACCTAACCTAACCTCTAAAGCTGTTTACAAACTAGTTTCAGTAGCCGAGCGTTAAAGCACGCGACTTTCAATCTGGAGGTTGTGGGTTCGAAACCCGGCTTTTACTTGGTCAGAGTGTGAAATATCATATGACATCGATTATAACTTATAACATTAGCTTTTGGGTGACGGCGAACATCAACTGGTTTAGTTCCAACAGGTCTAGTTTTCCATCTGGCTTGGAAGGCCAGAGATGGCAGTCCCTTTTATAAAACTAGTGCCTATGCCTAATCCTTGAATTTGGATACCAAAGCAGACCCCGGGCTCCTTTAGGACATAACTAAAACAACTTGATTTTTGTAGTAAAAATCTCAATAAGTAGATGTTGATATATACAAATACTTGTATGGTGTAAATATCATATATGTCATGTATTTTATTAATATGGGAATTTCTTTCAGGTGCAGAATTAAGATGCATGAGCAATTACTTTAGACTGAAGTGAAAGAAACAAAAATGTGTGGCACATTCAAACCAATTGAAATGGAATTATTAATACCGGGATTAATAGTGACCTAGAAGAACTTAATAAAAATGATGATTTAAATTGTTCAGTTTTGTTTATTATTGGCCTTTACAGATATTAACTGCCTACAATGTTTAGTTTTTTTCTTTTTTGATTTCATACCAAATGCACTTACATATTAGGTTGGTTGTTGGTAGGTATGATATTAAAAACTGCAATTTCATCAGCTATTGCTAGACCCTATCTTCCTCATAAAAATAGTGATGTCAGGCATTAAATAGATAAAACCATCATTTTCACCCAATACCTTGGTTCATTTAGATTTCATCAACCCGGAATAACCCCTTTGCTGTCGTATCATGGGAGTGATGTGTGTGGGTGTGATGGGTGTTTGCCACTCAGTCTTCTTGTTCTGGTCCAAATATGAGCAAGATGACATTCTGCTACACCATACCGATATCTTTAAGTCCAGTATTTATAAATAAAACAACATTTCTAAATAAATTGTCAAAATTTTGTTATATTACTCATATTATTTGAATATAATAGGATAAACCTTTACTATTGTTTTATGTATTTATATTATTTTTGAAAGCAAATTTTATGAACTAATTATTGCAAAACAAACAAATTTTGGCACTCTGGGGCCTATGTCATAGCAGTGGAGGTACTTTGACTGATATGATGATGATGATGATGATGATGATGATGAAACAAAGTTTGGGAGCCCTGTACGAGTATGATATATTTGTTTTACAAATTAATTTATCGAATCGGTCATGCAATTAAATGTAATGTTATCTGTAAACAATACTGAGGTAATGTGTGGAATATGTGGGGTGTGGGTTGCTTTGCTCTTCTGCTGGTCCACCTGCAGTGTGAAAATTAACTCATCTTTTACACACATGACTGGCTGCATTTTGATACTGCAATACTGTACAGAATACTAAGTACCCCAACATTTTAGGTATGTCAATATAATAGCTAGGTACTGTACCGAATACAGATTCCTGGTAACATGTACATTTATCTAAGCTGAGGTGTATATTAAAATACATAAGGTCTAAGGTTACATGTCCCTAGTATGTATTAGAAATAAATACCTATCCATGGGGTTATTTCTAATAGATGCTAGAGACATAAAGAGATGTAGTTCTACAACTCTTTATTTTTCAAAATGAGATAGATAGAAACATTTGTGGACTTGTTCAATATAGCAAGTTGACTTTGAGCCCTCATGTACATGCATATGAAATGACAGGAAAATAACAAAGTCTGCTGTAAGCATCCTTCACCAACCTTTATTTTAGGATTTGTCTGAATGTGAAAGTCACTAGGTCCAATGAAGGGTTAAATCAAATGTGATTGAATGAACCAGTACTTACAAAAAAAACATGTAATAATAGTTGAACTGTTTAATATTTTTCAACACATTCAAATGTTTAATACAATTTAGGCTTGCTGAAAATTGTTCATCATTGTAAGTTAAACTTGTTTATTGTTGTTGTGATGAACTTGTGACACTATTTTATACTTCTGTAAAGTTTGATACACGAAGATCACTGAGGTAACACAATAATGTTAGTTTTCTAATGTAAATTCGGTCTTCTCTTCATTTTGATAGCATAGCCCTTGAATATCCGCTTCAAAACAACTTTTATATGTTGTCCGATATTTTCCGTTGTTTCGGTATATACTTCATCCTATATTGTAAGGCCTGTGAGACATGAATCAGTCTGTTCTTTGTCTAGGATATCTGCACTACAACCATATCGTCTTTCAAACTAGAAACTACATTTAATTCACATCACAAAAGTTTGTAAAAGTTTCCTTTGTTGCCGAGCGAAAAATTTGGTTGACAGAAGTGATTTAGGCATAAATCAGGTTACAGAATCGCGTTCCGATACTTTCCGCAAACTGCTACATAATACGCTGCCATTTATTAATTAAATTTCTGTAATTTATTACGTAAATGGTCAAGAAAAACTAACTTTCATAATAAATATGGTACTATGCCGCCATATTTGACGAATGGATTTGACGTTAACAGGGGGTCGGACCACTGGTTAATGTAATCGTCATAATTTAACGTACGTCAAGGCTACGAACGGATGGTGCAACGCAAAAATGGAGTTAACGTACGTCAGCGCCATATTTGACGTTGACCGGCCTGTAATCGTAGGTTGGTGCAACCGGCCCTAAGACGCATACATATTTTAACGAGGGGCGTTAGCGGAAAATTGCAAACGAGAGTCTATCAGGGGCTTTTGATATCTCGAGTTCGCAATTTTCTGACGTCGCTGGAGCGTCCTTGCGAGAGGAGCGCACATTTTCAATATTTCAACCAATCACAAAGCAAAGCAGTATTCTTGCGGCGCGCGGCCTGCTAAATTTTTCAGCTTCAATATATCAGCCAATTACAGAGCAGTGTTCTTGTGGAGCGCGGCCAACTAGATTTTTTTAACAAAGCAGATTACACACAAACTCATAACTCCCTCGAGAATTATAAGAATCCATAACTCCCGGAGGTAAATCGGCTATAACTGTTCTATACGCCTGTCTATAATGAGACCCTTTACGAGCAAGTGTGATGTAAACAACTATTTCGTCGCACTTCGCATGCAATTTCTCGCAACACTTCGATTCTCCTCGTCGGTCTACCATGGCCATAAATGGGGCAGAGAGCGTCTAAAGTGAATCAATGTTTGATGTTTGCTGGGAACTGCTGCGAGGGCGCTAACTCCTGCCCACTGCCAACTTCCATAGTCGCAGCAAAAGGCGATCATTCTGCAAACAAAACCGAGCACTTCGTATCCCCCTAGGTGGCAACCCCGCCAACGGACTAAAGCATGGTAGGTTAAGCACAAGGGTGGTGGGTTAAAAATAACTGATTAATGAAACCGAAGCAGAGACAAGCCTGAGGGCCTACTCCGAACTTCGAAAATCTAACTTCGTATCGTGCCGTCCCTTTCCGTCATACGAGAGTGAAGGGAAGGCGCGACACGAAGTTCGATTTTCGAAGTTCGGAGTAGGCCCCCCTGACCGTATTTAGGCTTCATTCGTGCTTTTGGTAAGGAAAAAGCGCAAAAAACTTTATTGTTGTATTTCTAAGAAACAGAAAAGTCACTCTGATTTCAATGTCTGAAATCTGATTACTTATCTTATTTGCACAAGTCAGATCCTTTTTTAAGGTTCCGTAGCCAAATTGGGCAAAACGGAATCCTTCTAGTTTCGTCATATCCGTCTGTCTGTTTGTCTGTCAGTATACCTGTATCTGTATCCCATCAAAATATAAATGTGAAAATGGCAGCCAAGTTCAATATGCGAGGCGTGGTTGTCGTCTCACCGACAAAAGAATTGAGATCTAAATGGGTGCCAAGTTCCGTAGATTCTCTGAAATGGTGCCAAGTCCGGCACTACATTGTTTACAGTAAAACTAATTTACTGCGGCTTAATGCATCAGCCTGTACGAGATTAGAATGGCTCTTAAGCAGCTGAGGAACAACAGGGCACCCGGTGAAGACGGAATTACAGCTGAACTCATGAAGGCGGGTTGGTTTTCCTTAGGGCCCTTCAGAAGTTGTTCGACTCCGTCTTACTGGAAGGGAAAACTCCAAAGGCATGGAACAGAGGTGTGGTGGTGCTGTTCTTCAAAAAGGGTGACAACTCCTTACTGAAGAACTACCGACCCATTTCACTTCTGAGCCATGTCTATAAGCTGTTTTCAAGAGTCATTACGAACCGTTTCGCACGCAGGCTAGATGACTTCCAGCCTCCCGAACAAGCCGGTTTCCGAAGAGGCTTTAGCACCGTAGACCACATCCATACCTCCGTCGGGTTATACAGAAGACTGAGGAGTATAACCTGCCCCTCTGTTTAGCGTTCGTGGACTACGAGAAAGCCTTCGATTCGATTGAAACGTGGGCTGTACTACAATCTCTCCAACGGTGCCAAGTGGACTACCGCTATATCGAAGTGCTGAAGTGTTTGTACGAGAACGCCACTATGTCAGTCCGACTCCAGGACCAGAACTCAAAGCCTATTCCGTTGCAGCGGGGAGTCAGGCAAGGAGATGTTATTTCTCCTAAACTGTTCTCCGCTGCACTGGGGGATGTTTTCAAGACTCTGGACTGGAGAAGGCTAGGCATCAACATAAACGGCGACTACCTCACTCACCTTCGGTTTACTGACGATATAGTAGTCTTGGCCGAGACCATGGAGGATTAAAGTACAATGCTCAATGACCTCAGTAAAGCCTCCGAGCGAGTTGGTCTAAGGATGAACATAGACAAGACGAAGATCATGTCAAATGTCCATGTCGCACCAACTCCCTTAACAATCGGACACTTTACGCTCGAAGTTGTAGACGATTACATATACCTAGGACAGACTGTCCAGTTAGGTAGGTCCAACGTCGAGAAAGAGGTTAATCGTCGAATCCGACTCGGCTGGGCAGCGTTCGGGAACCTACGGCACATCTTTTCGTCCAATATTCCGCAGTGTCTCAAAACAAAAGTCTTTGACCAGTGTGTGTTGCCAGTGATGACATATGGCACTGAAACGTGGTCGCTTACTATGGGCCTTATAAGAAGGCTCAAAGTCACCCAAAGGGCAATGGAGCGAGCTATGTTGGGAGTTTCTCTGCGTAATCGCATCAGGAATGAGGCCATCCGCAGCAGAACCAAAGTGACCGATATAGCCCTCCGAATCGCTAAACTTAAGTGGCAGTGGGCAGGGCACATAGCACGTAGAACCGATGGCCGTGGGGCGGAAAGGTGAAGGTCGCGGGTGTCTGCTGGATGCGGGTGGCGCAGGACCGGTCATTATGGAAGTCTTTGGGGGAGGCCTATGTCCAGTCATGTGGACGTCTTTCGGCTGACATGATGATGATGATGAAGAGCGAATACACGAGTTACTAAACAAAATACCCAAATCGCTGTAGGTACACCTCAAGTATTTGAAGAGTTCCCTCGATTTTTCCAGGACCCTATGATTAGATTCTTACCTGATAATTATGGGACTACCCCTGAAGTATACCGTTTCAAACAAAAAAAGAATTTTCCAAATCGGTTAATAAATGACGGAGTTCTGAGGTAACTAGCATAAATAATAAAAGTAATAAAAAAATTATTGTTTTCGGATTTTTTCTGGTGTACACACACAATTATCAAGCTGCATGCCAAATTTCATCTTTCTAGGCACCTGAAAGTGGGTTAGGTTTTTGATTACTAGTCAGTCAGTAGTAAAAATGCCGTTTATTGGAATTTAATATCTCAATAACTTATTAAACCTATATTTAAGAAATTTGGGGTTCTAGTTGTTCTAAAGGATCTTAATACATGTACCAAATTAATTTTGCAGCTACAGCCGCTGCATGAAAGCCTTGGCTGTAAACACCACTGGCATCAGCCTGCCACAGGGATCATATATGCAATCTATATTAGTAAGCACAGCTCTTTTCGTCAAGCCGGTATTTGAAATTTTCCTATGATACGTGAACGCATCAGACACATAGTTCCTTTTGACGCCGAATACCTTCACAGACCCTTCATTTTGAGGCTCAAATGAAAACTTAGCAATATGTCTACTATGCTCTGCTGGAGTTTAGGACCAGCATGCAGAACCTGGTTTAAAGATACGCCTGTAGAAGAGGGCATAGCAGCATCAAATACCACTCTTCGTTTAGTGGCAGAAGACTCCTCTTTCGTCACAACGTGATGAGCAAGGTAAAATTTTCCACCCCCAGGTGGGTCGAGAACAGGCTCCGTGTGCTTCTCGTCTAAGTATTCCTTCAATATTTTGCTATACTCCGCTTTGAGTACAGGATCTCTTTTGAATCTCCTCTCCAAACTCAAAAGTCTCCGAATAGCCAGTTCACGACTATCACCCAACTCCGTTTGATTAGAAGATATAGAAACATTTACTGCTTAAGACCTATACAATCAATATCTAAATACAGGTGTAACATAACACAGCTCGCTGGTCATGTCACTTTCATATTAAAATAATTTCCCAAGAGACAGCTGATTACATTCATTTTTTTTCTTAAAAATCATTATGAATTTATAAGGTATATTTGAGAGACTTGGCGAGGACACTGCCGTATCCCATATATTATTTTAAGGTCGATCTATATATCTAAACAAAGTTTACCTAAAGTAAAAGCATTTGCGTTAAAGAAACATTTGTAAACAGAATTCATTCGAAATAAATGGTTAAAAAGAAGGGAAATATAAACTAGTACTAACATTACGTCCGAATACCTTTATTTATACCAGCTTAATCTATAACATAATATAAATACCACATTAGAAATAAATCTTTCACCTAATTTTTACGTTATTAGTAATAACGTAAAAATTAGGTGAAAGATTTATTAGTAATAACGTAAAAATTAGGTGAAAGATTTATTTCTAATGTGGTATTTATATTAAGTAATAACTTATTACTTACTTCGCATCAAGCCAAGACAAAACACTCGGTAAACGAATTTCAACTTTATCCGTAAAGGCCTAAGACCTATTTCTTACCTTATTACTTGCCTCCCTTCAAATAAAGATAAATAACTTTTCAGGTGTCATACGATTTTCTACCTTATTAGTATAGGTATGCCTATACTAATAAGGTAGAAAATCGTATGACACCTGAAAAGGAGCATCTACTCGTAAGAATAGGGCGTTACAATCTCTAATGACGGAAGGAGTAGTTGTGTGTCCAAGTTGTCTAGGATGTCCAAAGTGTCCAAGATGTCCACAGTGTCCAAGATGTCCACAGTGTCCAAGATGTCCACAGTGTCCAGGATGTCCAAGGTGTCCACAGTGTCCAAGATGTCCACAATGTCCAAGATGTCCCCAGTGTCCAAGTTGTCCAACATGTCCAAAGTGTCCAAGGTCTCCGGCGTCCACAGTGTCCAAGATTTCCACAGTGTCCAAGGTGTCCACAGTGTCAAAGGTGTCCACAGTGTCCAAGGTGTCCAAGATGTCCAAAGTGTCCAAGATGTCAACAGTGTCCAAGATGTCAACAGTGTCCAAGGTGTCCACAGTGTCCAAGATGTCCACAGTGTCCAAGACGTCCACAGTGTCCAAAATGTCCACAGTGTCCAAAATGTCCACAGTGTCCAAGGTGTCCACAGTGTCCAAGATGTCCACAGTGTCCAAGATATCCATAGTGTCCAAGGTGTCCACGATGTCCAAGTTGTCCAACATGTCTAGTCGGATAGTATAAAAGGCGGAATTAGGGCGGGGCGCAGGTAGTTAAATTTGGTCGGTCGGACTGCAGTGTCTCTGGCATTGCGTTATCAGTGTATTTTCGTGTTACTTACGGGAGTGTTCCTATTCATTAAGGTCGAGATTCCCTTGCAGTGCGGAACCTCTGCTCGGTGGAGAATCTCTCCTTGTTTTTAATTTATTTACTTACTCTTTCTTTTATGTGGTTGTGATTAGTAATATAAGCCAGGCAGATCGCTGTCCGGGTTTGCGGTATAAATGCGCGGGGTGCACGGTGTCGAGCTCTGTTTGCCCTGGAGTAACAGAGGAGTACCAGATTGGAGGTATCGTCTGGCGTCATCACTTTGCCAGCGTGGATGGCGCGTCTGGGCCCCTTCATGCCCGATTTCCGGTTGCGGAGTGGAGGTGAGAGCTGCCATGGTTTGGGTTGGCGCCATGGTGTGAGCTCCGCTCGCAGAGGTTCGTGATATTCGAGGTATGGTCTTGATGTATTTATGTATCGATTGCTTTTATATACACCTATGAATGCCCTTGGGTGGTGCGAGGGAAGGCATTTATACAGGCTGATAGTTTTTGCAATCCTCAGTTTAGTAGACTGAACTTTTACAGTTTGGAGTAGGGAAAGCACATACTTATATGAAGCTAAAATCCGGAATTGGAATTAATTTCAAATAGGCAGATTAGGGCAATACTTAGGATAGAGTTAGGATTAATTTCACACACTAAAGCTTAGGTAATAGGTTTTTAGCAGGTTAATTTAGAACTTATATTCTAGGGCTATTTAGGTGACCTAAATATGGGAAACAAGTTTATAGGGTGATTTAGGGAACAAATAGGTATGGGAGTAGTAGTGGTAGGGTACTTGTGTGTAGTATTCCTCTGATTTGGTATTCTAAGTAACAGTTGTGAAGACTCAGGTCTTAGGCATTTAGGTAGTGTAAATATAGTTATCAGAATAAGACTACCAGTTGTAGGGTGTTTTTAGGGATAAATAGTTGCAATATCAGCTGAGATCTTAGGCATTAGAGGTCTAGGTTTCTGGTATCAAGGGTGGGAAGTGCTGAGTCTTCGTTTATTTATAACTAAAGTTGTTCATAATAAATTATACTTAGTCGGCTCATAAGTTCTGTCACTGGCCTTTAAAATTTAAATTTGGAACTCCTAAAACAAAAACCGTTGTGCATTTGAATTTCGAATCTTTTTTTAAATATTTGAGTAGTATAATTTTGCAATATTCTGTTTTTTTAACATGGAGTGGACGCTTAAAGATAGCCGTACCGCAATAATTGCACTATATCGCTGTGGACACTCGCCGACTAAAATTTTTAAGCTACTTGAAAATTTAAAATTCTCTCTAAGATTTGTGTCTCGTACCATAGAAAGATACAGTGAGGAGTGGTGTTTAAATGACAAGAAAAGAAGCGGTCGTCCGCGTACAGCTAGGACTCCAGCGGTTGTACAAGCAATTAGGGCACGCATTGCCAGAAATCCCGCTAGGAAACAAAAAGTTATGGCCCTCCAGATGGGTTTGAGCAGAAACACGGTGAAAAGAGTGCTTAATCAAGACCTGAGACTTCGTGCTTATAAACGAAAAACTGGCCATCTTCTCAATGGTCGGCTTAAAGCTTTAAGGCTTAAAAGATCTAAAGCTTTATTGAAGAAGTACGCTAAAAATAAGCATCGTTGTATACTGTTTTCGGACAAGAAAATTTTTGACATCGAAGAAAACTGTAATAAACAAAATGATAGAGTTTACGCTCGCAATAGTAAAGAAGCGTCTAATAGCATTCTCCGTATTCAAAGAGGTCATCACCCTTCATCTGTGATGGTTTGGCTGGGAGTTTCTTTTGCGGGCGTCACTAGTATGCATTTTTGTGAGAAAGGAGTAAAAACTAGTGCCAAAGTGTACCAAGACACGGTGTTGACTAATATTGTGAAACCACTATCCCATACGATGTTTCTAAACCAGCATTGGGTTTTCCAGCAGGACTCTGCTCCTGCCCATAAGGCAAAGTCTACACAAGCCTGGCTCGCCTCCAATAAAATCGACTTTATACGGCATGAAGATTGGCCCTCCTCTAGCCCAGATCTTAATCCGTTAGACTATAAAATATGGCAGTGTTTAGAGGAAAAGGTGTGCTCAAAACCTCATGCAAATCTAGACTCGCTGAAAAAATCCCTTGCTACGGCAGTGGCCAATATCGACATGAAAGTGGTGCGTGAATCCATTGACGACTGGCCACGCGGACTTCAAGCCTGTGTAGATAATTATGGCGGTCATTTTGAATAAATATTATACATTTAGATTCTCTAGTTTATAAGCTTTCAAACGCTGTACAAATTATACGGAATAAACTTAAACTTTTGTTTTTATTTGATACTATGTATATGACAGAACTTATGAGCCGACTAAATAGATAGGAAATCAATTTATTCTGGAATATCGAATAAATTGATTTAGGACCTAATGGTGAGGCGGAGCAATCCATTAGTTGTTAGTTACTGTGAGTAGATGAAAGCTCGGATCAGTAACTAACCAGTAACAGTTGACTTCTAAAAGACTCAGAGTTCCTGACCTTCATATATCAGAATTGGTAGTGTTAGAGCTTACTGGCTGTTAGGGACCCCTAGGGTTCAGAGGTTTTAGCACATCCAAGTGAAATGGTTAGTTAGAGATGATTCGCAATCATCTACAAGACTGATTAATGAGCTTATTCTCATTAGGGAGTCTAGATCGTATTAGCTTAGCATAGAGGTCATACCCTATCCTACCGGTCCAGTAGCACGGTATGGAAGCGAGAGATTGCTCCATACCAATAATGATCAATCAAAATTATTCTTAGCTAGCTAGGATATCAAGTATTAGTTCTATGTTAGGGAATAATTATGAAATAATTTTGTTTTTAGGGAAACTGAGTGGCTTTTAAGGAAAATGTTGCCTTTCTTTAAAAACCCAATGGCTACTGACACCGGCAAGAGACCAGGCTACGTTAAGGTTGGGGTTAAATTTCAACAAACAATAATTATTTATCCTATTTTGAACTCTATGAACTTCGGAATAGCCAAAGTTCAATAATTAGTTTTCCCTGTAGCAAATAAAGTTCTATATGTAGGAAGGTTAGTATTAGTAACGATTATGAGTAGCTAGGTTAAATAGGCTTCATTCTAGGTAGGTTTAGGTAACTTAAGTTAGAGCATGGAATATCGGAGCCTTTTTTAAATATTAAAGGGTGAGTACTATTAAATTGTCGCTAACATTTTCCGTTCTATTTTTCTGACCTTGCAACCTGTTTTGATAAAACTTTTCAGATATGAAATTTAAAACTTTTTTTCATCTTAGGTTTAAAAAAAAACATTCATTTGTTTGTATCCATCAAGATGTCATCAAGAGAAAAAAGCGTTCGCGAATTAATTCTGCAAAAAATTTCAGTAAATCCCAATGTATCTACTTCGGAGCTTGCGCAATCGTGCCATACAAGTCAGAGAACAGTGCAAAGTACCCTAAAAAGGTTAAAACAAGGTTTAACTACTGAAAGAAAGTTGCGAGAGGGTAATCCGACAAGAAAACGGAACAAAAAGTTAAAGAGTCAAGGGTGTGTAGGTTATTTGATCAAAATCCAACAATCTCTTCTCGAGATGTGGCCAAAAAAGTTGGTACTAGTCAAACAAATGTACAGAAAATAAAAAAAGTGCGGTATTTCTTCTTACAAAAAGCCTCGAAAAGAACGGTAGAACAATATAACAGAGCAGTTAGACGCTCTAGATTACTGTACACCCTGTTAGTTCAAAATACAGGTTGCTTAATTATTGATGACGAAACTTATGTAAAGGCTGATTTCAAATCGATACCAGGAAATCATTACTATTCTTCTCGCAACGTCCCGGGTCTGCATGAATCAGAAAAAGTTATTCCAGTGGAAAAATTCGCAAAAAAAAATCCTCGTGTGGCAAGCGATATGCCAGTGCGACATGCGGAGTTTGCCCTTTGTAACCATTGGCACTGTCAACACGGATATTTATATATCCGAATGCTTAAAAAAAAGATTATTACCGCTCATAAATAAGCACATTTCTTCGAAATTATTCTGGCCCGATTTAGCGAGCTGTCACTATTCATCCCGAGCTTTAGAGTGGTATAACCTGAATTCTGTCGATCTAGTACCGAAGAATACTAATCCGCCAAATTACCCAGAACTACGGCCGATAGAGAAATACTGGGCAAATATTAAAACAAAGTTGCGTAAAACGTGCCAGCCGGCCACATCATTACCTGATTTCAAAAAAAGTGGATGAAATGTACTAAACTGATCACAAATGATTCTGTGCAAAATTCTATGAAACGCGTCAAGAGTAAAGTTCGAAAATTCTCTTGTCGTGCTCTGATCAAAGAATAAAACTGTGCTAACGGATCTATTTTATCTTAAACTTTATTATAATAAAGAACTTTGACTAACTTGTATGTTATTTCTTTTAGTACACTTGAATTGAAAAGGCGACAATTTAAGAGGGGGTGCCACGCCAAGTTCGCAGATTGAATATTTACCTATCATAATCAAGTCTAAATGCCAAAAAAACCAATTACACGAAAACTAGATCATATTTGCTATTTTTGAGTTTGAACAAAACCATTGAAGACTAAAGTTGGCTCGATAGAAAAAAATCGTCAAAACATGTCTACTTTTCACCTAATTTCAATTGTGTGACGTTACCTTGCATACTATTGAAGTAAAAAAATTACATAAAATACCTTCCGACATAATAAATTTTTGTTATTAGCGATTTATCAAAATGTTGTAATTTTTCTGAGTTATTGAGGTAAAACATATTTGGCGCATAAGCCCTTTTTCTTCCGCGCGATACCGTCTCTTCCGTCGCACGTTCCGCGCGGCGCAGTATATCTGCTGTTGCCGTTCACGGGCGGAGCCAGTCCCCAAAGAGAATATAATCACTGCGTTCCAGTCCCGATCGCTCCACTGAGACGAGAGGACTGTGTAGGGAGCGCTCAAGACTGCGAAGTAAATATAATAGTATCAACAAGAGTGTGTCCCAAATAAAACGTAGAGTTTATAAAACCCAACACTATAGTTTATGAATTGCAGGTAAAAGTTTGATGAAAACTTCTCAACAAAAAATCTAATATCTACCTTATGTAACAAACTTTACAGTTCAAATTACAACGTTATCATTGCGCGGCAGTCAACCTCGGTTAAACGATTGTGTGTAGTATATGCAAAATAGACGATCTCTTACGTATGAGTCTTACTCCAAGTCAAATTATTACACTAAATTTAAGGGTTCCGTAGTCAACTAGGAACCCTTGTAGTTTCGCCATGTCCGTCTGTCTGTTTGTCTGTCCGTCTGTCTGTCCGAGGCTTTGCTCTGTGATTGTTGGTGCTAGAAAACTGCAATTTGGCATGGATTTATAAAGCATTAATCTGACAAAATGGTAAAACGAAATCTAAAAAAAAATTTTAAGTGTACCTCTCCTGCACGTAAAGCGGGTATGTCATTTTTTTTTTGCTTCAACATTACGGTGTGGTTTGTTGTTGGATAGGTCTTTTAAAATGAATAGAGGTCTTCATCAAACATTTTTTGATAAAGTGAACATTTTCGGAAACACTCCAAAAGGAAAAAAAACCGGCCAAGTGCGAGTCGGATCACCCACAAAGAAGGGTTCCCTACCGACACCTACCATATACCACACCACCACACCACACACACTACCAGTCCACATTTAAAACCACTAATCTAGTAGCTCTGTGAGCTGCGTAGATCTCGTGAGTGTGTTTATTTTACTTTTCAAAATTTTACATGACAAACAAAGAATAGTACATTACTGCAGAGGCCGTGAAGCAAGGGATTGCTGGACGAGTTTGGGATAAACGGCCGAGTCGTAGACGAGGCCGGATAAAACGAGTCCTGCAATCCCTGTTCCAGCCGAGGATTGTATAGTACTTTTCTCAAACATGTAATAAAAAAAACAATTAAAAACTACAATGTAAAAAAATCTAAAAACTAAAAAATACAAAACGTCCCAAAAATACCAAAGCAATCACGAAAAATAACAAATACAATTAAATAAAAACACGAAAATTGCTACAAAAAAAATCTATAAAACACGGAAAACAAAAATATCAATATAATTAAACATAAAAAGCAAAAGAACACGAATAATACTACAAAGAATACCCAAAAAACGTGAAAATGAAAAAAAAAAAACAAAAAACTGATGAAAAGTACAAATAAACACGAAAAAACTTTTAAAAATCCAGAAACTTCAAAAGACGCTAAAAACTAACACGAAAAAACTAAAAAAAAATACCTTAAATACACGAAAAACTCAAGAGAAACAACAAAATACACTAAAAATACTAGAAAAATACAAGCACACCTTAAAAAAACACGAAAGGAGTAAAAGAAATACCAAAAAACACGTTAAAACTTATAAAAAATTAAAAACAAAAAACCTGATGAAAAGTAAAAAAAATACAAAAAAAAACTTTTAAAAAGTCCAAAAACATCAGCAAACACAATAACAAGTAAGAACTAAAAAAAAACCCAAAAAACACGTAAAAACTAAAAGAATACCAAAAAACAAGAAAAACTGACTAAAAGTACAAAAAAATACGCAAAAACAAAAAAGCCAAAACACAAAAAAAACTGACAAAAAGTACAAAAAAATAGTCCAAAAACATCAAAAAACACATAAAACGCTTCCGAGTAAAAATGAAAAAAATACCAAAATTCACAAAAAAAAAACGAAAAAACAACTAAAAATGCCACAAAATACAAGCACGATTAAAAAACAACATGCAAGGACAATAAAAATTCCAAAAACCACGTAAAAACTAAATAAAAAATATCAAAAAACATGAGGAAGCAAAAATATTGTCGAAAAGTACAAAAAAAATGAAAAAAACTTTTAAAAAGTCCAAAAATATCAAAAAGCAAAAACTTCCTTTGTCAGTTGTTTTTAGTAAGCAAATTTAAAAAGTTAGAGCAGCGGAAAATAATGTTAGTTTCATACATTCTCCATAAAAGCCTGGGAGCCATAAACAGGTAACTTCATGTGCTCTTTTCGTGACATTAATGCATACATTTAGGCGCATGTTTGAGAAAAGGATATTTCACGAGTATCAGTGGAAAAATGCGCCCTGAAAAGGCATAAAAATGCAACGATGGCAACGATGGCAAAAAAATGTTCAAGATACTTTAACGCTCTTTGTACTTGATAAAATGGACCTAAAAATGAAAGAAAATATATCTAAATTAAAACTAAACTAAACTAAAATATATCTAGAAAATTGGGCCCCCGTGGCATGGTGCCGAGGATGCTGGCAGCGTTTCCTCGCTGTATTGCAATAATTATTATTCGTATTACTAATATACTTTTATTCTAATAATATAAATAGATAAGCAGATAAAGTTTGTGAAGATTTTTCGATTGTTACATATTTAAAAATATAAAAACGCCGTCACGCGCGGATGTGCCAGGGTTGTCACAAAATGGAAAATAAAACAAACGTTATTATTATGCTATGATTTATTTACATGTGTTGCACAGCCAGATATTTACGTGAGATTTTGTTTTTAGATGTTTTAAGTTTTCTATTATTAAATTTAACTATGTAATTTATTCGCATGCGTATGAACTATTTGAGCATACATATTTGTGGGAAGCGGTAGGTTTAATGCCTACCTACAAGCTCACGCGGCGTTAGTTAGGCAACACTTGAACTTGAAACTACAAACTGCTTTATTCATCTCGCACGGCACTTCTGTTTACATTTAAGGGCTGTGACGTCACACAGCTATCTTGAAACGTTACGAAGTACAAACACAAAAATTATATTTAAAGTCGCGGAATGAAAAGGTTAATCACTTTTCAACTCTATTTCAATGTCGTTAAGGTCGAAAAGTGACGAACCTTTTCATTCTGCGACTATATCCCAATTGTTTGTGAGAATTTAGAATTGTTGACGCCTTTTTAAAATAACGATAGCAACAAGTGGGTTAGAACTTAGGCCCGTATGTACAAACAACACTAAAGTTCCGAGATCGCGCTTAAGACGGTGTTTCATAGGAAATTCAATAACCACTGATACGTAACTCGCTATCATATTAATAACTCTATAGAGCGTAGGTATAACATTAAAAAAATCTAATGGCGCCGGAGCGCGATTCAAACTATTAAAAAAATATGGTTTCCTCGGCAATTCAACGCTATTCCATCGCTTACTGCTTAGTGAGGTAATTACGTAATTAACGAAATTAAGTATACAAACTTACCTCTCATCACGGGGAAATCTATGAAATATTTATTTAATATTGTTGCTGAGGTTTAATAATAAAATCACAATCACTCAACTCAAAAACATGTACGCGCCTGCCTTGAATGTTAGAGAACGCAGACTGAATGAGTTTGCGTCGGCGGCCCGCGCCGCTCGCTCACCCGCGCTTGCCCCCTCAGTTGCTCTGCGCAAGTACATTCGTTGCCCAACTGTATGTTGTTAAACTGTGGCACAGTATATAGACAGTAGGTAAACATCGAACAAAGGTACATCGCGCGGTTTGTTTGTGTGCGTGCCGTGCACGTACGCGCCCGGCCCGCGTCACATGGAAACGGAGCGGCCTGAAATTGCGTGAATCAGTCCGGGCTGCGCCGTCGCCGTGTTTGGAGTGTTGTCGCTCGAAACGACAAAAATGACATCTGTGTGAATGAGCTTACGTTACCCTGCCCTTGTTTTCCTAAACAATATATTTTTTTAATTATATATAAGGATGCCGATCTATTTCACGCTAAAGAATAATAACCAAGAGTTCCGTACATCAAGAAATATAGACTGAAATACTTTAGTGTAGCTAATTTGTAAGTGTTGTGTAAAATGTTTTGTCCATAAATATATTATTTTCAATTACATATATATCAACTTTATCATACAACTGTATACCCGTGTACAAGTTTATCGTATAAGTGTATAAAATAGATAACACAATACACAATTTGTACAAAGTCTTTATAATGTTAGTGCGTTCCTGGTCTATATGGAGTTCTTAGTAAAGTGCCGCGCCGCCATCAGTCAAAAGATGCCGCCTCGTGTAAGGCAGAGCGAGGGTCCTGCCGCGCGCCGCACTATCAAAGGTTGCCGCATGTGGTAAGAGTATCTTACGTAGCACGGATAGTGCCGTATAACAAAAATTTAAATTATCGAATTCAAGTGTGTAGAGTATCAATTCAGTGAAGTAGGTACGTTAAGTATAATAATTCGTTTATGTACTGACTGATATGGTACCTATCGACTATTACTAGCATGTTACTTAATTTCAACTACATAATGTTTAATAACACCTGACATTCAAAATTAGTATAAGTAATTGTTACCATGTTGTTATCCAACAAATTTGTGCGACAACCCTGTGCGCTCAGGGAAAGTAGGCAACGCGTGCTCCTAAAGTGCCGGAGATTGGTTACTGCTAATAATATACTGTGCCTATGGCCTATATACATATATAGTACATTACTTACCTAGGGCAGTAAAACAAATAATGTCTCAGATCGCAGGAATCTAACGCCCGACACAGAATAAGTAATAGTACAACGCCCGAGCCAAAAGCGATATCGAAGCGGTATTAAGCGATAAGCAAAGCAAGGGCGATAAATATGCTATCTGACGATTTCTTTAGTACCGCTCGTGGTAAGTACAAAATTTTACGTCTCCCCTGGATAAAAAGTGGGGCTTTTACGCACGCGTAGTGGGCGGTAATTGCCACTTCATAGCCAGGAGTGACGTCATCATCATCAATATAATCATCATCATATAAGCCGAAGGACGTCCACTGCTGGACATAGGCCTCCCCTAAAGAGTGCCACAATAATATAATTTATTCAAATTTTCCTCGGTGAAAAGTTACAACAAAGAAACTTGTAATAAGACAAGACTCCTAACCTAATATCCACGGTCACGGGAACGAATGTATTCCCCGCCATCTCGTCTTCGTCGCTAAAATGTACTACCTCCCACCTAACCCCATGGAGCGCGCCTAGCTGTAATATATGTCTCAAAACCCCCTTAGGTCTAGTCCTAGTACCCTACACCTAATAAATGAACGTTTGGTGTCTTTATTTCCTAACCTTACATAAGCTAAGGTTTAACGTAGATTTGGCCAATGTGATCGTCTGTGGTAGAACCCCGTAGTGTTGTGAACCGTAAGAACCCATGATCTTTAATGTGATTACTTGTCAAACCCTTGGACTCCTCAAATACCTAGCTTACCTAGACCTACCTAAAATGAAGCCTATTTAGCCTAGCTACTCATAATCGTTAGTAATACTAACTTTCCTACATATAGAACTTTATTTGCTACAGGGAAAACTAATTATTGAACTTTGGCTATTCCGAAGTTCATAGAGTTTAAAATAGGATAAATAATTATTGTTTGTGGTAATTTAACCCCGACCTTAACCTAGCCTGGTCTCTTGCCGGTGTCAGTAGCCATTGGGTTTTTAAAGAAAGGCAAAATTTTCCTTAAAAGCCACTCAGTTTCCCTAAAATCAAAATTATTTCCTAATTTTTCCCTAATACATAGAACTCTGGTACTTGATATCCTAGCTAGCTAAGAATAATTTTGATTGCTTATTGTTGTATGGAGCGACCTCTGGCTTCCATACCGTGCTACTGGACCGGTAGGATGGGGTATGACCTCTATGCTAAGCTAAAACGATCTAGACTCCCTAATGAGAATAAGCTCATTAGTCAAGTCTTATAGATGATTGCGAATCATCTCTAACTAACCATTTCACTTGGAGGTGCTAAAACCTCTGAACCCTAGGGGTCCCTAACAGCCAGTAAGCTCTAACACTACCAATTCTGATATATGAAGGTCAGGAGTTCTGAGTCTGATCGTGAAGAAGTGAACTGTTATTGGTTAGTTACTGATACGAGCTTTCATCTACTCACAGTAACTAACAACTAATGGATCGCTCCGCCTCACCATTAGGTCTAAATCAATTTATTCCATATTCCAGAATAAATTGGTTTCCTATCTATAATTTATTATGAATGCCTTTAGTTATAAATAAAAGAAGACTCAGCACTTTGAACTCTTGATACCAGAAACCTAGACCTCTAATGCCTAAGATCTTAGCTGATATTGTAACTATTTATTCCCACAACTGGTAGTCTTATTCTGATACCTATATTTAGACTACCTAAATGCCTAAGACCTAAGTCTTCATAACTGTAACCTAGAATACCAAATCAGAGGAATACTACACACATGTACCCTACCGTTACTACACACATACCTATTTGTTCCCTAAATCAACCTATAACCTTGTTTTTCATATTTAGGGCACCTAAATAGCCCTAGAATATAAGTTCTAAATTAACCTGCTTGAAACCCATTACCCAAGCTTTAGTGTGTGAAATTAATCACAAATCTCTACCCTAAATATTGCCCTAATCTGCTTATTTGAAATTAATACCAATTCTGGATTTTAGCTTCAAATAAGTATGTGTTTTCCCTACTCTAAACTGTAAAAGTTCAGTCTGCTAAACTGAGGATTGCAAAAACTATCAGCCTGTATAAATGCCTTCCCCGCACAACCCAAGGGCATTTATAGGTGTATATAAAAGTAATCGATACATAAATACATCAAGACCATACCTCGAATATCGCGAACCTCTGCGAGCGGATCACACACCCTCGCGCCAACCCAAACCATAGCCGCTCTCACCTCCACTCTGCAACCGGCATCGGGTATGAAGGGGCCCAGACGCGCCATCCACGCTGGCAAAGTGATGACGCCAGACGATACCTCCAATCTGGTACTCCTCTGTTACTCCAGGGCAAAACAGCTCGACACCGTGCACCCCGCGCAAGTATACCGCAACCATGGACAGCGATCTGCCCGGCTTATATAAATAATCACAACCACATAAAAGAAAGAGTAAGTAAATAAATTAAAAACAAGGAGAGATTCCCCACCGGGCAGAGCTTCCGCACCGCATGGGAATCTCGACCTTAATGAATAGGAACACTCCCGTAAGTAACACGAAAATACACTGATAACAGAGACACTGACAGTCCGACCGACCAAACTCAACTGACTTGCGTCCCGCCCTAATTCCGCCTTTTATACTATCCGACCCTGGACACTGTGGACATCTTGGACACTGTGGACACCTTGGACACTGTGGACATTGTGGACACTGTGGACATCTTGGACACTGTGGACATCTTGGACACTCTGGACATTGTGGACACTCTGGACATTTTCCTATTGGTGGATTGCGCCACGCCCACTCCTTCCGTCATTAGAGATTGTAACGCCCTATTCTTACGAGTAGATGCACCTTATGCGCATACTAATAAGGTTGAAAATCGTATGACACCTGACAGGTTCTTTATCTTTATTTGAAGGGAGGCAAGTAACAAGGTCGTAAGAAATAGGTCTTAGGCCTTTACGAATAGAGTTGAAATTCGTTTACCGAGTGCTTTGTCTTAGCTTGATGCGAAGTAAGTAATAACGTAAAAATTAGGTAAAAGATTTGTTTCTAGTGTGGTATTTATATTATGTTATAGATTAAGCTGGTATAAATAAAGGTATTCGGACGTAATGTTAACCATTTATTTCGTATGAATTCTGTTTACAAATGTTTTTTAACGCTAATGCTTTTACTTTAGGTAAACTTTATTTAGATATATAGATCGACCTTAAAATAATATATGGGACACGGCAGTGTCCTCGCCAAGTCTCTCAATTATGCCTTATAACTTAATAATGATTTTTAAGAAAAAATATGAATGTAATCAGCTGTCCCTTGGGAAATTATTTTAATATGAAAGTGACATGACCAGCGAGCTGTGTTATGTTACAAACTGCGTATGAGAAATTTTTCAAAAGGTTAAATACCTATACGCACATGAAATTGTTCGAGTGGAAAATTAAGTGGCTGGAAAAAAGGCGATCGGAATTTTTTATACAAGAAAAAATAATGCTGGGAAAAAAAGTAGTCGGAAATTTTTATACTAGAAAATAAAAATACTGGAAAGAAGGACGATCGGAAGTTATTGTATTATACAAGGAAATAAAAATATCGGAGAATACATCTAACAAATCTGCAGACGATTCATGTGCATGTACATAGGACATGTACTCTTGTGTGTACTACGAAGAATGCAAAAGGAGCCGCGGGATAGAATATAGCCTATCTATATTCTATCCCGTGGCTTCGCTCTCGATTACAAAGATGATTTAAAAACATTTGTGTCACAGTCAATCATAAACAAACATATTTGCACCCCGATCCACCGCATAACTGGGCCTTGTACGTGGGCCATGATGGGCTAATGAGATATCAACCTACATGCATTTCTGTAGGGTTCAACTTTGTAGGGTTTGACATCCTCAGACAAACATTGAAAAAAAATTAGCAAATTAACCTTTTGAACGCCATACTTTATGAACCACAGTGACACTTACACGCCAACTCATTTTTCATAAGAGATAGAATATAAACCATAGTATCACAGAATAAGTAATAGTACATAGTATAAAGTACGAAGGTAATTTTCATATATCATAACACCCATGTTCTCGGCAATTAAAGGTTGTAATTATATTTTTAACCTTTTAAGCGCATTATCTATAGAAATGCAAGTAGGTTAATATCGCATTGGATGCCGTCGCCATGACGGATATATTTGTCGTTGTATTGAATCGATGGTGCGCAAATACTTTAAATGCGTTGTTGGCGTCGTAAAGGTTAATTAGTGCAACATTGTTTTCTCGTTCGTTTGATCTAAATCCACCAATAAGTAACGTCTACTCCAATGAGAACTTCTTTGCTTATGATCTCTTGATCACCCTACTGGTATGGCAATAGGTGGAAGAGAGACACACTTAGACACAGCGAATCTCTTCTCTTTCAAAATGTTTTGCAGCTTATCTATGATTAACTCAGAAACAGTTCTGTAACTCACAACGTAAAGTTTAATTTGGTTTGTCATTGTTTTGGCAGGTATCAATATCAGTCAAGATATACTGGATATACGGAACGTATATTTGAAGCGTCATTGGTTTGTATACCAACTTCTTTGTTTAAACCATGACAATATAATATTGACATAATAGAGCACAATAAAAAAAGTGACACAATACGTATGTCATTTATGTAAACATTACATTTATTTTCTGCTTTATTCGACAGAACTGAACAGGCCCTGTTCACATTATCCGATCCGATATCGGCGTTAGAGCCGACAGGGTTATGTATGTATGGCTTTATTGTAGATAAAACACGGCAAAATGACAAACAGACAGAAAGTGGAAGTAAAAAGGCTAGCTTATCCCTATATGTATAGAAAACTGCCACAGATATCAAATCCGCTCATTTAAGTTGAACAATTTCTGAACATCTGATCTCTTCTCTCTAATGCACAAATCAGTAAGTTTGAGAAAGACAGATAAGTAATATCTGACAGGTGTTCACCTGTCAGTGCATCTGCTTTCAAATATATTTATTTATATGCAAATTGTACTGAACTGACGTTTGTGACGTTTTGCATTATATGGGATTTGAAATTTTGGTGTGCTTTTAAGTGGAGACAATTCGTTAGCAGCCGAAAATGATCGTTCTATCTGTCCCGGTCTAATTCATCTTGCTTAACCATAAGGATCCAAAGAGACAACTATAAGAAAAATCGTCTTGCTTAACACTGCGGATCTGTTAGTATTATTAATTACGAAAACTGGTCACTGTTCACATTGCACGACACGATATTGGTCACATTTCCATACATTTGTCGGAGCCGAAACCTTCATCAAATCGGATAATGTGAACAGGGTCTTAAGTTGGGGAATGAATGGTGCCCTTTACACGATTAATATAATGACAAAACTGAGATGTCAATATTATCGCGTTTTTCCACATAGTTCGTGTTTTGGTTCAATATGCATCAATATTCACGTAAATCGTATGGTGATATGAGTGTATCACGGGATAATAATCACCGTGTAAAATGCCCCATGAAATTAACGGATCACTAAAATTTGTATTGTCTTTATAGACCGCAATAATATTGACACCTCAGTATTGTGAAAATAAAAATCGTGTAAAGGGCCACAATAAAAAATAAGTTAAATGTTGACACAAAACGTCTGGCATTCATGTAAACTGTAAATACTTAGACCGAATACACCGAATATTATGTATTGTCTTGTAAACAAATTAGTAATTTTACTTTCGTTTATAGTTAATAATATTGAGTATTTCTCGAGTCAAAAGATTTTATTTTGTAATGCTGTACCAGATATTTCTTACAGGAACATTTTAATTCATATTTGATTTTATGTCATCCGGAATCATACAATAGCCAGTTCCCAAGTCACGTGTTAACCAAGCTAAATTTTGACACCTCGTACAATTCTACCAAGGTAAGCTGACCCGTCGCTTGTATGCGGCGACATCGAACACGATTTTGAGGCTTATATTTGTCGGTGCATCCAGGATTTTTCGTAAATATCAATTTAAAAAAAATTCCAGGATAAAAATCAAAAAACTAAGACCTTATTGCAAATCTGCAGCATGGGACGAATTTTATGGTATATAATTTATCAAAATCGGTCCATAACTGTAGATCTGATGGGCGTTGTAAGGATCGGCTTCGCGTAATAAATATATAGAAGATAGATAGATAGATAGATATATATTTTTTAAATCAACACAATTGTACAATTGTAGTTAGTTTTAGTTTTATATTTCAAATTGTTTAAATTAAACATGTATTGTTTCTATAATAAATTATTATTAATTATAGTTCGAGACAACAATAGCACATTATTGCAGTGCCCGGGAAATAGCAATTCGTGGATAAGTCAATGATGTTTTGGAAGACCAATATCTTCCAAAACCTTGGCAAATAAAATAGTTGATTGAGATTGCATAAAACAAGCCATTTTATCCGAGACAATTTATCGACCCGAGCCGCAGGCAAGGGTCGATATAAAGTAGAAGATAAAATGAGTTTTATACATGAGTTATACATCTGCTTTTCACTTCGATTACGAGAAAATTAAACAAATAATCAAGGTTATGATATCATATAATTTATCCTTCTCCTGGGGCCTAGGGTGTCATGTTGAATTCGACTTTGAAAATTCTTGTTGTAGTTATAGTCGGAGTTTGGAGGTCGAGTTAATTTGAAGTCGCCGTTATCTTGCGTGAATATTAGTAAAGTGGCAAATGCCTTTTTATGTGGTTACCGTAACTTGGCTGCGCTTTAAAACATTGCCAATTTAATAGGAATTTTGTATGTGAGCTATGTTTATATATTATATATCAACCAAATTGGCATAACGTTAGCAAATGTAATACATTTTTTTTATTTTGTTGAGTTCATTTTCAATGTACCTTGATGGTCGTGTAGTGCACGAGATCTGTGATTTTTTCTCTCTGGTTGAAAGAAGTTATTGGATGCATTGCTTCGCCAGCAAAACGATTATTTTATACAGATCCACGCGGATAGCTACTTGCTTTTCCATAGTAAACTGGCAGAGAGCACGCTAACACATGGCTTGCGTGTATTTGGAGCGTTTGCTTTGAGCATACTTAAAAGTAGCATGCCTAATATTACCTACTAGCAAATGTAACCGTTCAAGAGCATGGTCATATTAAGCATTGTAGGGTATGTGTAAATTAAGAAAATACTTTCTTTATTACGTTTGCAGACTTTTAAGACCGCAAAAAAAGTACCTAATAGAAGTCTTTACTGTCTGCTCAAAGTAAGGAGATGGTTGCTAATGTTGCAATGCCACTAATACTTATTTACAAAACTAGAACGTAGTGATTATATTCTCTTTGTACAAAACAATCGTACCTACTAAAGTGATGACGTTTAAAAAGAATTCTTCTATCAAACCATTTGACGTCTTGAAATACTTACCTATAATTTAGGGATTGCTGATTACTTTAGTTTTAATTTTAATGTATTACAAGTATCTATATGGGTAAAATCACCAGGATATAAAGAGTTTTGAATGTTTAAATGTTTATAAAAGTTGCAAATACTTACTATCATACATTTTAATATCATACGCCAACATGGAAGAGTATGAACTCAGAAAGCTTTTACAAACGAAAAACGGATGCCGAATCCCAAAGATGCGACCTATTCCAGATGTACATCAAATGGACAATTTACCATTTACTCCAATGCCACCCTACAACCGGATCAAGGTATTTATAAGGTCCTCACTATGTATGAACACAAACGTATTTTCCTTTCATCTACTTATGTCCGTATCTTCTCTTACTCTGTTTATATCCATTCAAATATTTAGGAGTCAAGTGTTCAAGTTCCTTTATTTCACAAAATTACATTAAATGGTAATGAACAAGCACACGAAATCTGTGAATTGATATTCTTTCACACATCGAATATTCATACATGTATCCTGTTCGTTTTCCCTTCAATGCCTTTAATTTAACATACACCTAATCATACAAATTGTACTAAAATATGTCCTATTGACATTTTTATTTTAGAAGTAGGCCACGTTTCCATAGGCATGAGGTTAGCATTCTAACGGAATCACAAGCTCAAATCATATAGTTGCTTTGTCGCAACTGTAACACCGTTTTATAAATATTTTAACTTCAACCCTTCAAATTTTAAGTCTTGTTTTCTTTTCTCTCACACCTATTTTTATCAGGACTTTAGAATATGCAACATCAAATACAGCGTAGTATTTTTTATGGTTCCGTAGTCAACTATAGGAACCCTTATAGTTTCGCCATGTCCGTCTGTTTGTTCGAGGTTTTGCTCTGTGATTGTTAGTGCTAGAAAGCTGCAATTTGGCATGGATATATAAATCAAGACAAAAGTCTTTGACCAGTGTGTGTTGCCAACTTGCCAGTGATGACATATGGCAATGAAACGTGGTCGCTTACGATGGGCCTCATAAGAAGGCTCGAAGTCACCCAAAGAGCAATGGAGAGGGGTATGCTAGGAGTATCTCTGCGTGATCGTATCAGAAATGAGGCCATCAGCAGTAGAACCAAAGTGACCGACATAGCCCTCCGAATCGCTAAACTTAAGTGGCAGTGGGCGAGGCACATTGCACGTAAAACCGATGGCCGTTGGGGCGAAAAGGTTCTCGAGTGGCGACCACGTACTGGACGGCGCAGCGTGGGTAGGCCCCCCACAAGGTGGACTGATGACCTGGTAAAGGTCGCAGGAGTCCACTGAATGCGGATGGCGCAGGATCGGTCATTGCGGCACTCTTTGGGGGAGGCCTATGTCCAGCAGCGGGCGTCTTTCGACTGATATGATCAATACATCTGACGAAGAGGTAAAATAAAATCTAAATATCTATTAAGGGTACCCTACATATAAAAAAGAGCGGTTTTTTTTGCTCAGCCCTATGGAGTGGGGTGTTGTTGGATAGGACTTTCAAAATCAGAGGTTTTCATCAGCATCATCTATTTGGTATAGGCCAAAGAAATATACAGTCCACACTAAAAGCGTGTCAGTAATTTCTGTAAAAATAATAAGGATTTGATCACTGTTGAAATCTGTGATTTGTAGAACTGACAACTAGATTCTGGGATGATTTAGATATGCGGCCAGTATTTGTATTTATTTAGTTGCTTACATGTGTGTTACAGGTGGTAATTTGAGTTAACAGAATCAACATGCACCCATTTTAGGTATTGCAATATCATCATCATCATGTCAGCCGAAAGACGTCCACTGCTGGACGTAGGCCTCCCCCAAAGACTTCCACAATGACCGGTCCTGTGTGCTCACGGCCAGCGGACACCCGCGACACGTACCAGGTCATCAGTCCACCGTGTGGGGGGCCTGCCCACGCTACGCCTTCCGGTACGCAGTCGCCACTCGAGAACCTTTCCGCCCCAACGGCCATCGGTTCTACGTGCTATGTGCCCCGCCCACTGCCACTTAAGTTTAGCGATTCGGAGGGCTATATCCGCAGCAGAACCAAAGTAACCGACTTTGGTTCTGCTGCGGATGGCCTCATTCCTGATGCGATCACGCAGAGAAACTTCCAGCATAGCCCTCTCTATTGCCCTTTGGGTGATTGAGCCCTCTTATGAGGCCCATAGTAAGCGACCACGTTTCAGTGCCATATGTCATCACTGGCAACACACACTGGTCAAAGAGCCTCGTCTTGAGACACTGCGGAATATTGGACGAAAAGATGTGCCGTAGCTTCCCGAACGCTGCCCGCCCAGCCAATTATTGCAATATTTATAGTTCAACACAATCATATGAGTATGAATTACATTAATTTTAAATCATTACAGTGATTAAAGATATTAAGGCAAACAATCTAGACACGCGGCAGCGTGTTCAGCCAAGTTCAGTCCAGGAACTGGCGGACAGCAGCTGTGTGTTATTTTACACGAACCGTTTGGAGCCACTTTTGACCCGCCAATAACTCAAAATCACACTCACACTCACATAAAAAATGAAATTTGGTACATGTATTAAGATTCTTTAGAACAACTAGAACCCCAAATTTTGTAAATATAGGTTTAATTCCTAAAAACGGCATTTTTACCACTGACTGACTTAGATTCCATGCAATAAAATAAAAATGGCTATAAGTATGTTTATAATGGTAGATGACTAAGTACCCTCAATTCCTCATGGAATCATGGAAAAACCTTGCTTGCTTGACAAACAAAACGAAGAGAACAAATCGCCAAACTTGAACTACTCGTCGTTGAAGAGTTCCGTTCTGATCATCATCAGCAGTTCCACTTCATCAAATGTCACTTTTATGAACGAAAATGCTTGATTAGTTCATGAAAATACTAAAATTACTATTTGTGTGCCTTTCACATTTGAGGAGTTCCCTCGATTCCTGATGGATCCCATCATCAGAACTCGAGCATGACAAAAATCAATCGTGAAAATAGAACTTGCTTAACAAACACAGCTAGAAGGACAAATCGCCAAACGTGAACTTTTCGTCGTTGAAGAGTTCTGTTCTGATCATCATCAGCAGTTCCACTTCATTAAATGTCACGTTTTTGGATGAAAATGCTCGATTTGATGATAAAAACATAAAAATCACTATATGTTTACCTTTAAGATTTGAGGAGTTCCCTCAATTTCTCATGGAACCCATCATCAGAACTGTGTTTTTGACAAAAACGAGACCAACTTGGATATATATACTTACAATCAAAAAAAGAATTTTCCAAATCGGTTAAGAAATGACGGAGTTATGGAGTAACAAACATACAACCGAATTGATAACCTCCTCTTTTGAAATCTTGAAGTCGGTTAAAAACATAAAATCATTATAAAAACCTAACCTAGGGTGCTGCCGGCAGCGAGGCAGGGCCTAAGCTACCGGTGTTGTACTATTACTTATTCTGTGCCGGTGGTTAGGACGACAGAGAGAGGAACCTCCTGACTATTCGCGCCGTGTCCAGGAGTACCGCCTTCTGTATCTGACCCTTGACCCAGCCATCTAGCGAGAGTCTCTTAAGATGTTGGTCGAGACTCGTCGCAATTAGACCGTTTGCAGAGACGACTATCGGGACAATGATCGTCGAATCAACATCCCACATGGCGGTTACCTCATGTGCCAGGTCTAGGTACTTGCTAGCCTTATCCTTCTCGGCCTGCACGAGGTTCGTATCATGGGGGATGGTGATATCGACGAGCACTGCCTGGCGCTTCAATCAATCTCTCAGCACGATATCAGGTTTGTTGGCTATAATAGTCCTGTCCGTGATGACAGATCGATCCCAATAGAGCGTGGCACGATCATTTTCGAGACCTGGCGCAGGTGTGTGCTTATAGTACGGCACTTCGAAGTCCACAAGACTGTACAGAAGAGCAAGCTGCTGGTGAATCATCTTGGCTATGCTAGTTACCTCAGAACTCCGTCATTTATTAACCCATTTGGAAAATTCTTTTTTTGTTTGAGATGGTATACTTCAGGGGTGGTCTATGCAGTATGTTATATATAATACCATAAAAGCTGTTGGATATTTAAGAAAACTGCCAAGTTAAAGCTCAAAATGCATTAAGCCGCAGTAAATTAGTTTTACTGTAAACAATGTAGTGTCGGACTTGGCACCATTTCAGAGAATCTACGGAACTTGGCACCTATTTTCCCCCTAATTATCTCCCCTAAACTGGCATTAATAGAAATATTATTTTTATTTCGTAGCATTCTATTAGTAGGTACTTAAAATTTCAGCCCTCGCTGTTCCGAAAGTTTTAAGCTGCTCTCACTCTATTCATGCCATATATTTTTATTGATACCATTATACAGCGTGTTAGGCAGATGGATGGACATACGTATATTGGGGATAGGTAAGGCCATCTGCTACGTGGTCAAGCACAAAAAAATGAATTAGGCCCAAAGATTTATTAAAAGAATTTTTGATTTTTATTTTTGAAATTTTCTGTTTACCAATAACTGAATTCGTAAGATTCTGAAATTAGCTTAGTTATACCTAAATAAAGTAACAATTTAGTCAATTTTATCTTGTTTTAACAATTGAGGTTTTAAATCTTGAAAACGGATTTAAAAAGAAAACATTTAAATGGACAACATTTTTATTTTATTTTAATCTAGAATAGTTCTAGAATCTTACGAAGTCAGTTATTTGAAAATAGAGAATTTAAAAAATAAAAATAAAAAAATCTTAAAAATAATATTTGGGCCCAATTAATTTTCTTGGGCTTGACCACTTAGCAGATGACCTCATCTATCCCCAATATACGTATGTCCATTCATCTGCCGAACACCCTGTATAAATCATTTCAATAATTATGGGCTTGGATAAAATTTTTACTCAACATTTAAGTATTTATTCACAACATTTTTTTTACCAAAAGAACTTTTGTATGGGTATAAATAGTAATATTTTTGATACCTAAAGACGCTTCTGGCCACCCAATCCCCAAATTCCCCAATAATAGGGTAGTTAGCTCACCTTAAAGTTTCTAACATATTAATTTTGTACTAAAGCAGTAACGCTGCTAACGAAAATTTCAAATTAAAGGGAAAAAATTGAAAAATTTAATGCTCCGAGCAGGATTCGAACCTGCGACATCTGGCATACGCGGCCAATCGCTCTAGCCTCTGAGCTATCGGAACAACCAAGCTCGTCCACGAAATCCTTCAATAGTTCCCTCTTACAACGCCTTAGGGAGGCGTACAGCGACATCTACCGTAGAAGACTTAGGCTTCTATTAATGGCACCAACGTCTCAAATTACATTGAGAAATCGTCAGTAACGATGCGCCATCCCATACTAAATTAATTTTGTACTAAAGCAGTAACGCTGCTAACGAAAATTTCAAATTAAAGAGAGAGAAAGATGAATGCTGTATTAGGTGTTGCATAATCTAAAGCTGAGGCTAATTTTTCCATGTAGGTAATACTTCTGCTAATCAAAGTAATTACGCTTAGTTTAGTATTTAGTAAGTAGTGTCTCAGTGAGAGCATTGTAGCTAGTAAGTGCACATTTACATTTATCATTATTTCGACCTGCTTATTATGAGTTTACTTCCGTGGTTTCTCCAATAAATAAAATGATTTCAATCTATACACCGAGACATACTTGTTTTACAAACTTGAAAACTAATTGTACAGGAGAACAGACATGTTAAAAATAGGTAGTGAAATGTATTTAAATAAAAAATGCAAATACTTTGAAATTTTACATATTTCAAATAAAAATACAAAATAGTTTCATAAAAAGGTGTTTGAAATTCAAAATGCAAAATAGGTATTTTCAAAATACTTTTATACAAATAAAATACCTTTTTACCATTTCACTCTGTAAAGGTAAAAATTATATGTAAAGTAACTTAAAAGTTTAAATCTTTGCAGACTTTAATGATGTCTTCAGCTTCAGTACCAATAATTGTTGAAACAGGTGGTCTTTCATATTCCTACGGTGTGGCCGCATAATAAGGCTACCAAAAGAAAAGAGGCGCTCCACGTACCAGTACAGTACTGTTTCTATGGGGATCTATATACCGAGTTATTAATTTTTATTCAGATTTTTGTCTATATTTTTTTTTCTCCCATAAAACTCAAAAGTGCGACTTGTGACCAGCATTGATACCTCTTATAGATACCTCTTAATTAGGTCTATCATTGATAAAAAAAATCACGTCCCACTATTACGGCGTTTACTAGTAAACGAATTTCAAAATATGGTGTTAGGGTTGTCACTCAACTTGACCTTTCATTTTAGTCAGAATATGTATTTTTTACCTTATTACAAAACTGTATTTTATTTACACATAAAATATATCTCATAAATACATTATTTTCCATTTATATACTTCTAGGTACATACATAAAAACAACTTTGAGTGTGAACGACGGCAAAGTCCACAACGTTATTACTTGAACGTCTTCACAGCATTTTGCAAGCTTACTGTTACGATTTGTTAGCCGTTTGTCCAATACGCAGTTCGTCCAAACGATATTTGTATTCGCATTTCGTCCAATACATATTTGGCCCAACATACATATCGCCCAACAGCAGCTCGTCCAAGACGTATTATATCAACACGTATTTCGTCCATCCCATTTTTTGTACAGCAGACGTTCGGTCCAATACGTATTACGTCAACACGTGTTTTGTCCAAGATGTAGTTAGTGCAACACGTATTACGGTCACTTTGTAAAGATCATGTCACATAAACTTTACACTGTCCTTATCTATTCGTTGGTTACGTAGACATGTCAGATAATGTCCGTCTTAACAATAGTTTCCACAATCGTGCAAAGATTTCTGATACCTCACTACCCCTCGCTACCCTTCATAACGGTTACTCCTAAAACTGACTAGCTTATTTTAGTTTTATTTTTGTGTAAGGTTCATAGTTTTTGTTATCTTTGTGACTAAGCTGTTCTGTAAGTTAAAGGAGTTTTATTAATATACTAGATGAAAGCCCGGCTTCGCTCGGGTGAAATAAATAAGAAAGAAATAAAGTAAATACTTTTTAATCCTGCAGGAATGCAACTCCCCGCTATCTAAAGGAGCGTTTCAACTATCTTTCTTCTATAAGGTGCGCTGAAAATTTTCTTCTATCTGTTCCATCCTCCAGCTCCAAATTTTACAATAATTCCTTTACATTTCAGGCGGCTCGTCTGTGGAATTCTCTGCCTGTAGATATAAGATGTGATAAATCCCTTTTAATCTTCAAAAATAAGTTAAAACTATACTACTTGTCACTGCGGTAGTTTCGCATTTCTCCCTCTTAGTGTGTGTTGTTTGAACAATTTTAGAGCTTCTATCTGGTTTGACTGTGTTGTTAGCATAAATTTATGTTTATTTTTGCGTATGTTTATGTATGTTTACATATCTGTGTATATATGTATGTGTATGACTCTTTTATCTTTATTTATACCTAAAGACTTATAACATATTATGATGATTATTATTATTATTATATTTGTTTGCCTACTCAATATTTTTTGCATCAATTCCACTTCCCAAAGGTTGTCTGGAAGAGGTTGCTCTTTAGCAATAAGAAGAGAGTTATTTAATTACTGTTTAACTGTTTTTGTTTTTGGTGAACAATAAAGAATAATTGTATTGTATTGTATTGTAAACATTTATTCGTGACAGTTATGCAAACGACGAAAGAAATAGTGTACAAAAATGTATAAAATAAAAACATTACAACAACGGATTATGATGAAATTCGTATAGAAATATAGTCTGTAGTCTGGATTAACATATGGAATAGGGAGTAAAAGATTACGCTGACGACGTCACGGGCAAAGGCTAGTATCTTTGCAAGTTAATCCTAAGCATTTTTATAAGGGTAGTATTTAAAGGCACATAAAAAATTTGACACCGTAATCAGTACAGATTTGTATAGCTAAAATACTAATCGTTCATTAAAATTCAGTTCAGATGTGCAATTGTTAAATATTGATGTGCTAGTCAGTATTTTTGGTGCGAAGTCAGAGCTGCTAACGCTAACGAAAACAAATGAAGTTCGTGTATCTCCCTCTCTGTCGAACTTGCAAAATCGAGCGACATAGAGGGAAATACACGATGTTCGTTCGTTTTCGTTTCGCGGTAGCAGCTCTCTATTCTCCGCCAAATTCTATTAAGTGGGGCCCTTTACACTCAATATTATGTGTCAATATTATCGCGATTTTTTAAATTGTATGGGGTCTGTTAAACGCTTAATATTATCACAATACTGGTGTATCAATATTATCGTGATTTTCAAAATCGTATGGACTTTTATTCAATATTCATTGCACGTGATACGGATCGTGATATGAGTATATCGCGTGATAATAATAACCTTGTTACAGGCCCCTATGGATGTTGCTTCAATATTCAGTGTTTCGCGTGATAATAATAACAGTTGGTAATATTTTCTCCAATTAATGGAAGCTATTTAACAACTTGTTCCGTTTTGCCAAAGGACACACATTCCGATACGCGCACCATCCAGGAATAGGAGCCGTCAGACCAGAGGGCCTACCGCGATCTGCAAACGAAGTATTTCCCTCTCCGCGCTCGAATATGCAAGTGCGACAGAGAGGCATATATATTTAGTTTTCGGTTGGTAGCACTTTAGCCCGAGCGCAGCGGACGGTCGAAGAAAGTCAAGGAACATTCCGTGTGTTGCACAGATATCAGAGAAAAGCAGATAAGCGCTAATAAGTTGAACGTTTTCTATACTTCCGATCTATTCCCACTAACGTACTTATCAGTAAGTAAGAAAGAAATAGATATCATGTAGTCTGACAGGTCTTCATCTGTCATTGTCTCAACTATTCATCGCTTCGTGACGAGAGTTAGTGCAGTGAAAGATAATTTACTACGAAATATCGACATCGATATTCAATTACTATTGATATTCTTAAGTCGTATATCTTACTCCTATACTTTGTTGAAATATTTATGAAATTAAAAACACAAACTGCATTCAATATCAATAATAAATATAAATAAATATTAGTGGACAATCTTATACAAATCGACCTCGTCCCAAACTAAGCAAAGCTAGTACTAACCATGGGTACTAGACGACGATATACATACTTATATAGATTAATGCATAGAAAACATCCAAGACCCGGGATAAATGCACAAATCGCGATAAATGCACAAATAATGTCCTGACCGGGATTCGAACCCTGTCGTATGCAGGGTCACTACCAACTAAGCCAAAGTGGTCGTCAAACGTCAAAAGATTCTAATATATCCTACAAATTAAAATTATGTAGTTATGTAGTAGGTAATGACTAATGATTTTAAGCATTTTATACTCAAATGTTTATTTGAAACTTTAGGTTATGGTTGCCTCCAGGGCGCACCGGCCAGAACCCTTCCCCTTCCCCCAGACCCGCGAGGGTCCAGAGGAACTGGAAGAGCCCAGACACTCGTGGAGGTTACCCGACTAGCGCCCCATCGTCGTCTAGACCATAACACCAGCCTTATTGAGCTTACTATGGGACTAGTTTGATTTTTATAAGAAATTGTCCCCTAATATATACTTATTTATTTATATATGCGTTTACAATCCAGTTTTGTCATAAAACAAATTATCTTAGCTCATTTAGATCAAAATATTTCTCTCAGATAAAAAAAATATTAATGTATGCAACGTCTTAACATATTATGCCTAAACCTAAACCAAACTAACTCATCTGAAGCGGTCCCTGAAAATTCAGTAAATAAATATTGATCTTTCCCAACTTACCTCAAGGGGCATCTGGAATATTGTAGGTATTGCATCTGGCAATAATAATCTTTTATTGTTCTTAGTAACATAAAAGTCACTTTTAAAATGTTTGGAGCAGATTCTGTGATGTTTGGTCGGCGTCCAATTATTGCGTCCTACTGCGTCAATCCATTTTTGAAGTAAATTATTATTCGGAAATCTAAAGTTGACAAATAACCATGTAATTAATAATTTAACGCAATAATATCTCGTCTAAATGCTTACGTAAATAATTCATATCGATAAATTGTCGACATATTTTTTTTTCATTAAGTAACAGCACTAGCCCTGTTCACGACAGATGATTTTTTACCAAAAAACCTTTCTGAAATGAATTTGGAACTACGCAAAAGGTACATTTTGTAGTATCCAGCATCTGTAGTCTATCTCAGACTATTATGTTGCATAATGTTCGTGCAATTTTTGAAATAATAGCAAAAGTTTCTTACCAATGAAAACTGATATTTTCTCCGGACATTTTCACTGATTTTAAACTGCTCCGGCACCATTGCACTACGTACCACATTTCTGCTTACTTGTAAATAAAGATTGTTGAGTTTTGATACATATAATTTCGTAATTTTCACAATATCTATTGCACTTTCGGTACCGTTTTGTTTTTGACGTATCGTTGTGATGTTTACTAAATTCACTCTGGTGTGACATGGTGTGTTGTTTAAATCGGGACAATTCGTTAATATCGTACTAGTTGTCCCATTCTAACTCATTTTGGTGTGCCATAAGGATTAACGAGACAACTATATGAAAAATCGTCTGGCTTAATACTGCGAGTCTGCTTTTATATGATGTCTGTGGTGTGTTGTCTGTCACACATATAATTTTTTAACTTCCCATCGACCTATGAACTTGAAATTAGGTGATAATAATAATAATAATAATAATATTGGGGGACAATCTTACACAAATCGACCTAGTCCCAAACTAAGCAAAGCTTGTACTATGGGTACTAGACGACGATATACATTACTTATATAGATATACATACTTAAATACATAGAAAACATCCAAGACCCAAGAACAAATATCCGTGAAAAATGCACAAATAAATGCCCTGGCCGGGATTCGAACCCGGGACCTCTAGCTTCGGAGGCAGAGTCACTACCAACTAGGCTAAACAGGTTTTAGGTGTTTATTATGAAGTATATTTTACCAAAAATATCAATATATTGATAAATCACATTGGTTTTTTAGTTGTACGGAACCCTGAGTGTGCGACTCCGACGCACTTGGCTGGTTTTTATTACTTTTTGAATTTAATTTCTCTTATAGTAAAATACCCTATTCGTTTTAAAGTTGACGCCTGAGGGCCTACCGCGAACCAAAAACGAACTATCTTCCTCTCTGTCGTTCGAATATACATGTGCGAGAGAGAGGCAGATACTTCTTTTTCGGTTCGCGGTAGCGCCTCTAACGTCCGAGCGCGGCGAACGGCATGAGCTGGGGGTCTACTCCGAAATTCAAAATCCTAACTTCGTATGGTGCCGTCCCTTTCACTCTCCTGTCATAGACTATATGAGTGAAAGAGGCGGCACCATACGAAGTTCGGATTTCGAATTTCGGAGTAGACCCCCAGTACCACTAAGTTATAAGATAGAGCGAGATAGGGATAGAATTTTGCTAGACGTTTAAAAGCCATAAGTCACCTGGTAGTTTGTCACAACAAAATAGAGACGCAGCTTTAAGATGGCGGACAGACTCGGCAAACATTCAAGTAGTGTCCTTTACACGATTAATATTATCACAATACTGGGGTGTCAATATTATCGCAGTTTTCAAATTTGTATGGATTTTGCTTCAGTATTCACGTGATACTTATCGTGATATGAATGTATCACGTGATAATAATAACCATGCAACAGGCCCCATACATTCGCTTTGAAGGCGGTTGTTGTGACAATCAGCCTAGCTAGCACGATAGATTATACCGTGACGTTTTATGTGACGTTTTAATACATATCGCCCATATAACGTGAAGGTATACGTTATCGTGCTAGCTAGGCTGATAGGTGTATAGAACACTTGAAAACTACAAAAACAAAACGCTGCAGACGCGGCTAGCCGAATCCACACAATGGGCGATGATGGCCCATCACCCAGAACGCAGCCCAGCAACCTGGCCAACACACCGGACGCAAACATAGTTTACAATTTCCGAACGTACCCAACCCGACACTGTCAACCAACGAATTTAATATGGCCGACCCTCATAAAATTAACACTTTTTAATGCTAACTACGCGACAATCCGAATTTTGCGGACATATGTTCAACTCGAAATCGTTATTTTTATACGTTCTTCAATTTGAGACAGGGGTGCTACCGCGATCTTCGAAAATCGAACTTCGTGTCGTGCCGTCCCTTTCACTCTCGTGTTATACACTATATGACGGAAAAGGACGGTACGATACGAAGTTCGATTTTTGAAATTCGCGGTACGCCCTCAGGTCTCGTTCGGGTCTACCGTACCCCTGCACGAAATTATTAATATAGATTTTGTCGGGTTTGTTCAGTTTTTTATTCATTTTTGAGGCAATACACATTATAATTTATTAACAGTTTTAACTTCTTGTCGCAGTCCATAATTAACAACCTTTCATTTTTCTAACCCCTTACTTTTGTTTAGGAATTTAATAGTACTCGAAAAGTTAGGAGACCAATATTTTATTCTTTTCAGTTTATTTTTAAGTTAGCCCCTTTTTTGACCATTCAAAAGTGCCTCATTCTACAAATGGTCATTCAATTTGAACCCAGTTCTGCGTAGGTAGAGTGTACTACTAGTATACGTAAGGAGGAATCGCGAAATGGATGAAATAAGGAATGACAAATAGCGAAATGGACGAAGACGAGCTGCGTCTTGACGAGTCGCGAAATGGACGAAATCCGGAATGACCAACAGCGAAATGGACGAAGTGCATATTGACGAATCGCGAAATGGGCGTATCATATTATGGACGAACTGCGTAGTTGGCAAACGTCAAAATGCGATTTGGACCAACTGCGTATTGGACAAACGGCTAACAAATCACTGTTACTGCTAGTCATCTTAATGATTTGGCAACATCATACACAAAACCAACTATAAAAGAAAATATGCGACACGGTATCAATCCACCGTCGTAGTAGAAAAATAAATCGTGCACTAGAATCATCGGATCCATTTGTGTCTATGGCACACTACAGACAGCCTCAAAGATCATCCAATAGGATTTGTCTATTACAAGCTGTTCGTGAACTTCTGAAGCCGACTCCTGAAGAAAACTTGCAGTTGGCAGAGGTGGATGAGGAAGATCCAACATTAGAAGGATTTTCATCATCAGACGATGATGAAGATCCATCCAATGTTGACGACCGGGACGTTGATACTTAAAAATCAAAATGATTTGTATGAGTCTTTAAGTTTTCTATTGATCACAAAATATAATATTTGTTTGACCTTTAGTGACAACCCTAAAATGTACCATTTGACCTTTGTCCGTTGACCCTAAAATGTACCATTTGACCTTTGTCCGTAACTCCCAAACGCCGCGATAGTGGAACGCAATTTTTTTATGAATGATAGACCTAATTAAGAGGTATCTTCCCATGCCGGTCTCAAGTCGCACTTTTGAGTTTTATGGGAGAAAAAAAAATAGTCAAAAATCTGAATAAAAATTAATAAAGGGTGAGTAAATCAAATTGTCGCTACATTGAATTTCTATTCCAAAGAAAGTAAGAATCAACAGACTCAAAAATATTTATTTTAATAACCTTTACGTTACATTATTTATGTTTGAAAACGAATTATAACTTTTCAGTGGACGACGTGAGAACGTTCGGACTCATCGAGTTTTGCACGGAGGCGTCCGTTATCAATTTGGTACACTTCGTCCATTTGCGTTGAAAATCTGGCAACGAAGTAGCAGGCTGGCATGTTCTTCGCAATTTACTTTTGATAATTGCCCAATATTTTTATATGGGACGTAGTTCGGGGCAGTTCGGTGGATTTGCGTTTTTAGGCACTACTTCTATAGAATTCGCTTCATACCATCGAAGAGTCCGGATTGAATAATGACAACTTGCCAAATCAGGACAAAATAATGTCGCAGAAGTGTGTTTTTTTATAAACGGTAATAACCTTTTTTTGAGGCATTCTGTTATGTATACATCGGTGCCAATTGTTCCAGTTGTAACAAAAGGCGAGCTTCTCTTACCACACTGACATATAGCTTGCCATACAAGGTACTTCTTGGCAAACTTTTCAACTTCTACAACTTTTTCAGATTCAGGAAGTCGAAATATCACGAGACGAATAGAATTGATTACCTGGCTTTGAAGTCGGCCTTCACATAAGTTTCGTCGTCAATTACTAGGCAACGTTTTCTTTGGACTAAACTAACATGGAGTACAAAAGTCTGGAACGTCTAACCGCACGATTGTACTGCTCTACGGTTCTCTTTGGAGCTTTTTACTTCTTGTATGTAGTAATGCCGCATCTTTTTTTAATTTTTTGGACATTTGATTGGCTCGTACCTACTTTTTTCGATACATCTCGTGAAGATATGGACGGATTCCTATCAAACAACTTGCACACCTTTGATTCTAACTTTTTATTAGGTATTCTGGTAGGTTGACCCTCACGCTGCTTTCTGTTTATAGTTCCGCCTTCCTTTATTTTCTTTAGAGTCCTTTGGACCGTCCTTCTAGTCGTAAAGCTTGTTTTTGCCAGGTCTGACGTACGAGGGGCGTTCAATAAATTCTCGGTATTAGAATGAAAACAAAAGAATATTATAGGTTTTTTATTTTTATTTTTCAATATACTCCTCTCCTATGTTTATGCACTTATAAGACCGGTCAATTAGTTTTTTTAACCCCTCGTAAAAAAAATTTTTGTCTTTGGTGTCAAAATGCTCCTACACTACTGTCTTCAATGCTTCATCGTTACAAAATTAATTTTCACGTAGATTCTTTTTGAGATTGGGAAACAAATATAAGTCACTCGGGGTCAAGTCTCGACTATACAGTGGGTATGTAATAGTTTCGAGTCCAGATTCAAGAGCAGCAGCCTTGGCAATATGAGCACTATGCACAGGGGCGTTGTCGTGAAGAAGCAGAACACGTATGGCTAATTTTCCCCTTCTGTTATGTTTCATTGCGTCCCTTATTTGGCATATAATATTAGCGTAGTGCTCTCCATTAATACTTACACCCTTTTCTTTATAATCGATCAGCAATATTCCATCACAATCCCAGAATATTGTGACCATAACCTTGCTAGCTGAAGGCACGACCTTGATGGCCAAGAATTTTACTACCCCTCGAAGCTCTAATTTAACCAACATTGAATAAACGCTCCTAGTGATCACGTTTGTTCGGTACTTGCAAAAAAACAAAGGAACATCGCCGTTTGAATTTTACTTTTTTTTAATATTAATGAATGAATTTTACCGGCCAGTATTAAAAAGTTTACCAAAGAGGTTTAAAAGATGTCAATACCGAGAATTTATTGAACACACCTCGTAGATATATGAGGATTTTTAGAAAATTCTTGCAAAATCAATTCCCGATCATTTTTCTCTTTCGACGACATCTTTACAGTTACAAAACAAAAGATAGTTTTTTTGTAATGTAAAAATCACCAGTCGTTCTAAATTTGAAATCCTCATAGACAATTAAAAAAAATTACGTTGCCAGCAAGAATATCATTAAAAATGTATGCGACAATTTAAGAAGAAGAAGAAGAAGAATAGAATAGTACTCACCCTTTAACTCGGTAACCAGAGATGATTCTCCAAAAATTAAAACGGCACAATATGCGCCTTAAGGTCCTTTATCAAACTATATTAATCAAAAAAATATATCTTGATTAGATACGCTTACAGAATTTATTTAACCTTTTTTCTACTTCAAGGTCACGAAATATAAATTATTTTTTATAAAAAAAAAGTATTTGAAATAGACACGTGGGTGTTTTAGTCTTGCATTTAAAATGCATTTCTTGATCGATTTATGCGATAAACAGCAAAGGGAATTTTTTTGAGTGCTATCAAACACTGTGGCGTCCGAGGGAGGAAATTCCTCTGAAACCGTACCATACGCGACCATTTAAGGTGTGAGGATGAATGCCTGCCGAAGGCGAGCGGTGAGATGGTAGAAAGCGGCCGTGTGCATCATGTCGAACAGTTCTTCGGGAGCACAACCTATTATATAAGCACGGATCTATACCTAAACCGGATTGAGTACTGTGACGAAAAAGTGTGACCGACAGAGAAGCCAAACTCGAGGATTGCATCTCGTTTTAATTAGGGTGACCAAGTACATCTGTGGATATGAGGATTATTTCTAATTCTACATTGTTAAACAATATAGTATTGTGTAGTTTTTGCCTAAGCCCTACTTTATTTTCCAAATCTCTTAACAAATGCGTAAATTAAAAAAAGACGAGGACGAGTTTTAATTCACCATCAACAGATCAGCATGGTGGTGCCATGATACACGAGTTCGGTAGGTAACAATACAATATAACTGTTACCGAACTTGCCGGTATCCAATTGAGCTGAAATGTAGCATACTTATGTACAGTATGCGTGAAAATTAGCATACTGTACATAAGTATGCTAAATTTCAGCTCCATTGGATACCGGAAAGTAGCTGTAAAATGGTTAAAAAATTGGAACGACAACTTAAGTACTTGCACAGTTTAATCACATACAGTCCAAGTTAAACAAAAGCTCATAATGATAACAAAATTGTTAAAAGATTGAATTTCAACTGACCTTTAGAAAAGGTTTTCTCACTAAACACTTAATAACGAATATTTCTGCAAAACCAGCCCAAATCATAGTCACCCTAATCAGTTTGACATTTGTCTTGTCGTTTTATCGTAAAATATAACAAATTGTTCCTTACCTGTGAAATGATATTCCACAATTAATAAAACTTTCACTTTTACAACCCTTTACACAACATGTTTTCACCATTTTCAACTAATTTCATCAGCCGCTTATTTTCATCATTTCAAATTTGACACCATTAACGTTGGGGATACCAATTAATATTTGAAAAATACTACTATATTTATTGCAATACTAAGTTTTAGTCAGTTAATAATGTTGATATTTTATACAATTACGAATGAGGTCAAATGTAAATTATGCCTGATAAATATGCACTAGTTAGTACAAGCAAGTAATTGTTTTCAGTATTCTAAAATAGCACAACATATATTTTTTTTACACTGGCAAGTTGTGCGAGTGGGACACCGCCCTCCGGTTGGTTGCTCTCGCTCGGACCGCTTTCTCTAGTCTGTCTGTCATAACAGGATATTAACTGTATTACGCGAGAATAAGGTTCAAGTTTGACTGGCTCATAAAAGTTTGTACTCAATCCGGTTTAGGTATAGATCCGTGTATACAAGTGATAGAACACGCACAAGGAGGCAAAGTTTCTCCTTAAACATAACGGTTCAATATCACAAATTAACATTTCTAAATTCAAATCTGTAGTAAAACAAACACTTATTTCAAGAGCATATCTATATTTCTATATTAATAATTCCGTGCAGGGGTACGGTAGACCCGAACGAGACCTGTCTCAAATTGAAGAACGTATAAAAATAACGATTTCGAGTTGAACATATGTATCCGCAAAATTCGGATTGTCGCGTACTTTGCATTTAAAAGTGTTAATTTTATGACAAATCGGTCGGCCATATTAAATTCGTTGGTTGACAGCTTCGGGTAGGGTACGTTCGGAAATTGTAAACTGTGTTTGGCGTCCTGTGTGTTGGCCAGATTGGATTCGGCAAGCCGCGTCTGCAGCGTTTTGTTTTTGTAGTTTTCAAGCGTTCTATACACCTATCAGCCTAGCCAGCACGATAACTTATACCGTCACGTTATATGGCCGAAATCTATTAAAACGTCACATAAAACGTAACGGTATAAGCTATCGTGCTGGCTGGGCTGATTGTCACAACAACCGCCTTCAAAGCGAATGTATGGGGCCTGTTACTGTTACATGGTTATTATTATCACGTGATACATTCATATCACGATAAGTATCACGTCATTACGTGGGTTGTTCCGAAAGTTTTTAGCTACTCTCACTCTATTCATGCGATATATTTTTTATTTACAGCATTATGTGGGTAATTTCAATAGTTATGAGCTGAGATAAAATCGTTAGTAAGTAGCAAGTATTTCTTTCACAACATTTCTTTTACCAAAAGGCCTTTTGTATGGGCTTTTAAAAAATTGCGAAAATAGTACTATTTTTGATACCTAAAAATAGTTTTGGCAACGAAATCCCTAACAGCTGTAGTGGAAACTGCCCGGGATGACTTCCGAACTTAGTTTTGCTGATTTTAATGTAAAATCAGTAAATGATTTTATTTAATTTAAGTTTTTTTGTGATGATGACCAGTCCCTAGTCTCTCGACCTAGACTAATATTCGACACACATGCTCATTGTCGCTAATTTTCATGCAATCGAAACAAATTACGTGGGTAGAGACAGGGAAGATTCATAGTTTGCGGTGCATAAAATTTCGTTAAGTTGTGGTGACGTATTAATCAAAATTGGCCCGCAACACAAAATTGGTATTGTGACCCGTTCATCGCATATTAGATAGGGCTGTTGACACGTCGTACTTAAAATACAATAAAAAAAACCCAAGCGACTTTCATCAACAGTTTCACCCCAACACATTTGTATTGAAATTACCCGCATAATGGTATCATTAAAACATATATGGCATGAATAGAGTGCGAGCAGCTAAAAACTTTCGGAACAGCCCACGTATTGAAGCAGTATCCATACAAATTTGAAAACTGCGATAATATTGACACCCCAGTATTGTGATAATATTAATCGTGTAAAGGACACCACTGTTTGCTGAGTCTGTCCGCCATCTTAAATTTTGTTGCGACAAACTTTAAACGTCTAGCAAAATTCTATCCCTATCTCGCTTTTTCTCATAACTTAGTGGCACTGGGGGTCTACTCCGAAATCCGAATTTCGTATGGTGCCATCCCTTTCACTCATATAGTGTATGACAGGAGAGTGAAAGGGACGGCACCATACGAAGTTAGGAATTTGAATTTCGGAGTAGACCCCCCGCTCATGCCGTTCGCCGCGCTCGGACGTTAGAGGCGCTACCGCGAACCAAAAACGAAGTATCTGCCTCTCTCTCGCACATACAAATACAAATGTTTTTACAAATGTTTTATTTCATTTAACAAAAATGGGGTATAATTTACAGTAAGGTTGAGGTCTCCTAGTAGGCATAGAGATACCTGTATCAGGAGATCTCGCTCTTCCAAATATAGTACATAATAAAAACCTATAGTTAAATGTAGTTTTAACTTAGATTAGGTAGTATTGCAATATAATTTACTTATGTTTTTAAGCTTTAGATAAAATTATAAATTAAATAATTAATTATTCATTCACTTCCTGTTCATTTTAATACAGCACAGGGGATTTATGTGACACTGTATATGTGTGTGTGTGTGTGTGTGTTTTGTGTGTGTGTGTGTGTGTGTGTGTGTGTCCGCGCGCGCATGTTTTACCGTGTCTATTATGTTTTTATCAGTAAGTATACAATGTTTTTAAATTAAGTCTTAATTCCCTGGGTGAAGCAGCGCTTCAGTTTCATCATAGCTAAGTCCATTTAACCATTCCATAATAACAACTTTTTTACAATCAGGTTTCAAAGAGTAGATGTTTAATTTCTTGTTTACATTATTATAGATGCGAGCTGATTGTACATCGAATTGTCTTCTTGCAAATACAGACTTACTCTTAGGCACAGGCACGATTGTGTTAATTCTTCTACGGTTAAGAATGGAGGGGTCATAACATACTTTTTTATGAAGCTTTAGCACAGCCGAACCTATATACAATTTTCGCATACTTGGGAGTTCACATAGTTTATATAGTTCTGAGGTTGGGTATCGATATGGTTTAAAGAATATAGTTTTCAGTAGACGCCTCTGACCTCTTTCTACTTCTAGGTATTTAGTTTTCGTAGCGCCTCCCCATGCTGGAATACAATAGCTCATTACAGATTGGGCTAGAGCTGTGTAAATTTGTTTTAGTAGCTTAGTTGTAGTAATGTGTCGAAGAGTTTTGAATAACCAAATGAGTTTACGTATCCTGTTATTTATTAGCTCAACATGTAGATTCGAACGACACAGAGGAAGATAGTTCCTCAGGCGTCAACTTTAAAACGAATAGGGTATTTTACTATATGAGAAATAAACTTCAAAATGTAAGAAAAACTGGCTAAGGCGTCGAACTCGCGCACTGAGGGTTCCGTACAACTAAAAAACAAATGCGATTTATCAATATATTGATATTTTTGGTAAAATATACGTCATAAGAAACATTGTCACCTAATATTAATATTCATAGGTCCATGGGAAGTTTAAAAATTGTATGTGTGACAGACGACACACGGAATGTTCTTCGACTTTCTTCGACCGTCCGCCGCGCTCGGACTGAAGTGCTACCGGGAACCGAAAACGAAATATATATGCCTCTCTGTCGCACTTGCACATTCGAGCGCGGAGAGGGAAGTACTTCGTTTTCAGATCGCGGTACTCGGTAGGGCCGTATCGTATCTGGTCTGACGGCTCCTATTCCTGGATGGTGCGCGTATCGGAATGCGTAATACCATTAATTGGAGAACATATTACCAACTGTTATTATTATCACGCGAAACACTGAATGTTGAAGCAACATCCATAGGGGCCTGTTACATGGTTATTATTATCACGCGATATACTCATGTCACGATCCGTATTACGTGCTGTTTAATGAATATTGAAGAAAAATTCATACGATTTTGAAAACCACGACAATATTGACACACCAGTATTGTGATAATATTAAGCGTGTAACAGACCCCATACAATTTTGAAAATTGCGATAATATTGACACATAATATTGAGTGTAAAGGGCCCCACTGAATAGAATTTGGCGGAGAATAGAGAGCTGCTATCGCGAAACGAAAACGAACGAACATCGTGTATTTCCCTCTGTGTCGCTCGAATTTGCAAGTGCGACAGAGAGGGAGATACACGAACTTCATTTGTTTTTCGCGTTAGCAGCTCTGACTTCGCACCAAAAATACTGACTGGCACATCAATATTTAACAATGCACATCTGAACTGAATTTTAATGAACGATTAGTATTTCAGCTATACAAATCAGTCTTGATTACGATGTCAAATTTTTTATGTGCCTTTAAATACTACCCTTATAAAAATGCTTAGGATTAACTTGCAAAGATACTAGCCTTTGCCCGTGACGTCGTTTGCGTAATCTTTTACTCCCAATTCCATATACCTAATTCCATTCCATACTTTTATTCCCAATCCAGACTACAGACCTACGAAGTTTATCTATACGAAGTTTCATCATAATCCGTTGTTGTAATGTTTTTATTTTATACATTTTTGTACACTATTTCTTTCGTCGTTTGCATAACTGTCACGAATAAATGTTTTCTTTACTTCTTTCTTATTTATTTCACCCGAGCGGAGCCGGGCTTTCATCTAGTTATAAGATAAACGAATACATCATGGATAGGGATGTTTGGCAGTGATAGCGTCCTGCACGGCTAATCTATCGCGAAAATAGTTTTTCTACTGTAGCGTCTGTAGCATTGTTATTTTGTAGTAGCTGACACTGTAATTTTATATTTAACTATACAATGTATATTGTTTTGAAAAAATGACACCTCGCCGAGTTTCTTACGCCGGTTCTTCTCGTGGCAGAGGTTTATTTTTCCGAACCGGTGGTAGTTTATTGACGTTCATAGGTGCATGTAATATGCCTAATTTGAAGAATAAACTACTTTTACTTTTTACTTTACTTTTTGCTCGTGAGTTTGGGATCGTCCACGATTCGCACAGCACGTCTCACCCTGACTCACTGAGTAAGATATACTAGAAGGTCACCGGTCGAGCGACCGTGACGAAAGCCATACTAACGGTCGCTGATCAAATCGTGTTCTTCTAGGTATCTTAGGAGCTTTGTGTTGATGACTCGCTCCTTCCCCGTTTTTAGGCAAAGGGTGCACGAGGGCAGTCTTCCATGAAGCACGTGTTAGCACGGGGCACCACAAGTTTGAGCACCACCGCTGGTATGCCGTCCGGCCCGCTCGATATGTGGATATTCAGGGACAGTAGCTCCCTCCGGACATCCCTTTGGCGAAAAACTAATTTCCGACATAGAATACCCATACCGAGGGAGGTGCCGTCGTCGTCCAAAATAAAATTCGAGGCATAGGGTGCCCAATAGATCGGCTTTTTCTTTTGCGCTGTGGGCCAGGTCTCCAGCTGTAGTTCACGGTGGTGGTAAAGGCAACTAATAAAAGTTTCTCTCGGCAGCTTTGGCGAGCGACCCGAAGGCGCGACTTTCGAGGGATACCCAGTAAGCTTCTCGCCAATTCTGCCGATGAAAATGAATTTAGCTCTGGCAATTTCTCTCTTACTAGACCTCGACGCAACCTTTAACTTGCGTTTTACATTAGATACGTTTGGATTACTAGGTTCGGCCTTGGTCCAAGCCCTGTATGCGGCCTGCTTATGTGCTCTAGCATATTTAGAGGGCCGATTAAACCAAGGTAGCTTTTTCGCTCCTGCAGCTACCAGCGAGTTGGGAATGAAATATTCCATACTCGCCAGGATAGTCTCAACGACAGCGGCTGCACAGGAGTCTGGATCTTCTAATGTGAAACAAAGCTGCCTCCACGGGTACGATGCGTAAAATGCACGCAATTCATCCCAGTCTGCTGACCTATACTGCCACACACATGGTGCCTGTGTCCGGAAGAGCCGAGTGGTGCATTCACTGAGATGGAATACCCGTCCGGACGTGAAGTCAGCAGAAGGTCCAGTAGAGAGCTAGTATGACCCTCGGCGTCTGGTATACTCGTTTGGAGAACGCCCCAGTTGCGAGAGTCCGTAGGCCAGAGAAAATTCATGAGCAAACCTATCCGCGTAGTCGTTGGAACGTGAATTGAGCCACTCAATATGGTGGACGTTAGTCTGTGAGATCACCAACTCCGCGGAGGAGTACTGCTTGAGAGTACGCGCTCGGTACCATCCGTTTTACGTTAGAAAGTGACAAAAAGCATTTTGTATTTTCAAGTGTTTAAAAATGCAAAATACGTGTACTTTTTAGTATTTGAAATAAAATACAAAATAGTTTTCGATAAAAGCATTAAAAATATAAAATAGTTATTTTGTATTTGTATTTCAAATGCATTTATTTCAAATAATTAACATCTCTGCAGGAGAAGCAAGCGCTATTCCGACAAGTTCTGGAAGAGAAAGCTTCGGAAAGGAAGGTTAAAATCGCCTGCGGGCCTCTATCGCGCCGCGAGCGCGACCGGCACGAGGTAGTGCAAGAGCGGCACATCGCCGTGCTCAGGGAATGCGCCGACAAAATACAACCACCGCCTATGCTTCAATCATGGGAAAAAAGAATCATTAGTCTCGTCCCCGCTAAATTACGCAACGCTTTCCCCTCCGTCACAGAAGACTTAATAAATGAGAGCAAGTCTGAGTGGAATCGATACCTCCACAATCATGCTGTGAAGACTGTTATTCGCGATGTGCCCGGTGTCTCCCGCAAGAGATATGAAGAGCCATACTTTAAATATCATGGGGTTACACCTAATTACGAGAAAATGCTTAAGTATCGTACGAAACTTCAAGTTGGCTCGCTTATTTTACATCCTTTCATCAGACTTGTTGTTGAATCATCAGAGAAAATATTTCCTGCAGCTATAATAAATTTGAAAAAGTATAGAGCGATGGGACCTATGACTTTATCTGAGTTTCGAACAAAAATAATGGAAGAAATCAAGCGCGCAGATTATTTGGTGTCCAGTACTTGGTATGCATTACTTGTAAATTGGTTAAAAAATCCAAGATGTCTTCGGGGTATGCGGCCTAAGCGAATTCCACTATTTGTACGTTGCGCTACCAAAATGATTTCAATGCAAATACAAGAACTAATGCGCAGATCTATAGACACAATAATAGACGCCCTGAAGGATGCAGATTCCGTGCCGATTTTAAAATTGGCATTAGATTTTGATGGGGAATTTATTTATGACGAGACTCTGGAAACCGTATTTCAAACATTTCACGATATAGCGGACGCTATATCGAGTATATCCCAACGACTAATGCCAATCGAACAGTATCTACGGTTGCCTTACGATTTCGACGCTTTGCCGGTGCAATATAACCATTGGTTAAATGTTGATGGACATGACAGGCTTCAAAAACAATTAGATATTGTATTTGATCCACTTGTTAAATACTTAGAACAACTTCGTTTACAATATGATATGCTTTATGGAGCTCCAGCGAAAGCGGCACTTATAAAATTTATAAAATGTGCTGAAACATTCGAAGAATCCCGCGATAAAATATGCTACTTTCAAGATATAGATTCTGAAATTACTGCAGTTTTAGAAAATGCATACTTTAATCCTTCCGTTGTGTGCCAATTAAGAATGGTGGCTGGATTGAAAAAAAAGGCTTTTGACTTCATAAATGATATTATTGCAGGAATAGTGAAAACACATATGGCTGAGAATGATAGAATTTGTAACGAGTTTGAAATAATTAAAGAAAAAGCACTTACTGAACCTCAGACTGCAGCAGAACTAATAGAACAAGGAGTTTATATTTTACATGCTAAAACTGTTTTAGTTGAACAACTGAAAGAAAGAATAGCACGGCAAATAAATATTATTTCTAGTCTTCTAGAAATGACGTCTCTATCACCCGAACATGTAGCATCTAATACGCGAACTGTCAATTGGTTGAAAGATATAAAACCTATATTCGATAGAAACGCTGCCGCTTATGAAGAATTCAAAGGAGAAATGGAGGATAACCTGCGTGATAAAGTAACATATATTAACAAAGAAGTAACAGACATGCTTCCTTACTTGGAGCAACTGGATAACATGGATGACATAAATCACACTTTGGAGTATCTTGAATATTTACGTAAATTTGCTTATCGTTTAGCTGACTGTGACAAAATTGTAGAATGGATAAATCATGAAGAAAAAACATTTAAATTTCCAATTTCAAATTTTAGTGACTTAGAAGAACTTAAAGACTTCATACTGCCCTTCTATAACCTGGTTTACCTACTACATAAATGGAAGCGGAGTTATTATACATGGATGGATGGAGTATTTGAATATTTAGAACATGAACAAATTGAACAAGATCACGACTTTTATTACAAAGAATTCTTAAAACTCTCTAAATTATATCGAACAAAAATCAAACAACAGATCACCGAAGGAAATGAAAGGCGATTTCAAGGGACACCTGATGACACCGATGTGAATAATCTTCCGGCGCCTATGAAACTTTGCGCTCAAGCTGTTACTGAGCTCAAAGATTGGCGACCAAATGTGCAGATGGCGCATATTATGTGTAATCGAGCTTTAGTACAAAGACATTGGGATGAAATGTCATCAATAGCGGGGTTCGATCTGACCCCTACTGCTGGCACGACCTTAAGGAAAATAATAAATTATAATCTCTGGGGCGAAATTGACCAATATGATATAATAAGTGTAGCTGCAACGAAAGAATTGGCACTCATAACCAATCTAAATAAAATGATGGCTGAATGGACCGACATATGTTTTAAAACAAGTCCATACAAAGACACTGGAATTTTCATATTATCTGGGTTAGACGATATCCAAAGTGTATTAGACGATCATATACTCAAAACTATAGGCATGAGAGGATCTGCCTTTGTGAAACCATTTGAAGCCCAAGTTCGTGCGTGGTATGAAAAAATAGTAAGAGTAAATGCAACTGTTGACGAATGGGGAAAGGTTCAAAGTCAATGGTTGTATTTGTTACCCATATTTTCTTCTAAAGATATTGTGGCACAAATGCCTGAGGAAGGTGTCATGTTTGTTGAAGTGAATAACATATATCGCCGATACATGGGGAGTGTTGCTAAGGATCCTCATGCTCTAGAAATTGCCGGAGGAATGGGGGTTTTGGAATCATTTAAAGTGGCTTCAGCAATGTTGGAAAAAATAAATGATGGGGTTAATAGTTATTTAGAAAAGAAACGACTTTTCTTTCCAAGATTTTTCTTCTTGTCAAATGATGAAATGTTAGAAATATTATCTGAAACTAAAAATCCTCTCAAAGTACAGCCTCATTTGAAAAAATGTTTTGAAGGAATCAATAGACTGGTTTTTGACCCAGTTTTTAATATATCATCCATGATATCTATGGAAGGAGAGCAAATTGAGTTTCTGGAAACCATAAGTGTAGAGGCTGCGAGAGGATCTGTCGAAAAATGGCTTGTTCAAGTAGAAGATCAAATGCTTAAAGCTGTAAAAATGGAAACAGAGTTATCGTATTATGAATACCCAACTTTAGGACGCGTGGAATGGATATTATCCTGGGAAGGCATGGTGGTGTTAGCTGTATCTCAAATCTACTGGGCTGTCGATGTTCACGAAGCGCTTTCTACGCATAAACTACATGAACTTGAAGCGTTTCATAAAAGTTTAAGTAAGCAATTGAATGAAACCGTTGCTGTAATCAGACGCACCGACTTAACGAAGCTGAGTACGATTACCGTTAAAGCCCTCATTGTCATAGATGTGCACGCAAAGGATGTTATCTTTGAACTTGTTGGTAAAAATGTTACAGAAGTTACCGATTTTCAGTGGTTGGCACAGCTGCGTTATTACTGGGAAGAGGAGAGAGTATTTGTTAAGATCATTAATGCTACTGTAAATTATGCGTATGAATATTTAGGGAATTCCGACAGACTAGTGATAACTCCTTTGACTGACAGGTGCTATCGTACCTTGATTGGAGCTTATTACTTACATTTAAACGGGGCTCCTGAAGGTCCTGCAGGAACTGGAAAAACAGAAACTACTAAAGATTTGGCAAAAGCCCTTGCGGTTCAGTGTGTGGTCTTCAATTGTTCTGATGGTTTAGATTACAAAGCTATGGGAAAATTCTTTAAAGGTTTAGCATCGTGTGGCGCATGGGTATGCTTTGATGAATTTAATCGAATAGAAGTAGAAGTTTTATCTGTAATAGCTCAACAAATTTTATGTATTGTTCGAGCAGTGAGAGGCCATGTAGAGACGTTTGACTTCGAAGGCACCATATTGACCTTAAATCCTGCCTGTTATGTTTGTATTACGATGAATCCTGGCTATGCTGGAAGGTCAGAACTACCCGATAACCTTAAAGTATTATTTCGTACTGTAGCGATGATGGTTCCAGACTATGCGATGATAGGAGAAATATCCCTGTACTCCTTTGGATTCCAAGATGCACGCAATTTATCGGTAAAAATAGTTACGACCTACAAACTTTGCTCAGAACAGCTGTCTTCCCAAAATCATTACGATTATGGAATGAGAGCAGTTAAAACTGTGTTATCTGCTGCAGGCAATTTAAAGCGAAGTTTTCCTAACGAGAATGAGAGCATATTACTACTGAGATCAATCACAGATGTTAATTTGCCAAAGTTTTTATCATTTGACGTTCCCTTGTTTGAGGGCATTATTTCAGATTTATTCCCAGGCATAACATTACCAAAACCTGATTACGAAGCTTTCTTAGATGCTTGTCATCATACGTGCGGACTAAATAATTTACAACCGGAGGATTGTTTTTTGTTAAAAATAATACAGACATATGAAATGATGATCGTTAGACATGGGTTCATGTTGGTCGGAGATCCTTTTTCTGCAAAATCAATGACTTTAAAAATTTTGTCCGAGTCTTTGACTTTAATGGAAGAAAAGAATCAATCTGGAGGCTGTGCATGCACGTATAAAGTCCTAAATCCCAAAGCTGTAACAATGGGACAACTTTACGGTGCATTTGATCCTGTTTCTTATGAATGGACAGATGGTATTGTAGCCACTATGTTCAGGAACTTTGCATCTGAAGACACACCAGTAAGAAAATGGATTGTGTTTGACGGCCCTGTAGACGCTGTATGGATTGAAAATATGAACACTGTTCTCGATGATAATAAAAAACTGTGTTTGACTTCAGGGGAAGTGATGGCCATGTCAAGTGTAATGTCAATGATATTTGAAGTCATGGATCTTTCGCAAGCGTCTCCAGCTACAGTATCCAGATGCGGTATGATTTATATGGAATCTTCTTCGCTTGGATTAGCACCATTCTACACATCTTGGCTAAAAACTTTGAACCCTGTCTGGCTTGACGAAAACGAACAATACATTTATGATATGTGTGAATGGTTACTTGATCCACTTGTGTACTACGTTCGAAGAAACTGCGGCCAATTGGTTACTGCTGGAGAAGTGAATCTGGTTATAAGCACTCTCCGTCTTATTGAAATGCTTATGGATAATGCCATTGAGGGTGAGGAAGATACAAAATATACGCGGTGTTGGTTTCTAGCCTCTTTGATGGCCGCCTTGGTGTGGGGTGTAGGTGGTATATTAAATACTGATTCACGTGAAAAATTTGATGATCTCGTAAAAGAATATTTCAGAGGTGAAAAGGGCATACCACCAAATATAGACCGCTTAGATGTTTCCATTCCTCCTGAAGGCATGATTATTGACCATTATTACTTATATAAGAGCAAAGGGTGTTGGAAACCCTGGCCTGATGCTGTAAAAGCAGTTGTGGTTAAAGAAGAAATTAATCTTTTGCAAACTGTAGTGCCCACCTTAGAGACGGAGAAATTTATGTTTTTGTTAAAACTACACACCAAATTTACGCAACCTATATTGCTTATCGGCCCAACCGGAACCGGTAAAAGTTTTTATGTTCAAAATTTCTTAATGAATAGAATTGACCCAGAGAAATACACGCCAGGTTTTATAACTTTTACAACAACCACTTCAGCCAACCAGACGCAGGAGTTGGTGATATCTAAGTTAAACAAACGGAGAAAAAATATTTACGGTCCTCCGAAAGGAAAATTGGCCATTATATTTATAGATGATATGAACATGCCAGCTAAAGAAGAGTATGGCGCACAACCGGCTATTGAATTACTTCGACTTTATTTTGATCAAAAACATTGGTATGATTTAAAGACCACAGATAAGTTATACCTACTTGATACATTCTTCTACGGGGCCATCGGACCGGTCGGCGGCAGCCGGCAATTGATATATCCAAGAATGTTACGCCACTTTAATATTTATTCTATAAACGAATTTTCTAAGGAGAGTATGTCAAAAATTTTTACTACTCTTTTACAACTTGGTTGGAAAAGAAACGGTTTTGGTCAAGACACTCAACCTATGATAGTCAATATAATTTCAGCTACAATGGAAATTTACGAACAGGCCGGGGAAGGGTTGCGGCCAACGCCTGCGAAGTCCCACTATATCTTCAATTTAAGAGACTTCTCAAGGGTCATCCAGGGTTGTGCGTTATTAAGAAAGGAATCGGCCGAAAGCAAAAAGACGTTTATTCGAGTCTGGGTACATGAAACAATGCGAGTATTTTATGATAGACTTGTAGACGAGATTGATCGTACTTGGTTTTACGATCTTCTAAAAAGGTGTACCCGTGACTTCATGAAGGACACGTTTGAATCCGCATTGGATACATATGCCAATGATAATGGTCAAGTGACGCAGGAAAATGTCAAAGATCTCATGTTTGGTTGTTATTTAGACTTGGACAGTAGTGAAGGTGAAAGGCGTTACGATGAGTTGCCTTCTAAGCAAGTTTTACTAAATATTTCTATCGCTATGTTAATTGAATACAATACTATGCATAAGGCGAAAATGAATATTGTATTGTTCGATTATGCATTAGAACATTTGTCAAAAATTTGTCGACTTTTGTCCATGCCTTCAGGAAACGCTTTACTCGTTGGTGTAGGTGGCTCCGGTCGTCAATCTCTAACACGGTTAGCCTGTACGGTTCTAGGTCAAAATGTTTTTCAACCGGAAATAACTAAATCGTACAGCGTTAAAGATTGGCAAGATGATATAAAATTAGTCCTTCGTGAATCAGGTGGCCTTAATAAGGACACAACATTTTTGTTTGCTGAGAGTCAAATAAAAGAAGAAGTTTACATTCAGAACTTAGACAGTCTGTTAAATTCAGGCGAAGTCCCCAATCTTTATGGTTTAGATGAAAAACAAGAAATTCTTGAATTAGTACGACTAGCTGCACAAGGAGGCAACAGAAACCTAGATATAGGCCCCCTTCAAATTTTGGCCTTCTTTATAGCAAGATGTAAGGCAAAACTGCATTGTGTTTTATGCTTCAGCCCCATTGGCAGTGCTTTCCGTACAAGATTAAGACTTTATCCAGCCCTCGTAAATTGTTGCACCATCGATTGGTACGACAGTTGGCCTGAAGATGCATTAACAATGGTTGCACATCATTATATGGGGAAAGTAAATGTACCTGATAAGGTAAAAGGAGCCGCTGTCGTAGCTTGTAAGCAATTTCACGTGGACGCTCGCCAAGTATCTGCAGATTTTTTTGCCCAGTTTCGACGAAAAACATACATAACATCGGCGTCTTACTTGGATTTGATTAAGTCTTTCACATCGTTGACGAACAAAAAACAGAGGGAACTGAGGGCAGCCAAACTGAGATATATGAATGGCTTAGATAAACTCGGTCAAGCAGCTGATGCTGTGGCGATTATGCAGCGTGACTTGAATGAATTGAAACCTAAACTTATTGTTATGGCTGCTAAGTCAGCTAAAATGATGGAGAATATAGAAAAAGAGACTGCCGTTGCTGACAAAGCCGCTGCGCAGGTTAGAGAGGATCAAAAAGTTGCTAATGTACAAGCAGCAGCTGCTACAGAGTTAAAAAAAGATTGTGAAGCTGATTTAGCCCTTGCGTTGCCTATTTTAGAAGATGCTGTGGCAGCTTTGAACACACTAAAACCTGCTGATATAACTATAGTAAAGTCAATGAAAAATCCACCAGCTACTGTTAAAATGGTTATGGCTGCAGTATGTGTTATGAAAGGCATACCTCCAGACAAAATCCCGGATCCTAACAATCCAGGGAAAAAAATATTTGATTATTGGGGACCGAGTAAAAGAATATTAGGTGACATGAGTTTTTTAGAATCGCTAAAAAATTATGACAAGGACAATATACCTATAGAAACTATGAAAAAAATTAGAAAAGAGTATTTACCTAATAAAGACTTTAAACCCCATATTATAGCCAAAGCATCTGCGGCAGCTGAAGGATTGTGTAAATGGATAATCGCTATGGATATGTACGATGCGGTAGCAAAAGTTGTAGCTCCAAAGAAGGCGAAATTAGCAGCGGCCGAAAAAGAGTTCTCCGAAACTATGGCTTTATTAGAGGAAAAAAAGGCAACTGTTGCACGTTTAGAAGCTAAATTGGCTGAATTGAATGAATCTTTGGCAGAAGCAAACATTCAAAAGAAAGCCCTTGAAGACGAAGTACAACTATGTATAGATAAGCTATGGAGAGCTGAAAAGTTGATTGGTGGTTTAGGAGGAGAGAAAGTGCGTTGGACCGCTGCTGCAGAGAATTTACAATTATTGTACGATAATTTAGCTGGAGACATTTTGGTTTCATGTGGAATAATTGCTTATTTAGCCCCGTATACGTTACCGGTGAGAACTGCGATTACCGAGCAGTGGCGGCAACTCGTAATTAAACTGGATATGCCACACTCAGAAGTGTACGTCCTCAAAGACGTTTTAGGTTCTGATATTAAAATACAAAACTGGTGTATTGCGGGATTACCAAGAGATGCGTTTTCTATCGACAATGGCATTATACAAGATAATTCGATGAGGTGGTCATTATTGGTAGATCCGCAAGGACAAGCAAATAAATGGATCAAAACTATGGAAAAATCTAATGATCTTCAGATACTTAAGTTTACAGATGGTAATTATATGAAAGTAATTGAAACATGCTTAGAGTATGGCAAACCAGCTTTAATTGAGTGTATATTAGAAGACGTAGAGGCGCCTCTGGATCCGGTGTTACTAAAAAACACATATATGCAAGGTGGAAAAGAATTCATTGCACTGGGTGAGAATGTAATAGAGTATCATCCCAATTTTAGACTTTACATGACAACAAAATTACGCAATCCCCATTACCTTCCTGAAGTTTTCAATAAAGTCACATTAATTAATTTTGCTCTTACAAAGGATGGTTTAGAAGATCAGTTACTTGGAATAGTTGTAGCTAAAGAGCGGCCAGACTTGCAAGAAAAGCGTGAAAAACTTATAGTTCAAGGCGCAGCTAACAAAGCCGCCCTTAAAGGCGTGGAAGATGATATATTGCGCACCTTACAAGAATCCAAAGGTGACATTTTAGAAGACGAAACTGCTATAGAAGTTTTGGATTCATCGAAATTACTGGCTATGGATATTATGAAAAAACAAGAGGCTAGTCTAGAAACAGAAATTGTAATTGAGAAATTTCGGCATGGTTATAGACCGATAGCTTCACACTCTGCAATATTGTATTATTGCGTCACCGAGCTACCTAATGTAGATCCCATGTATCAATACTCATTGACTTGGTTTATAACTCTGTACATTTTATCAATTGAAAATGCTAACAAATCCAAAGATTTGGAGAAGAGATTAAAATTTCTGAAAGACACATTCACCTATAATTTATATAGCAATGTATGTAGATCACTATTCGATAAAGATAAACTCATGTTTTCTTTTATCATGTGTTCAAAAATAATGCTGTCTACTAATGATATGGATTATGATGAATTAATTTTTCTAATAACAGGAGGTATCGCTGTAGAAAATCTTCTGAAAAAGCCTCAAGATTGGATACCAGATAAAGCTTGGGATGAGATGTGTCGGATCGATGACCTATCAGCCTTCTATGGAATAAAAAACGATTTTATAAGTAAACTCAATTTGTGGCAAGAACTTTATGACGATATGAACCCACATAATAAGCCTCTGCCTGGCAAATGGGATACGAAGTTGAGTGCATTCCAAAAGTTATTAGTCGTCAGAGTATTAAGGCCTGATAAATTAACAATAGCTGTTTCTGAATTTGTTGAAAAACAGTTAGGTCGCAATTATATTACGCCACCTCCCTTCGATATTGGAAAATCTTTTGGGGACTCAAACTGCCTTGCACCTTTAATATTCATTCTTTCGCCTGGGTCAGACCCAATGGGTGCACTTATAAAATACTGTGAGAAAATGGGTTACTCTAATAGGTTTAGCTCTATATCATTAGGGCAAGGGCAAGGACCTATTGCTAAAGCAATGATTGAAAGGGCTCAATTAGAAGGAGGATGGGTGTGTTTACAGAATTGCCACTTAGCGGTGTCTTGGCTACCTGTACTCGAAAAAATTACTGAAGGTTTTGATTTAACCAACACTGACCTCAGTTTTAGGCTATGGCTGACAAGTTATCCTTCAGATAAATTTCCTCAATCTGTCTTACAAGTTGGTGTTAAAATGACTAACGAACCTCCAACTGGACTTCAACATAATTTAAATCGGTCTTATAATTCAGAACCTTTAAAAGAACCAGAATTTTTCGAGGGCTGCCCAGGAAAAGATAAAACGTTCAGTAAACTTTTGTATGGTATAAGTTTCTTTCATGCTGTAGTTCAGGAACGCAAAAAATTCGGTCCATTAGGATGGAATATTCAGTACGGTTTTAACGATTCGGATTTTCAAATATCCGTTTTGCAGTTACAATTGTTTTTAAATCAATATGAGGAAATTCAGTATGTAGCTATAAAATATTTGACAGGTGAATGCAATTATGGGGGTCGTGTAACAGATGATTGGGATAGACGACTTATTACTACCGTTTTGGATAATTATGTGAATGAAGGAGTTGTTTATGACCCTAACTATACGTTTTGTGACATCGGTCCGCAGTATGGTTTGCCCCGTAGATGCGAGTATCAAGACTACATAAAGCACATAGAGTCCGTTCCTGTAAATCCGCCACCAGAGGTTTACGGTCTGCATATGAATGCGGGCATCACCCGTGATTATTCTATATCTATGGCTCTCACTGAAGCGCTAGTACTAGTAGAAGGCACAAGCAGCGGAGGCGAAGGTGGAAATACGGAGACAGTATTGATCCACATGGCTGGAGAAATATTGTCTAAGATTCCCAGTGTATTCGATATTGAAACGTCTCAGAAAAAATATCCAGTTGATTATAACGAATCTATGAATACGGTGCTAATTCAAGAGATGCAAAGATTCAATAAACTAACACACGAAATAAAAACATCATTGATGGACTTGCAAAAAGCAGTAAAAGGGCTTATTGTGATGTCTCCGGCTCTGGATCTTCAAGCCAACATGATGCTGCTAGGCAGAATACCTGATAACTGGCGTAAGGTCTCCTATCCTAGCTTGAAACCGTTACCAAGTTATGTTACGGATTTTACGGAGAGATTGCATATGTTACAGAAATGGTATGACAACGGCAAACCTCCCACATTTTGGCTCTCTGGGTTCTTTTTCACACAAGCTTTCCTAACAGGCTCGGTACAAAATTATGCTAGAGCTAAAAAAATCCCAATAGACTTGCTTACTTTCGACTTTGAAGTTCGCCAAGTAGATTATGAAAACGAACCTGCCGATTACGGTGTTTACGTTGAAGGGTTGTTCATGGATGGCGGTCGTTGGGACAGAAAGGCATACGCAATAAGCGAACAACTCCCTAAAATATTGAACGACAATATGCCTGCAATTTGGCTATATCCGAAAGTAAAGTCTGAGTTCAAAGAAGGTTCAAGATACAAATGCCCTCTGTACAAAACTTTAGAAAGAAAAGGGGTTTTAGCGACCACTGGACATTCGTCTAATTTTGTGTTACCATTTTTCTTGCCTTCCGATATGGCTTCCGCTCATTGGATAAAACGGAGTGTTGCATTAATATTGCAATTGGATAATTAAACATTACCTACGTACGTTTTATTAGGTACGACTTTTTCTGTTCTTTTGGAGTTTTAAGCTTTTGTACACATTTTCCTATACGCCGCACTTCTACGTGTTGATAACTTATATTGCTAGTTGCATTACGTTCCGGTTCCGTCAATAAACACATACAGTCGAACTCATAAGTAGTTGAACACTTTGTTACACTGTGGCTACCCCGTTAGAAATTTAGTACTTATGACATTTTTAAAACTTGTTAAAGCATCGAGGTACAAAGGTGACAAAAGTGTTAAGCCCCTTGTGAGTTCGACCATGCCTATGTATAAGTAGGTAATTTCTTTATAGAAGCGCGGTAAAACAAAATCTCTCAGCTCGCAGGTATTTGTTGTCCGAGTGGAAAGCGATCCAAGTTTTCTTTGCGTGTGATGTGTACCAAAGTTTTAAACGACTTTCTTGGCCAGAATATTGAATTTTTGCGAGCCCAGCCAGCGGCAATGACACTGTAAAGTCAATGATGTAAACCTTTTCGCTCTGTTGTAGCAGATAGCATATTGTATAGATAGCCTATTGTGTAATGCCGGATTCATATTCGTCTGACGTGTCGATGTCGTGACATGATAGAACGATATCGGCTTCATATATTTAAGCTTGAAACAGTTGAAACGCACGGAGCGCGGCGAGGCGTCGTTGCTCAGAGTAAGTACTCTGAGCGTCGTTGCCTGGCGGATGCTGTTTTTCTGTGAAGCGAACGTGGTCCAGGGGACGTCGCACCAAAAAACCGCGCGGGATAGCGGAGCGGAAGCGAAGTGTGTGATATTATGAAGCAGTAATCGACACTATCGACATTCGACAGTTTCGGAAAGATCAAAAATTCAAAACCGCCTCCACCCCGCACCGCGCCGCGCCTGCTCTGTGCGTTTCAAGCTTTTCTACTATGTACGTATGTACGTTTGTATTGACATTCATCTGATGCGCTCTGACGAGACGGCTCATACCACAGACATCAGAGAAAAGCAGACTCGCAGTATTAAGCCTGATGATTTTTCATATAAATAGTTGACTCTTTAATCCTTATGGTGCATCAAAATGAGTTAGAATGCGACAGATTGTACAATCATTTTCGGCTGTTAATGTGGTCTCCATTTGAAAGCACACCAGGATGCCATATAAACTCAACACACTACAACGTCAATTCAGTACAATTTTCAGTTATGAAGACGGAGACACTGACAGGTGAAGACCTGTCAGATGTCACTAGTCTCTTTCTCTCAAACTTTCTGATATGTGCATTAGTGAGAATAGATCAGAGGGCCTACTCCCTACTCCGAACTTCGTGTCGTACCGTCCCTTTCACTCTTCTGTTATACACTATATGACGGAAAGGGACGGCACGATACGAAGTTCGATTTTCGAAGTTTGGAGTATGCCCTCAGATGTACAGAAATCGATCAACTTAAATGAGCGGCTGCTTTACTCTGACATCTGTAGTTCATACCTACAGTAGGTCAGTCGCATTAGAGAATATCAAGTCAGAATTCAGATATGAATCTGGTTTAAGGAACGTCTTTTGTATCTTAAATTTGATATGGTGTTCTTGAGCATTGTTAAAAATATTTTTAAAGGTTTTTGTCATAAATCACATAACACCGTCAGCCTCTAGCATCCTGAGATCGCATAAAAAAAAGAATGGAATTTGAACCAAGTGATTCGGATAATAGATTGAATTTTCGTTTGTCCTTAAATCAAACTAAGCCAAAAATAAAAATCAGTTTTTTTCTAAAATGCAAAGAGCGTAGCCGTGTTTTCATGGAAAAGCGGCCCTTCCACGAAATGTATACAGTATTTTTTTTATTAAGATCCCTAAATGACGACTATTCTTTCCTGTAAGTCAGGGCTCGGAACCGGTTAATCTCAAAATCCTGAAATAGCCAAATATTTTTAATTAGTTTATGCTCTTTATGTAGGACTCAATAATGTATTTGGGTTATTACTTCATATTGTTAGATTGCCTGATTGAACATGAAATAGTAGACGAAAGAACGATAAGAACTAAAAAAATACCGGTATTTTTGTATGGACAGAATACCGGTTTCCGAGCCCTGCTGTAAGTTTCAGCTTCCTATCCACAAAGTACAATATATATACTGAGATAGAGATACCAGTGAAATACTCCACATAGATCGTAGCGCCGTTGTGTATTTAGTAAGAACTAACCGCACGACCGCTGCATCCCTGTCACTTCAATATGCAAGTGCGATAGAGACAGCACCCAGAGACATCTGGTGCAAACAAGTTAAACTAACATTTCCATAGAAAAAATCGTACTTCGAGCTGAAAGGCCCCTGTTCCTATCTCTGTTATTTTCTGAGATGTGTTGTTGTTTAACTTTTTATAAATAATAAAAAAAACCCACACTGACTTATGCGTTTTACGTAAACTTTTGGTACGGTAATCTCTATATACTAATATCCTCTAATCTTGGATAAATGTAGGAATTAAAACTACAGTAATTTTTTTTTTCGATTTCTAGAAGAGCGACACCAACAATTCTTCGTTACGTTATTGCTTATATAAAGGTCTACAATATATATTTTTATTTTTTCAAAATAATCCAGTTGGTACTACACCTTCATACCCATAACAGATAATTTAGTCGCAAAAGAGATTACGCACATTGCAACCTCTTTATGATATACTGGCAGGTTGTATTCTAATTTTATATGACAATGTCAAGTATCGTATTATAGTATATGACAATGTCACGTTTTAATGACAGATGCCAAAGAAAAATAAAAAAATCCAAATATGCTAAAGGAGGTTGCAATGTGCGTAATCTCTTTTGCGACTAAATTATCTGGTATGGGTATAGGTACCTTATCCTTTATTTTTCTATTTGCCAGTGTGAAGTACCAACTGGATTATTTTGAAAATATATATATATATTGTAGACCTTTATATAAGCGATAACATAACGAAGAACTGTTGGTCTCGCTCGTCTAGAAAGCAAGAAAAAAAATCTGAAGTTTTAATTCCTACATTTAGCCAATATTTTTTAAAGAAAAATAAAATTTATTTAAATATACGTGAGTATCTATACAGAGATTACCATACCAAAAGTTTACGTAAATCGCATAGCATAAGCCAGTGTGGGATTTTTTATTTATTTATAAAAAGTTTAAAACAATCACATCTCAGAAAATAACAAAGATAGGAAGATGAAAGTTGAAACTTACAGGAAATAATACTTGTCGTGAGGGCTCTTGGTAAAATAAATACTGTTAACATTTCATGGAAGGGCCGCTTTTCCATGAAAACACGGCTACGCTCTTTGAACTATGTATTTTGTTCTTTCTATAGGAACCTTAACTCGGAAGGCTAAATTAGATTATCGCCCGTTCCGTACATTACTGCAATAAGTAGGTAGGTATCTACTTAAAAAGTTCGTTATTGAATTATTTCTTATTTTATTGTCCGTTTATGATAATGTGTATTAGTGTCATTTTTGTTAAAAAAATAATAAATTATGTACAAATGTGTACCGTGTATTAAATTTTCTCTATACATTTACAAATCTTTTTTCTTTTCATTTACAAAGCGGGTGTGGCTAATAAATTTATACGAGCAATAAATTTAAAGGACACTTCCTTAGAGCATCTGCAGTAAGCTCTCGTGTCCAAAAGAAAAATATCTTTTTCCCCTCACTAGCTCGGAAAGCCGTCTTTTATCCTTTGAAACAAGCGGGTAAAAACGCATTTTATCCACAAGTGGGGAATGATTATGACCTCCAAGTAATGGATCTTGGCACCCAGGGATTGTAGCGCGGCAGTCAATGGTGATTTTGAGATTGCATCAAGTTATGACTCATTAATCGTTGTCGCATTTTTGGTTTAAAAGGATATTTTTGGGTTTTTTTTATTTATTTTTTTGAATGTTTTTTTAGGGTTTTTTAAAATAAATAGTTATTAATATCACTAAAAAAGTACACGTTAGCTATATTTGCTTTAAAAAACTTTAGTTTTTCAATAGATACCATTTGGAAATAATTGCTGAAGAGCTTAATAGTGTACCGTTTAATTTATTGCTCCTATTACAGGCCACACCCTGTATATTATCAACTAAAGGTGATTCACAGTAGACCGTTCGGTGTCCAGGCCGGACCGTTTTCTATGATAGCAAACGCAACGGCCGGCGTATTTCTCTCGAAGAAAACGGGCCGGCCCGGACACGGAACGGCCTACTGTGAATCATCCTTAAGTGCCTATTGTACATTTTGTCTTCCAGTGGCTTACTCTTTTAGTTTCAGAAGCTCTCGTCGTATATCTTCGGTTTCGACCAGCTTCCGCCTCAACTTCAGCATTATTGCGTTATTACGTTTCTGAAATATATTTTTCATATAAATAGATAGCAGAATGAAAAGTAAATTTTAATATTTTCAAAATTGATTTCTTGATGTTTGATACGAGTATATACTCTATATACTCATACTCCTCTATATACCATACTCCTCCCTTGCATCAAAAGTCAAGATGGCTCTCCTTCCTAAAATGTTTTAAGTATTTATAAGAATCACCCTGCCGAAGGAGAGCCCTTGATCATATTATCAAACGCCGTATATTGGACTTTGATGCATTGTACTCGTGACACTAATATGGAGGCACGGTATCAGGACCAACAGCGCTTCTAATTAAAGCTCGAATCACACAAAGCGGGCGCGGTGCGGTACGGGCCGAAGGCGATTTTGAATTTTTGATCTTTCCAAAACTGTAGACTGTCGATAGTGTCGATTACTGCTTCATAAGTCACACACGCAGCCTCCGCTCCGTTATCCCGCGCGGTTGTTTGGTGCGACGTGCCCCGGACCGCGTTCGGTTTACCGCAAAACCGCCTCCCCCCCCCCGCAAAGACGCTGCGCCGCGCTCTGTGCGTTTAAAGCTTTAGGCTTAAATTTATTAGTTGCAGCTTTTACGTCCTCCAAAGATGTTTTGGAGGACGTAAAACATTGTATGCGTTGGTTACAAGTACATACCTATATATACTTTAACATATGTATCCTTAGCTGACTAAAGACATGGTAAAACTGTATATCACCCGTCGGCTTCCATATTTAATCGGTGTTGAGATGAGAGGCTTTTGGAAATTTGTTTGACGAGATCTGGTGAATACATACTTAGTCGGCTCATAAGTTCTGTCACTGGCCTTTAAAATTTAAATTTGGAACTCCTAAAACAAAAACCGTTGTGCATTTGAATTTCGAATCTTTGTTAAATATTTGAGTAGTATAATTTTGCAATTTTCTGTTTTCTTTAACATGGAGTGGACGCTGAAAGATAGCCGTACCGCAATAATTGCACTATATCGTTGTGGACACTCGCCGACTAAAATTTTTAAGCTACTTGAAAATTTAAAATTCTCTCTAAGATTTGTGTATCGTACCATAGAAAGATACAGTGAGGTCTCTAGTTTAAATGACAAGAAAAGAAGCGGTCGTCCGAGTACAGCTAGGACTCCAGCGGTTGTACAAGCAATTAGGGCACGCATTGCCAGAAATCCCGCTGGGAAACAAAAAGTTATGGCCCTCCAGATGGGTTTGAGCAGAAACACGGTGAAAAGAGTGCTTAATCAAGACCTGAGACTTCGTGCTTATAAACGAAAAACTGGCCATCTTCTCAATGGTCGGCTTAAAGCTTTAAGGCTTAAAAGATCTAAAGCTTTATTGAAGAAGTACGCTAAAAATAAGCATCGTTGTATACTGTTTTCGGACGAGAAAATTTTTGACATAGAAGAAAACTGTAATAAACAAAATGATAGAGTGTACGCTCGCAATAGTAAAGAAGCGTCTAATAGCATTCTCCGTATTCAAAGAGGTCATCACCCTTCATCTGTGATGGTTTGGCTGGGAGTTTCTTATGCGGGCGTCACTAGTATGCATTTTTGTGAGAAAGGAGTAAAAACTAGTGCCAAAGTGTACCAAGACACGGTGTTGACTAATATTGTGAAACCACTATCCCATACGATGTTTCTAAACCAGCATTGGGTTTTCCAGCAGGACTCTGCTCCAGCCCATAAGGACAAGCCTGGCTCGCCTCCAATAAAATCGACTTTATACGGCATGAAGATTGGCCCTCCTCTAGCCCAGATCTTAATCCGTTAGACTATAAAATATGGCAGTATTTAGAGGAAAAGGTGTGCTCAAAACCTCATGCAAATCTAGACTCGCTGAAAAAATCCCTTGCTACGGCAGTGGCCAATATCGACATGAAAGTGGTGCGTGAATCCATTGACGACTGGCCACGCAGACTTCAAGCCTGTGTAGATAATTATGGCGGTCATTTTGAATAAATGTTATACATTTAGATTCTCTAGTTTATAAGCTTTCAAACGCTGTACAAATTATACGGAATAAACTTAAACTTTTGTTTTTATTTGATACTATGTATATGACAGAACTTATGAGCCGACTAAGTACATACTGGATAACATCATAGTTTCTTATGTCAACGTACCTTTTTGGGAATGCAAAAATCAAAGACAACGTAAATGATATTATGAAAAGCTTCTACACTTATTCAGCAATATCTACCTCTGTATAGTTTGATAAACAGGAGACCAGACGCAAAACATTATCGAAACTTTTGGACTATTACTTATTCTGTGCTTTTGGTAAAGTACCTAAGCGTATTCAGCCTTAATAAATTACTTAGACCCGACATAAAGATTCAATTTCGCTGTATCGTCGACGATTCGCACAGCTCCTCTTTGGACCGAGACAAAGCCCCCAAGCTGGCATTCAGGTGCTTCTGCACAGAAATGACAACAGTATTCCATTTTGAGATGACTTGTATAGTAGTATAGCATCTTTGTTTCGGGTGAAGTAGCGCTTCGCTTTGTTAAGCACACGGATTTTTATTAGAGTTTGGCGTTATCTTCCAATTTTGACTGCCTGTATACTGCCTTAACTTAACTGTACCGTCTGTACCTTGAGGACTACGCAGGCTTGCTCAATGGCGTCGCTCTCCGCGTCGAGAGCGGCAGCCTCCCGCGCGCGTTGCTCGTTTCTTGCCGCCGCCATCTTTAGCTTCTGCAGCTCCGACTCCATCTCTTCCGCTTCCTTCTCCCTTAGCTCTTTCTCTCGCACTTCAGATAGCGCGCGTTCTGTAGATATCGTGTGGTGAATTGAGTAAAGCCCCCCATTTACACGCGTGCAAGAATTGCATGGACATTTTATTACTTTGCAGGTTACAGATAGAATGAGTTCAATGCTTGGTCACACTTCTGCTAGATGATGTCCGCGCAGCCGGGCGGTCCGCTGTGTGCCGGAATGTACGGCATTAGCGGCGCCAGACACAGACTGCGCGACGCAAGCGGGACGTTATCAATGTTATTATACATTACGGTGGGCAGCGGTCGCGATGCACGGCGTCCCGCTTGCGTCGCGCATTCTGTGTGACCACGCCTTTAATCGATCTATTAAACCTTGCAATGTAGTTAAACTTGCACGTGTGTAAATTGGACCTTAGGAATAGGACCTTTTCTTCAGAGCGTGAAATTACAAATTTACCTTAGGTATTTCTTTATTTATTTATTACAAACGTTTATATGACATTACAGTTACCCAATACGCCATGAAACTTATTAAGCTTACATAAATGTACCTAACTATTTAGGCGACGAAGCGGCGTGACCCCGTTGCATCATCGTCCGGTGTAGGATTCGGTAGGTTGCCCCGAAACCGTCGAAACACAACACCCTTCGGCCAAAGTCAGCACACGCGATGGTCTCCTGTAGCGGCCGCAGCACGCGCACCACAAACGAGCTGAAGTGCACGTAATGACGCGATCGCAGCTGGAACACCCTCAGCAGGAAGTCGGGACAAGATGAGATAGCTAAGACAAAACTCGTTATACAAGGAAAATTAAACTCTTTAATAACATTCTTTAACAAAAGAGGTAACCATTATACATTTCTCTCTTATAATTTAGCATGCAAAATCACAGAACTTTTTTTGGCAAATAATGAAAAAATAAACTCGGCAAATTTCCCGTTTTGCCCTATAACTGGGATAAGATGGGAAACCCTGCTAGACAAAACGAGCACGCTTTTTAATCGGGTAGACAGCGTTCACAAATGTGTGCCTCTTCGTCTTCCTCATCTACTCCGGCACACGAATTATGCGCCCAACCGTGGCACACGCTGCAGATGACCCAACCTTCGGTTGAATCTGAGTATAAGTACCCACAATAGATGCAAGGACAGTCATCATCCTCGTTTTGCCCCGATCCACACGTAGGTAAAAAAGATGACGCAATTCTAACCTCAAATTTTACCGGCGAAAAAATCTGGTTTAAATTTAATGTTTTGGACTACTATAATAAGCTCGGGATTGAAATAATACATTAACACAGGTACTTACATGTCTGTACATCAGTTTTCGAATCAAATATCGCGTAAAAACACTTGCAATATCTTTTTTTTCTCTCTACAACGCAAAAACGAGTTCTAACCTGTCCGCTCTGCTTGGACGCACTAGCGGAGAGTGAAGTTCGTGCAAATGGCGCTGTTGCCGCTCCGAACACGATTACTATTCACGCACACAAGCTTACTTCCCGTGCTGCCCCAAACTTCATCTTGTCCCGAACTTCATCTTGGCCCAAACTTCATCTTGCCCCGAACTTCATCTTGTCCCGAACTTCATCTTGCCCCGGTATCCCCTACTCCACCACATTATCAGCCGTGGCGGTGTAGTACAGGCGCCATACATATACAGCGCCAAGCTCGGTGTGGTAACCCGCAGACCAGAACCAACCGGTTCTGCAGTACCACACTGACTCTTGCGCGGCTTGCGCTTCCTCGACACTAAAAAATACTTGCACCCAAAACAAATCTTCAAAATCCCCTTTTCACCTGTGCAGACGGCGAAATTTCAAAAATCTTTAAAATTTGTTTTTTATAGTTACGCTAATGCTAGCTAGGTCTAAAGACGAAGTGTTTACTTTCTTGTTTAAAAAAAATATTTGCTTTCCGAACAATATTTCAACCCCCTTCGTACCCCGTCCTTTGGGGTAAATTTACAAAACGTTGAAAACAGTTTTCCTCTATTTAAATGCGTCTATTACGAAAGTTTCAAGTTTCTACCTTAATAATATTTTTTTCCCCTCACTAGCTCGGAAAGCCGTCTTTTATCCTTTGAAACAAGCGGGTAAAAACGCATTAATAATTAGCCCTCTGATATTGCTGTGCCCTTGCAGGGTGTCACATGTATACCTTATTTGTAATTCCATCCACGTTTGTAATGTGATATGCAATAAACGATATTATTATTATTATTATCATTTTATCCACAAGTGGGGAAAGTAATTTGACCTTGGAGCGTGTTTGAGTAGCTTTTGAGAGGTAACAAAACGTAAAACGCACATAATATATAAACGCATATTCATTTGATATCAATTATCATTAAATAAATGGTTTGAGAATTTAATAAAAAATACCAAATTTACCTTTATTTAACGATTTTAAGTAGTAAACCTTAAGATTCCATAACTAACATTTTTTTATAATGATATTGACTATAATAATTGTAAACGCACAAGTTGATTCAAAACGCATCGTCAGAAATGTCATCAATGTCAATGTCAACTAAAATAACTTCTCACCGACTCCGACTCACGTAAATATACACAACTTCCAGAGTTTTCTGTTATTATATCGTAAAAAAATCAGGGATTCTAGTGATGGAAATCATGCCTGTTGAACTGTGTCTTTTTGTATGTTGCACTTTACTCGCTTCGCTCGTGGTTCAACTATAAAATCCTTTCGCTGGCTCGTGTTTCAATTCCACACTCGCGGGTAAAATACAACTTTGCACCCTTGTATAACAAATAACTAGTTTCCTATATAAAATTACTACCCCCTTTGAACTCTCTAAGGGGATGAAATTTAAGACGATTTCCGCAAGGGCAACTATAGGCTACACGTCATATAATAATGATGCTCTTCTAAATCAATGTTCCTAACTTCAGTTTGACTTCCAACCCTTAACCCATTTAGGGGATGAATTTCAGAAATCGCTTATTTATATTAATTTTTCTATGAAATATACAGAACACGGCAATTACTTATTTAAGGTTTTCTCTTAAAACACGGCAATTTTAGACTCTGTACACGGCAACCCACAGAATTCGACAGAAACAACACTGATGCGAACTTTCAAATTTCTAGCGTTCCCAAATTAATATATAGGGTAGTGTCTATATATTTCCTTTAGGGTCAATTATTTCTTGATAGATCTACATATTGTAAAAGAAACCTGCTATTCTAATTTCAAGTTTCTAGCTACAGTTTATCCTTAAAAATCACACATTGCCCATATGAACTTCCAACCCCATTTTTTTTTTTTTTTTTTTTTAAGAGGGGAAAATGCGTTACGCATACCACCATGGCGCAGGGACGAGCCCTGGTGGTTATGTGGGACTCCCATATCGGCTAATGAGGCCTATGGTGTACCCACTAAAAACCCCTCTATACGAGGGTAAAACTGAAAGTTTCGGGAATAGAAGAAAATATGCAGTATAAGTGAGTTTATTTATTTTTATTGTTTTTCAAAATATTCTCCTTTGTATTTCATGCACTTATGCATGCGTTCAAACCAGTCCATAAAGCACTTTTTGAACTCTGAAGTAGGGGTCGACAAAATGGCTATTTTATAGGCCTCCACTGCTTCTTCTGGCGTCTGAAACCGCTGACCACGCAGTTTGTCCTTGATTCTGGGGAATGTAAAAAAGTCGTTGGGACTTAAGTCAGGGCTATATGGAGGGTGGTCCAATATTTCGACTTTTTCACCGTCCAGGTACTCAGTTGTTGTCCGAGCGGTGTGTGGGCTGGCGTTGTCGTGGTGAAGGATGATGCGACGACTAGGGTTTGTTTTTCGGAGTTCAGCAAAGACGTTCGGCAAACAAATAGTGGTGTACCAATCAGCATTGACTGTTCTACGATCCTCAAGAGCCACAGTAGCTACGTGACCAGATTTAGAGATAAACGTAGCCACCATCTTCTTAGCCGTACTGCGAGAACGAACAACTTTTGTGGGTTTGAGCTCGTCTTCGAAGACCCATACTCGGGATTGGTTTTTAGTTTCAGGCTCATAAGCGTATATCCACGACTCGTCACCTGATACTATGCTAAAAACAGCATTTGAGCGTCCCTTGTTAAATCTTTTCAAAGTTTTGCGGCACCAATTGACACGGACTATTTTCTGCTCGTCAGACAATAGGTGAGGTATCCAACGGGAAAATAACTTTTTCACGCCTAATTCTTCTTTTAAAATAATTTGTATTTGACTCATTCCAATACCCAGGTGCTCTTGAATTTCCCGATATGTCACATGTCGGTCTTCATTTATCAGACGACGCACAACATCGACGTTTTCTTGCGTGACAGCCGATTTTGGTCGACCTTCACGCACTTCGTCGGTGAGGGATACACGGCCACGTTGAAATTCTGAATACCACCTGTATATTGTAGTCTTTGAAGGAGCTTCAATATTAAAAGCAGCAACCATCCGCTCTTCACATTGTTTTTGTGTTAGTCCACTTTTAAAGTCATAATAAATCATAGCTCTGAAATTTTCACGGCACAATTCCATTTTAAGCAGTGACTCGACTTCAATAAACAATTGAAACCGAACCATACTTTTTTTTTTCTAAGTGGCCAGTGTGTTGAGATAAGGAAACTTCAGAGATTATAAAAAGGTATAATACATATTAAAAATAAATTAATAAGTATTCGATTCCCGCCACTTTCAGTGCAAGCCTCGTATGCCGCCTCCGTGCTATAAGGCGAGGCCACGGGAACGCCGTAGGCACACTTCCGCAACCTCGCCAGCGGCCGTCCGAACTCCGGACTCGACTTTGGTGGGAAAACGATGGACTCCCACATCTTCCTCAAGGGGCGCGCTGAAACACGGCACGCCTGCCACTCGGGGGCCTTCGTGTAGGTGACAGATGTCCCCGTGTCTGTCACCCACAGGCACCCTTATGGGGGGAATCGGCGGTTGTACGCCAGCCGCCGTCGCCCCACGCGTTTGCGGCGCATTGGTTGGGAAGCCGGATCGTCCTCCCTCCCACGCTCCGCCGCCTCCTTCTGCGCCATCACGTCCTCGCAGAAGGAGGCCATCGCCTTCCACGACCTCTCACTGGCAACCATGGCTTCTGCCACGGCAGGCAAGGAGGGGTCATGCCCCACCACGGCCACAAGCGCGGCCCGCTGCTCGGCCCAGGCCGGGCACACTGCCAGCGTGTGATGCGCCGTGTCTTCGGCGTCGCCGCACTCGTGGCATTCCTCCGTCGGTTCCCGTCCTGCCACCCTACACAGGTATCTGCCGAAGCACCCGTGCCCCGAGAGCACCTGCGCAAGGCGGAAGGAGAGGAACCCCCCTTTTCTGTCGACCCATCTCTCCAGGACGGGCCGAATCGCTCCGATGGTCCAGTGGCCGGCACTTGGCACCTCCAGCCTTTCCTTCCACTTCTGGATGAGGGTACGGCGGGAGTCGAGCCTCCACCGCCTTATCTCCTCCCGAAGTGGTTGGACCCCTCTGGCCCGCGCTTCGGTGACATACCAATAAACATCGGCCAGGACCAAGGCGTCGAGGTCCCAGGGTGGAGTCCCCGCCAACACGCAAGCCGCCTCGCAGGAGACAGTGCGGTATGCCCTCGCCATCCTGACCGCCATAACCCGCTGCGGCCGTCGAAGTTCGGCTTGGTTTTGGGCGGTCAGGGATCCGGCCCAAATGGGCGCCCCATACAGTGCCATGGACCGCACCACTCCTGCGTAGAGTCTGCGGCAGCTCGCGTTTGGTCCGCCCACATTGGGTAAGAGCCGACTGAGTGCCGACGCAGCCCCGATCAGCTTGGGAGCAAGGCACCTGAAATGCTCCCTGAACGTCCAACGACTGTCGAGGACTATGCCTAGGTACCGCATTGTCGACTTGACAGCGATGGACGTTCCCCCCACCACCAGGTTGGAACCCGCCGGAGGAGCCTTCCGAGGCCCGTGAAAACACAGGGCCTCAGATTTATTCAGGGCCACCTCCAGCCCCAACCTCCTGATACGGGCCACCACCGTTGCCACGCCTGCCGTGGCCCGAATCGCCGCCTCCCGGAATGTGCTTCCGCGGGCTGTCACCAGGGTGTCGTCGGCGTAGCACGTCACCTTGACCCCCGGCAGACTGCGTCCCCTCAGCACCCAGTCGTACCCAATGTTCCACAGAAGTGGCCCTAGGACGGACCCCTGCGGAACACCGCACGACAGCCCCTTCACGTGCCACTCCTCGGGCGTGGGGTACCTGACGGCTCTATCAGTTAGATAGTCCTCAACCGTCTTCCGCAGGTACTCAGGCACAGCATGGCGCCTCAGTGCCACCGCGATGCAGGCCCAGGGCAGGGAGTTGAATGCGTTGGCAATGTCAAGAGACACTGCCAATACCACATCTCCCCGGGACACTGCGTCATCCGCCAGGGCCCTCACGCGCGCAATAGCGTCGATGGTGGACCTGCCCCGGCGAAATCCGAATTGGTGGTCACTCAGGTCTGGACCTACTCCCTCCAGATGGCGATTGAGGCGAGCGGCCACTACCCGCTCAAACAGTTTGCTGGCCTCGTTCAGCAACACAATCGGTCTGTAGGCCGAAGGTGAGTCTGCCGGTCGCCCCTCCTTGCGCAGGAGGACCAATTTACCCACCTTCCACGCATGGGGAAACTGTCACTGCGCCAGGCATGTGCTTAATAACGTACTCAAGCGCGCCTTTAGCGGGCCCAGGGCCAGAACCCAGGCCCGTCCGGGAACTCCGTCGGGACCGGGGGCAGTATTTTTGGCGCGGAGCCGTAGCACCGCTGCTCCCAGTTCACCCTCCGTTACCTCCGGTGCGTCACTCGTGTCAGCCTCCCTTCCCCTAGGGGGCCACATTGGTGGAGGTGTGTGCTCCTCCCTCCTCGGGAACAGACCATCGACCACCTGTTCGAGGAGTTGTGGCTGGAGACTTTGCGTGAGTGGGGGTGCCCAGGGGCGAAGCTTGCGCCTCACCATTTTGTACGGCCTTCCCCACGGGTCGCTGTTAAGGGTCTCCAGCATCTCCTTTTCGGCCAGGTCCTTAGCCCGGCCGATTGCCCCCTGGAGCAACTTGACGGCCTCCGAGTATGCGGCATATAGGCGCTCCTCCCCTGGCACGTCTCGTATCCGTCGCCTCCGGCTTCGAGTGTACTCGCGTCTCGCAGCAACACAGGACTCGCGCAGTTGCGTAAGTTCCTCGGACCACCAGTACACTCTGCGCCTAGGGGGAACTGGGCCGACCCGCGTTTCATTTCAGAAATCGCTTATTTATATTAATTTTTCTATGAAATATACAGAACACGGCAATTACTTATTTAAGGTTTTCTCTTAAAACACGGCAATTTTAGACTCTGTACACGGCAACCCACAGAATTCGACAGAAACAACACTTGCGAACTTTCAAATTTCTAGCGTTTCCAAATTAATATATAGGGTAGTGTCTATATATTTCCTTTAGGGTCAATTATTTCTTGATAGATCTACATATTGTAAAAGAAACCTGCTATTCTAATTTCAAGTTTCTAGCTACAGTTTATCCTTAAAAATCACACATTGCCCATATGAACTTCCAACCCCTGGCTAACCCCATCAGAGGATGAACTAAAAATACCAGCCAAGTGCGTATCGGGTCGTGCCTAATGAAGGGTTCCGTATCGTAGTACTGCACGTTTAAAACCACTATCCGGCATTTTGAATTAATAATATCTTGGTATCTAAACTCACTGCAATTACATCTTTTTGTTGGGACAAGGCAAGGTGTAGGTGTCTTTTTGTTGGGGCATAGGTAAGGTTTGGGGGGTTTTTTGGTGTTTCAGTGATAGTTCAAAAATCGTTCGTCTTACAGACTTCTTACAGGTTTTCCTGTAATTTATAGGTAAAGAACTATATTGTGCATTAACGATATAGTCAATTTTCGTCTATTTTCTTAAATAACTGGGACTAACAAGTTCTGGGAGTCCTTATGCCCAATGACCTAAAATGCGAATCTCGCTTATCACAAATGGTTAAAAAAGCAAAATCCATAGTAGAAAAGCATTTCGTATTCTCACTGCACCTGAAATGATGCTAAAGATTTATAAAACGTATGTGAGACCCATTCTGGAATATGGTTTTCAGATATGGAACCCGTACTTCAAGAAAGATATTGAGATTATAGAAAGGGTCTAGAGAAGATTCACCAAAATTCGTAAAAAACTTAATCATTGTCATACGAGGAAATACTACAGAAAAGCTTGACAACGCTCGAAAAGAGGCGTAAACGTGGACAATTGATTGAGACTTATTTTAAAATCTTAAATGATTATTACGACGACTGTCCAGAGCTGAGCGACGTGTTTACTCGAAATATACAAACACACGTACGAGAGGACAAAATTTAAATTATCAACAAGCAAATCTAAAACAAATATTAGCAAAAACTTAATCTTTAATCGAATAGTAAGGGCATGGAACAAATTAGAATTACCCTCGGAAGTAGTGAACGCCAGAAGTGTTAACCAGTTTAAAAACAAACTTGACAATCTATGATCTCAGCAGTGTGAACCCATAACCCACTGTGAACCTGTGCTAAGTGAACTCTGATTTAGACGTATCAGCAACAGCTGCCTGTCTAAAATAATAATAATTAATAACAGTGTTAACTCTCGCCCCTGTACCATAACACCGATCGGCCTACGATATTACTCGTACGTATCGCTTGTGACTCACTCTTAGCCTACGCGCGTTATCGTTTACTACTTCGTTTGTACAATTTGTTATCGTGGTTGGTACCCGGGTGTTAGAACTATTGAGGAAAATAAACATGTCTCCGTCAAATAGCAAGGAATCTGTCCCAGGAAAACGTTGTGAATGTTGTGGCGAGGATCTAAATACGAACACCTCAATTAAATGTTCGGCGGCGAATTGTGTTCGCGAATACAAAGCTAGATCAATTCAAGAAGTTGACCGTGGCCGTAAAGAAAAGTTGGGTCTGTTCAGCCTGCAAACGCCCTAACACACCCTGCCGCGGCTCTGACAATGCTAATATGAAATATCACTCTCAGGAACAAAAGTAAGTGTTTGACAAGCAGTGACAAAAGCGGGAGCGGGACGGCCACGATTGAGCGCGCCGGGCTTCCGGTATGGTATGATTCGTTAGAAAAAAACTTAATAGCTAAAATGCGCGCGCTTTTAACGTCTGAGATGGCACCATTAAAGTCGTCAATGGAGGAAGTTTTGACTAGTCAGTCCTTTTTAAGTGGCCAGTATGACGAACTTAATGTAAAGGTGCAATCCGTTACTGATGAATTAGCTTCGCTAAAGAAAGAGAACATCGAGCTAAAGACAACGGTCAGTGATTTGTCTACCAGATTAGGCCTAGTGGAGCAACATTCACGTGAATCAAATGTAGAGATTTCATGTCTCCCCGAATATGCGAATGAGAACTTAGTTAGCACCGTTGTCCAGATAGGCCGGGTTGTTAAACTACCACTTCAAGATTCCGATATCCAGTTATGTAAGAGAGTCGCGAAGGTCGACACGTCTAGTACAAGACCCAGGGCAGTAGTTGTGAAATTAAGATCAGCTTCTCGCGGCAGTTATTAAGTTTAATAAGGATGATAATAATAAAGGGAAACTAAATACGAGTCACCTCGGTATGGGAGGTGTTAAATCTCCTGTTTATATCTTGGAACATTTGGCACCTGCGGCGAAAAAACTTCATGCTACGGTTCTGGCCGCACTTGGCCGGTTTTTTTCGCTACCTATCCTTTTCTATTATACGAAATGAAAGTAAGACAGCTAGAAAATAGTGTCTGGCGGGCTATTAGTGAATGGAATAATACCTTTGGCCGGGGGAGCCAGGACGGGTATGACTTCTTTCTATGATCTGAGGGTATGACGGACTCCCGGGAACCGCCCGGACTACCGTCTAAAGTTTGAAACGCACAGAGCGCGGCGCAGTGTCGTTGCAGGGCGGAGGCGGTTTTTCGGTAAAGTGAACGCGATCCCAGGGTCGTCGCACCAAAAAACCGACCGTGATAGTGGAGCGGAGGCGGCTTGTGTGACATATGAAGCTGTAATCGACACTATCGACAGTCGACAGTTTCGAAAAGATCAAAAATGAAAAACCACCTCCGCACGGCACCGCGCCCTCTCTATGCGTTTCTAGCTTAAAATAAAACCCCACGGTGTTCTTCTCGCTGTTTATGGTGGAGCCACGGGAACGCTTACACACGACACTTCCGCGACTCTACCACCAGCTGTCTATCATTGTTTGGAACCATCACGAAGAGGGAATCGGCCCTTTCCCTAATAAAGGACCTTATTCCATCGGGTGACGCACGTCCCCGTATCTGTCACCCGGAGGCCCTCCTAATACAATCATACCTATTTCGTCAGTTTCTAACCGACCGTTACCAATTCAAGCAGTTTCTGAGCATACCCACCGGACTCTGCATCGTTAAATAGTTTTTTTACTAAATTAAATGTTAAGGTTTCAAGTTCTATGGCTTATAAAAATAGTTTTACTCCGCGCAATGAAAATGTTAGCACTAAGATTTAAAAACATCAAAATTAATTTTGTTTTATGTAGTAACGCTGCTAACAAAAATTCCAAATTTCAAATGAATAATTTAGTGCTCTGAGCAGGACACTTACTTGGCGTCTTCAGGAGTTCCACAAGGTTCGCACATGGGCCTCTTTTATTCGTATGTTTCATTAATGATCTGGTTAAGTCTATTAATCACAGCAAATGCTTAATATACGCTGATGACCTGAAGCTGTATAGAGTAATAACTTCAACTACTGACGCAATGTTTTTACAGGACGATTTGAATAGTGTTCAGTCTTGATGCTTAGCAAATAATATGATTATAAACGCAGATAAGTGCTTCAACATCTGGGGGCACGGCAGTGCCCCCGCCAAGTCCAGCGCGAAGCAAACACTGCCGTACCATCCTTTACTGGAGCCATTTCGCCGCATTTTCAGGCCCCTATTTGAGAACCTCTGGATAAGACCAGAACGCAGAAATTTTCGTCATCCAGAAAGCTATAATCACATACTTAAAATCCAAAATTTCAAGTCTGTAGGTCATTTAGTTCCGAAGTTAAGCGAAAGCAAAGTTTCGCATTTATGACACTCACTCACTCATGATCATAAAAATAGAACTAGTACTTCCCATAAACTCAGAGAGCTGAAATTTGGTACAGAGTTAGGGTTTAATGGCCACATAAAGGGAAAACTATAAAAACTAGGATAATCGAAGATCTGAAGTAAATAATAAATAAAAAAGTCTATAAAATGCCCTCATGGACATTGGCACATCCATATTCTCTTGTGGCCAAGACTACGTGGCCCTTTTACGATCTTCATGGGGTGCACCTCATAAATGTTGACTTCAAGAGTATAAAAGCTCAAGTTTCAGCGATCACCGAATACAACCGGCTTAGGCGTAAATACCGCGCCGATCTTTCAAAAATAAAACCGTCTAAAAGAATAAATAATGAACGTGAATGGGCAATACGAAAAACTGTTGCTACTGTACAAGAATCTGAACCGGATATAAAGAAAAGAAAGATTTGTAATAATAAAAAATCTACTCCTAAAAAGAAAAAAACTGTGTCAAAAAGAAAATCTCATATAATAAATCATTAAGCCCACGTTTCTATAAAAAGAAGTGAAATCCCATCAAAAACATTCTGTAAAAAACTAGCCAAGTCGCGATGGAGCTGCTTGTTTATCTCTAAAAAAGTAATTAATCTAGACAAAGTCGTGCCAAGTCTAAGTTTCCTTACTGTGATTTCTTTATTATTTATAGTTAATGTTGTGTGACTTGGCCGTTGACTTGTACCTACTAACGTATAAAGAATGTTCTAATTATATTCTCAACGAACATTCATACCACGTAATTCTCTGTGTACAACTGTGTTGAACATTCACCTTTATATTTGTGAGATATTTTGTAGTACCAAGTCTCAGGCATTCTTATTATTCTTTATTTCCTAACTTAATAAAATTTTGTGACTTGGCAATTACACAATACTACATAGTTTTAGGTATCCATAAGTGCAGTAATAATAATAATAATTATTATTGTATGTCTTTTCCGCTCACGGGACAATGGTGTCCCGGACCTTTGGAAGGCGTGCGCGGAGCCGAAGTACCGAGGTACCGAAGTACCAACCGAGTACCACATAGCCAACACGTAGAGGCCCTTTTGACAATTTAATGAAATGCAAGGGGTACACCGAGCGGATGCTGTCCCTGCCCGTGTCATGGGACGCACACAGAGACAGCACCCGCCAGGGTGTACAGGAACTATTGCTGGTTGATGGAATCTAAATGAACCGGACTATTGGGTGAATATGATGGACTAATGGCTGAGCTATTGAATGAGACAACTGACTCTACCTAATAAAACTGTCTCACATTTTTATCTCAGGCAGACGGTGACTCGCCCTCTGCTAGATGGGCCCCTATAAATAGCGACATTAAAAATGGCCTAAGGGCAACACCGGTGCAGAGGGCTGGGGATAGAGAGGTGGCACTGGACTTTAAACATATAGCCAACTCGCCACTTAGGTGACCACATCCACCCCCGAGCAACAGCTCTAGCGACTCCACTCTGGACAGCCGGTTAAGGCAAGCCAGAGGCGGGGGGCCTGTTCATACAACCAACCTACAGGACACCCCCAGGAGCACTCAGGTACATAGGGTCGCTGCTCCCTAACAGCTCGCCACAAGCTGCCCTATGTTGACTGACTGCACTGGAAATATTATTATTATTATTATTCTTTTCCTTTACATTTCTCAAAGCCAAGTGCAGCTCAATGTTAGCTTTCAGTTAAGAAAGTGTGGTTCTTGGTTATGGTTTGATCCGGGACAGCCAAGAGGAACTTATGAATTATGTTTGAGTTTGTATGCTATTATTATTAAATGCAATAAAGTTGTGTGATTGCCAAGAATTTAACTTTTTATTTAGTTAGCAAATAAAGAATAATAAGAATGCCTGAGACTTGGTACTACCTTTATGACACTCTTTAATGCCTTTAGTTCGTTCTTGCCTCGAATATTGCTGTCAGGTTTGGAATCCCAGTTATGCTGTACATATTAATCGCCTTGAAAGGGTCCTACGCTCCTTTACTCGATTTCTTGTACTTAAAGCGCGCGATAAGATAATTAACAGGGGCCTTGATTACAGTAGGAGACTTAGTTTTTTCAAAATGGCTTCTCTTCAACGCCGTCTGCTGTCTACATGGATATTGCATTGCTGCATAAGTTGGTGAGCGGGAAAATTATGAACCGAGCTTGTTGGGGGATCTTAACTTTACTGTGCCAAAGACGAACACGAGGGCTTGCCGGCGCACTAGGTTCCGTCCCAGTTCAACCAGGACTAAACTAGGCAACTCGCTCCCACTATACAGAATGCAAACTGCATGGCATAAAATGCTTCTAGCTCATAATTTCGAAATAGATATATACCACGACTCCTTATCGATTCTGAAACGTAGATTTAAATCAGCTTATAATTTATTTATAGTAATGTTTGTATCTTTCACATATTTCATTTGTATCTAGTTTCATTTCTATTATTTTATGTAAAAGCCTCAAACTCTTTAAATGCTATTGCATACCTGTTGTTGGTACATAAATATGTTGTGTTTCCATAAATATTAATATGCAATTATGATTATTTATGTACTGTTGGTGTGTCATATAAAAATAAATCCTAATCCCACTAATATTATGAATGCGAAAGTTTAGATGTTTGGATGTTTGTTACTCAATCACGCAAAAACGGCTGAACAGATCAAGATGATTTTTTGTATACTAACAGTATGTAATCTGGATTCACTCATATTATACTTTTTGTCCCGATAATCACCCTCAAAGGGATGAAATCGGGGGTGCAAATATGGTCTATGAAACGGGGTGATTTAAATCCTCATACGCCATTCTAAGCTTTAAGTTTCAGCCAATTGGGAGTATAACGGCGTGTCAATAAATTTAACGTACGCCATTGCATAATTTGACGTATTGTAAACAAGCTTACGTTTCGATATGTCAAAGCCGAAATATCATAATTCCTTCTGATTAATGACGCTATTTTTGAGCATAACCTTCTAGAAATTAGGTCTATTATTGCGTTTAAATCAAAATAAATTTGCGATACTTTGGAATTGTTTGTCTTCATATGCTTAAATACAAAAACAGCTGCTTCAATGCAGTCTTTGTATCGTCGGTGTACAATTTAATTTTGTCGTGTATTATTGTTTACGTCATTGGTGATCTTAACACTATAATAACTGTTTGATATAAGAGATCACTTGGGCTGGGCAGCCCAATCGTCAATATTGACGGTTGAAGCACCTTAGATCTATGCACAAAGTACAATATATATACTTAGATAGAGATACCAGTGAAATACTCCACATAGATTGTTGCGCCGTTGTGTAATTAGTAAGAACTAACCGCACGACCGCTGCATCCCTGTCACTTCAATATGCAAGTGCGATAGAGATAGCACCCAGTGACATCTGGTACAAACAAGTTAAACTAACATTTCCATAGAAAAATTGATTCGTACTTCAAGCTGCAAGGCCCCTGGATCTATGCTTATCCGTATACAAATAATACAGCTGTAGAGGGTCGAAAATCTGTACATTGAAGATATTGGATAAATCAATGGCGCGATTGGAGGGCCCTTGGCATCGAAACAGAACACATTTTAACAGTCTTAAGAATTCGTGTCTGTTTGTCTATCGGTTTATATGTCTAGGCATTGTGACTCTCGGCCTTCAGCCTCACGTGCATTGCCGCTCTGCTTCGGGCCTTTGGCCCTCAGCCTTACACTTCACTCTGTGTGAATGATCGGCATGAGAGCCCACTCTGTGTGAATGATCTGCCTTTGGCCTCACGTCAATTACCACTGTGCTTCAGGCCTTCGGCCCTACATAAGGAGCCCGCTCTGTTAGGACGCTCGGCCTTCGGCCTCGCGTGCGTGCCACACGGCTCCGGGCCTTCAGCCTTATATAAGGATCCCGCTCTATTTGAAGTGTTCGGGAAGCTACGGCACATCTTTTTGTCCAATATTCCGCAGTATCTCAAGACGAGGCTCTTTGACCAGTGTGTGTTGCCAGTGATGACATATGGCACTGAAACGTGGTTGCTTAGTATGGGCCTCATAAGAAGGCTCAAAGTCACCCAAAGAGCAATGGGCTATGCTGGGAGTATCTCTGCGTGATCGCATCAGAAGTGAGGCCAACCGCAGCAGAACCAAAGTAACCGATATAGCCCTCCGAACCGCTAAACTTAAGTGGCAGTGGGCGGGGCATATTGCACGTAGAACCTTTGGCCGTTGGGAAGGAAAGGTTTTCGAGTGGCGACTACGTACCAGAAGGCGCAGCGTGAGTAGGCCTCCCACAAGGTGGACTGATGATCTGGTAAAGGTCGCAGGTGTCCGCTGGATGCGGATGGCAAAGGAACGGTCATTGTGTCACTCTTTTCATAAACAAGGGTGGGCTTTTAAAAATGGAAGCTCGGAGGACTTACCACATGGCAATACTTTTATTTGAGATGATCAGGAATCAGCAGCCTCGTTACCTTTATGAAAAACTAATAATTTCACGTGCACACGTAAGGCAGGCTCCTCGACTCGTCTACCCACGACATGGAACGGCCGCATTTCGTGGCAGCTTCCGGTATGCTGCTACGAAATGTTGGAATAATCTTCCTCCTCCAATCAGGAACGCCTCCTCATTGTTTGCATTTAAAAAGACACTAAAGCAACATCTATGGGCACAACAACTATCTTTAGGCTAGCTTAGTGTATAATCGTGTTTATACTTCTATTGATAAACTATTTATTTATTTATTTTATTACATGTATTTAACTATGGCCGAGTTGCCTCAAATATATAAGTATTATAATATGTATCATTATTATTTCATATGTATCATTATTGTCTCCTTCATGGGCCTGCCTAGAATCACTAAATCATTATCAAGTCTGGTTAACTGCTGCATGTTTCTTAAAAATAAAATATATAGTGGGTGTATAGGTATCTCATACAGATGTGACTGCACCGCTTGTTTGTTTGTTTGTCTTGCACACATTTTTCCACTCTGGGTCCACGGAAGATCAGCCTCGCGGCGCTCAATCGGCGGCGTGACATATGCTGAGTGGATGCCATTTTTGCGACCATTTTACTTTTTTACTTTAGTCTCTAAGTTTAGTTTAAGTATACCAGTGTAATGGCTAGCAAAATAAATTTTCTTCTTCTTCTTCGTTGGGGAAGGCTTATGTCCAGCAGTGGACGTCTTTCGGCTGATATGATGATGATGATTCGTTTTGAAAAAAGGATTCCTATTAAAATTTGCCGTCGCGGTAAAGAGCATTTCATATTGAATGTTTAATACATTCTTAAGGGGGTGTAAAGAAGGGTGAAAGATGTATGGGAAAAGAAATAATTCTAAAGCGAGAATGAGTTCTACGCAGACGAAGTCGCGGGCAAAAGCTAGTAATATTATATATAAACGTGAAAGTTTGGATGTATGTACGTTCCTCTTAATCTCAAAAACTACTGGACGAATCTTTATGAAACTCTCTAGTTATGTACCTTATATATCAGAATAGGACATAGGCTATAATTTATATCAAATTTCATCCCTTTTAGGGGCAAAAAAGGGGATGAAACTTTATATGGAGAGAAAATATTGATGTGACGGAGGATATAACAATTTTGTTGCCATAGAGATACGAGGGGTGTTCAATAAATAATGATAATGACATATAAACTCTTTGGCAAAGAAATAAAAAAGTACTGGCAGGCATAGCCCATTTAACTATTATGAAAAATAAAAAATAAATAACTTGACAGTCGTTTGTTTATTTTAAAATAGAGTACATTCATTTCGTTGTGTCCGAACCAAATGGTGAAAATGGAGAAAATTGAAGTTCGTGCGGTGATTAAATACCTTTGCTTGAAAACTTTTACTACTGAGCAAGTTAATTTAGATTTGCAAGAAACATTAGGGGTTCACGCTCCTCCTTATTCCACGGTTGCACGGTGGTGTGCCGAGTTTAAAAGAGGAACATCGAACATCAATGACGACCCACGCTCAGGGCGGCCGAACACTACAGTGACCGAACAAATGATAAAAAAAAGTTGAGAAAATAATTCTAACGGATCGTCGTGTTACTGTTCGTTTTATAGCAGAAGAAGTCAAAATTTCTGTAGGGAGTGTTTATAATATAATACATGACCACTTGGGCATGAAAAAGGTATCAGCACGCTGGGTACCAAGAATGCTTACGGACACTCAGAAACAAAGAGATATTTGGACCTGTTACAGCAAGATCCTAAACGATTTTTGGCTCATTTTACGACGCAGGAACCAAGCAACAATCTATGACTTGGAAGAGGCCATCATCTCCAACTCCGAAGAAATTTAAGGCAATTTCATCCGCCGGTAAAGTCATGGGCTCCCTTTTCTGGGATAGCCACGGGGTTGTTATGATTGAATATCTCGATCATGGAGCTACGATCACGGGCAATTTATATGCGGAACAAATAAAAAAACTACGTAATGTTATACGCGAGGAACGCCGAGGGAAACGTAAAGGTGTTTTGTTTCACCAGGACAACGCTCCCGCACATAAGTCAAGATTTGCCATGGCTGCCATCGAAGATGCTGGCTCTGAATTGATGGAGCATCCGCCATATTCACCAGACCTCGCCCCTAGTGATTTCTATTTATTTCCGCGGTTAAAAGAGCACCTCAGAGGTCAGAAATTTGATGATGATGATGCCGTGGTCGCCGCGGTACAGGATTTTTTAAGGGGTCAAGAAGAAGTTTTTTTTTAAAAAGGGAATATTAATGTTAGAAAAGAGGTATAATAAGTGTAAACTCTTGAAAGGTGACTATTTTGAAAAATAAAGTAAAATATGTCAAAAGTTATTTGCGTCCTTGTCATTCTCATTATATATTGAACGCCCCTCGTACGTCATCAAGGTACTAAGTCAAAAATTCGCCATGTATTTACAACTCATCCGTGGCTCGGTGGTTTGGCATATGGCCTGCAAAGACGATCCACTCGAGGTCGAATCCGGCACTTTTTAATGTTTTTAAAATTGAAATTAAAGGGAACAAAAATGAAAAAATTAGTGGGTGATTGGCCGCATGTTATGCCAGATGTCGCAGGTTCGAATCCTGCTCAGAGCTCAATTTTTTTCATTTTTCACTTTAATTTAAAATTTGGAATTTTTGTTAGCAGCGTTACTACTTAATACAAAATTAATTTTGATGTTTTTAAATCTTAGTGATAACATTTTCATTGCGCGGAGTAAAACTATTTTTATAAGCCTAGGAACTTGAAACCTTAACATTTAATTTAGTAAAAAAACTATTTAACGATGCAGAGTCCGGTGGGTATGCTCAGAAACTGCTCGAATTGGTAACGGTCGGTTAGAAACTGACGAAATAGGTATGATTGTATTAGGCGGGCCTCCGGGTGACAGATACGGGGACGTTCGTCACCCGATGGAATAAGGTCCTTTTTTAGGGAAAGAGCCGATTCCCTCTTCGTGATGGTTCCTAACAATGATAAGCTGGTGGTAGAGTCGCCGAAGTGTCGTGTGTAAGCGTTCCCGTGGCTCCACCATAAACAGCGAGAAGAACACCGTGGGGTTTTATTTTAAGCTAGAAACGCATAGAGAGGGCGCGGTGCCGTGCGGAGGTGGTTTTTCATTTTTGATCTTTTCGAAACTGTCGACTGTCGATAGTGTCGATTACAGCTTCATATGTCACACAAGCCGCCTCCGCTCCACTATCACGGTCGGTTTTTTGGTGCGACGACCCTGGGATCGCGTTCACTTTACCGAAAAACCGCCTCCGCCCTGCAACGACACTGCGCCGCGCTCTGTGCGTTTCAAACTTTAGACGGTAGTCCGGGCGGTTCCCGGGAGTCCGTCATACCCGTCCTGGCTCCCCCGGCCAAAGGTATTATTCCAGCGCATTCACTAATAGCCCGCCAGACACTATTTTCTAAGACACTATTTTCTAGCTGTCTTACTTTCATTTCGTATAATAGAAAGGGATAGGTAGCGAAAAAAACCGGCCAAGTGCGAGTTGGACTCGCGCACCGAGGGTTCCGTAAAAAAAAATTATATGATGTAACTAAATAATTGCGGTTTTCGCAATTTTTCCTTTATCTGTGCTATAAGACGTTGCTTCGTACTAAATTTCAAGATTCTGAGTTCACGGGAAGTAAGTACCCTGTAGGTTTTGATTGCCATGCCAGTGACGAAAATTTGCGGCATAAACGGCTGTATCTTTTCATTGCGTTGGCTTAGAAGTTAGATTTTTTCACAGCTCCAAAGGACAGTAGACCAGAGTATTTGATATAAATTCCACCTTGATACCTCCACGCGTTCCTGAGAAAAGGGGTCTTGACAGGCAGACAGACGAACGGACGGACGGACAACAAAGTCATCCTATAAGGGATCCGTTTTTTTCTTTTGAGGTACGGAACCCTAAAAACTGTCACTATTACTGATAATCTCTGGCTAAGAATTTTGTCATATTTTGAAATCAAAATATTGCTCAGATTTTTCCTGATTGAGAATTAAATATTAAGGACATAAATTGGCTGTGTGAAAACCATTTTGCTACCATAAAATGATATTGTTTTTAAAATCGACAAAAATATCTTGAACAAAATAACTTACACGCAGAAAAATATATATATTTCCGTCGACACTGACATGTCCGCTGATGTCACCACTACCTACCGTTTAATTTTTGAACTCTTTGGAGCTATCCGGGGTGCCATCCCACACGCTTGAGAACTGAAGGTGTACTGTACCAGTTTTCTAAATGCGCAACTTAGACTCACCCAAATTATGTAACGGCACTAGTAGATTGAGAATCAACGAATTGTGACATTGTGAAGGGCTTTGTCAGTTTTTATGGGCCTCGTGAGAAGGCTCAAAGTCACACAAAGAGCAATGGAGAGGGCTATGCTGGGAGTATTTCTGCGTGATCCCATAAGAAATGAGGCCATCCGCAGTAGAACCAAAGTAACCGACAATCGACATAGCCCTCCGAATCGCTAAACTTAAGTGGGCGGGGCACATTGCACGGTGAACCGATGGCCGTCGGGGCGGAAAGGTTCTCGAGTGGCGACCACGTACCGGAAGGCGCAGGAGTCCGCTGGATGCGGGTGGCGCAGGATCGATCATTGTGGCACTCTTTGGTGCCCCAAAGAGTAGACCTCCCGGTCTATGTCCAGCAATGGACGTCCTTCGGCTGATATGATGATGATGATTGTGAAGGGTACGATTTTAACGAGAGAAGCCTAGGGAGAAAAGTGTTCTGATACCACCTATTCCAATTATACCGAATAATATACCATTTAATTTTAAACGTCTACATTTTCCATTAAAATTTGCATTTTCTATGACTATTAATAAATCACAGGGGCAAACGTTAAAAGTAGCAGGAATACATTTGGGCACGCCCTGTTTTTCTCATAGACGGTTGTATGTGGCTTGCTTACGTATTTCCAAATCACACATTTGCATGTTTTTGCTGACCGAAACACATCATTTAATATAGTTTATATAAGTATACTTCAATAAAATAAGTTTTAATTTTTTTTTATTGTAATAATATTATTTCCGGATTTCATTATAATGACAAAATTGATGAATAGAATGCTTTCTTCGTCGGTTGATTATCGACCGTCACCATCTCGAGCCATTTCTGAACATAAGTAACTGAATCGAATTGGACGTAGCCTCGAATTGCTCCAAAAATATGAAATAATTAGTTCTCCCTCGGTGTTTTGCATTTAGTCCATCACTTTCAACATATAGCCAGAGAATAAGTAATAGTACAAGTATATAGCCTGGAACATTTCGATTCCATACGGTTATTGAATACCTATGTGGAAGTCTAATTGATTTTTTTAATTGTCAAGTCAAGGCACGAGTTTTACGCGTACGAAGTCGCGTCGCGGGCAAAAGCTAGTAAATAAATAAACTTCAAAAATATTTATCTCATGATTATAAATATATACCTACGTAAATACACGGTGATTTTTGAATTACATTAAAATTAAATTTAAACAGGTTCTTGAGGCATGGGGCGCTAGTCGGGTAACCTCCAGGAGTGTCTGGGCTCTTCCAGTTCCTGTGGACCCTCGCGGGTCTGGGGGAAGGGGAAGGGTTCTGGCCGGTGCGCCCTGGAGGCAACGGTAAGTGATTCATCTTCGGAGGGATCGCTTACCGGTGCTACCAATAACCCGGAGACGGGGTCGCTCTGGGTGTTCCTCTGTTTAGCGGAGGACACTCCAGATGCGACCAATGGGAGGATGGGGGTTCCGCATCAGGGAGTCGCATGACACCCAGGTGCGGCGAGAGGGACAGGCCATGCCCTATGCCTGTTTAAAGAATTACGGACCCGTAACCCTGACTTCGGCAGAGGGCACCTATAGTCGGGAGCGGGGGCTGTCACCGTTAGGCCGGGGCCGGGTGGTGGCTGCGATGGAGAAAACCTCTATAAAAAGTTACAAGGTGACCGGAGGGAGTGAATCCGGGGTTTTTCACTCTCTCTTGGCGTGGAGGTCCTTTGTTCGGCAAGTGTGTGGTGTCGCCCTGCACGCTTGCCGTTGGGTGAGAGGCGCAAGCCTCTACCGAGAGGGGACAGCTTCGGCTGTCGCAGCAGGCGATGTTCGCGGTTGTGTGCCTTGGCGATCCCGTGTCACCGCCACTAATGCTGTGTGATGGGCATACCCTGGTGGTTTTAGACGGTAGTCCGGGCGGTTCCCGGGAGTCCGTCATACCTGTCCTAGTTCCCCGGCTAATAGGCAGGATGCGTAAGTGCATTTCCCCGGGTAAAAAATGAGGCATTGTACCGAGGATGCTGGCGGGATTTCCTCGCTGTATCGCAATGCTGATACGTTGAACGAGGAAGTCGCCAGCTCTTCGGTCACCTACAGTCTAAAATTTTACTCTCTGCCGAGGCCCTTGTATTTATTACGCTTTAGAATTTCGGCGTTTCCCGTCGGTGCACCCGCTTCTACTGTAGTCCTTTGGAGGTGAGACACGCCAGTGTGCCTATACAGGTAGCATCCCATACCAACATTCGTCCGAAGCTCCAAAGAACTATTAGGACACCCCATGGCGGAGTTTAGGCTGATTATGTGTGTAATTAACAAAGACCCGGCTTCCCTGCGTGTAGCGATATGCCTCAAGCTTGGTCTCAAAGTCTGCGAACCACATCCATGCTGCCGCTGTAGACGAACTTGGGCGTCACGGACTTACGGACTTTACTGCCAGTCGAGTGCCGGCAAATATTACAGGCACACGACCTTATTCGCAGAGCCCTTGGGACGGCAAACATACCATCTACCCTGGAGCCGGCGGGCTTGTCTGCGGCGGACGGGAAAAAGACCTGACGGTTGCACGCTTGTGCCCTAGTTTTTGGGACGACCTCTGGCGTTAGACGTGACCTGTGTGGCAGGTTAGCCCCGTCCCATGTCCGGCGTTCGGCCCGGAAGCCGGGGTCTGCCACAGATGACGCCCAATTGGTCAAGTGCCGCAAATATGCTTTTTGAAAAGCAATTACATATTTGCGGCACTTACATTAGAAATGTTCGGGCCATGGTCGTCTGACACTAAAGCCACAGTGAAAGATCTGTCTAAAAAATTAGTCAGTGTGTCTGGAGACCTAAGGGCGGGTTCGAACTTCGCCCAAAGGCTGAGCATGGCAATTCAGCAGGGATATGCGGCCGGCGTGCTTGGCCCGGACTAATTTAAGTTTCATGTACGTAGAAGCTAACGTAACTTTCCGACCTCTTGACCCTCAAAACCAAATTTAAATCGATTAGCCTTGATCTAAATTACAGTAAATGCGAACTTTACTTTCACGATACATCATCATACGATAGATACAGCAAACAAATTTAATATTCTAACACCAAATATTAAATCTGTTTCTAAAGATTCCCTTAGCCTCCTAGGGACTCCAATTTTTCATGATTTTCTTCCTGTCTTTATAAACAATACAGTAGCAAAATTCCAAAACTGCTCCGATCGTCTATTAGAAATTAGCCCCATTCAGCTTTTTTCATTCTTAAATTCTGTCTTTTTGTCCCAAAATTAACGTACATGCTTCGGTGCAGCCCTTTCTGGAAACATAAAAATTTACTAGCGCCTATAGACGCTTTAGCCAAAACCCACTTGGAACATATTCTAAATTTAAAGCTCACCGAACAATCTTGGCAACAAGCCTCCCTTCCCGTCCGGTACGGCGGGCTCGGGGTGCGCAAAAGTTCCTGTGTTGCACTGCCGGCTTTTCTATCTTTCACACCGTTCACAGTTCTGGTGATCTCGTAGGAAAAATCTTAAGGGTCTCGCCCGCAAACTATGAGATCTCAGACTTGGACGACGCTAGAAATGCCTGGCTGTTGGCCTGCCCGGGGCAAAATTTTCCATTTAATCCCAAATCGCAAAGGGGCTGGGGTGATGTTTTGTGCAAACTAAAATACACCTCTCTTGTAGACGACACAACAGGACCAGATCGTGCGCGACTGATGGCCGCGGGCTGCAGGTAGGCTGGGCATTGGTTAAATGCTTTCCCGTCGCCTATACAGGTACCAATTTAGATAGAAATACTCTCCGTCTGGCGGTCGGACTGCGTTTAGAAGTCCCAGTATGTGCGCCGCATAAATGCCTCTGTGGCAGTGATGTCGACCGGCTGGGGCACCACGGATTATCTTGCCAGCGTAGCGCAGGCCTCTTTTCGCGTCACGCCGCTATAAACGACATAATCCGTCGGTCTCTCGCCACCGTCAACGTACCGGCAATACTAGAGCCTAGCGGTATAGCCAGAGACGATGGCAAGAGGCCCGACGGCATGTCACTGATACCGTGGAAGATGGGACGAGTGCTCGTGTGGGACGCTACCTGCGTGGACACGCTGGCGCCATCCCATCTCCACGGTACCACACGCAAAGTACTTAGGCGCGGCGGCGGAGGCGGCTGAGGCCCTCAAATGACGCAAATACAGGAATCTCGACGCCAACCACAACTTCGTTGCTTTTGGAGTCGAGACTCTTGGTCCGTGGGGCCCTGCAGCACAGAAACTATTTCAAGAGTTAGCTAAACGGCCGGTCGATGTAACCGGGGACAAAAGAGCTGGCAGCTTCCTCGCCCAACGCATAAGTATTGCGATCCAGCGAGGAAATGCTGCCTGCATCCTCGGCACCATGCCACAGGAGCCATTTTAGACTTAGGTTTTTAGATTTGTAAGGTTTTAATTTAGTTTATTTAATAATATACATGTTGATTTATATTAAAGTAAGCTTATTTGTAATTTTAATTACTTTGTGAATAAATGGAGAAGAGAACACTATTTGTTTGTTAACGTATAAATTAAAAATATACCTCATTTCATTTAAAAAAAAATAACTAATTGTTACGATACACCTACCTTTATTAAACAGTTCAATAAATCCTTCCCTGTGAGCATTTAAATGTTCAACATGGCTGATAACCTTACTTCTCTCGGAGCTTGTGCAAATATCTATCATAGCCATTTGATGACGTGCGTTGGATATCTGCGATTTTGATTCCTATGGAGAAGTAACAATAAGTGCCGAATAATTTCGAGATATATTTAAATATTTAGCACAATGAATAATATTGATAGCCTTTAAAGCATACAGTAGGTACTAACCTCTAGCTGTCTTGTAAAAATTTCTAGTTCAGACTTAATCGTAGAGAGTTCGTCACATAGAGCACTGCCTGTTATACGAATTTTGCCAGCGCCTCTTTCTATAATCATTTTTTGTTTAGTCACTAAAAAATAGAAACAACTAAGTATTTTCTAGGATATTGACAACGTGAAAAATTGAAACTAAATAATGAATTAGGAAAGTATTGTATGGTAACTAACCAGTTGTAAGTTTGCTTTTCAAAACGCTTATTTGGTCATTCATATTTTCTAGCTTGCCTTGCAGTTCCTATTAAACTTTTGAAGCCAACTTGCACGATGCGATTTAGTTTAGATTTGGCGCCATTTTGTGGCTCTACGTGGCATGTTGGTTGGGTAATGAATGTTACGTAGAAAGAGGATTCTATAGAAGAAGGATTACCGTGTCACCAAGAGGGACGGACTTATAGTAACCTGACTAAATTGAGATGTATCAGAAGATTGATGAATCCTTTAGCACGATTATAACATCCTATCCTAAGTCATATTATTATACATGGTGGCAGCAATGGCCACAGGAAATGGCGTCATCGACACTCATCGATAATGCATCGATGACATTTCGGTGCCTGTAAAAATATTACGGCCTTATACGCGATGAGGGATAGGAGATATGTCAGTGGATCTCGCTCTCACGTGTGATATTGTCTTTGCTTACATCTCTTTCACACATATTTATATGTGTGTATCGCCGGCTCCAGAGGGCCTACTCCTAACTTCAAAAATCGAACTTCGTATCGTGCCGTCCCTTTTACTCTCGTGTTATACACGATACACGACACGAAGTTCGATTTTGGAAGTTCAGTAGGCCCTCAGTCTTATTTTTACACAGACATCATATAAAAGCAGACTCGCAGTATTAAGCCAGACGATTTTTCATATAGTTGTCTCGTTAATCCTTATGGCACACCAAAATGAGTTAGAATGGGACAACTAGTACGATATTAACGAATTGTCCCGATTTAAACAACACACCATGTCACACCAGAGTGAATTTAGTAAACATCACAACGATACGTCAAAAACAAAACGGTACCGAAAGTGCAATAGATATTGTGAAAATTACGAAATTATATGTATCAAAACTCAACAATCTTTATTTACAAGTAAGCAGAAATGTGGTACGTAGTGCAATGGTGCCGGAGCAGTTTAAAATCAGTGAAAATGTCCGGAGAAAATATCAGTTTTCATTGGTAAGAAACTTTTGCTATTATTTCAAAAATTGCACGAACATTATGCAACATAATAGTCTGAGATAGACTACAGATGCTGGATACTACAAAATGTACCTTTTGCGTAGTTCCAAATTCATTTCAGAAAGGTTTTTTGGTAAAAAATCATCTGTCGTGAACAGGGCTAGTGCTGTTACTTAATGAAAAAAAAATATGTCGACAATTTATCGATATGAATTATTTACGTAAGCATTTAGACGAGATATTATTGCGTTAAATTATTAATTACATGGTTATTTGTCAACTTTAGATTTCCGAATAATAATTTACTTCAAAAATGGATTGACGCAGTAGGACGCAATAATTGGACGCCGACCAAACATCACAGAATCTGCTCCAAACATTTTAAAAGTGACTTTTATGTTACTAAGAACAATAAAAGATTATTATTGCCAGATGCAATACCTACAATATTCCAGATGCCCCTTGAGGTAAGTTGGGAAAGATCAATATTTATTTACTGAATTTTCAGGGACCGCTTCAGATGAGTTAGTTTGGTTTAGGTTTAGGCATAATATGTTAAGACGTTGCATACATTAATATTTTTTTTATCTGAGAGAAATATTTTGATCTAAATGAGCTAAGATAATTTGTTTTATGACAAAACTGGATTGTAAACGCATATATAAATAAATAAGTATATATTAGGGGACAATTTCTTATAAAAATCAAACTAGTCCCATAGTAAGCTCAATAAGGCTGGTGTTATGGTCTAGACGACGATGGGGCGCTAGTCGGGTAACCTCCACGAGTGTCTGGGCTCTTCCAGTTCCTCTGGACCCTCGCGGGTCTGGGGGAAGGGGAAGGGTTCTGGCCGGTGCGCCCTGGAGGCAACCATAACCTAAAGTTTCAAATAAACATTTGAGTATAAAATGCTTAAAATCATTAGTCATTACCTACTACATAACTACATAATTTTAATTTGTAGGATATATTAGAATCTTTTGACGTTTGACGACCACTTTGGCTTAGTTGGTAGTGACCCTGCATACGACAGGGTTCGAATCCCGGTCAGGACGTTATTTGTGCATTTATCGCGATTTGTGCATTTATCCCGGGTCTTGGATGTTTTCTATGCATTAATCTATATAAGTATGTATATCGTCGTCTAGTACCCATGGTTGATAGTACCCATGTGTTTTTAATTTCATAAATATTTCAACAAAGTATAGGAGTAAGATATACGACTTAAGAATATCAATAGTAATTGAATATCGATGTCGATATTTCGTAGTAAATTATCTTTCACTGCACTAACTCTCGTCACGAAGCGATGAATAGTTGAGACAATGACAGATGAAGACCTGTCAGACTACATGATATCTATTTCTTTCTTACTTACTGATAAGTACGTTAGTGGGAATAGATCGGAAGTATAGAAAACGTTCAACTTATTAGCGCTTATCTGCTTTTCTCTGATATCTGTGTATTTTTACGTCATGGAATGTTATGAAATACTGTGAAGTGGCAGTATCAACCACAGACTAGTAAGGGTTCAGACCGCCAACTCACGAACCAAAAATATAGACCGTAAGCAACCATATTTAATCTGTACCCGCTGGTAGATTTTAGACGTTTATTTTATTTAATTATTTAATGACACTGTGGCAATGGAACTTACTGTGAACATCCAACGTTATATATATATCTCATTTAAATTTAACTTTGTGTAGAAGCTCACGGTATTTCCAATTGAACACCAACGTCCGATGCAAAATGAAACTGGTGTTCAATTGAAATACCGTGAATTATGTTGTGCCGTATTATATGAAATTAAACAAACAATTTACTTATCAACAGATTTATTTTTTAATGTATCTCATTTCATATCCGAAAAAACGATATATCTTCGTCCTTTCACTGATTTCTACGTTTTTAAACCACAACACTCGTACATTTATCAATCGTACAAAATGAGAACTTGCATGGCATGCCACATACGACGCACTTCACTATCTTCCATTTGTTTTCCAAACAATGGTTATTACGCGTTTCCAGATGAATTTTCGATTAGCTTCACACTGTTCAGTTTGTTTATTGCATAGTAATCTATCAATACTACAAATTAAATAACAACATTTGCAAAAATGAAAAAAATGTTCAGAGACGACTAGACAAAACGAAATTCCGAGGAGACGCCATTTTATTTTTATTGTCACTTTATTTTGACGTTTGACGTCCATTGGCAGATGTAGGAACTAGGTGTGGTTACTACACGTTGTGTTGTTTTGCAAAGCAGGGCGATAGCAGAGAAGCGAAGAATAATATGCAGACTCCAAATTAATACTTATAATGCAATGAATTAATGAAACTTGTACAAATGCTTAAGCGTAAGCGGCAGCTATATAAAATGCAAGTACGCGGGTGTATGCGCGAGCGGCGGTATAGCGAGTGGCGCGTGAGTTGTCCGGCGAGGACCCGGCCGCGGCGCATGCGCAGTCGGGGACTGCGCGCAGCTCCTTTGTCTCAAGACCGGTGGTGTGATTTCGCTGCGTGGTACAAACATCATAAGCGGAGCGGAGCGGGTAGCGGATTTGCCGCTACAAGTACTCCCCTACCGAGACCGTGACTACGGGCGATAGTGATCCGGAAATTTGACAGTTCGTCCACTTCTTGTTCTCTTCTCGGTCACTTGATTGCTCGCTGTGGTGTTCGTCGGGGTAGATGCTAGTGATGGTTGCTCGTCTTTTGCCATATAAGCTGGTTTGAGGCGGTAAAGAAGTTACCGTCACCATAGGGTGACGGTAACTTCTTTACCCTGGACGCATATGTCAAAAGTTCTTGACCCTCGTCTGACGACCATGTAAGGGCCAAGGTATGCTGCTTGGAGAGATCTTCTTGCTGGACCTTGACGTAGAATACATGCGTAGCTGTACTGAGGTCTTTGGGCACGTAGAATGGTCGGGTGCCATGACGTGACGCTGGTTGTGGAATCAGCTTGCTCATATGCGCGCGTAACTGACTGGCATAGTCCTCGTAGTCGACCACCTGATCTGATGCTGCAGACAGGAACTGTCCAGGTAAGCGAAGTGGTTCGCCGTACACCAGTTCAGCGACAGATGCTTGTATGTCCTCCTTCCAGGCGCTCCTGATGCCGAGTAGCACCAAGGGCAAGACCATGATGGTGACGCATGGCAAGTGATGGCAGCCTCGAGCTGTCGATGAAGACGTTCAACGAGGCCATTCGCTGCCGCATGGTACGCGGTCGTCCTGTGGTGCTCCGTACCCAATAGTGCTGCTAAGGACTGGAACAGGTGCTATTCGAACTGTCGACCGCGGTCTGTCGTGATACGTTCTGGACATCCGAAACGAGCGACCCAACCAGCCAGGAAGGCGGCCGCGCAGGTCTCTGCTGTGATGTCCTTCAGTGGGTATGCCTTAGGCCATCGCGTGAAGCAGTCGATTGCTGTGAAGCAGTACCTGAAACCATTGGAAAGGGTTAAGGGACCTACGATGTCAATGTGGACATGCCGAAAACGGGCTTGTGGAGGCTTGAATTGTCCTATAGGTCCCGATGTATGCTTCGTTATTTTGCAACGTTGGCAGTGTACACACTCCTTTGCCCATTGTCGACAGTCTTGTCTCACGCCAGGCCATACGAATCTCTGCGTGATCAGCCGAACTGTAGCCTTAACGCCAGGGTGACTAAGGTTGTGCAGAGTATTGAAAACCTGACGCCGATGAGATGGAGTTATGTAAGGTCTAGACTCTGGAGTAGATATGTCGCAGTAGATTGGCATATCTGCATGAGGAGTTGTTACCTTTTGCAGGTCTAGTGAGGAACCGTTCCTGAGCAGGTCCTGCAACTCAGCATCTGTCTCCTGGTCGCGAGCCAAAGACTTGTAATCTAGGGGCGTAAGAGCGAGTTCCTCAATCCGGGATAGTGTGTCAGCCACTGCATTGTCCGTGCCGGAGATAAACCTGATGTCGGTGGTAAATTGGGATATATAATCCAGGTACCTATACTGACGTGGGGAAAGATTATCTCTGCGTGTGCTGAATGCGTATGTGAGAGGTTTGTGGTCCGTATAGATAGAGAAAGTACGCGCATCGACCATGTACCTAAAGTACCGGATTGCCTCGTATATTGCGAGAAGCTCTCTATCATACGGACTGTACTTTATTTGAGCAGAGTTGAGCTTTCGCGAAAAGAAAGCTAAGGGCTCCCATGTGGCACCTCTGCGTTGTTGAAGCACGGCGCCGATTGCGACAACAGATGCGTCAGTTTGGACAGCGAGCTCGGCCTTGGAATCTGGATGCGCCAAGAGTGCTGCCTGTGCAAGTCTATACTTACAGGTTTCGAAGGCTTCCGTTAACTCTGCATTAAGCTCAATTGGCTGTGAGCCTTTTGTCTGCGCACCGCTGAGAAGAGCGTGGAGTGGGGCTTGTATTGCTGCTGCCCCAGGGATGAAACGGCGGTAAAAATTCATCATGCCCAGGAACCTCCTTAACTCCTTAGTATTCCGGGGTACCGGGAATTCCTGGATGGCTTGCATCTTCTCCTCCAAAGGACGGATGCCTTCTGCGGATACCGAGTGTCCTAAGAAGGTAACCTTAGTTTGTCCAAAAATGCATTTAGAGGTATTTATTAGCATACCGTACTCCTGAAGTCGTTCGAAAAGTTGGCGGAGGTGCTGATGGTGTTGAGCTTCTGACTCGGCGTTCAGCGCTCTATAGTCACCACACGGTCGCCAGCCGTCGTTCTTCTTGCGTGCCAAGTTAAGAGGAGAGGACCATGCGCTCTCCGATCTTCGAGCAGTACCACTTTGGACCATGTCATCAAACTCCTTTTTCGCTATGATGAGCCTCTCTGGATCTAGGCGACGTGGACGGCTGGAGACCGGTGGGCCTGGTGTCGTCCTGATGTGGTGCTCAGTATTGTGCTTCGGAGTGCCCGGCTTACCAGCTGGACGGGTAATGTAAGGGTACTCACGGAGAAGTTTGCGGGATGGTGAGTCTTCAGTAACCATTGTGCGAACGGATGATATTGCCTCGTTGTTGCTGCTGACCATGGCTGGGGTGCTGAGTGATGTGATGCCGTCGACCAGGCGTTGATTTCGGCAATCAACAAGTAGATTATAGAAACCTAAAAAGTCGACACCGATTATGGGTTTGGACACGTCAGCCACTGTGAAGCGCCACTCAAATGCTCTCCGAAGACCGAGATCGATGTGGAGGTTGAGGGATCCATACGTTGCAATGGCTGTGCCGTTGGCAGCAAACAAAAGGTATTTCTTCTTCGAGCGTGGCTCCCGTACGGCTGACTTTGGAAAGACACATAGGTCTGAACCCGTGTCGATAAGGTATTGTACCTTCGTTGTACGGTCAGTGACGAACAGGTGGCCAGTTGCTGTGGGGCAGTCGCTTGCCGCTATTAGTGGCTGCCCTGGGAGTTTACCGAACGTTAGCTGCATGGCTGCTTACACGTCTTCGCCTTGCTGCCGAAAGTAAAATGATACCAGCAGTGTGGATGACCTTCGGGGCGTTGCTTGGAGCGGGACCTGTTTCTTGACCTTGACTGAGATCGTGAGCGTTTACGGTGGTGGAATGAATCAGACCTGTGACCTTGTACCTTTAGTAGACTCTCAACTTGCCGCGTCAGTTCCGCTACTCGTTTTTCCAAAGCGGTAGCTGGCATGCCCGCGGAGGTACTGGCGACGTGGTAGGATGGCTGCGCTACGTCAACAACTTTGTCTGCCAGCCCTGCCAGGGTGTCGAGGTCCAAGGAAGGCTGAAATGCAACAACAGTCTGTACATTAGGTGGTAATCTACTGGTCCAGATTATGCGGATAAATTCCTCTGGCATATGTGGCCCAGCTAAATCCTGAAGATGCCTGAGAAATTCAGTCGGCTTCTTATCGCCTATCTCCTCGTGCTGCAGCAGCTGCAACGTTTTCTTCTCGCGGGAGATAGAAATACGCTGAATGAGCTCGCGTTTTAACTTAATGTACTTGCCAGTAGCTGGGGGATCTCGCAGGATATCCTTGACCTTTACTGCATACTCCGGGTCAAGCTGCCCGCACACGAAATGGTATTTGGTCTCGTCTGATGTGATGCCAGATAATATAAATTGGCTTTCCAGCTGCGAAAACCAAACCTCAGGTTCATCTGGCCAAAACGGCGGCACTCGAACGCCCACTCGAAACACATCACTTGGACCACCCCCTAACTGCACAGTACCTGAACCGGCTCCGTTACCATCCGAGTTTTGTCCACTTGTGTTAGCACCTGTAGGAGACAAATTATTTCCTCCGTTATCTGTTACGGTTTGCTCCTCTTCGTCCTCAATGGTTGTGTCCGCTCCACAATCACGTCGGGGTCACCAGTATGTAGGAACTAGGTGTGGTTACTACACGTTGTGTTGTTTTGCAAAGCAGGGCGATAGCAGAGAAGCGAAGAATAATATGCAGACTCCAAATTAATACTTATAATGCAATGAATTAATGAAACTTGTACAAATGCTTAAGCGTAAGCGGCAGCTATATAAAATGCAAGTACGCGGGTGTATGCGCGAGCGGCGGTATAGCGAGTGGCGCGTGAGTTGTCCGGCGGGGACCCGGCCGCGGCGCATGCGCAGTCGGGGACTGCGCGCAGCTCCTTTGTCTCAAGACCGGTGGTGTGATTTCGCTGCGTGGTACAAGCATCATAAGCGGAGCGGAGCGGGTAGCGGATTTGCCGCTACAGCAGACAAGGCAGTAGCCAATGAGAGCTAAGTAGAACGAAACGTGTATGATAGCGGCCATATTGTGTCAAAAAGATTTTGACGACATACTTAGCTCTCATTGGCTACTGCCTTGTCTGCCAATGGACGTCAAATGTCAAAATAAAGTGACAATAAAAATAAAATGGCGTCTCCTCGGAATTTCGTTTCGTCTAGTCGTCTCTGAACATTTTTTTTAATTTTTGCAAATGTTGTTATTTAATTTGTAGTATTGATAGATTACTATGCAATAAACAAACTGAACAGTGTGTAGCTAATCGAAAATTCATCTGGAAACGCGTAATAACCATTGTTTGGAAAACAAATGGAAGATAGTGAAGTGCGTCGTATGTGGCATGCCATGCAAGTTCTCATTTTGCACGATTGATAAATGTACGAGTGTTGTGGTTGTAAAACGTAGAAATCAGTGAAAGGACGAAGATATATCGTTTTCTCGGATATGAAATGAGATACATTTAAAAATAAATCTGTTGATAAGTAAATTGTTTGTTTAATTTCATATAATACGGCACAACATAGTTCACGGTATTTCAATTGAACACCAGTTTCGTTTTACATCGGACGTTGGTGTTCAATTGGAAATACCGTGAGCTTCTACACAAAGTTAAATTTAAATGTCAAAGTTAAAGTTAAATTTAAATTTAAATTATATATAGTTCGTAGTATAGTTCACAGTAAGTTCCATTGCCACAGTGTCATTAAAAGTATATGAGCAAATTTGCTCAACTCTACGCCACTAAAGTTTCAAAAGTATAGCGAATAAAATAATTATCATTAATGGACGTCGGTATTTTAAGATTTTCAAGTGAGAAAAATATTTGTAATGTACGTATTTGACTTTGTCAAGTTTGTCAGATTGCCATAACAACCCATTATCCTGTAGGTTGGCATGACAGGCTCTCCATCGCCATACATTGTTTTTTTTTTATATAGGAGTTGTGACTGACTGCTATTTATATCACGGATCTATACCTAAACCGGATTGAGTACTGTGACGAAAAAGTGTGACCGACAGAGAAGCCAAACTCGAGGATTGCATCTCGTTTTAATTAGGGTGACCAAGTACATCTGTGGATATGAGGATTATTTCTAATATAGGTTCTATGTACAATGAAATTAAAACTAAATTAGGTAGTAAATAAAATAAGAATATTTTTTAAAGAAATATTTATTTTCGCTAATCACAAGTTTGTGTATCCAATTATCCGTCTTGTGTAATTTTTGCCTAAGCCCTACTTTATTTTCCAAATCTCTTAACAAATGTGTTTTCCCGTGATGGGTCATGCGTAAACCGTAGAAAGAGGATTATAGAACGAGTCTTAGCGTATCACCGAAAGAGCTGGAAGATAATTTGACAGTTCTTTCGGGGATACCACATGAAGAATATTCTCCCCATTTATATTGTCAGAAGTAGGTTGTTATGTGGTTGTTACCGAGTTCGAGATCTTCAACATAAACTCTAAATAAATATTAGAGGACAGTGGAACATCCTCAGATTAAGAAGAATAGATAGACGGAGCAATACAATCTAGTGACGCCAGTTTAATATAATGCCCGGCGTTAGTGTGTATGCATAACCTTGTGTGTTTTTATTGGTAATTGTTAAAAATCGGGTTTACTAGGTTTGTCGTAATGCTCCTTCTTTCCTGAGGGACAACCATGCACAAATCGACCAAGACCCATATTAAGCTTAACTTGTCAATTACAACTTACAACCTTGAGACGCAGCTATATAACAAGGAAAGAACAGTAATTCAATTCATTCAATATACACAGTATTATCAAACGTCTTAGTTATTAAAAATGCAGTTTCCTCATTAGTGCAAAATCTTTTTAAAAATTTAACTAACATCAATCAATTAACCTGATGGTACGGATATATGCGTAGTTGGAGTCCAAATATAATCGCGAATAAATGATTACTTTGTAATTTAAAATCTTCGGGCTGGATTACCTAACATTATGGGTAAAATATATTTCTATTCGCTGGGCACCCTGAAGTCATGCTAACCTGACTAAATTGAGAAGTAGCAGGTGACAGATACATCCTTTAACACGTTTATGATATCTTATCTTTAGTCGTGATATATATGGTGACGGTTCATCGATGACAGTCCGGTGACAAATAAACTGGTGACAAACAATAAAAGCCTGTACGCGATGAGGGACAGGAGATGTGACATTGTATCTCGTTCTTACGTGTGTATTTGTTAATGTTTTCATCTCTCTCGCCAACGTTTGTATGTGTGCAATGTGGACTCCAGTTTTATCCTTACTTCATTTTAATGACACTGTGGCAATGGAACTTACTGTGAACATCCAACGATAAATATATTTACAGTACATATGGTGCTACATTACCGCAGAGTGCGGTAATGAGCAGATTACGTGCATATGTCGAAACTTTAAAGAGCCATATGTACTGTAAAACGTTGTACGATACACGTGCGTACAGGTAATTCGCAACTCGTGTTGCTTTAAAACACTCCCTTCGGTCGTGTTTTAATTTATCACCACTCGTTGCGAATTTCCTGTTCTCTGCACTTGTATCGTAATGTACTATTACATCACACCTTGTCAAAAAGCGCGTTTTTCTGCACGCTGCGCGTCCGGAAAAACCCACCTTTTAACCAAGTGGTGACGTAAAATTGTGTACGAAACACGGGTCGTAAAACAGAAAGCCCTCTCTCGCATATTTATGACCCTCGCCTGCGGCTTGGGCCTCAAACATCTGCGATATCGGCCTTTGTTTGTTTTACAACCCTTGTATCGTTATGTATATGTACTAATAGCTCATTTAAATTTAACTTTGTGTAGAAGCTCACGGCATGTCCAATTGAACACCACCGTCCGATGTAAAATGAAACTGGTATTCAATTGAAATACCGTGAACTATGTTGTACCGTATCGTATTATATGAAATTAAACAAACAATTTACTTATCACCAGATTTATTTTTTAATGTATCTCATTTGATATCCGGGAAAACAATATATCTTCGTCCTTTCACAGAGTTCTACGTTCTACGTTTTACAACCACAACACTCGTACATTTTGCAAAATGAGAACTTGCATAGCATGCCACATACGACGTACTTCACTATCTTCCATTTGTTGTCCAAACAATGGTTATTACGCGTTTCCAGATGAATTTTCGATTAGCTACACACTATTCCGTTTGTTTATTGCATAGTAATCAATCAATACTACAAATTAAATAACAACATTTGCAAAAATGAAAAAAGTGTTCAGAAACTAGACGAAATTCCGAGGAGACGCCATTTTATTTTTATTTGTCAATGTATTTTGACGTTTGACGTCCCTTGGCAGACAAGACAGTAGGCAATGAGAGCTCGGTATGTCGTCAAAATCTTTTTGACACCATATGGCCGCTATCATACACGTTTCGTTCTACGTAGATAAACAGCCGTGGCTGTGTAGTAACGTTTCTTGTTGAACTTTTGCGTTGTCTGTGGTATGGCATTTGGCATAACCACAGATATCAGAGTAAAGTTTCTCTGATGTCTGTGGGCATAAAAAAGGTTTGATATTTTTTGTCTTTGTTATTGTCTTGTCTTTAGTCTGTGCTTGTCTTGATTTTGACGATAGGATTGGTTGGTTAGGCCATAGAGGAAATTATTAGGGCGCGTGTTGTTTCAAGATTTTTCAGTCGTCATATTAAAAGTTTAAAATGTAGATATTAGATGTACAATTTAAGATAGGTATCAATCGAAGCATTTAAAAAGATTGATGTGTAAATCATCCAAAATGGTTTCGGGCAGCACGCGGGTGATACAGGTCAGCAACATCGCGCCTCAAGCCACGAAGGATCAAATGCAGACTTTGTTCGGCTATTTGGGTAAAATAGATGATATTAGATTGTATCCGACAATCCGAGATGTCTCCTGCCCGGTCCAGTCTCGGATTTGTTACGTAAAATATTATGATTCGGCTACTGTGAATGTAGCCCAGCATATGACGAACACGGTGTTCATCGACCGCGCTTTGATCGTGATTCCCATGCAGTCGGGTGAAATCCCTGACGAACACCGAGCGCTGGAAATGTCCAGCAATGGCACCCTAGTGCCGGGTCTCAATTCTGTGGAGCCGCGGCTCCCGGCGCACGTCATCAACACTTTAGATGGAGTCCCGCCGAGTCAAGTTATACAAACTCATGACCCTAAAATGGCATCATTAGGGTTGCCTCCATATCCTCCACTCCCTGCAACCTATGATTCGAGAAAGATAGAAGAAATCCGAAGAACAGTTTTGGTGGGTGATGCAGGCACCTTGACTCACCAGCAACTATTGGACCTCTTTGGTCAGGTGGGGGAAGTGAAGTACCTGCGGTACTGCGACCGTGAGGCAGACAAGCAGAAGTATGTGCTTATAGAGATGTCAGAGCAAGAGAGTGTTTTAAAAGCTTTACAGCTTAATGGTTCTACCATTGAAGGTCACACTATAAGGGTGAGCATACCTTTTTTTTACATTGGTTATTGGTTGGGATAGATACTGGAATTTGGCCTGGGTCCACTAACTGCTCTAACTAGTAACAATGCTATTCAATATCAGAAATATGGAGGAGGATTATACAGGAGATACTTTCATGTTTTATACATTAGTATGGACACCACTATATCTTCATGGCAATATAAAAAACCTGCCCCGTGTAAGTCAGAGTCGCGCACTAAGGGTTCCGTATTATTATTTATACAACATTAGACACAAACACTTTACTACAACCTTTTTTAATTAAATAATTTTAAGTGGAATTTTGATCAAGTAAGAGTCGGATTTTAGTTTTCCCAAACATTGAGAGCCAGCACCTGATGAACACAACAAGCAACTTTTGAAAAGTTTTTCTGTAGTGGAGCTCCTTTAAATATTTATTTTATTTTGTTTTTAGTATTTGTTGTTATAGCAATAAATAAATAACTAAATATTAGGTGACAATTTTTACACAAATCGAACTAGTCCCATAGTAAGCTCAATAAGGCTTGTGTTATGGGTACTAGACGACGATAGCAACAGAAATACATCATCTGTGAAAATTTCAACTTTCTAACTATCACGGTTCATGAGATACAGCCTGGTGCCAGATGGACAGACAGACAGACGGACGGACAGCGGAGTCTTAGTAATAGGTTTCCGTTTCTACCCTTTGGGTACAGAACAGTTTGGTAGCTTTTATTAATTTCACTTCTCCTATTCGAAAAAGTCTTTTTGAGCCCATATAGAGGGAGCAAAAATTGATTATGCTCCCTGTGATTTTTCCGTTTCCGCTTTGTCTACTACTGCCTATTACTATTTATTTTGCTTCCTGGCAAATTACAGGGTGCTAAAATGAGTTTTGCTTCCTCTAAACGGGCTAGACGAGACTTATTATTTTTTTATTTATACAATGACTGTGGCAAATAAGCTTACGGCCTGCCTGATAGTAAGCAGACACTATAGCCTATGGAAACTTGTGACTCCAGAAAAATCACAAGTGTGTTGCTGATTCTTTATTGACTTAAGGATTTGTTGTGTTGATGGCTAGAGACGTGTGCAGATCCATCAACAAATTGTGTCCCTTTCTAATATGTGTAATAACAATAACTATATCTATATTATATATGTACATAAACATGTATATATTTTTCTAATTTTTACATAATGTGTGGTCTTTTATTTACTTATTGATTGAAAAAAAAATCTCATAGGAGGAGGGAAAAGAAGAGTGTGTTACGTGATAGCAAAATTATTTCTAACTTGGGTGTGGCTCTTTGAATCCCTCACTATGCTCAGGATTCCATATTAGAAGAAGAAGAAAAAGAAAGAAAAGAAAATTCATTTTGTTCCGGATTCAACTCTCTAACCCTCGATGAAATATTGCAATTTGTTCCCTTGTACAAACATAAATACAGTCTACTATTACATGTCTGCTTGTAGTATTACAATATGAACTCTTGTTCTGAAATGCCATTGAAAATAAAAATTATTTGGCGACCTAATTTTCAGGTTCTTCATGCAACCCAAGCCATCTCTAAACCTCAGACCAAAAGCAATGAAGCTGCGCAGCGCGAGATTGAGGAAGCAATGTGCAGAGTCAAGGAAGCCCAGAACCTGATCTCTGCAGCCATAGATCCTGTCATAGGGCTTCTTTCTAAGGACAAACGGAGGTTTGTTGTTTGTTTATTAGTTAATACTAGCATTCACCTAGGTTGCTCACCTGCCAAATGTATTTTGCATTCATGCAGATTTGATCGATTGAGGGCTTATGGGCTTAAAGGTGTCTTCGCCACTGTGAGAGGAATACACGTAGAAGGAAGGAAGACCCTACACTCCCAGAGAGAGTGTAGGGTTTAGGCAATAAAACACCAACGGACAATTGGCAACTGAACTTTAATTAGTGTCCGACCGAAACATGTTTTTTGGCCGAAACCGAATGTTCGACTGTGGCTCTAGTTTCGGCCGAAACCGAAACTTTTATAGACGTGTTGAAATTGTTGAATAAAATGTCAGTAGGCTATTCATTTGAAACCAAATGCATGTAACTGCCTTTTTTTTTGTATGTGTTGTGATAATAAATATATTTCTATTCTATTCTATTCTTTTTAGACATATGAATCATATGATCAATGAAACATATAATACGTGTAGGTGGTATAAAATAAACAAGATTTTTTTAATACGACGTCGGTGGCAAACAAACGTACGGACCGCCTGGTGGTAAACGGTCACCGCAGCCTATGGACGGCTGCAACTCTCGGGGGACACATGCGCGTTGCTGACTCTTTAAAATTTTATACACTCCTTTCTTGAAGAACCCCATACTGTAGTCCCTCGGGAAAACCTCGGCAGGGAGCTCATTCCACAACCGGAGCGTCCGAGGGAGGAAACTTCTCTGAAATCGTACCGTACGTGACCATTTCGGTGCTAAGATGTGAGGGTGAATGCCCTGCGGACGGCGAGCTGTGCGATTGTAGAAAGGGGCCGTAGGCATCATATTGAAGAGTTCTTAGGAGCACAACCCATTAAATAAGCCATAGGACACGCACAAGGAGGCACAGTTTCTCCTTAAACTTAACGGTTCAATATCGCTCGTGAGTGTGGGATCGTCCACGATTCGCACAGCACGTCTCTGAAGGAATTCAAAAGGCCTAAGCTGGTATCCAGGTGCTCCCGCCCAGAGGTGACAGCCAACTCAGTGGGGACGGACTTGTGACTTATATTATAGAAGTCTCTGTCCAGGGGTAATAATTGATACATGACGAAAAGATATTGCGCCTCCCAAAAGACACCCAGCCAAGTCATTTTTGAAAATTGATGTCAATCTCGACATTGTATCTGCCCAACTAAACCGCTTGTCCTAGGCTCAGGGACAGGACACAAATTTGTCGACAACTTTGAGCGTAGAGTCTCTGATCTTAACTGGAGTACGTATTACATAGGTACATGGACGTTAGTTATGATCTTCGTTTGGTCCATGTTCATCTTAAGCCCAAATTCTTCAGAAGCCCACCTTAGATCATCGAGCATAGTACTTAAGTTCTCCATGGTCTCAGTTTTGAAGAAGAACAAGCAAACCCCTGTCCCATGCCTTTGAATGCCTTTGAGAATGACTAAATCGAACAGCTTCTAAACTAGATATAAAATTAACTAAAATAATATTTTGATCTTTAATGTTAACAGATCACAATCAGCCAGCCTCGAAAGACTAATTAGAAATCACGATCCGAAAGTAGGTAAAATGTTGTAAGTTTCGGCACGGCCGAAAGGTTCGGCACTTTTTTAGCCGAAACCGAACCTTCGGCCGAAACATGATTTTTAGGCCGAAACCGAAACTTCGGTCGGACACTAACTTTAATACATATTTCCTATTCTATTTATACAATGTTTACCTACAGCACACTGCTACGCAATTTTCTTTGTATGCTGTAGGTGTGTAGTGCAAGATGTGACATTAGGTAAATGCAGATTTGACTATATACTGCTCTTTAGACTGTTGTTTATGCGAATTATGCGGAATGTTAAGATTTACTGAAATACTAGGTCGATGTCGCCATCGAGGGCGCCTTGGCAGGCGCGTGCTTCTCTCTGTCTCTGAACAAGTGCATTACTCACCAATAAACACTGTTTGGCGAACTATTTCGTTCAAAACAATGTATCTTATTATTTATTATGGAAAATAAATTTAAAAAAGTAAAAATCTTAATTTTGCTTAGGGTTGGTTGCTTACAAACCATCTGTGATTGTCAGCAGTGTTTGTTTAACTGATTGTATGCCAGCGCACACACACATATGTCACTTTATTGACTATAATGTTAAAATTATCTTACTTATTAAATTCAAATACTTAAGAAATTGAAGGAATTGTTAATTTAGTTTAGTTTTAGTTACTTATTGTTTTTGTGGGAATAAATGGCTTTATTATTATGCCAGCGCCATATTTAACGTTGACGTGTTTGTAATCTTAAGTTGGTGCAACCCACCCCAGTTTGGGGCTAGATTGATTTATGTCTGATTGTCCGCAATGATTTGCTTCTGGAATTGGTGGTGGGTAATATCAAGAATATGACTAAGAGCGGGGCCACACTGCTGCGTTGTGTTGCGATGCGCTGCGTTTATGAATGGCATCACCCAAGGTCATCATCCTGCTTCTATTCATAAACTCAACGCAACGCAGCAGTGTCGCCAGACTCTAAGATTACATTTTGAATTTTGCACTCCATAATACTATTGTAACTGTCACTACACATATGCACCCCTCACATTATATAGATGCCTAGCTTTTGCCCGCGACTTCGTCTGCGTCAAACTCATTCTCGCTGTAGAATTATTTGATACATTTTTCACCCTTTTCTACACCCCCTTAAGAAATGATTACATTGAATGTGAAATTTTCTTTACCGCGCACGGCAAATTTTAATAGGAATCCTTTTTTGAAAACGAATCATCATCATCATCATATCAGCCGAAAGCCGTCCAGTGCTGGACATAAGCCTCCCCCAAAGAGTGACACAATGACCGTTCCTTTGCCATCCGCATCCAGCGGACACCTGCGACCTTTACCAGGTCATCAGTCCACCTTGTGGGGGGCCTACCCACGCTGCGCCTTGTGGTACGTAGTCGCCACTCGAAAACCTTTCCACCCCAACGGCCAACGGTTCTACGTGCAATATGCCCCGCCCACTGCCACTTAAGTTTAGCGGTTCGGAGGGCTATGTCGGTTACTTTGGTTCTGCTGCGGGTGGCCTCACTTCTGATGCGATCATGCAGAGATACTCCCAGCATAGCCCTCTCCATTACTCTTTGGGTGACTTTGAGCCTTCTGAAGAACACACACTGGTCAAAGAGCCTCGTCTTGAAACACTGCGGAATATTGGACGAAAAGATGTGCCGTAGCTTCCCGAACGCTGCCCAGCCGAGTCGGATTCGACGATTAACCCCTTTCTCGAAGTTGTACCTACCTAACTGGAAAGTCTGTCCTAGGTATATATAATCGTCTACAACTTCAAGTAAAAGTGTCCGATTGTAACGGGGGTTGGTGCTACGTGCTCGTGCTTTCAAAACGAATGATTAAGCTTACTAGTTACCCGCGCGGCTTCGCCGCGTCGACGTACTACGAAGAATGCAAGCGAAGCCACGGGATAGAATATGCGTATTCGGAAGGTGGATTACAAAGTCGATTTAAAAACATTCGTGATTGATCATTACGGCTAGTCGTCAAATTTACAGTAAATGTCAGCCTTATTTCAAGAAATAAGATCTACCTACTAACTATGAGAATTTCTATGAAAAATATGCATCTTAGCAACTTCAGTCAATTTGGCCATCTGATAATAATCAGATAATTTTAGTGTTTTGAATGTGTGTGCGTTGATTGTTTCAGTGTAATGGTGCGTAGTAATAGGAAAATATTTTGTATGTGTGGTTTTTTTATATGTGTGTTACCTCCCCCAATTTACAAAATATTTTGTTCGGTAATGTGCGCTGATGGTGTCTCTTGTCTAAATAAGGCTCTAATAAGGTACGCAAACTCAGAGTACCTCAGAGAAGACGTATTACGAATACTAAATTGAATAAGAGCGACTGTGAGGGATATATCATTTGTTGTCTTTGTCATAGTTCCGCAATTAAGAATGTTCTGTGATATGACTGCTATCCTACCCTCCCTTTGAGTACCCCTGAGAAATTTTCAAATAATAATACCACTACCGAGGTCATGTACTAAATGGAATAAGAGCGACAGAGAGAGATACAGCATTTGTAGTCTTTGTCATAGTTCCACTTTTTTATTTGGCTCATTATCATGTCCACGTCATACCCGCCCAAATTAAAGAGGTTGTTTATGATAAGGCGCCAGCTGTTTAAGACAAATTCTCAATTTAGGTGGGTAAGAGCTTTTCCGTCCCCCTTGGTGGAACTCGTACTCGTATAGGATCTCTTTAGAAATACTCTTAGTATCCTCATAACCTATTCTATCTAATCTAGAAAAAAAAAACAATGCATGCGACATTGGCAATATTGGTATTAACATTTGATGCCGCAACCACGCAATGGGCCATTATGGGCCAACGTATAGGTCGCAGTTATGCATTAAAGGCCATCGCTTTCCATCAGCTGAAACTAAGGCCAATCGCCAGTCAGTCAATCATAAAAAAACATATTTGCATCTCGTTCCACCGCATAACTGCGTCTTGTACGTGGCCCATCATGGCCCATCGTGTGGTTTTGGCATGACGGTTGTGAGGTCTATTTTGTCAATTGAAGTAACTGGGTTAAAATCTTTCGTTATATCTATCTCTACAACACTTGTTTATTGGTGTGATAGAGAAGGAAATATAATGAACTTCGATCTTCGGGTGTTTCGGGTAGACCCCCTGTAAACCGGCACTGTCACTGTTGCAGGTGACACTGATACAGTATAACTTTAACTTTTAATTGAACATGTTACCAATAGTGGTAATCTTATTCATCCTTTCAATGTACCTACGCCCTTTTAGAACGTGGCAGTTTAACGTGACCATTATCCCCCTTATTTTGGACATGTTTACTGAAACGTAACCTTTTCGACGCTAACAACGTACCTATATTGCGCACCAACGGTCCGAAGCCAACGACGTATATATCCGTCATGGCCTCTAATGAGATATCAACCTACATGCATTTCTATAGGGTTCCACTTTGCGTTTGACATCCTCAGACAAACATTGATGAATAGCAAATTAACCCCTTGAACGCTATACTTTATGAACGGCAGTGACACTTACACGTCAACTAAAGAACGAAGGTGATTTTGACAACGTACGTTATAACTCCCATGTTGTCGACAATTAAAGGGTTTAATTATTTTTCTGACGTCTTAATTTTGTTAAAGTATTTAACCTTTTAAGCGCACTATCAATAGAAATGCATCTAGGTTGATATCGCATTGGACGCCGTCACCATGACGGATATATTCGTCGTTTTGTCGAATCAATGGTGCGCATATACGTCGAATACGTTATTGGCGTCGTAAACGTTTATTAGTGCAACATTGTTTTCTCGTCGGTTTGATCTGAATCCACCAATAAGTAACGTCTACTGATTGAACTTCTTTGCTTATGATCACCCTACTGGTATGGCAATAGGTGGAAGAGACACACACTTAGACAAAGCTAGCCTCTTCTCTTTCAAAATGTTTTGCAGCTTATCTATGATTAACTCAGAAACAGTTCTGTAACTCACAACGTAAAGTTTAATTTGGTTTGTCATTGTTTTGGCAAATATCAATATCAGTTAAGATATACGGAACGTATATTTGAAACGTCATTGGTTTGTATATCAACTTCTTTGAAGTATAAACCATGACAATTTAATATTGACATAATTAGAGCACAATAAAAAAAAAGTTGACACAATACATCTGTCATTTATGTAAACTGTAAATACTTAGACCGAATATTATGTATTGTCTTGTTAACAAATTAGTAATTTTACTTTCGTTTATTGTTAATAATATTGAGTATTTCTCGACTCAAAAGTTTTATATTGTAATGCTGTACCAGATATTTCTTACAGGAACATTTTAGTTCATATTTAATTTTATGTCATCCGGAATCATACCATAGCCAGTTCCCAAGTCACGTGGAGGCCACATGTTAACCAAGCTAAATTTTGACACCTCGTACAATTCTACCAAGGTAAGCTGACCCCTCGCTTGTATGCGGCGTCATCGAACACTATTTTGAGGCTTATATTTGTCGGGGCATCCAGGATTTTTCGTAAATATCATTTTATTAATTTTCCAGGACAAAAATAAAAAAAACTAAAACCTTATTGCACATCTGCAGGATGGGACGAATCCTATGGTATATAATTTATCAAAATCGGTCCATAACTGTAGATCTGATGGGCATTATAAGGATCGGCTTCGCGTAATATATATATATAGATTTCAGAATAACAAATGTACCGATTCTAGACGAATGAAGCCCGTAAAATATTACATGTAGGACAATAATAAAAGTCTCGTTACGCAGTTCGTCCGTAAAACGTCCCAACAGAGCGGGTTCTTCATGTAAGTATGATGGCCGAAGGCCGGAATCAGAGTGGCAAAACCTACAAGGCGGAAGGCCGAGTATCCACACAGCGGGCTTCTTATGTAAGGTTGAGGGCTGAAGGCCTGAAGCAGGGAGGCGAGACACGCGAGGCCGAAGGCCGAGCTTCCCAACAGAGTAGATTCTTCATGTAAAGTTGATGACTAACGGGCCGAAACGGAGTGGCAAGGCATGCGAGGCCGAAGGCCGAGCATTCAAATAGAGCGGGATCCTGATATAAGGCTGAGGGCTGAAGGCCCGGAGCCGTGTGGCACGCATTAGAGCATGGATACCGGTATTCAATAGTATCGAAATTTCGATAATATCGTATGAAATTCCGATATTCCATTACCGATATTAAATTAATCGAATACCGGTATTTTCGATATTCACTTTTTTTAGTATTCATTTTAATCTACGCAATGCTTTATAAGAGTCAAAAGGTACATCTATTTATGTGATACTAAATACATTGCTTTCTTCAAAAACAACATGATTTTTGGACACAAGGTCAAATACCAAACCAACTACCTAGTTGAGAGCGAGAGCGAAACAGGCTGGCTGATCCCGTAATCATTTGAAAAAGAGTTTGCAGGCGGTTCACCGTTCAAAAATATAGGCCTGGCGAGAATATCTAGTTCATTGCCAGCAGACACCTGCATGAACATTTTAGGCAAACACTAGACGAATTTGAACTTACGTTAGATGGTGAACTGATTGCAGTAGTAACCGACGGCGCAGCTGTTATGCTGAAGGTTGGGAGAAGCTTGAACGTTTACCACCAGGTCTGCCTTGCCCACTGAATTAATTCCATTGTCATTTATTGACGTCATCTATAAAAAATACTGCTCAACCTGTTGAACAGTCATGCGTTTACAAGTTTTACAACTCTGAATAGTCTGAATCCGAAGAGGTAATAGATACCACAGGTCTGAATGAAGTTTCTATTATTAGAGTAAGAGGCCAAATTATAATATCTTATTTTTTTAGGTTAATACCTATGAAACTACAGACATCAGAGAAAAGCAGACTCGCAGTATTAAGCCAGATGATTTTTCATATAGTCGTCTCGTTTAATCCTTATGGTGTACCAAAATAAGTTAGAATGTGACAGATAGTACGATCACTTTCGGCTGTTAATGAATTGTCTCCGTTTGAAAGCACACCAGGAGGTTAAATTCCATATAAACTTAACACACCACAACGTTAGTTCAGAACAATTTTCAGTCATGAAGACGGAGACACTTGCCTGTCTCTCTCAAACTTACTGCTGTAAAGTAAGTTTGAGAGAGAAAACCAATCAGGAGAAAACCGCAAACCAAACAGGCAAGTTAGGTTTGCGTAATAATTTATGAAAATTAAACTGAAAATTGTAAGTAACGAAACTGCCAAGCCATGCATATTTGCTGATATGTAGAATTTGTTTTTTTTTTTTAATTTAAAATGGGATTGCTCTTGGCCAGCATCTAGCCGGGGGACAAAGATGAGGCCGACGATGAAGCGAGCTCACCCAGAAGATGCCTATTCACTCGTGCCTTAAAAAGGTTCAGGTTATATGAACTCGGAAATACAGTCGCCGGCAGAGAATTCCAAACCTTAGAAGTGCGCATTATAAAAGATGATGCAAAGCGCTTGGTTCGAATTACAGGAATTTCGACCAGGTAAGGATGGTAGCCAGCCGTACGTCTGGATGTCCTATGGAAGAAGGGGGAAGGCGGTATGAGCTCATGGAGCTCCTGAGCACAATCACCGAAGTACAGTTTGTAGAAGACGCACAGACATGCCACTTTGCGTCTATGTGCTATTGCTCTGCAGCTTATTTCCCACTACCATACTGCCGCCAATGAGCCTCCTGGCTCTGCGGTCCACCGAGTCGAGTGCGGCAAGTTGGTACTTTGCCGAGCCATCCCAAAGGTGACTACAATACTCCATGCAAGACCGGACTTGGGCTTTATATAAAGATAGAAGCTGCCCAGGGGTGAAGTATCGCTTCACCTTATTTAGGATGCTTAGCTTTTTGGCCACTGTTCCGGCTTTGGACTTGATGGTAGTGCCGAAGTTAAGGTTTGAGCCTAACGTCATGGCAAGCAGCTCGAGATCGTTGGCTACAGACACGGTTGTACCTCGGAAAGTAGGAGCCAGATTGAATGAGCTCCTTTTTGCGGTAAACAGACACGCTTGCGTTTTGGTGGTGTTGAAACTAACCAGATTGTTATCACCCCATTAGGAGACAAGACTTAAGGTTGAGTTAATGCGCTCTACCATTGTCTCTCTCTCAGATTGAATTTAATCACGACCAGCCCCCGCGCTGTACAAATATCTCTCCATGACCGTACTGTTATCTGCGTATGCGACCACTCCTGGTAGAAGAAGGTCGTTAATATGAAGCAGGAAAAGGGTCGCGGAGAGAACAGATCCCTGAGAAACACCGGCATCAATGGCCATGAGGTCCGACGAGCAGCCATCGATGACTACCCGGATCGACCGCTCACTCAGGAAATCAGATATCCAGCTACAGAGGCCAGAAGGGATACCGTATGCAAGAAGTGGTGTATTTTAGATACCAATAAAATCTAAAGTATTAGAGCTATTCAATTGGGACTTTGTATGTTGAATTAGTCTATTATTGACATCATATCCTGAGAATATGAACTATCTGGTACATCGGAAACCAACTTTATGAGGGTTCAAAAAAACGACGAAACATTTTATTACCTTCTCTTTCCAGTATCGAAAAAATATCGAAAATATCGCAAAACCGATATTCGAATTATTGATATCGAAAAAATACCGGTATTTGAAAAAGGCTCCGATATTCCATGCTCTAGCACGCACTCGAGGCCGAAGGCCGAGCGTCCCAACAAAGCGAGCTCCTTATGTAGGGCCTAAGTCCTGAAGCAGAGTGGTAATTCACGCGAGGCCGAAGGCCGAGAGTCCCAACAGAGCAGCCCGCTCTGTTGGGACTCTTATGTAGGGCCGAAGGCCTGATGCAGAGGGGCAAGGCATGCGAGTCCAAAGGCAGATCATTCACACAGAGCGGGCTCCTCATGCCGATCATTCACACAGAGTGAAGTGTAAGGCTGAGGGCCGAAGGCCCGAAGCAGAGCGGCAATGCACGTGAGGCTGAAGGCCGAGAGTCATAATGCCTAGACATATAAACCGATAGACAAACAAACACGAATTCTTAAAACTGTTGAAATGTGTTTTATTTCGATGCCAAAGGCCCTCCAATTGCTCCATTGATTTATCCAGTCTTATTTAATGTACAGATTTTCGTCCCTCTACAGCTTTATTATCAATACGGATAAGCATAGATCCAGTGGCCTTTCAGCTCGAAGTACGAATTTTTCTATGGAAATGTTAGGTTGTTTGTACCAGATGTCACTGGGTGCTATCTCTATCGCACTTGCATATTGAAGTGACAGGGATGCAGAGGGATGCAGCGGTCGTGCGGTTATTTCTTACTAAATACACAACGGCGCTATGATCTATGTGGAGTATTTCACTGGTATCCCTATCTAAGTATATTTATTGTACCTTGTGCATAGATCTAAGGTGCTTTAACCGTCAATGTTGACGATTGGGCTGCCCAGCCCAAGTGATCTCTTATAGTGAAGGGTCACCAATTACGAAAACAATAATACACGACAAAAATAAATTGTACATCGACGATACAAAGACTGCATTGAAGCAGCTGTTTTTATATTTAAGCATATGAAGACAAAAAAATCCTAAGTATCGCAAATTTATTTTGATTTACACGCAATAATAGACCTAATTGCTAAAATAGCGTCATCAATCAGAAGGAATTATGATATTTCGGTTTTGTCATATCGAAACGTCAGCTTGTTTACAATACGTCAAATTCTGCTACGGCTTGCGTTAAATTTATTGACACGCCGTTATACTTCCAAATGGCTGAAACTTAAAGCTTAGAATGGCGTATGAGGATTTAAATCACCCTGTTTCATAGACCATATTTGCACCCCCGATTTCATCCCTTTGAGGGTGATTATCGGGACAAAAAGTATTAGTATACTTTACAAGTGAATCCAGATAACATACTGTTAGTATACAAAAAATCATCTTGATCTGTTCAGCCGTTTTTGCTTGATTGAGTAACAAACATCCAAACATCTAAACTTTTGCATTTATAATATTAGCGGGATTGATAAGAGATTCCTCTAATCATGTAAGATTGTAGACTGTTAAGGATAATGAGCTGATAAGTAGAACATATGATTATACTATTATATCTTAATTCTTACTATTGTTTACCGTAATGGTTTCTTATTTTACCATTATCTTTAGGAATATACATATTATATCTGTCAAATGCTGGCTAGCAACTAGTACTGGTTACTATCAAATTTACATTATTGCGAAAGGACCATTTCAATTAGATAACATAAAAGTAAAATCAATTCAACTGGATGACATGAAAGTGGAATACTCATTCAGCAGTGAATCAATTTAGCTGAACGGCTCAGAATTCGAATAAGCAAAAGTAGCCGAATGTCTGAAAATATAAATAGTCTGTATGATTAGAATTTATTACAAGAGAAAGTAAAATTAGTTGATTGACATGAACTATGTAATACTATTATACTATTCTGTGCATGAACACAGAACTAGTTAGTAGCATGGAGATATTGGAAATGTAATGAGTCATACATGTACAAATATATATATATGGAAATAGAGCTGGAATGGATACGTATATCCTATGTCCATCCCCAGGACTTAAATATCGGTACCTTTATTTAAGGGAATGACATTGTACCTGTGAATATCAATGCCGTAATTTTTTCGGTTACGGTAATGAAATTAAGTTAAATTAAGGTACCAATATTTTTCAGTTTAGCCAATATAGCTCAAACCAGGGACTCCTGATTAAATTTTTTACTTTTGTTTCCTTAACCAAGATCATTTGGTTTTCATAGCATTTCTTTGATCATAAGCCAAGAAACGGTCTATCACTTTTGAACCTTAATTTAAAAATAATATAGAGTCGAAAACAGCTAGACCAGGCCAGGGATTTTAAAGTATGGTCCATGAGTCTGTGCCAGCAGCAAGCCTATGTTCATATCAGAATGCATTCATATAAAAATTGGTACCTGTAGATGCTAAAAAGATTGTCGCTCAGCTTGATGTCACCATGCAACATCACACATCGTGACATTCGTGACGCCAGTGGTCACCAGGGTTGATGCTTAGTAACATACATAGTTATTAAAAGGTTTACCAAATAAATACAAAACATCTATACAGGGTTTTTGGAAAAGTACGTGGGCTCTTTTATTGTTGTATTGTTGGCTTACTGTACCTTGACCATTTGATAAATGTATGGTAAACATTCCAGGAGCCGGTCCCGATCGCGGTCGCGGCGGCGCTCTCGCTCGCGCTCGCGGCGCTCCCGCTCCCGCCACCGCGGCAAGCGCTCGCGCAGCCGCTCGCGCCACCGCGGCCGCCGCTCGCGCTCCCGCCACCGCCACCGCTCCAGGTACATACTGTACACGTACAGGCTCATACTGGTCATGAATAATTCGATAATCCCTTGTTCCAAGTGGACTTTTAATGCACATGGCTCACTTGGCAGAGAGACCGTTACGAAATGGAGATAGTTGTGGATTCAAATCCTACTTCTTCAACTTAATTATCTAATTAAGTTTACACATAAACTTAAAACTATAATTTTGTTAGTCTTGCCAACGAAAAGTGAACCGACCGGATCCAACTACGCGGCGACACGTGCTCATACGCTTATATTTTGACCACTTATGTTGTTGCATTGAATTTGTTGAATATGGTATTTGATCTGACAATGGTAAAGCATTGCAATTTCGGTGCGAATTTCATCCCTAGCAGGTGTTTCAACTTGATAGAAATAGAAATTGGGAACTAGTAGATTAAAGTTATACTTAAAACAAACTATATGAATATAGTTAATCCAATGACTGAATCTGTTTTCCTTAGTTTTAGTAAGGTATATAAGTTAAGAGATAGATGCCTTGTTGTGTTACAAGGCAATAATTTCAAGCAAACCTTTCTAATTTCAACAAATTGTTTTCAGGTCGCGTTCCCACCACCGCGCCAGACGCTCGCGCTCCCGCTCGCGCCACCGCAGTTCTCGCTCCAAGCGCGACCGCTCGCGCGACAAGAAAGATAAGAAGGACTCTAGTGAAAAGGAAAAAAAGGAAAAGTCCAAATCTCCTCCACCTAAGGATGTCGACAAGGAGGAGAAAGAAGAAATTAAGGAGGAAGCGGAAACGAACGGTACTGGCGCCGAAGTTAAGTCAAAAGCGTCTACTCCTGCCGACGACAAAGAAAAGGACCCAGATAAGGAGCGCAGCCCGTCTAAGAAGAGGGAGCGTTCTCGGTCGAAGGATAAAAAACGTGATCGCTCTCGCTCACGCCGCCGCTCTAGTTCCCGCTCGCGCAGGAAGCGGTCGCGGTCACGGCGCCGCTCGCGCTCGAGGGACAGGAAGAGGTCGCGTTCGAAGGACAGGAAGCGGTCGAGGTCCCGAGATAGAAAGCGCTCGCGATCTCGCGACAGGAAGAGGTCCAGATCGAAGGATCGCAAACGTACTCGGTCCCGCGATCGGAAGCGATCTCGCTCGCGCGACCGGAAGCGATCCCGTTCTGGAAGTCGGCGTTCCAAGAGCCGCTCCCACCGCGACTCCAAAACCCCACACGATAGAAGGTCTCGCGAACGCAGCCCTAATCTTAGCACTATAGAAGAGAAAGATGTTTCAATTATCGATAATGCTCCTGATATTGCAGAAGACAAACACTCACCTGACAACATGGACATTTCAAATTCTCCATGAACCACTTATACTTTCAAGTTTATTTTTACTTTTTTAGAATCAGACATCCATCAATTTCGTTCTGCAGGTTGATTCGGGTTTATTCAAGATGAATTGTGATCTAACGCTTTTCTGTCCTTTTAAGCGTAAATAAAGTAATAGCAATAACGTTGAGGTCTTATTTCAAAAACACCACTTTGTTACCCACCGTTACCCTACACGTGACCCCTGGGTGGTGCTAAAAGTGCAACAAAACTGGCAACCGTACTTGTCTTCCCGAAGATCTCACGGTTCCAAAATAAATGCCATACGATTATTATTATTTTTACCACTTTGTTATGCACATTATAATGCCAAAAGGTACGCAGCATATATTCAAATTTCAAAATAACTACACAAGTTTTTCCTAAAAGAACAATTCGAAAAACATGTTGTCTAATGTAATGACTCTAATGAGTAATGTAATAAATTCGTAAAAAATAGTGTACTACGCACGTATGTATTATCAAACGGTCACAATTTTTGAAAATAAAAACATTTGTTTTTATAAGGTTGTAAGAAGAGTTGTAAGCTAAGCTAAATGTCCACAAGTGCTCGAGACTGAACCAATACACACTTTCAATCTTATGTCATTAATGTCAGAGGTTATTAATAGGTGTTCTCTATGTCGAATTGTCGACATTGAAACGTTTACCTTAATTAGGAGCTTCGTACGTAGGAAGGTACGTGTAGACGACGCTAAAACCTGGAAACGTAAACCTGAAAAATAAAAAAAACAAAATTATTAGTTAGGAGGTGCTTCATAAAACAACATGTGGGTACTTACCGCCGCTGTTCCGTATGTATGTATGTGATGAATAAACGTGTGCGCGAGGGCATGCATATGTGTGCATCGACTGTCGGCCAATCCGATGCAGTTACCTTAAAGCTACCGAGTGATACACGCATGTCCATGCACTCTAGCACTTTACCTAAAAAATCATATTCCATTGTATTAATTTCGCTCCTCTCGACCTGTGCCTGCACCCGTCGCCTACAAATGGTCCTAACGATCCGGATTCTGAGGAGCACAGCCTAAAACACAGGAATGTTCAGCACACCACCGCCGCGCACGGGGCGCCCTCGAAAGAGAAAAGTTGAAGCATGCCACGGAAGTGAATAATAGTGAAGTGCGTCCGCATGAATCATGCCCAGGTGACTCAAAAGAAAAATTGAAGAAGAACGACGATCAGTTCGGCGCTAAGGCACTCAGTTTAGCCAGTGAGCTAGCTCAGAAAGAGGGTAGCATAAAAACTGAAACCGAACGCGATCTTCCTAAATCTACCACGTCTTTGAACAAAGCTTCAGTTTCCTTACTGCAAGGAAAAAACAATTGGAGTTAGCCGCCGCTGAAGCTAAGGCCAAAATAGAAAAAGATATAATCGATAAAAGATTAGAGGCGAGTCTCGCCGCTCTAGAGGAGGAGATGTCCCAGAGGTCCCGTTCCAGTGGGGGACAACAGTCATTAGCCGGAACAGTGCACAAAGTGGAGCAATGGCTTGCAACGCCTAGGCCGGTACCGAACCCAGAACCGAGTGGACTGCAACACCTACTTAGCCCAAGCGATGGAAAAACTAGTTGCAACAAATCAAAGTGCTAATACTCAACTTTTATCTCGATTAGCCACATCAAAAGATTTACCGTTATTTTCCGGCGAATCACTCGAATGGATCCAGTTTAAAAAGTCATACGAGCAATCGACAAAGTCACAGTTTAACAACATACAGTTGGGCAACGAATGTACTTGCGCAGAGCAACTGAGGGGGCTAGCGCGGGTGAGCGGGCGGCGCGGGCCGCCGACGCAAACTCATTCAGTATGCGTTCTCTAACATTCAAGGCAGGCGCGTACATGTTTTTGAGTTGAGTGATTGTGATTTAATTATTAAACCTCAACAACAATATTAAATAAAGATTTCATAGATTTCCCCGTGATTAGAGGTAAGTTTGTATACTTAATTTCGTTAATTACGTAGGTACCTAACTAAGCGGTAAGCGATGGAATAGTGTTGAATTGCCGTGGAAACCATATTTTTTTAATATTTTGGATCGCGCTCCGGCGCCATTTGTTTTTATTTTAATGTTATACCTACGGCCTATAGAGTTAGGTAATATTATAGCGAGTTACGTATGTGTTCACAAAAATTTATTTATTAATCAGTGGCTATTGAATTTTCATATGAAACAACATCTTAAGCGCGATCTCGGGACTTTAGTGTTGTTTGTTCATACGGGCCTAAGTTCTAACCCACTTGTTGCTATCGTTATTTTAAAAAGACGTCAAAAGTTCAAAATTCTCACAAACAATTGGGGTATAGTCGCGGAATGAAAAGGTTCGTCACTTTTCGACCTTAACGACATTGAAATAAAGTTGAAAAGTGGTTAACCATTTCATTCCGCGACTGTAAATATAATTTTTGGTTTTATACTTCCTAACGTTTCAAGATAGCTGTGTGACGTCACAGCCCTTAAATGTAAACAGAAGTGCCGTGCGAGATGAATAAAGCAGTTTGTAGTTTCAAGTTCAAGTGTTACTTAACTAACGCCGCGTTAGCTTGTAGGTAGGCATTAAACCTACCGCTTCCCACAAACATTTATGCTCAAATTGTTCATACGCATGCGAATAAGTTACATAGTTAAATTTAATAATAGAAAACTTAAAACATCTAAAAACAAAATCTCACGTAAATATCTGGTTGTGCAACACATGTAAATAAATCATTGCATAATAATGTTTGTTTTATTTTCTATTTTGTGACAACCCTGGCACATCCGCGCGTGACAGCGTAAGTACTACACGAGCGGCGGCGTCGCCCGACATCAAAGGCGTTTCACTACTGTAGCACAGTATAATATTAGCAGTAACCAATCTCCGGCACTTTAGGAGCGCGCGTTGCCTACTTTCCCTGAGCGCACAGGGTTGTCGCACAAATTTGTTGGATAACAACATGGTAACAATTACTTATACTAATTTTGAATGTCAGGTGTTATTAAACATTATGTAGTTGAAATTAAGTAACATGCTAGTAATAGTCGATAGGTACCATATCAGTCAGTACATAAACGAATTATTATACTTAACGTACCTATTTCATTGAATTGATACCTACTCTATACACTTGAATACGATTATTTAAATTTTTGCTATACGGAACTATACGTGTACGTAAATTGGAGTGTTAGGTATCTCTTACCACATGCGGCAACCTTTGATAGTGCGGCGCGCGGCAGGACCCTCGCTCTACCTTACACGAGGCGGCATCTTTTGACTGTCGGCGGCGCGGCACTTTACTAAGAACTCCATATAGACCAGGAACGCACTAACATTATAACGACTTTGTACAAAATGTGTATTGTGTTATTTATTTTATACACTTATACGATAAACTTGTATACGGGTATATAGTTGTATGATAAAGTTGATATATCCATCGTCCATCCTCCTAGCGTTATTCCCAGTACAGTTGCATCCTAAAGGATGTCTGGGGTCCGCTACCTAATCCCAGGAAATGGCGCAGGCACCAATTTTTACGGAAGCGACTGCCATCTGACCTTCCAACCCGAGGGGGAAACCAGACCTTATTGTGATTAGGTTTGTCAAGTGAGGGGGCAACCAATGATATTTTAAGTATAGATACGTTACCCGCGTACCTAAAGTGTGCCGCTAGAAAGACGCTAACCATCGCCTATTGGCTTCAGTCGCTCCCGGGCAAGCGAGAGAGGCGAATGTTGACACGAGTTCCCGCCAACGACGTAAATGACCTTAAAAATGCCGTCATGCGTGTTGCGAAAGTGCACTAATTATACATTCAAACGTACTAAGGCAATAGGCATCACATACCACAAGTAAGTAAGCTGAAATTATGTTATTTTTTCCATTTTATCCTTCAATTTACCAAATATGACGCCATGAAGACGCTGTCTCAGAGAAAGAGACTACCTAGTGTCGTTTGCAATGAGAGTGATAAAGACAAACAGACTGCGAACATAGATTAATGCAACAGATGCGTCATACTAAATCACATTCAATTCTAGATTATATGGGTTACATAGTCAACTTCAACTTACTGCCCTATTTATTTCTTCGGGTTTATTTAGAAGAAAATAATGCTGTAACTATTAAATGTTAATTTTTAAAGTATATCTCTGAGTACCAGTGACGAAAAGTAAAGAAGTGTCCTTTCTTGTATCCTAGACGAGGTCGGTATGTAAGAAGTTTTTGTTGCTTGATAGAAATATAATCGATTGAAATCAACATTCATGAAACATTTTTTGACAAGATTAGTTTTGCTGTCTGTACATTTATTCAAAAATCCGTGTCCGAGTCAATTATTTTGTAATTCTTTGACGTGCCTGCTACGCAAACGACAACCCGATAGCGGTATTACCATTACTTACACTCGCTATCATCCGTCGATTAATAGGTAGAAACAGTTTGCACCTTCTGCCCAGTGTTAGTTTCTTTAATCTGTGTCAAACGTGCGGTGATTGGTGTTCCGGGTGAAGTCTGTCTCTTTCTTATGTATTATTTTGATAAAGCTATCTCTTTTACGCTTCCGATGAAGTGTGCGTATTGTAAACAATAAAACAAAATGCAAATGTGTGATGCCGCGATGTTGGAAGCACTTTTTGCGCTTGTAATGTTCGAGCATAACCTATCTATACTTAAAATATCATTGGGGGCAACTTGACTGTTAGAAGTTCTCAAGCCACCAGGAGGCCTCTAACTTGGCTTAACGACTGCTATCATAGACAACAACCGGGATCAACGGCTTAACGTGCCTTCCAAAGCACGGGAGCGCTCAGTAACCACTCAAAGCGGTCACCCATCCAAGGACTGACCTCACCCAACATTGCTTAACCTCGCATACCGCACGCGGTACGCGAGCGGCGCTGGGCCACGAGCGTTTATAATATGAAAGTTGATATATATATGTAATTGAAAATAATATATTTATGGACAAAACATTTTACACAACACTTAGGTACAAATTAGCTATATTAAACTATTTCCGTCTATTTCTTGATGTACGGAACTCCTGGTTATTATTCTTTAGATAGAGATAATATATATATAATCAAAAAAAAAAATGTTTAGGAAAACAAGGGCAGGGTAATGTAAGTTCATTCACACAGATGTCATTTTTGTCGTTTCGAGCGACAACGCTCCAAACACGGCGACCACTCTTATTTATGGCGCCGGCCCTCGCCTGACTGATCACCTCGGGCTTTGCGTTTGCAAGCAGTGGGTATAAAACGCGACGCGCGCCGCTTGACCGGACCGTTGGCCGGACCAGCGCCCTTACCACTAGGCCACCCAGACCGCTACGCCATCACAGCGAATCTTTCGACTTGGAAATTCAGCCACTAGGGCCGTTCGCCTAGTGCCCAGTAGTTCTTCAAAGGCTCATATCCTTCCGCCACTCTGGGTAAGCAATAACGCTTGACCATATACTTAAAGTAAGTAGGGGATGCTGAATACTAAATAGTTGTTGTGAATTACAACTATTGAGCATTTCCGCCATTGCACAATCTATGAAAGTATTGCACAATGTGTATTGCAACATATTGAGTAATTTCCATGCAATTTGGTGTGAGTATTGTGCAATCAATAAATGCTTTGCCTATACTTATATAATACAATCATGGAGCCGCTGCAGTCGATCACCAGCAAAATCAAAATCAAAATCAAATATTTATTCTGCAAATAGGCCACAAGGGCACTTTTACATGTCAAAGCATGAATTTATACAATTTAAAAAACTGACAATCTTACTTTATAATAATGATACAAAAAAAATATACTGATTGACAATTCAATGAAAATAAATTTACAAATATTAAGGACGTATTGAATACGATCTGTGTCCGAATAAACAAAAGGAATATAAAATTAATTTAATATCTCAGAGATGTATATGGTCTCTGAGCGTCCAAATATGATTAATAACAATGATTTCAAAGTGCTTAGAGATGTAAATGATCTCTAAGCGCTAAAATTAAAATAAGTAAACTTAATATTGTTAGAGCTGTATAAGGTCTCTAAGCGTCAATAATAATAAAACTAATCCAGAACAGGATCATGTCTCTCGTCAATCTACATACAATAAAATAACACTAGTATTAAGGTATTTACTATGCCCTTGCAAGCATGAACAGACCGGACTCCACAAACAGCCTCCAGAAAAGCACCACCAAACGACTGTATTCAATAGCAAACATTGTACAGAAGAACCTACAACAACTATCTGAGGTTACGACTCACGCCTGGTCGACGCGGTATCGGTGTATGGCTTACACGTCAAATATTTTACACCGCCGCGACGGTATCTAAAATACCTATCAACAAAGAAACCAGGTTGTGTGTTACAGATCTGCAGAGTCAAGATGGATGCGGCAGTCGTCATCGAAGTTCGTGGCAAACAGCCGACGCGCCAGGATCAAGGTGAGAATCCCAACCAGGCAGCCGCGGCGGAGCGTCGGTCGCGCTCTAGGGAAAATCGCGCTGTCGTTCGAGGGGAATATCGCGCGGTCGCTCCCGAGCAAGATCACGCGGCAGATCCCGCGGTAGACCGCGTGGAAAGTCTAAAGATAGATCCAGAGGAAGATCGCGTTCTTGGGGTCGCAGGTGACACGGTGGGAGAAGTTCGCGATCGGGGCACCGTTACAGATCTCGTTCCAGAGGTAGAAACTGTTGTAGCCATTGCAACGCATAAAAAGACCTGAATGACCATTGTCGTTTGTAATAAAAATTGAATTATATGGGATTAAATTAAACACGACATGAAATAAATTTGCCGAGAAAAATAATACTCCCACTTCAGTCTTATGCAAGCCCAATAATGACGTAGTGTGCGCATAATTTTCCTTATCTGAAATGATTGCGGTTCAATATAATTATAAAATGTATAAGCCATGTGTAGATTTAATTGCATTGTGAAATGGGTGATACTACCATGTCTTCGATTAGTTTAAAAGTAGTGGACATACAAGTAAGAATTTTGATTTCTATTTATGTAGTGTTCTAGGTCAAAAACGTGGTCTTAATAATTCGTGTTTTAGGGCTATCTATGGCTGACGGCATATTTTCACTACTTCACGCCGGGGAGCTTGAGAATCCAGACACAAGTGCGCCAGGTGCCATTGTACAGAGTACGAGAGCTCATCGACAAAGAGGCTAGTGCCATCGAAACTCGACGCTGGATGTTGCGAAATGAGAGTCCTTACCCAGGTTACTGTCACGCCCCGGGCACAAACGAATGCCTACCGGTCCTGTGCAATTGTCAATATCTCACTCAGGTGTGGATCAACAAATGGCACTTGAATAAGTTACACAACGGTAAAGTAGGAACTCTCCTCAAGAATAAAAGGCTTTATAAAATACCACCAGTGCCAAAGGCATAAATACAGTGTCTTATGGCCCTCTAGTCCTGCGAGAGTAGGTATTTAGCGCTGTCCTGGCGGTGCGTGAACAAGCCCGCGCGGACGAAGCGACTGTGAACTCGGATGACCCCGCTAGCTTCATACTGGTCACAGTATAGAAATATAACTGTATTTTGACTTAAGAAATGCATTAATTATGATTAAACTTTAGTACGAGTATGTCATTGATATCATTTTTTAATAAATAGGTAGTAAATAAATAATATAAGTCGAACTTACGGTAGGATCCATTATAATGAAAAAAAACAGAATTCATAGTACAACCCTGAAATTCGTTATTTAATCTATGAAACCTAAGAACCTAAGAAATATGTCTTATACCTCTCTACTCGATTTGTTTAATAGGTCATGCAATTTTTTATTTATTTGTGTAATTTTGTATTATTTTAATAGGGCAAAGAGACTTTCTGTATACTAATAATTATGTAAAAATTGTAAATTTAATTAGGGAACAACTTAGTCGTATAAAAAATACTAATGTTATTGTATGTGCACCCACGTACAAGTTGAAAGAAAATAGCGGTTTGATCAACAATCGAATAGAAACATTGAACAACATTCTCTGTACGGATATCCTTCAACACAAGTATGCATTTTTATTAGATTCTAATATGATCTACTGTACACCTACAGAATGTTCTGGAGACGATCGGGATATTTGAACAACATTGGTTTGACAAGGATTTTTTGTGACCTGAAATCATGTCTTCCGAACATTCATCGCATGCACTGCGGGCTTGTATTTGGAAGCACACATAACTCAAATTGCATTGTAACTCCACGGGAAATAATAAGCAATAATAATCTCATTTTTTTAGGCCCAAATCAAGGTCAAGTCCCACGATCACATCAGTTAGAATGACAGGAAGGAACTTGACCAATCTTAACATCACAGATCAGGCAAATAAAAATGAATACAGTACAACTTCTTCGTCTGATAGTCAGCAAGTACTATTGACACCATTAAATGTATTTCATCAGAATGTTTGTGGCATAAATACAAAACAGGATCTCATGGAGTTGTATCTCGACAGTTTAGGAAAAAAGCCACATTATGTATGTTTCAGCGAACATTTTCTAACTAGTAGTGCAGTTAATTACTTATCTTTTAACGATTATACACTAGTCAGTCATTTTGCAAGAATTAACAAGATAAGGGGTGGTACATTAATTCTTGTCGATAAAGCCAGACGGACAGTTATCATATCTGAGTTACAAAAACTATCTAGAGTAGAATATTTCGAAATATGTGGCGTAAAGGATCTGGACACTAATATTTACATATGCTGTTGTTATCAAAATGGCAAAAATTTCAATGGTTTTCTAGAAAAATTGGAACAACTGCTACAGCACTTATTTGACAAAATAAGTATTTTATGTGGCGATTTTAATGTTGACATGTTGACAAATGATAAGAAAAAAAATGATTTTCTTCAGCTCTTACTATCATACAACTTTAGGCATCTTGTAGGCAGCGAAGCTACTTTTAAGCGCAATGAGTCTGAGTCATGCATAGATAACATTCTGACAAACTTACCAGAAGGCTATGTAGTACAGACTACAATAGACCATAATGGTTTGTCTGATGGGCACGCAGGTATACAATCCAACTTTATGGTCGAAAGTGGGAGGCGCGAGAAAAGGAGCGAGAAAGTGATTTTTATTGAGCGTAGGGCTTTTAGCCAACGAAATCAGCAACTATTTAAAGACTACATGAAAAAAACTGATTGGAATACGCTAGGTATTAATAATTTCCTTAAAACGTTTTCGCACATTTTCAAGAAAAGTTTTCAGAAAGTAAAGAAGAAACTTAATTTAGAGAAATCTTCAAAAATTCGGTGGGTCACAAAGGGAATTAAAGTCGCAAGCAAAATGAAACGTGTTCTACTTTCCATAGATAAAACTCATTGTGATCAGAGTCTGATAGAGTATCGAACATCTTATATAAGAATTTTCAAAAGAGTTCTTAAAAAGGCAAAAATGTTAACTGTACAAAATCAGATAACACAGGCCAAGAACTCTGTAAAAGCTATTTGGAAAGTTGTCAATAAACGCATGAACAAGAAAAAAGTAGATATTAAAGAGAAACTGATATTTAAAATGGATCAGAACATAGTATGTGATCCTGCTGAAATCGTAGAAATTTTTTCCAATACTTTTAATTCCGCAAACACACAGACAACAGCAGACCCGTCACTAGCAGCTCATTTTCTGGAATCTAACGTTGATAGAGTACAAAAAAACATGGTTCTTAGGGTAACAACTTCATCTGAGGTAAAGGTAATTGTTAATAAAATGGAAAGTAAGAAATCGTGTGGATACGATGATTTGCCTATTACTATTATTAAAAGTCATATTGATACACTGGCAGGACCACTTGCAACTTTTTATAACAAGTGCATTGACCAAGGGATATTTCCCGATCAGTTTAAAATGGCCAAAATTGTACCATTACACAAAAAAGGGTTGAAAACAGACCCAAAGAATTATAGGCCTATTTCTTTATTGCCAACGCTATCAAAAATATTTGAAAAGATTATCAAAAGCAGACTGACTTCTCATCTTATTAACAATCGTATAATACATGAAAGGCAATTTGCTTATCAATGTAGTATTGGTACTTCTGAAGCTATAGATACGATAGTCGAGGACATTACTAATAAATTAAATGTAAATTTAAAGGTTGCTGGTGTGTTTCTTGATTTAAAATCTGCGTTTGATACAATTGATCACAATATTTTAATGCATAAATTAGAGTTTTATGGCATCAGAGGAAAAGTTTTGAATTTATTTATGTCATATTTACATAACAGAAAGCAGTTTGTAGAAGTTAAACAAGCCGATGAAAATGCAGTAGAGGTTACACACAGGTCAAGATATATTAAAATAACACGAGGTGTCCCTCAAGGATCGGTATTGGGACCTATTTTCTTTGTCATATATTTAAATGATCTAATTGAATATTTGTCCAAACTAATACCGGAAGTAAAACTAGTGATTTTTGCGGACGATACGAGTGCCGTTATTTCCAGCAGAACAATTGAGGATCTAAACCTAAAAATAATTTCAGTGTTAAAATCGTGTCATACGTGGCTTTGTGCAAATAGTCTTGTCTTGAACAGCTCAAAAACATTCGCTATGCTGTTCAAAACCACTACAAAAAATAAAGAAATATTAAATATACACATAAACGGAGACATGATTAAGCCTGTTGAGAGCATACATTTTTTAGGAATACACTTAGATGCCCTTTTAAACTGGAAGGAAGAGTTGAACGCAATAGACAATTCTATTAGTTCGGCTTGCTATGCTCTTCGCAGCCTTAGGGATGAGTTGAAACCTGAGCAACTCAAGATGGTATACTTTGCCCTTATTGAATCGAAACTTCGCTATAGCATTAAACTTTGGGGGAACAGCTATAGGTATAATATCAAACGTGCATTTACCGCTCAAAAAAGAGCTATACGCACCATAGTGTAGACACACTCGTGTATAAAACCCATTTTATCCTCTACTTTATATCGACTCTCGGATCCATAAATTGTCTCGCATAAAATGGCTTGTTTTATGCACTTGTTGTACAATCTACCATTTCGTAATTTCACATCACTTTTCTGTTGCGGTTTATTGAATACACTTCCTACCATATTTCGTAATTGTAGTGCTCATAGTCTCCGAGTAAATCGGTTGTGACATATTACGGACGGGACAGACATGATGAAACTATAAGGGTTCCGTTTTCACCATTTTGGCTACGGAACCTTAAAAATGAAACTTCATTGTAATTATATTATTAATGCCCATGTCAATTCATTAATAAATTATCATAAATACCTCGCTACTGGGGTATGATTAATTCAGCAGTATCCAAACGATTAAAGGCCCAACACACATTCTACTAGTTTCTACTGATAGTGTCTACTTATGCGTAATAAACTTGCTATGACTTTGATATGGTGTTTTATAATTATTTTTTTTTAATTTATTGATCAAAAGTATCGTACAAAAAACATTGAAATTTACATGACCCATCGTAGGCAAAACCCAGAGGAGGTTTGTATGCCGATGGGGAGTTCTAATTTTACTACAATAAAAAAAAAATATACCTATTAACTACTTATAATACACTAATACCTGTTATAGGATATAGCTGCAGTCTCTAGACTTCAGTAGGTGCATTTTAATTTGACTTTTGACTCTTTTTCCTTTAATATACATATTTCGAACATCTTCAGGTAAATTATTTATTATTTTAGGCAGTAAGTGAGCATATACTCTGGCACCATATATTATATATTGTAAAATTTGGGTATATGAAATAGTTTATGGCGGGGTAATTTTCTCAAACTTTTATACCTCTTAATGACTTTAAGATTTGTGACGTTATGGGTGTTCTCTACTTCTCTACTAAAATTAATTTATCTAGTTATCTTTATCGGCCTGTTTAGCCTAGTTGGTAGTGAAAATGCCTCCGAAGCTAGAGGGCCCGGGTTCGAATCCCGATAGGGAAATTTTTTTATGTGGTGAGCATTTTCCTACCGCGTGCGGTATGCGAGGTTAAGCAATGTGGGCGCAGGTCAGTTCTTGAACGGGTGACCGCTTTGAGTGGTTACTAACTGAGCGCTCTCGTGCTTTGGAAGGCACGTTAAGCTGTTGATCCCGGCTGCTGTCTACGACAGCAGTCGTTAAGCCAAGTTAGAGGCCTTCGGGCGGCTTGAGAACTTCTAACAGTCAAGTTGCCCACTCGACAAAGGGGGGTCGAAGTTGCACCACGTCCGTAGGGAGTACCCACCGTTACCCTACACGTGACCCCTGGGTGGTGCTAAAAGTGCAACAAAAACTGGCAACCGTACTTGTCTTCTCGAAGATCTCACGGTTCGTAAATAAATGCCATACGATTAAATAAATAAATGCGGTGAGCAGAAACATTTGTTCCTGAGACTTGGATGTTTTCTGTGTATTTAAGTATATACATATAAATATATATCTATAAAATATATCGTCGTCTAGTACCCATAACAAAAGCCTTATTGAGCTTACTATTGGTCTAGTTCGATTTGTGTAAAAAAAAATCCCCTAATATTTATTTATTGACCGAGCGAGCGAAGCGTCTCCGTTTCAGCTTTCGACAAAAATTCTTTCGTATGCCTGTCTATCTGTCCGGATGTTCTCTACAGGTCGCATTTCCCAACCGATTCTCGTGACATTTTGTGAGCAGGTTTTTTTTATGTCGAATAAGTTGTAGGAAATTTAGAAATATGAAAATATTTTTTTTGCGAGTACTATCTACAAGCTCACGGAGCTACTAGTATATTATTTATTAATTAATCCAATCAGGCATAACTTTCAACGTAATACAAATTTAAATAAAGAATCTAAGGGAATAGCGAGTGTTTCTTTTTTTCATTTTTGTATTAAATACAGAGCTTATTATATCATGCGTCAAGTCTTATAGCCCAACTGGGGAAGTAACTTACAGAAGAACGCAGCCATTATAACACCACCTGCAGTTGCTGGGCAAAAGCCGCCTCCTCCATTTCCAGGGCTCCCGATAATTTATACCATAAAAAGTCCGACTCCAATCTTGTTCTCGCTATATGGCACAATTTGTGGTTTTCGTGAGCCAATGCTTGGTCACCTACAGAAAATACCGAAATCGGCATATGCGTGCCTATCAAATTCGAGGAGATCCCTCGATTCCGCCTAAATCCCATCATCAGACCTTCACGTAATTTATATGGGACCAATGTCGGGGTACCTGCTTTGAAACAAAAAAAAGAAATATCAAAATCGGCCAACGTGGTCAAGAGTTATCGGGGAACATACATACATAAAAAAAGAACAAGCAATCATGCAGACGAACTGAGAATCTCCTTCCTTCTATTGACGTTGGTAACGTGGTAACGTGAAAAAGTGTGTCATCGTCATCATCATCATATCAGCTGATGGACGACCACTGCTGGACATAGGCCTCCCCTAAAGAGTGCCACATAAAATACAGACAGAATATTTTTTGGTGGTTTAATTTATTCATCAAAAGTTATTAGCTCTCAAAGCATAAAAAACATTGCGAAGTTTTTACTTTTTTACTATTTATGCGAAAGGTTACCGTATTTTTAAAAAATAAATACCAGACATAATTTTTACATAAAGATGACAAAAGAATCAATATGGTATATAAAATGATACCAAACTTGCCACGGTAGCTACCTGGAAATGGGTAGATCTTATAAAAGAAGATTAGCTAGAAAGATAGAAAGTGTATAAATTTTAAAAGGGTCGGCAACGCGCATGTGACACCTCTGGAGTTGCAGGCGTCCATAGGCTGCGGTGACCGCTTACCATCAGGCGGGCCGTACGCTTGTTTGCCACTGACGTGGTATTAAAAAAAAGACGGCCGGAATTAATGTGTTGAAGCTCAGCTTAAAAAAATATTCAAGTACAAAGCAGTACTCGTAGATCTCTTACTATATCTACAATTTCTGGTAATAAACATTTCATTTATAATTTTATCAACTTTGGTTACATTTCTGGAGGGGTTCAGTTGTTATACTGTCATTTTTATACTGTGGCACTATGACCATAATTTATTTGTTAATAATTACGCCTTTTTTCATTCGGGTTTTTATTGCCCTTCTTAAATAATTTGCAACCATTATATAAATTCGTCAAAAACTGCTTGTTTGGTGCACGAAACTGTCGCGGATAAAACTGACACAGGTCCGTTGTCTGTAAGCGCCAGCGCGCGACTGATCGGGCCTGCCGAGCCTCCGCGCTCGCGCATTTCGTAGGTATTTAAACATAATAATTCATACAATCATTTTATCTTTTTAAATTCTGCAAAAATGTCTAGAAATACTAAATGGCTTTAGTTTAGTTCAAAAACTTTATTTAAAACATCAATAGTTTAGCCGTCAGATTGTAAATGCTTTACAAAAAGGAGTAACTTTGGGGTCTCTTTCTATCGAGCGAAGTTCATTAGATCGTGTATCTGAGTGCAACTTTGACTAGACTAGATCCTTAAGTAAAACATAGAATTTTTTCAAATTTTTAAAACCCTTTTTCTACGTTTCGGGTTGTTTTTAGAAAACTCGAAAACGCTAACTCGCTTGACGACCTCCCCTTATGATAAAATACATCTGATAGCATGATCTTCGCGTTTACGTCCGACAAACCATCAGTCTCTCGCACTTACATACTTACTAGACAAAGACCAATGCTTTGCGTCCGACCTTAACAAGATAATGCTATTTATTATAGCTAGGCCGGCCGGTATTAAACAGCTTATACTAACGTATAGTCCTTCGCCCAGATTTTATTTTATTAGAGAAATGATACGATACTTCGCAGAGTTAAGGCCACAGCACACTGCTGCGTGCGCACGCGTGCAGCAGTGTGCCGCAGTCGCCTTTTTAACCGACTTCAAGATTTCAAAAGAGGAGGTTATCAATTCGGTTGTATGTTTGTTTTTTTTTTAAATGTTTGTTACTCCATAACTCCGTCATTTCTTAACCGATTTGGAAAATTCTTTTTTTGATTGTAAGTATATACAGGGTGGTCCATTCAAATCGGTCAGTATGGGAAAGTCTAAAACTATAAGACATACGAAGATTTGTTCTTAGGAACCAGGTCACCGATTTTACGATATCTGAATAGAAATAGTGTAAGTTTATTTTTTCAAAACAACCGGGTTCGATTCCCTAGCTGGGTACAGTGTTTTTTTCAAATGTATGAATGCAGTTTTTCTTTTTATCAAAATCGGTGACATGGTTCCTAAGGACAAATCTTCGTATGTCTTATAGTTTCAGACTTTCCCATACTGACCGATTTGAATGGGCCACCTAGTATATCCAAGTTGGTCCCGTTTTTGTCAAAACACAGTTCTGATGATGGGATCCATGAGGAATTGAGGGATCTCCTCAAATCTTTAAGGCAAACATATAGTGATTTTTGTGTTTTTATCAACAAGTCAAGCATTTTCATCCAAAAATGTGACATTGGATAAGGTGGAACTGCTGATGAACAGAACAGAACTCTTCAACGACGAAAAGTTCACGTTTGGCGATTTGTCCTCCTAGCTGTGTTTGTTAAGGCGCAGGGTAGGGCAAGCCATTCTCCATACAAAGGTTGTGCAAGTTTTTTGCGTTAGTTTTGGCACTTCAGCATTTGATTTTATTTTTTATTGGTACATATTGGATATACGAAGAACTTGATGTTGTGCATTATTTAAAAAATAATAAAAATAAAACAATACAAAAAAAAATTAAAAAAGAAAAACATCAGGACATAGCTAACAAAAAAATAAGCACATGGACCAAAAATAGTAACTGGTGTGCAAACACAAACGAAGAAAAACTTGCACAAAGTTTGTATGGAAAGAGCTTGCCCACCCCTTAGCCTTAAGCAATTTCTATTTTCACGATTAATTTTTGTCATGCTTGATTTCTGATGATGGGATCCATGAGGAATTGAGGGAACTCCTTAAATCTTAAAGGCAAACATATAGTGATTTTTGTGTTTTTATCAACAAATCGAGCAATATCGTACAAAAATCTGACATTTGATGAAGTGGAACTGCTGATGATGATCAGAACAGAACTCTTCAACGACGAAAAGTTCACGTTTGGCGATTTGTCCTCCTAGCTGCGTTTGTTAAGCAAGTTCTATTTTCACGATTAATTTTTGTCATGCTCGATTTTTGATGATGGGATCCATGAGAAATTGAAGGAACTCCTCAAATCTTAAAGGCAAACATATAGTGATTTTTGTGTTTTTATCAACAAATTGAGCATTATCATACAAAAATGTGACATTTGATGAAGTGGAACTGCTGATGATAATCAGAACAGAACTCTTCAACGACGAAAAGTTCACGTTTGGCGATTTGTCCTTCTAGCGGTGTTTGTTAAGCAAGGTCTATTTTCACGATTGATTTTTGTCATGCTCGAGTTCTGATTATGGGATCCATTAGAAAACGAGGGAACTCCTCAAATGTGAAAGGCACACAAATAGTGATTTTAGTATTTGCATGAACTAATCAAGCATTTTCATTCATAAAAGTGACATTTGATGAAGTGGAACTGCTGATGATGATCAGAACGGAACTCTTCAACGACGCGTAGTTCACGTTTGGCGATTTGTTCTCTTCGTTTTGTTTGTCAAGCAAACAAGGTTGTTCCATGATTCCATGAGGAATTGAGGGTACTTAGTCTTCTACCATTATAAACATACTTATTTTATTTTATTGTATGGAATCTAAGAGAGGACCATCTAAGTATAATAATCCTTAACCGGCCTCCCCCATTGAAGTCGGTTTTTTTTTCTAAAAAATTATGTTTAGTAACATTGTATATAAGTATGTTATTTTTCACCTCAGCGGCTCGAAAATGACGGTTTTGCTCCTTGAAACCATTGAGCAAAATGCAATTTTGCTGCGAGCGTGAAAAAAACTATTTTTTTTAATTTTTCATATCGTAGGTTAGTTTAAGTAACTTTCTTTCTCTCTCCCACTATTCCTTTGCGTTATATGTTCTCGTCTGATGTTCTGAGGTGAAAAGTTGTATGTATCACACGAGAGCAAAGATATTTGCATCTCATGTGTTTGAGTCCCTCGCTACGCTCAAGATTCTAATTTAATTATAGAATCTTTCACTTCCTCGGGACTCAACATCAACACTCGCAGCAAAAATCTACTTTGCTCTCTTGTTGAACAAATAACTATTTATTTCATTAGTGACGATAACTGCGCAAACCTACACCTTGATCAATTTGGGTTCACATATTGTCAATTTATGTGTAAATTTATCATTGAGTTTTTGACCACTTCATGCATCAGACATCATTCAGGTACTAAGTACTGGATCAATAAAATGATAATATACTAAGAGATTGTTTTATTTCTATCACTTTACATAGTTGTATTCATGTTTAGGTACTTTTATTAGGGCATACTGTAATGTTCTTAGATTAGATAAGTACTTTGGCACAGATCCTGCAACCTCAGAACAGTCAGAACCTGGTAGAATAGAACTTCACTTCGGGTTGCGTGTTGGCGTCCCTTTCTTTTGCGGTATTGAAGAAAGAGGTGCAACACGAATATTTACACAAACAGCCAGTGTGTGTGGTGAGTCATTTTTAAAACTACAATTATATTGTTTAACTTTCGTCATCATAGAGCGATGTTTCTCACCACAAATAAATGTGGCTTAATCCTGTACAATATGGCACGCTCATACATCGAAGTGAGCGTCAAAACAATCACCGCTGCTAATGTCGATGGTTTGAACAATCACTCTTTATTCATTAACCCTTTCGGCACGTGCGTCTCCTAGCGCGGTCCAATGCGCACGTGGACACATATTTCTACCATATTTAATGAAGCGCTCCCGCAACATGCGCACGCAAGACAAGGTAGTCTCAGCGCTCATTTTATAATGCGCGAGACAGTCTCAGCGCTCACAGGCATCATATGCGTGAGAAGGGCTGCAATTTCATGAAGCGCTTGGACATCTGGCACGCTGCAAGGACCCTTTGAACGCCAAGAACATCTAAAGTGTAGTACGGCGCCAATAACGGCTATAGGTGCCATGACGTACGTCGTCAAAGTCACCTTCCTGCTTCCCACTACGATTCTTATTCTATCCTTTATGGAAAAGGAGTTCCGTTCATGAAGAATGGCGTTCAACGGGAACCCTTCGAATGCCTAGTTCCGTATCCGTCGAGAAACTGCAGAACAGTTTCAAGCTTACGTTTGAAACTTCAAGATCATGATTTGCGTTACAAATTTTTGAAATCGGCTTCGCAAGGGTTAAGGTTACTTATTTTCCTTTTTAACCCAATCCCAGTGTCAGCAAGCGCAGTCCTCAGTAAGGCAGGATGTCCTGCATGGCGTAGCGCCAGGTCCAGCGGCGCGCCAGGCTCTCGAAGCGCGCGCGGTCGCGCACATACATCTCACCCAACTCCGGCTCCATGCACACCTGGAACAAGTATACGCGATAAGGTTCTTTACAATCTAACCTAAGTTATTGTGGTTAACAATAAAAGCAATGAATCGTTTATTATTATTATTAGTTTGCAATCACTTAGGCCGCAGACTGAACGCCAGCGGGCAGCAGGGCGGCGCGAGCTTGAATGAACCTGCTTGGACGCCCGCGGCGCTGTTGACAGACAGTAAGTAGGTAAGTACTCGTACCTAGCTAGTCTCTGCCTGAAAAAAAGTTTTTCACGCCATTTTGTAACAGTTGCTGTAATAAAATAATAATTATTAATGGCTGGATTTGAACCTAAATTCAGCATAATAAGACTCCCTTCGCCGAACGCGCCGATAGTAGTGGAAGATCTACATACTGCTTTGCACCTTACATTTTTTTATTATGCTATCTGCTTCACCACATTTATTCTTCAAGTAATTCAGACCATTTCTAGTTCAGGAGAGTCTTTCTCACATCTACGGCTCCATTATAGATGTAAGGAAATTTTTCACATAAACCGAATTTGTATCAAACCGGAATTACCGATCGCACATTGTAATAGTAAATTTCTGATTAAAACTCAGCGTCTGCCAGTTTCCTATCTACCAATGCTTTAAATCCATAACTTGTTTCAGTGCGTTCAAGGCTTCAAAGGTAGTCTTTATGCGTCTTGCATTTCCAATGTGTAGAATTTTTGTAGACCCTCGGCGGTAGCAATAGCTTAATGCAACTTTTTAAGGTTCTGTATGGGAGCGATGCAGTAGATTTTCTACTATAGAGGCAAAAATGAGTATAGGTAATATGGTTCATCAAAATATACAGGGATTTTCTAGTAAGGAACTTGACATTGATTTGTTCATACAATGTTCAAATATCTAGATATCAGCAGCGTATCCAGCCAAGTTCACCCCAGGAACTGGCGGACAGCAGCCGTGTGCTATTTTACATGAACCGTTTGGAGCCACTTTTGACCCCCCAATAACTCCAATTCTATTTAACATAAAAAAGTGAAATATGGTACATGTATTAAGATCCTTTAGAACAACTAGAATACCAAATTTCATAAATATAGGTGAAATAAATAGTTACTGAGATATTAAAGTATAGTAGACATTGCAATAGTTTGTTGAGAATGATAGCTATTTCCGTTATGTTTAAGTAACAGTTGCAAAAATAGCGAGACGTGTAACATTCATGAGCACTTTATGATCCTGGATAACATGTATAAAGATATAATTAGGGCCTTGACACGGGCAGCCGTGTTGTCACATAAATGTAGAAAACGCCGGAAGGGCGGGTATGTGGCAGGATGGAAAAAGTATGTAGCAGACGCTCATAGGGAGGCCAGGCTTCATTTTCAGCAATGGGTACTGATGGGTAAGCCATCACGTGGAAGATGGTACAACTTAATGTACGAAAGCAAAAAACTGTTTAAATCAAAACTAAAATGGTGCCAAGATAGGCAAGATCAATTGAAAATGGATAGACTAGCCGTGGACCATAAAGATTGTGACTTTAAACAGTTTTGGAAAGGAACTAGGAAAATGAATGTGAAGTCCGGGCTTCCTGTGAGCGTGGGAGATAAGTGTGAACCGGTTGAGATTGCAGAGGCGTTCAGGGACCATTTTCAGGTCAAGTCGCTAATTACTGGAAGCCGTGGGGGGGGGGCGTCATAGATAATCTCCACTAGATAGCCCCTATGAACGATTTAGTTCTAATCAAAAGTCACCAAAGTAAGCGGTAATGCGCGGGTCGCGGGGAGGGCGGTAACGTCGCTGCCATTGGCTGTTTCATAGAGCGCGCGCTTAGGTTCAACATGGCGCGCCAAGCGTAGGGATGGGACGCGTTGTTCATTAGCGGTTTTTACCGGTAACGCAATTTATTTCAGGTAAACAATTTTACATGGCGTATATAGTTATTAATTGATTTGGTATAAAGAATAATAATATATTTTCTCGGCATGTTTATCCATAATGTGATGCACCTAAAGCGAACACACTGGTAGATGAAAAAAAAATAGAAATAATAACTAATAACAATTAATCTAATTATGTCGAGGGTCAGCAACACGCATGTAACACCCCCGAAGTTACAGACGACCATAGGCTGCGGCGACCGCTTACCATCAGGCGGGCCGTACGCTTGTTTGCCACCGACGTGGTATAAATAACTAACTAAATATGTCGAGGGTCGGCAACGCGCATGTAACACCCCCGAAATTGCAGGCGTCCATAGGCTGCGGTGACCGCTAACTATCAGGCGGGCGTTACGCTTATTTGCCACCGACGTGGTATAAATAACTAACTATAGTAATTATATACGTTGAGGGTCAGCAACGCGCATGTGAAACCCCGAAGTTGCAAGCGTCCATAGGCTGCGATAACCGCTTACTATCATATGGGCCCTACGCTTGTTTGCCACCGACGTGGTATAAATAACTAACAGGCAACGCGCATGTAACACCCCCGAAGTTGCAGGCGTCCATAGGCTGCGGTGACTGCTAACCATCTGGCGGGCCGTACGCTTATTTACCACCGACGTGGTATAAATAACTAACTAAATACGTTGAGGGTCAGCAACGCGCATGTGAAACCCCCGAAGTTGCAGGTGTCCATAAGCTGCGGTGACCGCTTACCATCAGGCGGGCCGTACGCTTGTTTGCCACCGACCTCGTAAAAATAACTAAACGAGGGTCGGCAACGCGCATGTGACACCCCCGAAGTTGCTGGCGTCCATAGGCTGCGGTGACCGCTTACCATCAGGCGGGCCGTACGCTTGTTTGCCACCAGCGAAAATTACATAGCAGTAAATAATAGATTGAATAATAAAATAGTGCTAGAAAATACGGACGAATAGATACTTAATTGAAATCGGTATCTATACGGTAATATCAAAAGCATCACCGGCACATCACTAGCCAGAGCATGTACTATCGTCAGAAAGGGATAGTATATTGTCATTTAAATTGGCTAGTAAGGAACAAGCATACTTCACTATTTCTTGAGGGCCAGTTTAAAATGAACTCCGCCGGGCAGAATAAAACATATTTGTATAATGAATTTAACTGACCTGTGATATGTTATTCCGTCATTATTGTAATTTGATTTTCGAGAGCTTTTCCCAAACAACTTTACACAACAAAAAACCATTTCTACTAGACGAAATAGATTTTCGATCCTTGTTTATTTCGCGTACGTACAGGTCATGAACCTGGACGAGTCTGATTGAGCGGAGCGAGGCGGGGCGCTATATGTACTAGAGGTACATGAAGTTGGTGACCGCACGTCGCCCTATAGGCTCTATCTAGAGGAGGTTATCTATGGGGGGACGTGCACGATGAGGGGACCGCTAGGACTGGGACTACCTTTACAGCTAAGGCGGTTGCTGCAGCTATACATAAAATGAAAAGAGGGAAGTCGCCTGGTCATGACAGTCTCAGCATCGAACATTTCAAACTAGCCGGTGCACACTTGCCCCGTATCTTGGCCATGTTCTTCAGCTTGTGCATAAGTCACTCCTGAAGATGTGATGGGGACTATAGTGGTACCTGTACCTAAAAATAAAACGGGTGACCTGTCAAACAGGGACAACTATCGGCCTATCTCACTTGCAACAACAGCTGCGAAAATACTTGACCGTATGCTGGACGCAATACTGGAAGGGCACCTAAAAATACAGGATACCTACACAGTTCGGCTTCAGAGCTGGTTTATCTACAGAAAGTGCCATCCTATGTCTCAAGCATACGGTTAAGTATTATACGCAAAGGAACTCGTCGGTCTATGCCTGTTTCCTTGATCTGTCAAAAGCTTTTGACCGAGTGGAATATGACATGTGGAAAAAGCTAGAGGAGACAGGCACTCCGGCTGAGGTGGTGAGACTACTGAAACACTGGTATCGGAATCAGTCGAACCAGGTGAGATGGGCCGATAGGCTGTCCTCTGAGTATAAACTGGAGTGTGGGGTTAGGCAGGGTGGGCTCTCGTCTCCCAGGCTGTTTAACCTCTATGTGAATGAGCTGTCAGCAGGACTCAGCAGAGTGTGGGATGCATACAGGCTGCTTCATAGATGGTGTTTGTGTAAACAATATAAGTTATGCCTATGATATGGTGCTGCTGAGTCCGTTTATCAGTGCTCTGAGGAAACTGTTAACGGTGTGTGAGGCATATGCTAGGGATCATGGACTACAGTATAATCCTAAGAAGAGCGAGGTTATGGTGTTTAGGCCAGATAATTTTTAAGAAAAAAAAACGATTTTAATGGGGGAGGCCGGTGAAAGATTATTATACTTAGATGGTGCACTCTTAGATTCCATACAATAAAATAAAAATGGCTATAAGTATGTTTATAATGGTAGAAGACTAAGTACCCTCAATTCCTCATGGAATCATGGAAAAACCTTGCTTGCTTGACAAACAAAACGAAGAGAACTAATCGCCAAACGTGAACTACGCGTCGTTGAAGAGTTTCGTTCTGATCATCATCAGCAGTTCCACTTCATCAAATGTCACTTTTATGAATGAAAATGCTTGATTAGTTCATGAAAATACTAAAATCACTATTTGTGTGCCTTTCACATTTGAGGAGTTCCCTTGATTCCTAATGGATCCCATCATCAGAACTCGAGCATGACAAAAATCAATCGTGAAAATAGAACTTGCTTAACAAACACAGCTAGAAGGCCAAATCGCCAAACGTGAACTTTTCGTCGTTGAAGAGTTCTGTTCTGATTATCATCAGCAGTTCCACTTCATCAAATGTCACATTTTTGTATGATAATGCTCGATTTGTTGATAAAAACACAAAAATCACTATATGTTTGCCTTTAACATTTGAGGAGTTCCCTCAATTCCTCATGGACCCCATCATCAGAAATCAAGCATGACAAAAATTAATCGTGAAAATAGAACTTGCTTAACAAACACAGCAAGGAGGACAAATCACCAAACGTGAACTTTTCGTCGTTGAAGAGTTCTGTTCTGATCATCATCAGCAGTTCCACTTCATCCAATGTCACATTTTTAGATGCAAATGCTTGACGTGTTGATAAAAACACAAAAATCACTATATGTTTGCCTTAAAGATTTGAGGAGTTCCCTCAATTCCTCATGGATCCCATCATCAGAACTGCATTTTGACAAAAACAGGACCAACTTGGATATATATACTTACAATCAAAAAAAGAATTTACCAAATCGGTTAAGAAATGACGGAGTTATGGACTAAAAACATTTAAAAAAAAACATACAACCGAATTGATAACCTCCTCTATTGAAATCATGAAGTCGGTTAAAAAGAGGAAGCCTATCTGTGTGCCTCAGGTTGTACTGCAGGGGACTCCCCTGACGGTTGTTAGCAGATTTAAATATGTGGGTCACATTATAACACACGACCTAAATGATGAAAACATCCAGACGTACGGCTGGCTACCATCCTTACCTGGTAGAAATTCCTCTAATTCGAACCAAGCGCTTTGCATCTTCTTTTATAATGCGCACTTCTAAGGTTTGGAATTCTCTGCCGGCGTCTGTATTTCCGAGTTCATATAACCTGGACCTTTTTAAGGCACGAGTGAATAGGCATCTTCTGGGTGAGCTCGCTTCATCGTCGGCCTCATCTTTGCCCCCTGGCTAGATGCTGGCCAAGAGCAATCCCATTTTTAATAAAAAAAAAAAAAAATGACCTAGATATTGAACGGGAGCGCAGGGCATTGGCAAATATGCTCGCCCGCAGGTTTTCTCGATGCTCCACTGATGTGAAGATCACTTTATTTAAGGCCTTTAGCCAGTCTTATTATTCGAGTAGCCTGTGTGAAGTATACCAAAAGAGCCTATAATGCCCTGCGTGTACAATACAATGATGCTTTCAGAATGTTGTTGGGACTACCCCGCTGGTGTAGCGCCTCGCGTATGTTCGCTGAGGCCCGAACGGACGATTTTCATGCGATTATACGCAAGAAAATCGTCTCGATGTTGAGGCGGCTAAGGGATGGTTCCAATAGCATTTTGAGGATCATTGCAGATAGGTACGACTCCCCAATTTTTTGTCACTGGGTCGGACAAATAAAGGCAGTCGCTCAATTTAGATTTAAGTAAATTAAGAATGTTTTATACTAATACACCTAGATTAAGTTTTACTAACAATATATGGATGTACAAAAAAAAATTGACCGAAATAAAAGTATTATTATTATTATCCCTTTATCTCTTAGATTAGGTTTATACATTATTTCTATAAAAAGTAAAATATAAAACAATATTTACAAAACATAAAATCATTATAAAAACCTAACCTAGGGTGCCACCGGCAGCGAGGCAGGGCCTAAGCTACCGGTGGTTAGGGCGACAGAGAGAGAAACCTCCGGACTATCCGCGCCGTGTCCAGGAGTACCGCCTTCTGTATCTGACCCTTGACCCAGCCATCTAACGAGAGTCTCTTGAGATGTTGGTCGAGACTCTTCGCTATTAGACCGTTCGCAGAGACGACTATCGGGACAATGATCGTTGAATCAACATCGCACATAGCGGTTACCTCGTGTGCCAGGTCTAGGAACTTGCTGGATTTGTCCTTCTCAGCCGTCAGAGCAGGTCAGATGGCGCTGCCGTCTCGTTAACATCGAGATAGTTTATTATTTATCATTTAAAATTAATACAATAGTTAAATGTGTTCAAAGACCATATTAAAATGAAGATCGGTGTTCGATTTCATAGTGACATTGTGGGTGACGCTTAATAAAAAGTGAAGTGCGATAATTAGTGCATAAAGATAACAACAGCCGTTGCGGCTTGCAATATGTTCTGAAGACAATTTTTACAACTAATTTCGAAACAACTTGTGCTATATAAACATTTTATAATCCCTTATTCAGTGCACGAAGTGAATAAAGCAAAATAGTTGTGATAAATGTTGGATAACGTAACGAACTGAACAAGTTAACGGTATTCGATGACTCATCGCTGAACTTTATATTGCCGTATTTCGCACGCGTCTAACGTAGACACCGTGGTCGAGTGGCACAAGCGCTTGCTTTACAGAGGCAGGAGGAGGCTATAGTTCGTATCCCAGCACGCTTTTTTTTTTTTTTCTTCGCTCTATTAACATTTTTAACAGACCTGCGTTTAGAGACTAGAAAGACAGATCGATCACAAGACAAGATAAAACTTTTTTTATTTATTTTATTTTGTGTGCAACTTCAAGTAAGATTACCTAGTCGTGAAAAATCGGAATCGCTCGGAGACTAATTAGCCTAACCTATTGGCTAAGCCTTCAATTCGGAGATTCTCGGCTATATTCGGTAGCCAATCAGCATAGAGGGTTTCTTGTGACACTATTTGAAAATACCTAACTAGCAAAATGAATTGTTTCGCTTGTCGTGTTGAAATTAATAACTATGAACGGCTCGTATGTTGCACGTGCAAGAATAATTGTCATTATCAGTGTCTTGGTATGACAATAGAACAATACAAAAACATGAGCGAGGAGCTTAAACGTGCGTGGCGGTGTCCATCGTGCACAAATATTACGCTAAGGCGAAAGAACGATAACACACCGGTTCGCAAACCACTCGAGTCATTGTTTGATGCCACAAATATGTCCATCGATGACTTACTGCAAGAAGATACGGAAAGGAGTATGCTTGGGGACACATTGAGGCCACAACAGTATCAAGCTAAGAGTGCAGAACGGGAAACAATTACAATTGATCAAATGAGCACCCTTCTTGATTCCAAACTGAAAGCGAATTATAGCAAAATTGTTGACAATCTGAGTGCAATAATACAAGCTGAAATTAAGTTAGCGGTTGGAAAAATTAACGACGACTTCACACAAATTAATAATTCAATTATATCGAAACAACAATGTTTCGAAAAACAATTACAACGCACAGAAGAAAAAATTAAATTATTAGAAACTGAAAATAATGCATTAAAAAGAGAACTGGACGATATAAAAACCCTTCTGAACTCCAAAACTAGTGCGTCATTAGCAGGAATAAGTTAGTATTGTACGGCCTAGGCGAGTATTATAGAGAATCAGAAGAGGACATCATTACACGAATTAATTACCTGTTTAGAGACATACTGAACATTGACATAAACGGCTATATCGAGACAGTCAAACGAACCGGGAGGAAAGGGAACCGCCGCCCCCTTATTATTGAATTAATAAGCAACAGAATGAAAAAATATATACTTAGAAATTCACACTGTTTTAGACATTCGGGATGTTCTGTGTCGGAAATTTTAGACAAGGAAGGACTTGAGCGACGTTATTATTTACGTGAATGCCTAAAAAACGCTAGAAGCGAGGGAAAGCATGCAATAATGCGAAATAACAAGCTGTACATCAATGGAAGTGAACACTGTCCGATGTCTTAAAAACCGCTTATACCGGTTGCAAATAATACTACGGGGAATTCGCAAAGTTGGAACAATACGCATATTTCAGCACAGGCTCAAAGCTCAGCGATCGCACGGAACTTGATGAGCGGACATAGCTTGTCGAGCGAGCAAAATTCAACGAGTGCACCAAATTCAACGAGCATGCGAACGTCGGCGAGCGTGCGCACATCCAAAAATACTAGTAATGTAATTTCCAGTGACTCGTCTATTTTGAATGAAAACACTTATATTAACTCTGTAAAGGACAATTTCTCAAGTGATTTATTTCGTAATAAATAGCATATTCGTATTACACCAAAATATCAATGGACTTGTAAATAAGGCTGATATGTTAAGTGTACATTTACAGGAACTTATGATGTCTGAGAGTCCAATAGATATAATTTGTATAACGGAGCATAATATGAAATTGGGCGATGAAAGCCAGCTATCAATTCCGAACTTTAATCTAGCTGCCTTTTTCTCAAGAGAAAATAGAAACGGTGGCTCTTGTATATTAGTGAAAAATACGCATAAATTTGTAATATTGAACAACATCTGTAATAGGTCTATTTCGAATGTTTTGGAATGTTCGGCAATAGAGCTCATAGAACATAACATTATAATTGTTTGTATTTATAGGATACCGAACAATAATGCCTCAGAATTTAAAATATTTTTTGACACAATGTATAGCATTTTAAGGAAAATTTGTTACAGTCGCAAAAAAATTGTCATTTGTGGTGATTTTAATATAGACACCTTAAAAAGAACGAAACAATCAATAGACTTTAAGAATTTAGTAACCAGTTTCAATCTCAAGCTAGGAATAACGGAACCAACACGATTACAAAGCAATACCTGCATTGATAACATTATTCATAACGTCCGAAATGGTAAAGCAAACGTATTGGAAATGGCTCTATCAGATCATTCTGGACAAATATTTAAATGCCCTATTAAGAAAACCTCATTGTTATCACATTGGTACATCACTAGAAGGGACTTGAGCACGCAAAACATTAATAAATTCGTAGAATGCTTAAACAGCATTAATTACAACAATGTTTATATGGCAAATACTGTAAATGAAGCGTTCAGTAACTTTTTAGAGCTTTTTATGTTATTTTATGACCTGTGTTTCCCTTATAAACAAATAAAACTTAATTCAGTTAGTAAGCCAAAATGGATAAGCAAAGGAATTAGGAAATGCTGTAAAAGAAAGCGGGAATTACTATGGAAGTGTCGACTAAATGCAAACCCATCTGACAATAATTATTTTAAAGAATACTCCAAACGGCTTAAGAAAATAATACAACTAACCCAGAAATCTCAAAATAACTATTTTATTCAAAAATCTGCTAATAAATCAAAAGCCAGGAAAATTATTAATAAGCAGAAACTAAAATACCCGAAAAGTTGTATAACTCAAATAAAAAACGGAAATAATATTATAAAAGATCCAAATGAAATCGCGCAATTTTTTAATAATAATTTTATTGATCAAATTAATTCCAAATCATTTCAATCGAGTAATTATAATTGTAGTCCGACATTAACATATAATTCAATCAATTCTTTATTTATGACACCAACTAACCCTCATGACATCCAATTAATTATTACCTCATTAAAAAATTCGAACAGTACGGGTTACGACGGAATAGCTACAAAAGTCGTTAAAAAAGCTGTACTTGCTATTGCTCCACCTTTAAGCTACATTATCAACTTATGTATTGAGCAGGGCACATTTCCCGAAAAGTTAAAATTGGCCGTTGTTCGACCACTCTTCAAAAAGGACGCAAAAGAAAACATGTCTAATTACAGGCCAGTGGCATTGTTACCAATTTTTTCCTAAATTATAGAAAAAGTCATATACAATAGTTTGTACCAATTTTTTGAAAAACATGATTTATTTACCCCGGAACAAAAAGGATTTAGGAAAAATAAATCCATAAATATGGCCATATACGAACTACTGAAACCAGTAATGACTCAAGTCGATAAAAGGATACCCGTTTGTGCTCTGTACATGGATATGTCGAAAGCTTTCGACTTTGTCGACCACCACATACTTTTATCGAAATTATACCAATACGGAGTTCGGGGCAATGTTCATAACCTTATAAAATCATATTTGATTGGACGCAAACAATGCACTCAGGTCGATCGAATATGTATGAATACCAAAAAAGAAGTCACATATTCGTCTGATTTTAAACATATAAGTTACGGGTAGTGTATTGGGTCCCCTTCTCTTTCTTGTGTACATCAACGATCTACCTAGCGCTGTAAAGCACCCAATGATATTATTCGCTGATGATAGCACTGTTATATTTACAGAGACAGACATGCATGTACATCAGGACAATATTAATAAGACTTTACGTATTATAATTGAATGGCTCAACAAGAATAACTTACATGTAAATCTTGAAAAAACGAACATTATGAACTTTACATTACGGACCAAAACTACACCTAATTTAATGATTGCTTACCGAGATAAAATAATTAATGAAACTGACAATACCAAATTTCTAGGATTAAGTTTAGATAGTAGTCTAACATGGAAAAATCAAATTGACAATATATGTATGAAACTTAATCAATTTAGTTACGCATTGTATAATTTAAGGAAAATTGTAAACCGATCAACCGTGCTTACTGCATACCACGCACATGTAACGGCTACTTTACGATACGGAGTAATGTTTTGGGGTAATGTTACGGACCGTGAGATGGTGTTTAAGAGTCAGAAGAAATGTTTACGATCTGTATGTGGTATTAAACCCGTCGATTCATGCAAGCCACATTTCATAGAACATAAAATCTTAACTCTACCTTGCCTGTATGTGTACGAAATATCAATGTATGTAAAAAATAACATGAACCAATTTACTACATTTAACAGCTTGCGGCATCAGGGGAAAATTAATTATAAGTCTTCAAAAACCGCTTTTCTATCCAAAAGTGTATTTGGTATGGCACCGCGAATTTTCAATAAGCTACCAGCGCAGATTTTAAAACTAGAAAGTGCTAAAGAATTTAAAACTGCATTATATAATTATTTAGCATCTAAGGCCTACTATTCCATTCAAGAATATTTCAATGACATTAATTCTTAGGATTCTATAGTATAAGCTAATTATGCATGCGATACACATGACTAAATATTTGCATGTCCTTGTGACCAAACATGTAGTTCTATTATATTTTTAGTAAACACCTATTTGTACCATGTTTTAGCAAATAAATGACTGATTACTGATTACTGATCAGCCTTCACGAGGTTCTCGTCATGGGGGATGGTGATGTCAACGAGTATTGCCTGGCGCTTCAATCGATCTGTCAGCACGATATCAGGCTTGTTGGCTACAATAGTCCTGTCCGTGATGACAGATCGATCCCAATAGAGCGTTGCACGACCATTCTCGAGAACTGGCGCAGGTGTGTACTTATAGTATGGAACTTCGAAGTCCACAAGACCGTATAAAAGAGCAAGCTGCTGGTGAATTATCTTGGCTACCAAGTTATGTCTGTGCAAGTACTCGCCGTTAGCAAGATGACTACAACCGAAAATAATATGCCTGAGTGACTCTCCGGGACGGCGGCATGCCCGACAGATGTCGACCGTACCATCCTTCAGGATATATTTCCGGTAGTTGTTCGTCATGATAACCTCAAAGGAAAGGATCAGCTTTGCAATGAGAGTCCTATACGTATTATTATTATTTGTTTCTCCTTCGAGATTCACGGGGCATTACATCCCGGTCTTTTGATACGCTTGCGTGGGGACACAGATCCAACACGTAGAGGCCCTTTGGAGAGTTTTACTATGTAATACACCTGCTACAACCCATTCACGGGTACATCAATAGATACCCGTGAACCGGTCCCAGCAGGCGTTGGGACTATTGTAAATAAAATGAAAAGATTACTGGGCTATGGTGTTGAAGTTTGGCTGGTTAAGAGATTGGGCTATTACTGAGGTTCCGGACACCTGCCATAACAATGCTTACACCGTTATCGAGGCAGGTGGTCACTCGCCGCTGCCTAGATGGGCCCCTGAACTGCCGTCGTAAAGACGGCCAGGAGCAACATCGTTGTGAGCGGCTCAGGGTGTGGAGAGGTGTGTACCGCTTTCTACCCAGTGGCTGTTAACAGCCACCGTGCCCACTCGCGACTTATGCAAGTTTCACTTCCACCCTGCGAGCATATAGCTCTGACGACTCCTCTCTGGACGGCCAATGAAGGCAAGCTAGAGCCGAGTCCTGCGGGTCCCCTTGGGGTTCCACTCCGACCGACGAAGACACGCCGGAGACGGAGACCCCGACTCTCTGGAGCACTCGGGTCCGTGGGGTCGTCACTCCCCAACAGCTCGCCACAAAAGTCCAAAAAACGGCATTTATACCACTGACTGACTGACTGACTAGTAATAAAAAATTAACGCACTTTCACGTGACCTAGAAAGGTCTAATTTGGCATCCAGCTTGGTATTTGCGTGTGTACACAGGAAAAAGTCCTAAAATTATGCTTGTTACCTCAGAACTCCGTCATTTATAAACCGGTTTAGAATATTATTTTTTTATTTGAAACGGTATACTTCAGGGGTGATCCCATAGTCATCAAATAAGAATCTGACCATAGTATCCTGGAGAAATCGAGGGAACTCTTCAAATATTTGAGGTTTTTATGCAGTATGTTATAATACCATGAAATCTGTTGGATATTTAAGAAAACTGCCAAGTTAAAGCTCAAAATGCATTAAGCCGCTATAAATTAGTTTTACTGTAAACAATCTAGTGCCGGACTTGGCACCTTTTCAGATAATCTACGGAACTTGGCACCCATTTAGATCTCAATACTTTTGTCGGTGAAGACGACAACCACGCATCGCATATTGAACTTGGCTGCCATTTTCACATTTATGTTTTTGAGGGGATTCATATTCTCTGTATAACGGAGCATTGGCTTTAGGTTTATATCATTAAATATCATGAATTTATGTTTAACTAGCTTTTTCCCGCGACTTCGTCCGCGTGCAACTCGTTATAAAATATTAAAACCGAAAAACGGGAAAAATACCATTGGGTTATTTTTTCCCCTAATTCCAAAATAAAAGACAGCGCTTTGATTTTCATTTTTTTATGATGTCTTTGTAACTTAACTGTATTATAAATAAAAACTAAATAAATAAATCCCTAAGATATAATTTATTTTTATTATGTGATACGAAATAGCCAATTCTTGGGATTAGGTAGCGGACCCCGGGCATCCTTCAGGATGCAACTGTACTGGGAATAACGCTAGGACGATGATGTGATACCAAATTACAATTAGTTATATGACACTGCTTAAATATATCAACAAATAAAAACTAAGATATTTACATATATATATATATACTGCAAATCGAAAGGTACTTAATATACAAAGAAACTTCTTGAAAGAAACGAAATGAAATCTTCGGAAATAATAAATAAATATATATATTGTGTGAAAATATTCATCATCATGATATCAGCCGAAGGACATCCACTGCTGGACGTAGGCCTCCCCCAAAGAGTGCCACAATGCCCGGTCCTGCGCCACCTGCATCCAGCAAACTACAGCGACTTTCACCAGGTCATCAGTCCATCTTGTATGGGGCCTACCCACGCTGCGCCTTCCGGTAAGTGGTCGCCAATCGGGAACCTTTCCGCCCTAACGGCCATCGTTTCTACGTGCAATGTGCCCCGCCCACTGCCACTTAAGTTTAGCAATTCGGAGGGCTATGTCAGATAATTCAGTTCTAGTGCGGATGGCCTCATTTCTCATGCTATCACAGAATAAGGAATAGTACAAGTACAGAAATTTCACTTCCTAACAAAAACGGCGTTTAGGCATAAGAAACGTGCCTACTCTCTGCATCTCTGTCTATCGCATAACTTGTATTCATTCACGCGTGGCACGTGTAGCCCTAGGGTTGTCACGCCAAAAATACTTCAATGATGCAAAAAAATGTTCTACCTCACGAGATGTCACTTAAGTACAGTGAACCGATATTAATTAAGTACATGTTACTTCACAAGAATAATAAATCTCATGTTTTTTAACGACATGGTGGGTTTTGCAAGAAAGAAAATGCATCCTCATTTTACGTGTAGGGGAAGTACCTTCAAACTACATATATCGTGTTACATTTAAAATGAAAGAGCTCATTGTGTACATCTTAAAGATATTTTTTGTAATTTTATAATAATTATTTTAGAAATTATTTAAGATAATAGCCAAAAAATTACCAATCCCCCCTCATCTCGAAACCCAGTAGTCTAAAATATAAAAAAATACATTTCAAATCATCAACCAACCGGTTTTGTCGGACATACAAATCAACAACAAACACGTCACAACTGCATACAACAGGACAGGTCATCTTCTTATGTTTTTCAGCTATTTATACCTACACTTTGTCCGTGTTTCAAATGCTATGGCCACAATAAAGTACAACTACCTAAATAGGACAACTATTATGTAGCTAATCAAGTAAAATAAAATTAATAACGCGTTTCATTTTGAATAAAATTACAGTTAGTTACTTAATAAGTAAATCGTCGGAAATGGTGAGTTTAAGCTATAAGTACCTAACAAGTAGCCAGGTGGTTCGTATCGTATTTATTTGTATTGTAACTTACAACTTGATAATTTTAAACATCAACCAATAATTTTAAACACCAACCAACACTAAATAACTACTTATTATTACATATACCAACCTAAAATAAAAAAAACTTACCGTTCAAAATTTATAGGCAACTGAAAAAAAGATACACCAACGTTCCTTCGGGTATTCAAACAACCATATACACAGAGCATGTGTGGCCGGTTATCGGTTTCATCGTTGGTTTTTTAAATCACACAAAAAATTACGTAGTAACACGCGGTTCGTCGCGATCAAGTCGGCGGCGCGCGGCAGCGGATCACAAAACGACACGTACGTCGGACGGTGGCGGCCCGCGACTGACAGCTAGAGTCAGGGTTTTCGAGCGTTAGGTTATTAAAGCGGCGCGCTCCACCCATTGCAAGCCCCTTGATGCTATCACGCTGAGATACTCCCAGCATAGCCTTCTCCCTTGCTCTTTTGGTGACTGTAAGCCCTCTTTATGAGGCCCATAGTAAACGACCACGTTTCTGTGCCCATTATGTCATCACTGGCAACACACACTAGTCAAAGTCTCCCGTCTTGACACACGGTAACAAAGTTCTTTTGAGAATATGAAAAATACCTGCTAAGTACGTTTATCGCGATAGTAAGAATAAAAACACCCATTAATTTTGGTTTCCCATTAGTCACCTTTGCGATCTTTTTTGAGTTATCTTTTGCGAGAACAGACATCTAGGCGATCAAAATTCTTACGAAAATGGCTACCTTTTAAAGTCGTGGAGTTCACTATTTTATTCATCATGTTATTTAAGAAATTTGTTAAAATAATTTCTCAGACGATGCATTTTTTTGCTACATAATGGTGGGTAAAACGATAGATTTAGCCGGTTTACACTCTTAGCAAACGATATTATAGAAATAATTGCTATTTTATTGTTGTAGGCGCCCAAAATATTTTAACCCGTTTTCACCCCCTAAGGAACGATTTCCGGAATAAAAACTATCCTATGTCCTTTCTCGGGACTCAAAATATCTCTGTACCAAATTTCATCTAAATCGGATTAGCGGTTAAAGCGTGAAGAGGTAACAGACAGAGAGGCAGACGGGTGACTTTCGCATTTATAATATTATAGTATAGTATATATAGTATAATAGTATATAGTATATATAGTATAAATAGTATAATATAATCGTATATAGTATAAATAGTATAATATAATAGTATATAGTATATAGTATAAATAGTATAATAGTATAGTATATAGTATGGATTTTAGCAACCAAATATGGTGAAACATAATTTGAAATATAAAGAGCGTAAATAGATTTGGAGTTATTGAGGAGTCAAAAGTGGCTCCAAACGGTTCGTGTAAAATAACACACGGCTGCTGCTCGCCAGTTACTAGGGTGAACTTGGCTGGACACGCTGCCGCGCATACATTTTATATGATCCGAGAAGCTGTCAGTAGAAAAGCAAAATTTTTCAGCATTTGCGATGCACCTAAGATTGTTTTCTGACAATTTATTACATTGGTTATTGGTTGGTTTATTACATTGGTTAAAATAATCGAATAAATCCCCGCCAATTATTCAATATGGTTACATCTATGAAGAACTAGTCCATGGTAAGAGGCCGGCACGAAATTTTGAATACAAAAATGCCAATTAGTCTAGTCGCATTCGCAGTAGCGAAAGAACCGAAGAACCGGCTGTTTTTTTCGCCATAACCGGTACCGGTTCGTTTGAAAATTCCCTGGAGCATGCCCTATTGTTGACATGTCCGTCGATCGTCACAAAGAACTACCGGCAGTTACTATTCTATCTGCAGTGTACGGGTTGATGAGCACTTTACTGATGGTGAGCGCGAATGACCAGTTGTGGTGCGTAGAGTGGAACCCCTCGTTGTGTTGGAAATTATTGTAAAGCTGTGATACTAACGGCAGTGTACGGGTCGGTGAGCAGGCTCTGGATGGAGATGAGCACTTTGCTGATGGTGAGCGCGAGCGACCAGTTGTGGTGCACGGAGTCGATGCCCACGTCGCCGTGCCGTGACACGTTGGGATGTAGAATACGGGTCAGAAATCGTACCACTGGCGGGCTCATCGGGTACCTGCATACAAGAGAATGTTGTATACACAATCAAAATAACCGTCATATTGAATAAAGGAAAATCTAGTCCAGTAGCGGCGGTCACGTTTTAAGGGTTCCGTGCCTTAAAAAAAGAAAAAATTGAACCTTTATAACTCGTGTGTCTGTCTGTCAGTTTGTCACGGCCAATTTGCTCCGAAACTACTGGACCGATTGAGTTGAAATTTGGCACACATATGTAAATTGGCGACTCAAAGACGGACGTGTACCGTAAATAAATGAATTTTAAACATGGGGGCCACTTTAGGGGGCTATGAAAAAGTATTGCAAAGTTTATCGTGTGATATATCAAATGAAAAGGCTCGCTTTGTCAGAATCTTAAAAATATATATATTTTATAATTTTAAGATTTTATGTAAAATTAAGTATCCAAAAAGTTACTTTTATATTAGGTAGTTGCTTGCCAAACATACTGTGAAGCTACCTAGCGAGCACAATAGCTTAAACCGTCACGTATCATGTAACGTTTTAGTACAATTCGGCCATAAAACGTGACGGTATAAGTTATCGTGCCAGCTAGGCAGAAGTTGTACTCACGCGTAAGGCACTTGTATGTACAGGTAGAAGATGCCGCCCTCGTACGGGGAGCCTGCGGGGCCAGTGACGGAGGCCTGCCAGTGGCAGCAGCGCGCGTCCAGCGGCGTCGCTGCGATGCCCTCCGGCGGGTCGTTGCGCATCATCTGGACATACACCACAACCATATCAGTCGAAGGACGTCTACTGCTGAACATAGGACTCCCCCAAATTCATGGGGGGTAAATGCCATAATCGCCACGCTTGGCATGCGGGTTGGCGATTGCAGTATCTCCACCACACGCCAGGGACGCTGCTGCCCAACTTCCGGTGGTCTTGGTCGTAGTTTCATATGTAGAACAGATTATACATGTGCAGTCCGCTGCAGAAAAATGTTACCCTCCCTGCAAAGAAGTTTGTATGGGAGGAGGATGTCAGGTTTCACTGCAGCTGACTGTACAAAGGCGAACTAAGGGATCTCTTCCAGTTAACCTTTGAGGAAATTTTCATACTGCAACGCGTACCTGCCATCACCTTAATAAAACGACAGCAAATCTCCTCGACGTACGGCTGTACTGTACACCTGCCGACCGCAGTGATAGATACCTTGAGCTCGATGCGAAGCCGGTTGTGCCGCCAGGCGCTCTCCTCGCCGGGCGGCTGTGCCTGCACGCACATCTGCACGAGGCAGTTGCGGCAAAAGCAGGACTCTACCAGCGACTGGTACACCTGCCAAGATAATGAAGGTTTTACGATTACGTGGAATACGCATTCTCCTTGTGCTGTCGTGCTGTAATTTCGTTAAAATTAGAAAGAAGGAATTGCGGCTTTTTGCGGAGTTGATTTAATTTTTTTATGGGCGATACAGAAATGTGCAGGTTATACCCTGAATTAAGTATACCCTTAATGAGCTTATTTGATTTGTGTTATTAACATGTCCTCTAACAATTATTTATTTCGATCTCATTTTATGACAGGAAATAAATAGACGAGTACGAGTAATGAACGACCGCGAATCTGCTTCTAGTGGTGAAGTGAGGTTGTGCTGACGCACCTTGTGCCAGTCCCGGTTGTTGGTGAGCGGGCGGTAGAGCGGCCAGCGGCGCGCGGCGAAGACGGCCCAGCGCGGGGCGCGCACGCGCGCGCGCACCAGCCCGCGCCAGCGCGCGCACACCGCGCCGCACGCGCTCAGCGACAGGTCGTCCAGGTAGCTGAAGATACCCAGCAACACTGCACATACAATACTACATTATTGCAGAGGCTGGGGAAATGCAAATCGTCGACAAATCGATTTTCACACGTCCACGAATCGCCATTCCCGCCGATGCATATATGTATAGGTTAGCAGAAAATGCAATGAAACAAAAATCTAAGAATCCAAAGGAATTACTATAGATTCAGTAATAAAAACACGTGCTACAGCAGCCGGCGCCCGGCCTCGGTCACCAATGTTAATATATCAATGCAATATTTGAGAAAATAATTTTCTGATTGGGATCGCCGTAAGTCTTTACAATGCTACTAAGGCAACACTAGGATCACATAAAGGTTCTTTATTTACAGGTATAAACCCATCACAAAATCAGATTACATTAGTGTATAAAATAATTTTTAAGATAAAAAAACCGACTTCAATGGGGGAGTCCGGTGAAAGATTATTAATCTTAGATGGTGCACTCTTAGATTCCATACAATAAAATACAAAAATGGCTATAAGTATGTTTATACGAGTATGATGAAATGTATTATTTTGACGTGTAATGTGTAAAATCATTGCAAATAAATGAGTATGAGTATGAGTATGAGTATAATGGTAGAAGACTAAGTACCCTCAATTCCTCATGAAATCATGGAAAAACCTTGCTTGCTTGACAAACAAAACGAACAGAACAAATCGCCAAACGTGAACTACGCGTCGTTGAAGAGTTCCGTTCTGATCATCATCAGCAGTTCCACTTCATCAAATGTCACTTTTATGAATGAAAATGCTTGATTAGTTCATGAAAATACTAAAATCACTATTTGTGTGCCTTTCACATTTGAGGAGTTTCCTCGATTCCTAATGGATCCCATCATCAGAACTCGAGCATGACAAAAATCAATCGTGAAAATAGAACTTGCTTAACAAACACAGCTAGGAGGACAAATCGCCAAACGTGAACTTTTCGTCGTTGAAGAGTTCTGTTCTGATCATCATCAGCAGTTCCACTTCATCAAATGTCACATTTTTGTATGATAATGCTCGATTTGTTGATAAAAACACAAAAATCACTATATGTTTGCCTTTAAGATTTGAGGAGTTTCCTCAATTCCTCATGGATCCCATCATCAGAACTCGAGCATGACAAAAATTAATCGTGAAAATTGAACTTGCTTAACAAACACAGCTAGGAGGACAAATCGCCAAACGTGAACTTTTCGTCGTTGAAGAGTTCTGTTCTGATCATCATCAGCAGTTCCACTTCATCAAATGTCACATTTTTAGATGCAAATGCTTGACTTGTTGATAAAAACACAAAAATCACTATATGTTTGCCTTAAAGATTTGAGGAGTTCCTTCAATTCCTCATGGATCCCATCATCAGAACTGCCTTTTGACAAAAACGGGACCAACTTGGATATATATACATACAATCAAAAAAAGAATTTTTCAAATCGGTTAAGAAATGACGGAGTTATGGAGTAACAAACATTAAAAAAAAAAAAAAAACAACCGAATTGATAACCTCCTCTTTTGAAATCTTGAAGTCGGTTAAAAATACAATAAATTAAATTAAATAATAACTTAATCCTAATTAGGCAGTCACAGACAGAAAGTAGCTAATTCCTGTTCCTTTCGCGATGGACGGAAATCCAATACTTACACCCAGACAGGTTGTCCAAACACCCAGACAGCTCACGGAGGATACTGTTGTCTGACATTCGAAGGCGGGACCAAAAAGACGCCACGCGGGACCGTATGATGGCAAAAAAGTCGGGGACTTTGGCCTCGGTAAACATACCTGATGCGCTGCAGTATCTTGGCAGTTTCATTAGAATGCGGTATATGCATCATTCATTATACTGCACTGCTGCAATTTTGCTCATCGCGCGTCTCGTGAATCCGCTCCAGAGTTGATATGTATAGAAACATAAACAGTATGCCCTAAACAATGTCACTTTCACTTCATCACTGCAACGCGCGAACCTGCGCGCAAGCATGTTGCACCGTACTGCAAAAGCCCTGCGATCCCGCTCAAGTCTTCGTCGTCACGCAGACCCTCCGTGAGTATGTGTCCCAGGTATCTGAAACTGTATACCCTTTTCACAATCTCTCCTTCTAAATATACTGGCGGGACATTGGTCGGACCCCTCCCAGCCTTGAAAACCATCATTTTGGTTTTCAATACATTGTACTTTAGCCCGTGACTGCGAGAAAATTGCTCACATACACCCAGCAACTTCCCGAGGCCTCTGATTGACGGGCTGAGAAGTACGATGTCATCGGCGTAGCTCAAATTATTTGTGCACGTAGTGCCAATGTGACAGCCTATTCTGGTACTTCTCAGCTCAGCAATCAGGTCGTTAACGTAGAAGCTGAAGAGGTCTGGCGAAGTCAGCCCTCCTTGGCGAACTCCACACTCTAATCTAAATTCATTAGAGGTTGTGTCGCCCCACTTCACACAGTTCGACTGGTTTTCGTACCAGTATCTCAACAGATTCACGACCTTCGTGGGCACGTTCGATAGAGCGAGTTTATCCCATAGTAATTTCAAGTTCACTAGGTCAAAAGCTCGGCTCAGGTCTAGGAAGCAGGCATATACAGACGAGCTCCGAGCCACATAGTAGTTCGCTGTATTTTTATTAGGCTGAAGATCGCAGAATCTGTCGAAAGACCAGGACGAAATCCGAACTGTGCATCATCCACACTAATATTTTGATGCAGATCTGGGTATATTAACCTCTCCAGTATTATCCCTAGGATTGTACCCAGAGAAATTGGCCTGTAATTCCTAATACTAGAGAGATCTCCCGTTTTATTTTTGGGAACTGGAACCACCTAAGTTTTCGTCAGGTTTTTTGGCAAGTAACCAACATCGTCAGGGGGGAAGTCAGTACGGTCCGCCTTCTCCGAGTACGGGTCCTGCGGCACATGAGAATCTTTGCATGCGGCAGTGGCCGGGAGCGGCTTAACACTGAAGTGATGCGAGAACAATTCGGCAATTTCCTTTGCATCATGAACGCCTTCAACACTAACAGGTACACTCACTAGTCTTGGAATTTAATTTCTTGGTAACTTTCCAAAACTTACCAAAGTTCCTATCAGCCCGATGTGTAGCTATATGTTCTGTTCATTCTGTGTATGTTCATTCGTATGGTTTCCTCGTTGTTCTGGCACCACTTCAGTTTATTCTTAAATTGCTTTCGACTGTGTACCATGTTGTCGAATATGTCTCCATCACATGGTGTGCCGCTGACATCCCACCAACTGTAGCATTGCTTGGCCCATTCATGGCACTCCCTTACGTGGTAGTTCCAGCCCAAAACCTTTTTTATTGATTTCCGTCCATCGCGAAGGGTATTTGCACTCGACGGCTGCCTTTTGCAGCGAGGATACGATTTTGTCATAATAATTATCAATAAAAGTACATTGTTCTCCACATGAAGATAGTAAACAATCGTTACAGGACGAACTGTGACTACCCATTTTAAATCTTAATCTAGTATCACAGTGCATAGCATAGGTATTCATATGTTTTAAGTCTCTTGTTCCCCATCGGACTCCATTGAGCGAGTTAGGGTTGCCTTCAACTGCCTGTTTATTCGTAACAACACCCATTTCACTAGCCACCGCCTGGAGAGATGTGCGTCACTCACGAATGTATGCGTATCCCCGGCTAATAACTCCATATCCGCACACACCAACGAGTGTTCGGCACAAAAAGCCTGGAGCTCCGAACCAAACCGTGTGCCAGGATGAGGTGACGTGAGTGAGGATGAGGTGAATGAGTGTGCCAGGACATAATAACTAAGAAATTCTCTTAGTAGTACAAAACGTTTACTGTTCAAAAAAATCGATGTTTGAGCTCTAGAATAGAAAACGCCGGATCATGTTATCCCGCTCTACAGCATAACACCTGCTGTGTTGTCTACTTACTTCTTAGAGTAATCTCGTTTGTGCGTCAACGCCGTCGCCTAGTAACGCGTTCACACAAGCTAGTTAAAGGATGCTGTAACTGTCGATGATGAATGATGATCTGTCGATGTTAATGCTAAGTTGACGAGGGCCCTCCCTGGTATCTGGTAAGATGAGGAGGGCCTCATCTTACCAGATTCTTCAGGGTCAGAGGGGGAGAAGTGTGACAAAATGTGGACAAAATAAATTAGAGCAGTTAACAGTGAAACAAAAGTGCAGTAGCCAGGATCAACTGCTACCATGGTCAATTACAATTACCCATATACACAATTTATTAGAAAATCTAGACACGACATTTATTAGAAAATCGGCAGCGTGTCCAGTCAAGTTCACCCCAGGAACTGGCGAACAGCAGCCGTGTGTTATTTTACACGAACCGTTTGGAGCCACTTTTGACCCCCCAATAACTCCAAATCTATCTTTCAGTACATCTTCGCCACATAACATAACGTGACGGTATAAGCTATCATACTAGCCGGGCAGGTGACCTAGAAAGCTGAAATTTGGCATGCAGCTTGGTAATTGTGTGTGTACACCAGAAAAAAACAGAAAATTTTTCTAGGCTAGTATGATAGCTTATACCGTCACGTTTTATGTGACGTTTCAGTACATTTTGGCCATATAACGTGACGGTATAAGCTATCATACTAGCCGGGCTGTTGTATGCAGTTGTGACGTGTTTGTTGTTGATTTGTATGTCCGACAAAACCTGTTGGTTGATGATTTGAAATGTATTTTTTTTGATGATTTGAAAGGGGGGAATGGTAATTTTTTGGCTATTTTCTTAAATAATTATTTTTAAATTACAAAAAAAATATTTGAGATGCACACAATGAGCTCTTTCATTTTAAATGTAACACTATATATATGTAGTTTGAAGGTACTTCCCCTACACGTAAAATGGGGATGCATTTTTTCTTCTTGCAAAACCCACCGAGTACGGTATCGTTAGATGGTTCGTTAAAAAAATATAAGATTAAGGCTGGGTTGCACCAACTTACGATCACAGACCGATCAACGTTAAATATGGCGACGGCAGCTGTCATGCCATAGAAACTTGTCAAACTTTCCATACATTCGAATTTTAACGAACACAGCTTACGATTACAGACGGTTTGGTGCAACCCAGCCTTATTATTCTTGTGAAGTAACATGTACTTAATTACGAGGCGTGTTCAATAAATTCTCGGTATTGACATCTTTTAAACCTATTTGGTAAACTTTTGAATACTGGCCGGCAAAAGTCATTCATTAATATTAAAAAAACAGGTAAAAAATCAATATGCTATAAAAAAGAAATGGATTATGTTTACCGTGAGTCTGCTTCTTCTTTATCAACAATTCAGAAGTGGTCAAGTCAATTTAAGCATGGGGGAGAGAGTATCGAAGACGACCATAGAGCTGATCGGCCAGTCGAAGCTACTTCATCAGAAAATTTAAAAAAGTGGAGAAAATTATGTCTGAAGATGGTTGAGTAAAGGTGAAAGATATAGCTCAAAGAACCAACCTTTCTATTGATACTAGACACGATATAATTGATGACCATCTTAATATGCCAGTGCGAGATGGGTACCGCGAATGCTGACACCGCTTCAGAAGAATACGCGTGTTGCTTGTTGTTCCGAATTTCTTGAGGTTTGCGTTGAAATTCCTGATAAGATACTGTATAATTTTGTTAGTAAAGACGAAACGTGCGTTCATCATTATGACCCTGAGAGCAAACAAGAGTCCGTACAGTGGCACATTAAAGGAACTCCTCATTCCAAGAAGTTCAAGGTGTTGCCTTCAGCTGGAGAGGTCGTGGTCACAATATTCTGGGATTGTGATGGAATATTGCTGATCGATTATAAAGAAAAGGGTGTAAGTATTAAAGGAGAGCACAACGCTAATTTTCAATGCCAAATAAGGGAAGCAATCAAACAAAACAGAAGGGGAAAATTAGCCAAAGTTGTTCTGCTTCTTCACAACAACGCCCCTGTGCATACTGCTCATATTGCCAAGGCTGCTGCTCTTGGATCTGGACTCGAAACTATTACATACCCACCGTATAGTCGAGACTTGACCCCGAGTGACTCCTATTTGTTTACCAATCTCAAAAAGGATCTATGTGGAAATTAATTTTCTAACGATAAAGCATCGAAGACAGTAGTTTAGGAGCATTTTGACACCAAAGACAAAAAATATTTTTATGAGGGGTTAAAAAACTAATTGACCGGTCTTATAAGTGCGAGGAGTATATTGAAAAATAAAAAATATAATACCTATAATATTCTTTTGTTTTTATTCTAATACCGAGAATTTATTGAACGCCCCTCGTAATATCGGTTCACTGTACTTAAGCGACATCTGGTGAGGTACAACATTTTTTGCATCATTGAAGTATTTTTGGCGTGAGAACCCTAGGGCTACACGTGCCGCGCGTGAATGAATACAAGTTATGCGATAGACAGAGATGCAGAGAGTAGGCACGTTTCTTATGCCTAAACGCCGTTTTTGTTAGGGAGTGAAATTTCTGTACTTGTACTATTCCTTATTCTGTGCCTCAGAACTCCGTCATTTATTAACCGATTTTGAAATTATTATTTTTTGTTTGAAACGGTATACTTCAGGGGTGGTCCCATAGTTATTAGGTAAGGATTTGATCATAGGGTCCTGGAGAAATCGAGGAAACTTCAAATATTTGAGGTGCACCTATAGCGATTTTGGTATTTTTTATAGTAACTCGTGCATTCCCTCTTGAAAAGCAGCATTTGGTGAAGTATGACAAAAAGTAATGATATCAAAAACATAAATGTGAAAATGGCAGCCAAGTTCAATATGTGATGCGTGGTTGTCGTCTTCACCGACAAAAGAATTGAGATCTAAATGGGTGCCAAGTTCGTTAGATTATCTGAAAAGGTGCCAAGTCGTGCACTAGATTGTTTAACTTGGCATTTTTCTTAAATATCCAAATTCTTATTACCCAACAGCTTTTATGGTATTATAACATATTGCATAGAAAACTGCCAAGTTAAGGCTCAAAATGCATTAAGCCGCAGTAAGTTAGTTTTACTGTAAACAATGCAGTGCCGGACTTGACACCATTTCAGATAATCTACGGCACCCATTTAGATCTCAATTCTTTGATCGGTGAAGACGACAACCAGCCATCGCATATTGAACTTGGCTGCCATTTTCACATTTATGTTTTTTATGGGATTCCTCTTTCTTGGTGGTATGCTGATTACATCTGACGTAGGATAGAAACAATAATGTGAAGCATGCCTTGCTAAATCAATTCAAAGTGAATCAAGTAGTTGTTTACTGTAATTGATGTCATCCACCACCACCACCACCATATCAGCCCTAGGACGTCCACTGCTGGACATAGGCCTCCCCCAATTTCATGGGGGGTAAATGCCATAATCGCCACGCTTGGCATGCGGGTTGGCGATCGCAGTATCTCCACCGTACTCTAGTAATGCTGCTGCCCATTCCCCGGTGGTCTTGGTCGTAGTTTAAGGACATACCCGGGTCCATTGATGTCATCACTTATATTTAATACTAGCTTTTGCCCGCGACTTCGTCCGCGTATAATTCGTTCTCGCCTTAGAATGAATTGTTTTCCCATACAATCTTTCTCAAGCTCAGGTGGACACCAGGAACTTAGGGGTGACATGTTGGAGAAGGAAAGCCACGAATAGATCGGACTGGAGATATTTGCTTGACCAGGCTAGCCTAGGGCCCACCCGTGGCTATAACGCCTCAGATGATGATGATACAATCTATCACCCTTCTTTACACCCCCTTAAGAAATGATTTCAGTCAATATGACATTCCCTAGAAATCCTATTGTCAAAACGAATTATTAAGTGCTTATTTCGTAATATCAAATGTACCGATTCTAGACGAATGAATCCCGTCAAAAACATTACATGTACATTGTACAATGATAAAAGTCTCGCTACGCAGTTCTGCCGTAAAACGTTATCCCGACAGAGCGAGTTCTTCATGTAAGTACCTATGATGACCGAAGGCCGGAAGCAGAGCGGCAAGGCACGCGAGAATAATCACACAGAGCGGGTTTCTCATTTATAAGGATGAGGGCCGAAGGCATGAAGCGGAGAGGAGAGACGCGCGAGGCTGAAGGCCGAGCCTCCCAACAGAGTAGATTCTTCATGTAAGGTTGATGACTGGAAAGCCGAAGGAGAGTGGCAAGGCATGCGAGGCCGAAGGCTGAGCTATGTCGTCGCCGGAGATCCAGTTGCCATATTAATGAGGGTATATTGTACTCCATTCGTTCGTTTTCACGTGATGCCTAGACATATAAACAGACAGACAATCAGACACAAATTCTTAAAACTGTTGAAACGATTTCTGTTATCGATTCTAAGTATCCCCAGCCAACTTTTTTTCGAATATCTTCCATGTACAGACTTTCGACCCTCTTCTAAGTGTACATCTAAGATGCTCCAACTGTCTATGCTAACGATTGGGCTGCCCAGCTCAAGTAATCTCTTATATCAAACAGTTTTTATTGTGTGAAGGGTCAACAATTACGTAAAAAATAACGCACGATAAAACTAAATGGTACACCGACGATACAAAGTGTGCATTGAAACAGCTGTTTTGTATTTAAGCATTTGAATAAAAACAATGCCAAAGTATAGCAAATGCATTTTGATGTACACGCAAAGTAGAACTTATTGCGAAAAGGTTGTGCTCAAAAATAGCGTCAACAATCAGAAGGAATTATGATACTTCGGTTTTGACATAAAGAATCGTCAACTTGTTTACAATTCTGCTATGCTTTAAGTTAAATTTCTTGACACGCTGTTATACTCCCAATTGGCTGAAACTTAAATCGTAGAATGGCGTATGAGGATTAAACCACCCCGTTTCATAGACCTTACTTGCATCCCCGATCCCACTCGAGAACCTTTCCTCCCCAACGGCCAACGGTTCTTCGTGCAATATGCCCCGCCCATTGCCACTTAAGTTTAGCGGTTCGGAGGGCTATGTCAGTTACTTTGGTTCTACTGCGGATGGCCTCATTTCTGATACGATCACGCAAAGATACTCCCAGCATAGCCATCTCCATTGCTCTTTGGGTGACTTTGAGCCTTCTTATGAGGCCCATAGTAAGCGACCACGTTTCAGTGCCATATGTCATCACTGGCAACACATACTGGTCAAAGACCCTCGTCTTAAGACACCGCGGAATATTGGACGAAAAGATGTGCCGTAGCTTCCCGAACGCTGCCCAGCCGAGTTGGATTCGACGATTAACCCCTTTCTCGAAGTTGGATCTACCTAACTGGACAGTCTGTCCTATCATCTACAACTTCAATTAAAAGTGTCCGGTTGTAACGGGAGTTGGTGCTACGTGCTTGTGCTTTCAAAACGAATGATCAAGCTTGTTTCAGAATATCAAATGTACCGATTCTAGACGAATAAAGCCCGTAAAGTATTACATGTACAATGATAAAAGTCTTGCGACGAAGTTCTTCCGTAAAACGTCCTAACAGAGCGAGTTCTTCATGTAAGTATGAAGGCCGAAAGGAGGAAGCAGAGTGGCAAAACATGCAAGGCGGAAGGCCGAGAATTCACACAGAGCGGGCTTCTTATGTTAGGTTGAGGGCCGAAGACTTGAAACAGGGAGGCGAGACACGTGAGGCCGAAGGCCAAGCTTCTCAACAGAGTAGGTTCTTCATGTAAAGTTGATGACTAACGGGCCGAAATGGAGCGGCAAGGCATGCGAGGCCGAAGGCCGAGCATTCAAATAGAGCGGGATCCTTATATAAGGCTGAAGGCCCGGAGCCGTGTGATACGCACACGAGGCCCAAGGCCGCGTGTCCTAACAGAGCGGGCTCCTTATGTAGGGCCGAAGGCCTGAAGCAGAGTGGCAATGCAAGCGAGGCAGAAGGCCGAGAGTCCCAACAGAGCGGGCTCCTTATGTAGGGCCGAAGGCCTGAAGCCAGGGCTCGGAACCGGTTAATCTCAAAATCCTGAAATAGCCAAATATTTTTAATTAGTTTATGCTCTTTATGTAGGACTTAATAATGTATTTAGGTTATTACTTCATATTGTTAGATTGCCTGATTAAACATGAAATAGTAGACGAAAGAACGATAAGAACTAAAAAAATACCGGTATTTTTTTATGGACAGAATACCGGTTCCGAGCCCTGCCTGAAGCAGAGGGGCAAGGCATGCGAGTCTAAAGGCAGATCATTCACACAGAGTGGGCTCCTCATGCCGATCATTCACACATAGTGCAAGATAGTCAACAGAGCGGGCCCCTCATGTAAGGCTAAGGGCCGAAGGCCCGAAGCGGCAATGCACGTGAGGCTGAAGGCCGAGAGTCACACTGCTTAGACATATAAACCGATAGACAAATAGACACGAATTCTTAAAACTGTTGAAATAAGTTCTGTTTCGATGCCAAGGGCCCTCCAATCGCTCCATTGATTTATCCAATATCTTCAATGTATAGATTTTCGACCCTCTACAGCTGTATTATATGTATACGGATAAGCATAGATCCAGGGGCCTTTCAACTCGAAGTACGAAGTTTTCTATGGAAATGTTACTTTAACTTGTTTGTACCAGATGTCACTTGGTGCTATCTCTATCGCACTTGCATATTGAAGTGACAGGGATGCAGCGATCGTGCGGTTAGTTCTTACTAAATACACAACGGCGCTACGATCTATGTGGAGTATTTCACTGGTATCTCCATCTCAGTATATATATTGTACTTTGTGCATAGATCTAAGGTGCTTCAACCGTCAATGTTGACGATTGGGCTGCCCAGCCCAAGTGATCTCTTATATCAAACAGTTATTATAGTCTGAAGGGTCACCAATTACGTAAAAAATAATACACAACAAAATTAAATTGTACACCGACAATACAAAGACTGCATTGAAGCAGCTGTTTTTGTATTTAAGCATATGAAGACAAACAATTCCAAAGTATCGCAAATTTATTTTGATTTACACGCAATAATAGACCTAATTGCTAAAAGGTTATGCTCAAAAACAGCGTCATCAATCAGAAGGAATTATGATATTTCGGCTTTGACATGTCGAAACGTCAGCTTGTTTACAATACGTCAAATTCTGCTATGGCTTAAGTTAAATTTATTGACACGCCGTTATACTTCCAATGGGCTGAAACTTAAAGCTTAGAATGGCGTATGAGGATTTAAATCACCAGTTTCATAGACCATATTTGCACCCCCGATTTCATTTCTTCGAGGGTGATTATCGGGACAAAAAGTATACTATAAGTGAATCCAGATTATATACTGTTCAATATACAAAAAATCATCTTGATCTGTTCAGCCGTTTTTGCGTGATTAAGTAACAAACATCCAAACATCTAAACTTTCGCATTTGTAATATTAGTGGGATTACAAAGTTATATATGTAGTTTTTGAATCTTAAAAACGGTACTGAAATTGGGGTTTAGAGTCACAGTTAATTAATGGAATAAATCATAATAGTGTTCAAAATTTGAAGAGACCGTGGTGGCTGGCACGCACACAGGGCAGCGCCGCGGCAGAGCGTTTGCGTTTACTTTTTTCAGTTTCTATCTTAAGATTTCACAAATTTTGAATGAGGATGTTTTTCCTTTGTTGTCAAGTATATGCCTATCAATTTTCATTCCTGTAACTCATGGATTATAGGAGTTCCCATACAAAATTCAACCCCTCTTTTTACCCCCTTTAAATCCAAATTTGCACAATTTTTATAGCCTAAAACCTGACCGGGTATTTACTCGACAGATTAGTAAAGTTTTCATCAAAATCCGTTCAGCCGTTTTCACGTGATGCGCGTTCATATAAACAGACAAACAGATAAACAGACAAAAATTCTAAAAACTGTTGGAACGTGTTCTGTTATCAATTCTAAGTATCCCCAGCCAATTTTTTTTCGAATATCTTCCATGTACAGACTTTCGACCCTCTTCAGCTTTATTATATGTATAGATAATAATAATAAAGCCCCTTTATTTCCTTAAAATGTTACATATGCACTTAAGTATTAAATTGATAATTTAATCCATACCTAAATGTTTAAAAAAAATCACTTATATTTATTATTCAATAAATCACATAAGTGAACATACCGAGATTTAAATATTTAAACAATATTAATTAATGTTGCAAGAAAAAAGGAAAAATAAGAATATTCTAACCCCTCAAACAAATCTATTCATACAAAATGAGGCAGTAGACAGCTTGATAGAAACCTACCTTCTGTTGGCAACTGGGCAATCAGCTCTGGTGCCACATTGTCTGGTGGCCGTGGTGTTGATAATGCTTGCAAGGAATGTGCTAAACAAGGTGGAGGCCTTAGCGCCAGTGGTTGAGGAATTTCATCCTCATTATCAGCCACATCTGGGTGGTCAGACCCATTCCCATTTCCATTTGTGTTACTATTGTTTCCACTACCACTGGTGCTTGCAGCATTTCCAGAGCTACTGGCCTCTTCTTCTGGGCTTTCACTATCTAAAGAATTCTGAAAAATTAATACCACATTCACTTGTGTACAATTACATTAACTTAACAACATCATCATCTATCACAATTAAGAAATGTACAGAAAACAAAAGAATAGAACGTTTTAAAATGTCATGTTCGTAACATGAAATTGATTGTGACGTGATAGGTACCCTTAGGCCTCGTGATAGGTAGTAGGTGTAAATACCCATCCCATCAAAAACATAAATGTAAATATGGGAGCCAAGTTCAATATTAAGAATATGCAATGTGTGGTTGCCGTCTTCACTGACAAAAGACTTGAAATCTAAATGGGTGCCAAGTTCCGTAGATTATCTGAAAAGGTGCCGAGTCTGGCACTAGATTGTTTATAGTAAAAGTAATTTATTGCGGCTTAATGCATTTTGAGCTTTAACTTGGCAGTTATCTTACATATTCAACAGCTTACATGGTGTTGTAACATACTGCATATAAAACTGCCAAGTTAAGGCTATCTAGGTCACCTGGAAATGGGTTAGGGTTTTGATAACTAGTCAGTCAGTCAGTCTGGGGTAAAAATGCCGTTTTTATTAACTTTAATATCTCAATAACCATTTCACCTATAATAATGAAATTTGAGGTTCTAATTGTTCTAAAGCATCTTAATAGCATAATATTATACTGTGTTAATAGCCTCAATCCCAATAATATCGCAAAAGCTTACTAAGGCTACTTTCATTCAATTCTTTTCTTACATACGGGATTGATCTATGGGGCGACGCTGCATACCGACTAAGGCCGCTCAGACGCCAAGAACGGACGATTCGCTGCATATCTGGGGTCCCACCCAGCTCAGGAATTGTTCAGGCAAACCAGTATTCTTACCCTGCCGTGTTTATATATCTTCGCAGTGGCAAAATACGTGAGGCATAATTTAAAACAATTTCCGACTCGTAATGCCCGAGGTGCGAGTTCCAGAAGGCACAGTGAGCTTTACCCACCAAAAACACAACTTGCCAAATCAGGTACCTTGCCAGAGTGTATGCACACGGTAGGACCTAAAGTATGTAATAAAATCCCACTGGAGATAAAGCAAGCTACAAGTGGGTCTATCAATAAAAAACTTAAAATGATGTTGCTATCCGGCGCCTACTACTCTGTTGATACCCTACTCGGGAGATAACAACTGTATCAATTGCAGAATCAAAATAATAACTGGTTTTTGCTGACTCAGCCTTGCCTCTAATATAGAAGTTATAATGACATGTTCATATGTGTATAATGTTATGTTTTATCAATAAATGATTGATATTAAAATACATATCCCAATTTTCTTTTAATGTTAAATAGATTTGGAGTTATTGAGGGCTCAAAAGTGGCTCCAAATGGTTCTTGTAAAATAACACAAAGCTGCTGCTCGCCAGTTCATTGGGTGAACTTGGCTCTGCCACATGTCTAAATATGAATAGATCAAGGGAGTTACAAGCCATGATAAAGTTTAGCCACATGATGGAAACAATTTTTAAGCTTTATTTACCTAACATTCAGTGAGGTCAAACACTCCTTACAAAAAATTCAAAGTGACTACTATTATATTTATCAAGAAAATTTATATAACTACTATGCTTATTTTTAAAGTGTGGACAGTTATAATATTTAAGAATGATACAATGGTGGTAACGTAAATAGACCTAGATAATAGAAACCTGCATACATCTATGAAGAAATTCCAAGGTATAAGTGAAGTCCCCAACTCGCACTGGGCCAGTGAGGGGACTACTGTCCATTCCCTCTCATCTTTGAGAGGATGCATGTACCTAGCGGTGGGATATATATACATATATAGGCGAATAATGATAAATTTGAAAAAAAATGGGTTACCAACATAAAATAAGTTTAATTTATATATTCTTGCATGTGTAAATAGAACCTTAATCTACTATGATCAGACATTTTGACCTTTAAAAACGTTTAAATAATAAATGAGATTCTTAATACAATACTTACTATGTACCACCAGCTGGCTGGCACCATACACACTCTATTCACCCTCCGATCTGAGCTGTAGTTAAGATCTGAGGGCTCATCATTCCCTGAATCACCATCGTCGGTCTTTTCACTGTAGTAGTAAGAATTAGGGCAAAAAGACGGAAAATTCGGGTAAAGAAATGCATGGCAAGTCACGCAAACTGGTTCCCCGAAACTAGGCCCATAATATCCGTTGCAGACGTGACACGTTGAATTCTACAACAATAATAAAGATCTCAAGTATTAATGTGGTCATAACATGACAATTGCACACTGTATGCACACAACTTACATTAAACTCGAAATCAACAGGCTGTTCCAGGGGATTCGGTACCAACTTATCGTCATTTTCTTCCAACTTTTTGATAAAATCATAATATTCTGAAGTAACTGCAGACATTTTTATTCGCCTTCCCAAACCAACATAAGTTACTTTTTAATATAAACGTGAAGACTTGAAGAGATACTACTACGAATAACGAACTAGTCTAAACTCAGAGTAAGGATTTCTATAGCTATTATATAATCATTATAATAAACAGCCTCTTTAATTTGGCCGGGTAATCGTTTATTTGCCTCAAACTTGACGTTTAGATGACATTGAGGCAAATAAATAATTGCACAAAAGATCCCATTGGGTCGAAGTGCATCCGCAAGGGCCCTCATATAAGTAAGAGGCAAATAAATAACAGCGGAACTATGACAAGGACAACAAATGATACGTCCCTCTCTGTCGCTCTTATCCTATTTAGTATATGATCTTCTCGCTCTTAGCGGTATTATTATTTGACGTCTACTCTCTCTGGGTACTCTGAGGTATCACCGAAAGAGCTGGAAGATAATTTGACAGTTCTTCCGGGACATTTCCGGGGATACCACATGAAGAATATTCTCCCCATTTATATTGTCAGCCCGGCTAGTATGATAGCTTATACCGTCACGTTATATGGCCAAAATGTACTGAAACGTCACATAAAACGTGACGGTATAAGCTATCATACTAGCCGGGCAGAAGTAGGTTGTTATCGAGTCCGAATTCTTCAAAATTAGGGGACAGTGGAAAATCCTCAGATCAAGAAGAATAAATAGACAGAGCACTACAATCTAGTGACGCCCGTTTAATAAAATTCCTAGCGTTAATGTGTATGCGTAACCATGGAATTAAGATGTACAAGAACAACAAAGTCAAAATTAACGCGTTACCAAAAAATAAATGCATATGTGTGAGTGAAATAGTGCTGTACAAAAATTATCGAAATCGATTATTTTGTACCGAATGCTATTAAATATTTCTCTGTGGTGTCGCACATAGTCAATTGCGATCATTGAGTTTCACAGAGGTTCGCATTTTATATTTTTTCCCGATAGTAGGTATACGTTTAAACTCAGAATCTACACATAGAATCTGGCAAATGAAAAATGACAATGAGAAATGGCGGCAAATTCAAAAAATCTGAGTGTGGCATCCCTGACGTTTAACGCGAAAAGCAGTCTTGATACTTTTAATATATATAAATTTTAAAATGATTTTATTATTTTACCTGTACATAGCATAATACAAACTACTGTTATAAACTAGTTGTACCCTGCGACTTCGTCCGCATGCATGACACATGTGAACTAGACCGATTTATGGGTTAAAAAAAGTACCCTAAATGTTGGTTGACCCATATTATAATCGATCCCCACATCAAATTTCATGCCAATTCGTTCAGTAATTTTGGAGTTAAATAAATCCGAACATACGTACATACAATACTTTACCAGATTAATTCTATTATAGATCGGTTGTTTATATAACTTTGACTTTTGGTAGACAACCACTTTGGCTTTGTTGGTAGTGGGTCACTACCAACAACAAGTCCACGAAGTCGAAGGTCCCGGATTCAAATCGAATACATCGATCGATCGTGTCGATTATATATGTACAAGTATATATATCAAATCAAATCAAATCAAAATACATTTATTACCGCAAACACAAAAAATACCAGACAATAAAGGTATACAATAACTTATTTCTAGATAGGTACATATTTAAGTGCAGGGTAATGGGTACCAGTCTCAGCGTATGCTAGGCGTGCTACCCAGCGCTGATTTTCAGCTTGGTCCCTGTGACAGGATTGATCGCAACCCTACGGGCATAATACACACACATTATTTGTATATATAAAAAAAAGGAGTAAATGCACTGGTACAATTCGATTTTGAGAAATATTTTGTGTAAGCTATAAGCAAGTCATGGCTGTAGTTGTTTATGTGAAAGTTAGTGTTTTTGAGTAAGTGTCTGTAAGGGTGTGAATGAGGATAAAGTTTTATTAAATTATTTATTTATTTAGTGCGAGTTTTATTTTTGCCGCTGCGATTCAAGTAGATGCGTTTTCATTATTTTTTTAAATTTCAGGATAGGCATCGGTTCCCTAAAAGGCGGCGGTAAATCGTTCCAGATTTTCGCCGCGGCAAATTTAAAACTCCCTTTGAAAGACGCTGTCTTGTGTTTAGGAACTACGAGTTCCAATTTTCTGTGACTCCTCATTGGCCTATTGCTTGTGTCTTTGTACCACTTTAATTCATCAAATAAATATCGCGGTATCTCAAACTCTATTACTTTACGGACAGTGCTAGCTAAGTGAAGGCGTCTTCGGTTCTCCATGTTCAATGTTTCTTTGCTGTTAAGATACGGCGTGATATGGGCTCGTTTCGGAATATCATAACAAAAACGGGTACATGCGTTTTGTACTCTCTGGATCGATCTTTTTGTTTTTTCTAGTTGTTTTAATAGTACTTGTTTTTGTAATAAAACACTATTTTAATTAAATGATTTTATTTTATGACATCGCGACCATAGTATTGGCTCGCTTACCACAGACAATACAAAACCTGCAATGCCCGCTAGGGGCGTATTGCCAACACGTTCTCTTTTCTTATAATAACAAAACGTAGTATATAATCAATATAATAATCATTTAAAATACTACCACAAAATCAATAAGTATAGTAGAATTTAACTTATCTCTATTCTTCACAATAATAATCAATTAAGTAACGAGGTTTTCTTATCTCCCTTCTAGGTCTTAACAAATTTGTGTTTGATGGTGTACTTGGACTATGATATGACTCATCAATATCACTTTCAATTGCACTAGGAGAGATGTGAGCAAATGTTTGATTCGGGCTTGAGTTGTCCATTACATTTGATGGTAAATTATTAGGGATTCCTTCAGTATCATTATAAATAGAAGGTGATCTCTCTTTATTTGGAGATTGCAAATTTGATGTATCTAATGATAGTGCTGGTGCCGGTTTTGACAAAGCATATTGTGGTGGTATATCACCCTTATAATACATTATGTGACCCTTATTATGTGATACATAAGGTCGAATGTGTACTAAGTCCCTTCTATAAAGTGAATCATTTACCTTGACTAAGTAAGACCTGTCAGACAACACATCTTGTATGGAGCCTGGTGTCCAGTGTTTGTTTACAGAAGGCTGCAACTGCACCACCACTGGTTGTCCAATCTGCAATGTCGTATCTTTTCTGGCTGTTTTATCATATTGACATTTAACTCTTTCTCTATTTTTTATTATATCTTCCCTGACATTATGTATTATTGCAGGTTTAAGAAGTTCCGGTAATATTGGTAAAGTCCCACGAGTACGTCTTGAATATAAGCGTTGCACAGGGCTGGTATTCAATTTGTTCGGTGTGTTACGCAGACACAGTAAACTTAACCATATATCTTCTCCCCCCTCATTTGACTTTAATAACAATTTTTTAGCAATCTTTACTGTAGCTTCTGCCTTTCCATTTCCTTGGGGGTGATTAGGTGATGATGTGACATGTTTAAATTTCCAGTTGACGGCAAATTTGGCAAACTCCTGACAAACAAAATTAGTGCCATTATCTGTATAAACTATTTCCGGAATTCCATGACGTGCAAAGTTTCTTTTACATGTCTCTATTACTGACTTAGCAGACAGATCTTTTAGTTTATCTAATTCAAAATAATCTGAGTAGTGGTCTACAGTGATTAGGTATTTATTTTGTTTGCCATTGTCTAACATAAAAAACACATCCATAGATACCAGATGAAATGGATACTCTGGGATTGCATGACTTTGCATTGGTAGTTTTTGCTGTGCTGGTAAATATTTAACACAAATAGGACAAGAAATTATCATATCTTTAATGTCTGCAGACATTGAAGGCCAAAATACTGCGTCTCTGGCTAATTTCAGAGTATTATCTATTCCAGAGTGAGCCCTATGTAATTTAGTAAGTATCTGTGGGCGCATTTTCTCAGGAATTATTATAGCTTGACGTTTCAAAATGAGATTATCATATACTGTCAATTCATCCTTGAAACTGTAATAGTATTTTAGAGCATCTGGTATGTCTCTTGTTTTAGTGGGCCAACCATTCAATACATACTCTATCAAAGTTATGTAATTTTCATCTATGCAAGAGTATTTTTTTATTTCTTCAATACAGGAATCCGCTATAGGTAAATCTTTCATGGGATCTATGTTCTTTATTATGGCAAATATTTTCTTTTCTTTTGATCCTTCAATATCTTCACATTCTGTGTAAAATCTAGACAAGGCATCTGCCAGAATATTATCTTTACCTGACACGAATTGTAATTCCAGCTGATATCTCTGAAGTAACAAGAGCATTGACTGCAGTCGTTTAGGTGCATGTAGTAATGGCTTCTTAAATATATTTAACAAGGGTTTGTGATCAGTCTTGATTATTGTTTTCTTATTCCCCACTATGAGCTGCTCAAAACGAGTGCATGCAAACAATATAGCCAATAGCTCTTTTTCAATTTGGGCATATCTGCATTCAGCTGCTGTAAGGGTCCTGGATGCATATCCCACTGGACGTCCTTCTTGAAATACTGCTGCTCCCAGGGCTGCACTGCTGGAATCACATTCAATGGTCAATGGTACATTCTTATCAAAATATTTTAGTGTACCTGTTTCAGTTATTAAGGACTTTAATTTACAAAATTCTTCATTTTCTCGTTCTGTCCACACCCAATCAGAATTTTCATGACATAAATGTCTGAGGTTTGTGGAGTTAGCGCTAAGGTTTGGAATGAATCGACTTAAATATGTAACTATTCCTAAGAATCTCTGCAAGTGTTTTTTATTCTCTGGTTTAGGTATATTTAGAATGGCTTCTATTTTAGAAGGATCTGGTTGAAGCCCACCATTGGTAAATATATGGCCATAATATTTAACAGAAGTTTGCAATAACTTCATTTTGTCTTTATTGAGTTTGCAGTTGTGTTTCACTAGTCTTAGGAACAGATTTTCTAGTTTAATGTTATGGTCATTGATGGCCTCCTCAATAGAATCCCCTATACCATACACCAAGATGTCATCAACAAGTATCTCGACTTGTAACGTGCAACCGTGTATGATAGCAAGCTGTGACGGTTGTCAGTCACTTGGGTGTGAGAGCGACTTGACGGGCTCGTAAGAGTCGTCCACACTTGATGTCATGCACCGCACTAGCTAGATTAGGTAGAGAATCTCAGGAGGTAGGTACTTTCAGGTTTTCAGCTGTCACCATATAGTGCTACTAGAAGAGGGCGCCACATAGTTTATCACTCAAAACTATGAAAGAGTTTATATAGGAATTACTTACAGGTGAGAGAAATGTAAACAAGTTTAGTGTTCAAACCGAATGGTATGTATAATCAGTACACACATTCTCGGCTTATACAAAGAAATAAAATACCTTAATGTAGGCTTAATGCTAGCATGCAAGTCACAATGTTTTAGGCAGGGCTTTCTACCTAGAGATTTACACTATGTCTCTGACCGAGGACGGATAAGGATTAACTTTGAGTTTAAAAATAAAATATCAGATGAGGCCGGCTTAGCGCCTTAGTTTAATCTAACGTGAATTGTGTTTGTGTAAAGCTTGTTACGACTAATAGCACTAGCAAGATATTTCGTAACACTACGTTGACACGTGGCATGTTCAAGAGAACGGAACAAAAGTTACGGATGGATATCACCTTAAAAGATTGCGGCGCCAGCATGCAGACCCTCTGCCTGTCTCTCCTCGGTCCACGAAGCCTCAAGAAGTGACTCCGCGTCGCGGTGACTTCGGTGGGGCATGCAGAGACGTCAGCAAAGTCTCGCGCCACGCCCTTCGACCGCTCAATTGCCTATGTTGGCCCGCCGGTAGCGGCCAGCACAACAATCACTGAAAACCACAAAACATTTAATCCTCGAACTACAACCTCGCGTACGACTTTTCAACGCAAACTCTTTGAACACTACGTAAACGAAATCCTGCTCATCTCACCTGGCAAGAATACAAGCCTAGGCTTGGTGACGGTCCACACGCGACCACGATGTCCTCACTTCATTTCGTTAAAAAATGTTAAAGTTAGGCTGCGACAAAAAAACAACAGATTTCGTTAAGATCGGCCTTGTAACCGCAAAAATAACACGATCACTTGATTCACGACAAACTTCGACGCACTCACCTTTTGTTCACTGTGTCGTTGCAGTTATTTTCAACGAGATGCGTTTGGGTCTAAGCACCCATCTCTAAATTATAAAAAAAATGGCCGAAGCCTTAGCGAGTGCCCTCAGAGATACGTGTGCACTGCTCACGGCATCCTGACAGAGAGTGACAGGCCTCACCGCTCTTTCTCCAGATGTCAAAATCCGAACGGATGCGTTCCGACGCGTTCCATCTGAAGACCATAGAGAGTATGGGCCATTTACCAAAATGCGCTCACCGCATGAAGACAAAAAATTATTCTCCAATTTTACCACGATAACTTTTAACAAACTAATAAACTGTGTAGGCTTAAAATACCTATAATGTACTAGAAAACACATTGACTATTCACCGTACCAACATTACAACAGAACGCAGCTTTAGGGCAAACCAGAAATTGACGTTATGTCACTGCTCGCCATCCTTCGCCGGTAGATGGCGCTGTGAGTCTCAAACGAGATATCTAGGAATGAAATTAACGCGTAACATTACCGCTTCAGTTAGACAAAAAAAATTTTTTTTTTTTTTTTTTTTTTTAAAAATTTTTTTTTTTTTTTCTTTAAAAAAAACAAAGTCCTAAAAACAATCAGAGACAGTGAAGTAATCAAACTCCAAATAAAGCCACCACTGAAGCACATTGCCCCTAGTTAACCCATTTGACATTTGACCTAACATGACCCCATGTGAGGTCATCGACCCTTGAACTTACATATGAGTTCATACTCAAAAAAAACTTACGATGAATGAGGTATTGGGACAGGTGTCATTGCAACACAACAATAATCTTACGCTAGACTTTCACAAGTTTCGGAAAAGAGTTCCATAACGAAATAAATTTTCCGCCGACTGTACATGAGGTTATACACGTTGACACAATGTCCTGAAATATCACAACTTCAATTAGCACGATAAAACAACATGAGTCATGGAAATAGAACTTTAAAAGAGATTCTGTCTATGATTAAAACCAGCGCTTGTATATGTTAAGAAAACACATACCTGTGATAGAATACCTATTCACTTCAATGCACAAAGCATAAATCCGACAGAATCGACAAAGACACCTTTTCCTCCCAGGAATCCTTAAATAACAACTATCAAAATAAACAAAGACAGATGTGTCTACATGACAAGAGCAGAGATAAGAAGACTTATTGTCTTTAGATAAAGCGACTATTTTATTTAGTAGCAGAATGAGATATAGATGGATCTCTAAGTTCCAAGCAGCTTAACTTAAGGTCGACAGTTACCTACTTAAACTAACGCGTTTTCCTAATCTATTTCTTATTGACATGTCCGTGAGCGTCCCCACGTCCATGATCTTGACTACGAGTCCAGTTATATTCCTACCTATACATTTACCTAACGAACTACAGTTAGCGCATATACTTATCCGTTTAAAATTTAACCCTATGCAATTTTAACTAACATTTTCGACTGGCCATTTCGAAGATGCATCCTAATATTGAGGTCGACTGTATACTCCGGGAATCTGCGTTTGAGTGCATAATAATTACTTGAAAGCAAATTACCTAGGAAAGGCTACGTTCCTATATACGACTCATTTCAGAACATTTCTTTATTTATATGAAATCCATGTTGGGCTTCACATTGACAAACGCAATGTGTACATAACGGTTCGTTTATTACCTAAATACCTACTTGGATTATTTGTTAATCAGCAGTTGTCAAATTATGCTTTATCAAAGTGCAACAGATAAACATCGGTCATCCGTCAATCATAATATGAAATAAAAGTTCATATTGACACATTGAGTTAGCTAGAAATGTTATTGTTAAAGTTTTAATTGCAAAAAAAATATTTCTGCAAATACCTAATAGCTATTCATCAGCTGTGCAAAAAGGATTTATCTTTACACGACTGTTTGGTCTGGCTGAGATTTTATTATATCTTTGACATGCCAAATACCTACAGACTTTTGACTATTAAAATCGCGAAGCTCATAAGTTACTGGAGATATTTTTCTAAGTACAACACATTTCTTAAACTTGGGAGCTAGTTTCTGAGCGAAGAATTTGCTTGCGTCGGAGAGAGGAAATTCTCTTTTCCAAACCACTTGACCCGCGTCATATTCTAAGCGTCTCCTACCCCTGTTATAGTACACTCGGCTACGTTGATAAGATTTTTGTAAACAGTCATTTACTTTCTCAAAAATAGGCTTAAGATGCGACAGCAAAGAGGAATATAAGTTCCTATTAGTAAACTGTAAATCATCACCACTAGGAGGTCCTGAGGGATACCATTCGCCAGAAAGAATGGCCTCTCGTCCACTATTTAGAAAATAAGGGCTAAAACCAGTGACCTCGTGAACAGCTGTGTTTATAGCAAACTCAATCGCATTGACCTGTTGGTCCCAGGTGCGATGATCTGCACCCACATAAGATGCGATAGCCGCACCTATGACTTTCAGGCTTCTTTCAGCAGGGTTATTCTGTGGCGTGAAACGACAATTGAAAAAGAATTTAGGTATCTTGTATTTTTCCTTCAATGACTGCATGTGTTTAGACACATACTGTGGACCGTTGTCCATAATAATGCACTGAGGAACACCATACTTCAAGATAACATTATTTTCGATTAGGCCTACGACCGTCTTCGCTAATGAGTTTCTCATCGGAAAAATACAGGTATATTTAGTGAAACAATCACATACTATCAGAATGAACTTGAAGCCTTTATAACTCCTGGGCAAAGGGCCAAGGATGTCAGTACATACAACTTGCCAAGGTCGTTGAACCTTTTTGGGGTTCTCCATAAGACCTGCCGGTGCCTCATTAGTACTCTTATAGGCTAAACAAATTTGACAATTTTTGATATACCTTTTAATGTCACTCAACATTTTAGGCCAGAAGTAAGTTTGAGCTATCCGTTTCAAAGTTTTAAAAATACCTAAATGTGCAGCGTCCGGTCTGTCATGACACTGTTTTAGTATATCTTGTCTCAGCTCACTGGGCACTACCCGTTTCCATTCAGAATCCCTAGATAATGGATTTTTGTTCCTAATACGCTTGTATAAGTTATTACCTAAAATTTTAAAATCAGGAAATTTCTGAGGAGACTTTTCGACACGGTTATATGTATCAGTGTACCAAGTGTCAGTTACGTCATTTATTGGACAGACAAGCTCAACTGTTTCAGGTGATACTGGAGCTCTAGAAAGTGCGTCCGCTATTTTATTTTCAGACCCCTTCTTGTACTGAATGTTAAAATTAAATTGCGATAGTCTGAGAGCCCACCTAGCCAAACGTCCAGTTGGTGATTTTAAGCTAACTAACCATTGCAAACTGCTGTGGTCGGTGTAAACTTTCGTCTGAAAAGGAGAACCCTCTATGTACCCTCTAAACTTTTCCAATGCAAAAATAAGCGCGTTAAGCTCTTTCTCAGAGACAGAGTGATTTCTCTCTGTGCGAGTAAGGGTTCTACTAGCATAAGCGACGGCATGTTCATGACCCTCGTCATCTAACTGAGATAGGGCACAGCCTAGGCCTACATCAGAAGCGTCAGTTGAAATTATAAAAGGTCTATCAAATTTAGGAATAGACAGGATCGGAGCTGTTACCAAAAGTTCCTTAACTATTTTAAATGCCTCGTCAGCTTCAGGTGTGAATTGGAAAGAAGTTCCTTTTGGAAGCTTTCTAGTGAGCTTATTCAAAGGAGCACAAACAGAAGAATAGCTCTTTATAAATCGACGGTACCAGGATACCATACCCAGAAAGCGTCTAAGTTCCTTTTGTGTAGAAGGTGTGGGAAAATCCACTATGGCACGTACCTTATCACTATCTGTGCGCAAGCCCCTACGATCTACCACATATCCCAAGAATTTCAAAGAGGAGCGACAAAATACAGATTTGTCCAGATTAATAGTGAGTCCGGCTTGTTTCAACTTTTCACAAGCCTTCCTTAATAAGGTCATGTGATCTTCAAAGGTCTCAGAAATTAATATTATGTCATCAACATAATAGAAAATATTATGTGCAAACTCTGGTCCAAATACCTTATCCATGAGCCTCATCATTCGGGCACTCGAATTTACCAACCCAAATGGCATTCTACAGAAATGAAAACTACCGAGCCCCGGCAAAGAGAAACAAGTCTTCTCTCTCGACTCCTTTGATAACTTAATTTGGAAAAAGGCTGCCTTTAAATCTAAAGAGCTCATATACTTGGCATTATTTAGGGAATCCAATATTTCCTGAACCCTTGGCATAGGATATGTATCCACTCTAGTTATGCTATTTAATTTTCGGCTATCTAAGCACATTCTAAGTTCACCGTTCGCCTTCGGCACTAACAAAATTGGACTATTCCAGGCTGAATTACTCTTTTCTATGATGCCCATTCGTAACATATCGTCAATTTCTTTTCGAACATATTCCCGGTGGTGAAACGGAATTGGATAATATTTCTGTTTTACAGGTAGATGATCGCCTGTATCTATGACATGTTCTTCTAACGGGGTATAGCCCAACCGATCTTTAGTAGCCGCGATGCACTCAAATTCAGATACAACTCTATTCAACTGAACCTTTTGCTGGTCAGTGAGATCCTCTAGATCATGCAAATGTACACCAGAGTCTTTCAACAAGTTTATATCAGAGGACGCCATACAAGAGCGTTTAGTTTCCAAAATGTCAGAACAAAGGTTGAATTTGGCCAGAAAATCTACGCCTAATATGAGAGGTGTATTTACATCTCTGCATACAAAGAAAGTGATATAGTGTAAGTCATGTTTGTAAGAGATAGGTATTTCTATTTTTCCCAAGACCGTCAAGCGTGCACCGTTTCCTACAGCTAAGTCTTTCACACATGCGTGTAAAGGAAATTGCAAGCCTTCATTTTGCAATAGCAAGTAAGCGGATTCACTTATCAAAGAGATCGCGGCGCCAGAGTCAGCCAACGCGTTACACTCTAAGCCTAAAATACCTACAGACAGAAATGGCCTAGGGTCACCTGCATTTTCCTTAAATAGAGGACGGTAAGAACTCTGTTTTAACGAGTCAGACATACATACTTGTGTTTGTGTAGATTGGTCAGAGACACGAGTGACTCTAAAATTATTATTATTATTATTGTTAGAAGTCTCTGACCTACTACCTAGTTTTTTGAACAAGGACAATTTCTAGTGAGGACTCCGGGCCTCTTACACCTAAAGCAGATAGTTGTAGGATATGCGTCACAATGAGAGTGATGATGATTGCCACCGCATTTTCCACAAGACACAGTAGCCCTATCTTGTCCCTGGCTAACGATACGAGGTCTGGCATTAGAAGTTGAGGGAATGTGGCTTGAGATCCCACTACAAAAATTAGGAATGACTAGCTCTCTACCAGTGTTCAAAAATCCGCGGTTTTCACATTTAAACTTTGACACTTCTAAACGCGCACAAATATTCTTAAGTTCCCGCACGGTACGTACTTCAGTTAAAGCTAGACGCGAAATGAAATAAGGGTTCATGTTGGTCATTATAATATCTAGTTGCTCCGCATCTGTGATAGGTACTGACAAACGCAAAAACAAACTTTCCATGATGTTGATATAAGACCTAATCGACTCACTCTTGTCCTGCAACCTAGCCCTAATCTGGTTCAATAGACACCGTTCATATTCTACCGGTTGGAATTCATCTTTGAGCGACTCTACAAAATCTTGAAAAGTGTTAAAATGTGACTTATTCGTGCGAAACCACATCAAAGCTTCCCCAGAAAAAAGGTGAACCGCATTCCTCAACAGTTCAGAGTCTGAAACCTCAGATGAGCACTTAAGCTCTTGCAAACGGAAAATAAAGTCATGAGGCGGTACCCTACCATCATACACAAGTCCCCATTTGAGCACCTGAGAAGTGTGCCTTTGACACACTACAGACGGAATAGACTCAACAATATTCGTGCCAGCGCCTTGAGAAGATGAGCCAGGTGTTTGATTACACTTTAAAGTTTCAATGGCATTGAACGCCTTAGACACAAGCGCTATCTTCCTAAGCCGCTGTTCAGAATTTATTAAAACCAATTTCTCTAACCTCAGAATGACATGAGATAGCTTCGACAGACACCTCCTTCGACACGACGACGATGAGTGATCAGCCATTAACACTGCATCCAGTTTTCCCTCGCAGACCTGAAATTCGTCATCGATGGACAAGCCTGAGATGAAAGTGTTCGCTTTTGTGTTATCCAGAGAAGTGCCTTTGGCAGATTTAAATTGTTGTTTTAGTTCATCTACTGTATTATTAGAATTTACTTCTAGGCCTCTCGCTTGTAATTCAAATAATAATTCGTCCTTAGTCAGATTATCCACTTCAATTTGTAAAGCCATGTTTGACAAGATATAGTAGTGTTCAACACTCAGTAAGAAAATAAAACAGATAAGTAAAAACAGCTGATTACAATATTCACACTTATCTTTTCTATTTAGAAATATACAATAGGTCTGATACCTACTTAATTATGTTAAGTGAGTTTCATATACAAGTCCGATAAAAATATATTTTAAGTCGGGTCCAGAAAATTAAAGTGTCAAGTTTGACAGTTATTGTACTAACATACAGTACATATATTGTGTCCAGTTGGAGCACTAACACATGCTTTACTCTACAAAGTAAAGGTAAAAGAAATGACACAACTCGTTGACACTAATGCTAAATATTTCACACAGTACGGTAAATATTTTTGACACAATGAACAGTAGATATCAATATATGATACAGATTATATAGTAAGAGTTTTGTTTCAGTAACAAAAGATAAGCCTCACACAAACCAAATCCAATTTCATCTGATATAGATATAAAAATAGTACCAAAAAAACACTATACAGTGAAAACCGTTCAAATTTTAACCTGGAAGCTCCACGTTGGGCCGCTAGAATGTAACGTGCAACCGTGTATGATAGCAAGCTGTGACGGTTGTCAGTCACTTGGGTGTGAGAGCGACTTGACGGGCTCGTAAGAGTCGTCCACACTTGATGTCATGCACCGCACTAGCTAGATTAGGTAGAGAATCTCAGGAGGTAGGTACTTTCAGGTTTTCAGCTGTCACCATATAGTGCTACTAGAAGAGGGCGCCACATAGTTTATCACTCAAAACTATGAAAGAGTTTATATAGGAATTACTTACAGGTGAGAGAAATGTAAACAAGTTTAGTGTTCAAACCGAATGGTATGTATAATCAGTACACACATTCTCGGCTTATACAAAGAAATAAAATACCTTAATGTAGGCTTAATGCTAGCATGCAAGTCACAATGTTTTAGGCAGGGCTTTCTACCTAGAGATTTACACTATGTCTCTGACCGAGGACGGATAAGGATTAACTTTGAGTTTAAAAATAAAATATCAGATGAGGCCGGCTTAGCGCCTTAGTTTAATCTAACGTGAATTGTGTTTGTGTAAAGCTTGTTACGACTAATAGCACTAGCAAGATATTTCGTAACACTACGTTGACACGTGGCATGTTCAAGAGAACGGAACAAAAGTTACGGATGGATATCACCTTAAAAGATTGCGGCGCCAGCATGCAGACCCTCTGCCTGTCTCTCCTCGGTCCACGAAGCCTCAAGAAGTGACTCCGCGTCGCGGTGACTTCGGTGGGGCATGCAGAGACGTCAGCAAAGTCTCGCGCCACGCCCTTCGACCGCTCAATTGCCTATGTTGGCCCGCCGGTAGCGGCCAGCACAACAATCACTGAAAACCACAAAACATTTAATCCTCGAACTACAACCTCGCGTACGACTTTTCAACGCAAACTCTTTGAACACTACGTAAACGAAATCCTGCTCATCTCACCTGGCAAGAATACAAGCCTAGGCTTGGTGACGGTCCACACGCGACCACGATGTCCTCACTTCATTTCGTTAAAAAATGTTAAAGTTAGGCTGCGACAAAAAAACAACAGATTTCGTTAAGATCGGCCTTGTAACCGCAAAAATAACACGATCACTTGATTCACGACAAACTTCGACGCACTCACCTTTTGTTCACTGTGTCGTTGCAGTTATTTTCAACGAGATGCGTTTGGGTCTAAGCACCCATCTCTAAATTATAAAAAAAATGGCCGAAGCCTTAGCGAGTGCCCTCAGAGATACGTGTGCACTGCTCACGGCATCCTGACAGAGAGTGACAGGCCTCACCGCTCTTTCTCCAGATGTCAAAATCCGAACGGATGCGTTCCGACGCGTTCCATCTGAAGACCATAGAGAGTATGGGCCATTTACCAAAATGCGCTCACCGCATGAAGACAAAAAATTATTCTCCAATTTTACCACGATAACTTTTAACAAACTAATAAACTGTGTAGGCTTAAAATACCTATAATGTACTAGAAAACACATTGACTATTCACCGTACCAACATTACAACAGAACGCAGCTTTAGGGCAAACCAGAAATTGACGTTATGTCACTGCTCGCCATCCTTCGCCGGTAGATGGCGCTGTGAGTCTCAAACGAGATATCTAGGAATGAAATTAACGCGTAACAGACTCCAGACAGACCCTGTATTATTTCAGCCATCTTCATTTGAAAGTAGTCCGGAGACGATGATATCCCAAAAGGTAGAACTCTCCAACGGTACTTACCAAACGGTGTCCAAAATGTTGTCAACTTACTACTTTCAGCTGTCAGATTTAGGTGCCAAAAGCCTTTTTTAACATCAAAGGTTGAAAAGATCTTAGCTTTTCCTAATTCTGGTAAAATTTCATCAACTGTAGTGTACTGGTAGTTAGGTCTCTTAATGGCTTTGTTTAGTGGAATAGGATCCAAACAAATTCTGAAATTTTCATTCTTTTTGACAATAAGTATGTTACTTACCCATTCCGTGTGATGTTCCTCTTTTTCAATGATTCCCAGTTCTTCCAGTCTTTTCAATTCATCTTTTAAGGGATCCCGTAGAGCAACTGGAATTCGGCGAGGTTTCTGTATCACGGGAGGCACCTTATCATCAATTTCCAATTCAATTTCACCTGAAAACCTTCCTAGTCCATTGAATACTGAACTATATTTTTCTAGTATATGCTTAGTGTCATTGGACTCATACCTAACAGTTTTACAGAATCGAACCAAGCCCATTGATGTACATGCCTGACAAGAAAGTAAAGGAATGTGTGCAACATCAACAACTTGGAAAGTAATTTTATACTTTTTAGTGGGTTTGTTTGGAATTATTACTTTAAATGTAATGTCAAGCTCCCCATGTATATTGATGCTGTGCCCACCAAAACTGTATAGTTTTTTATTTGAGGGTCTCATCATATTTTGTATGAAATCCACATCAAACATTTGCTGCACATTTTTTAGGCCTATCAAACAATCATCAGCCGCTGTGTCCAAGAGACAATTAATGTCTTTCCACTGATTATTTTGGTAATATTGTAAATTACACTCCGCAAGATTTTTGTTCTTATGGTCTATTAATTTTCTTATCATAGGCTCAGATTTAACTTCACTTGTTTCTTCATATATTTCTTCAATCTTCTTTTTCTTGCAGACACTTGCAGTGTGATTTTTCCCTTCACAGTTTGTGCATGTTTTTCCCCATGCAGGACAAACTCCTTTTTTGAATATATGGAAATTGCCACAGAATTTGCATTTTTTCTTCTTTTTTTCTTCCACTTTTTGTATATTAAACCCTTCTGGTGCATTTTTCTGACACTCAGTCATAGTCTTCATCTGTATATCCATAGCCTCTGCAGCCTTGCACATGTTCACTGCTTGAGTAAGTGTCAACTTCTCTTTTTTTAACATTTCTTTTTTTAAGTTTGAGTCATAAATTCCCATAACAATTCTATCGCGCAACATCTCATCCTTTTCCTTGTAGTCACATTCTTCTATCAAGGTTGAAATGGCGCTGAAGAAAGATTCGAAGCCCTCTCCCTGGCTTTGAGTTTTCGAATTAAATACGAATCTATTATAGATTACATTTTTTAATGGCACTAGCTTTGATTTAATTTCCAAGAGCAATTGATCACACGAGGCAGGATTTTCTAAAAAAATATTGTATTTTTTTAATGCGTCCGTACCAATCGCAGTTAATAAGATGCTCAGTTTTCGTGGCTCTTGATCTGTTGGCCAGTTGTCAATTTGTGCCGCTCGCGTATAATTTTCCCAACCGGCTTTGAAGATGCGATACGCTTCTTCCGGATCGAGGTTAATGTTTAAAGGCGCCGGCCACGGAACATTTACTACCGGCGAAGATGGCGATGCACATGATGCCATTGAGGTAATTTGTTGTTGCATCAGCCTTATCATTTCACCTTGTTGCCGCACGAGTTCTGCTAATTGTGCTTCCATTGTGTTCTTTTTCACGCTGCCACCATGTTTTAATAGTACTTGTTTTTGTAATAAAACACTATTTTAATTAAATGATTTTATTTTATGACATCGCGACCATAGTATTGGCTCGCTTACCACAGACAATACAAAACCTGCAATGCCCGCTAGGGGCGTATTGCCAACACTAGTAGTCTTGGACCATATACAATATCACAATAATTCAGCTGCGATAAAACTAAAGATTCAATGAGAATTTCTCTAACTTTTTCGGTCAGGTATGTATATAGACTATGCTGATATGTAGAACAGACAGACAGAGTGGCTTCCACATTTTTATATAATACTAGATGAAAGCCCGGCTTCGCTCGGGTGAAATAAATAAGAAAGAAATAAAGTAAACATTTATTCGTGACAGTTATGCAAACGACGAAAGAAATAGTGTACAAAAATGTATAAAATAAAAATATTACAACAACGGATTATGATGAAACTTCGTATAGAAATATAAATTATATTACGCAAACGGTTAGAACTCACGTATAAATCGTCACTCCGGGCGACATGTTTCGAACTCTTCGGGAGTTCTTCCTCAGGACGAGTGCACCTGCGACGAGCGCGCCTCGCACACTGGCGATTTATACGTGAGTTCTAACCGTTTGCGTAATATAATTTTGAAATGACTCACGAAAGTTTAAATTCAAGTATAGAAATATAGTCTGTAGTCTGGATTAACATATGGAATAGGGAGTAAAAGATTACGCTGACGACGTCACGGGCAAAGGTTAGTATCTTTGCAAGTTAATCCTAAGCATTTTTATAAGGGTAGTATTTAAAGGCACATAAAAAATTTGACACCGTAATCAGTACTGATTTGTATAGCTAAAATACTAATAGTTCATTAAAATTCAGTTCAGATGTGCAATTGTAACATATTGATGTGCCAGTCAGTATTTTTGGTGCGAAGTCAGAGCTGCTAACGCGAACGAAAACAAATGAAGTTCGTGTATCTTATGGACCACTATAATTTATGGACCTCGATTACTGGCTAAAACTCGTCGTCTCGTACAACGTGTACAAAATGCATGTGCTCGTTTCTGTTACTCGATTCCACCTAGAAGCCACATTACGCCTTACTTAAACAAAGCCTCGACATTAAACATGACCTCCCGTAGACATCTCCACCTTGCATGTCTTCTGTTTGATGTATTAAAATTAAAATACAAAAGACCAGAATATCTTTACTCGAGAGTAAAAATCTCATCTTTTCACAAACATCATGGCACCAGGTCTACACGTCGATGTCTTTTGGAAGTACACCCCCACAGGACAGCTGCTTTTACGGGTAGCTTCCGTTATCTTGCAACCAAATGCTGGAATAATATTCCTCCACCACTTAGACGCTTGCCATCAAAGCAATCATTTAAATCGCACTTTAAGAAAATGCTCATGGAGAAACAAGTGGTAGGAATTCCGCATGGCTATTTGGTTGCAGACTTCGTTGTGTGACTGTACTTCCAAAAATACCCAAAACAACATCAATTCCTCTTTCCATCCACCCATTCCACCAAACACCACAGCACCACCACTTCCACTACCCACTATCGTTCTTTGAATTTACCTTTATATTTTGTTTTTTATTTTTTAAGTTATTTATTTATAAATTGACACACGTTACACGTTATTTTACATTTTTCGGATATATTCGTTCTTTTATTTATGTATGTTTGTCCGTTTGTTATTGGATATATTCTACACATATGTCTTTTGGGTTCTGACAGAATAACAGTGTTTTGCTCAATTGTGAGCAAAGCTACAAACTGAGTTGGAACCTTTTTGTCTTGCTGCAGTGCACACAAACATATTTCACTTAGATAATTAAGATAACTGTTTATAATTTATGTTTCCTTCCGTTTTCATTTGTGTGTTACGTTTGTGTTATTTTTAAGTTTCACGAATTATTATTTTTGTCTTTATTGTTTTAACTTGTGTGTATGACTGTGGTGAGCAAATAAATCATTTATCTATCTATCTATCTATCTATCTATCTCCCTCTCTGTCGAACTTGCAAAATCGAGCGACACAGAGGGAAATACACGATGTTCGTTCGTTTTCGTTTCGCGGTAGCAGCTCTCTATTATCCGCCAAATTCTATTAAGTGGGGCCCTTTACACTCAATATTATGTGTCAATATTATCGCGATTTTTAAAATTGTATGGGGTCTGTTAAACGCTTAATATTATCACAATACTGGTGTGTAAATATTATCGTGGTTTTCAAAATCGTATGGATTTTTCTTCAAAATTCATTGCACGTGATACGGATCGTGATATGAGTATATCGCGTGATAATAATAACCATGTAACAGGCCCCTATGGATGTTGCTTCAATATTCAGTATTTCGCGTGATAATAATAACAGTTGGTAATATTTTCTCCAATTAATGGAAGCTATTTAACAACTTGTTCCGTTTTGCCAAAGGTATTTCACATTCCGATACGCGCACCATCCAGGAATAGGAGCCGTCAGACCAGAGGGCCTACCGCGATCTGAAAACGAAGTATTTCCCTCTCCGCGCTCGAATATGCAAGTGCGACAGAGAGGCATATATATTTAGTTTTCGGTTGGTAGCACTTTAGTCCGAGCGCGGCGGAAGGTCGAAGAAAGTCAAAGAACATTCCGTGTGTTGTCTGTCACACATATAATTTTTTAACTTCCCATCGATTATGAACTTGAAATTAGGTGATAATGTTTATTATGAAGTATATTTTACCAAAAATATCAATATATTGATAAATCACATTTGTTTTTTAGTTGTACGGAACCCTCAGTGTGCGACTCCGACGCACTTGGCTGGTTTTTATTACATTTTGAATTTTATTTCTCTTATAGTAAAATACCCTATTCGTTTTAAAGTTGACGCCTGAGGGCCTACCGCGAACCAAAAACCAACTATATTCCTCTCTGACGTTCGAATGTACATGTGCGAGAGAGAGACAGATACTTCGTTTTCGGTTCGCGGTAGTGCCTCTAACGTCCGAGCGCGGCGAACGGCACGAGCACCACTGAGCTGAGTTATAAGATAGAGCGAGATAGGGATAGAATTTTGCTAGACGTTTAAAAGCCATAAGTCACCTAGTAGTTTGTCACAACAAAAGAGAGACGCAGCTTTAAGATGGCGGACAGACTCGGCAAACATTCAAGTGGTGTCCTTTACACGATTAATATTATCACAATACTGGGGTGTCAATATTATCGCAGTGTTCAAATTTGTATGGATTCTGCTTCAATATTCACGTGATATGAATGTATCACGTGATAATAATAACCATGTAACAGGCCCCATACATTCGCTTTGAAGGCGGTTGTTGTGACAATCAGCCTAGCTAGCACGATAGATTATACCGATACGTTTTATGTGACGTTTTGATACATTTCGCCCATATAACGTGACGGTATAAGTTATCGTGCTAGCTAGGCTGATAGGTGAATAGAACGCTTGAAAACTACAAAAACAAAACGCTGCAGACGCGGCTAGCCGAATCCACACAATGGGCGATGATGGCCCATCACCCAGAACGCAGCCCAGCAACCTGGCCAACACACCGGACGCAAACATAGTTTACAATTTCCGAACGTACCCAACCCGACGCTGTCAACCAACGAATTTAATATGGCCGACTTTTTGTCATAGTATTAACACTTTTTTAATGCAAAATACGCGACAATCCGAATTTCGCGGATACATATGTTCTACTCGAAATCGTTATTTTTATACGTTCTTCAATTTGAGACAGGTCTCGTTCGGGTCTACCGTACCCCTGCACGAAATTATTAATATAGATTATTAAATAAGGATTATATCAATAATATTATTAGTAAGGATTTGTAACTTGAATTTTCGTGGAATGGGCCACTGTTGTAATCATGATATTCATGATTTACACTACCAGCTGTAGTGGTAGCCGTACAACCCCGATTTCAGAGAAATACTGCAAATCGTTGTACAGTTTAGCCGTTTGGCACACGCATACTAGAGGTCAAAACAAAATTTTTGACCCGCAGTTCCTAAAAAATGTTCCCTTACGGGGGGAGTAATGAGACATTTTAATTTTTGTATGGAAAAAAAATTTTTTTTAGAAACCTATCGTGTGTAGTATCATATGAAAGGGCTTTTTAAGGTGATTCTAAAAATATACCACATCATTACATTTCAGCCATATTTTTTTAATTAAAACAAAAATAATTTTCGAAATATACCAAGTTTGGGCTCATCCAGACACGATATGGCTGATTTTTTTTTGAAATACAATATACCACAAATGGTACGTGATATCCTCATATCTAACCTTAAAAAAAGCAATTTTGAAAATAATGTCACTAAGTATTAATTTTTATTTTTCAATATTACAAAGTGACACAGTTCTACTTCAATACCTATTTTACGTGACTTATGGAACGGTAGTGCAGATACGGTACATAATAATCATAAAATGATACGTAGTATCCATATATCCAACGGGAAATACCTCTTTAACCCTTTAACTGCGCCTTTTCATCAGTTGGTATAGTTTGTTTAGTTTTTGACATAAAACATCAAGGTTGGACTCCTTCAGATACGATATACCCAACTAATTAGGTTAGATATCAAGATATGACGTATCACAAACGATACGTTATATCTTAATATCTAACCCCAAGAAAGCAATTTTGAAAATAATTTCATTTAGTATTTTATTCCTTCCATCAATTAATATTCATTCCTAACAAAAACGGCGTTTAGGCATAAGAAACGTGCCTACTCTCTGCATCTCTGTCTATCCCATAACTTGTATTCATTCACGCGCGGCACGTGTAGGCCTAGGGTTGTCACGCCAAAAATACTTCAATGAGGCAAAACATGTTCTACCTCACCAGATGTCGCTTAAGTACAGTGAACCGAAATTAATTAAGTGCATGTTACTTCACATGAATAGAGCGTTCATGGCCCAGCAGCGCCCGCGTACCGCGTGCGGTATGCGAGGTTAAGCAATTTCGGGCGGGGTCAGTCCTTGGGTGACCGCTTTGAGTGGTTACTAACTGAGCGCTCCCGTGCTTTGGAAGGCACGTTAAGCCGTTGATCCCGGTTGCTGTCTATGATAGCAGTCGTTAAGCCAAGTTGGAGGCCTCCGGGCGGCTTGAGAACCTCTAACAGTCAAGTTGCCCACTCACTTGACAAGCCTAATCCCAATAAGGTCTAGTTTCCCCGTCGGGTTAGAAGGTCAGATGGCAGTTGCTTCCGTTAAAAACTAGTGCCTACGCCAATTCTTGGGATTAGGTAGCGGCCCCAGGCATCCTTCAGGATGCAACTGTACTGGGAATAACGCTAGGATGATGATGATGATGTTAGTTCACATGAAGGCTAGTGTCATTATGAATAACACTATAAATTAAATTGATCTTGAGAAGGCAAAATCAATTTATTTCTTGAAAGTTTAATTCATAACTAAGCTCACAAAGCACACGTCTTTATTAAAATCTAGACACGCAGCAGCGTGTCCAGCCAAGTTCACCCCAGCCACTTTTTACCCCCCAATAACTCCAAATCTATCTAACATAAAAAAATGAAATTTGGTACATGTAGTACACAGACTACTAAGAAGATACTACGTATATGTAGTAAGATCCTTTAGAACAACTAGAACCCCAAATTTCATATAGGTTTAATAATTATTGAGATATTAAATTCCAAAAACGGCATTTTTATCACTGACTGACTGACTAGTAATCAAAAACCTAACCCACTTCCAGGTAACCTAGAAAGCTGAAATTTGGCATGCAGCTTGGTTATAGTGTGTGTACACCAGAAAAAATCAGAAAACGGTGATTTTTTATTATTTTTATTGTATATCTTTTCCGCTCAAGGGACAATGGTGTCCCGGACCTTTGGAAGGCGTGCGCGGAGCCGAAGTACCGAGGTACCAACCGAGTAACACATAGCCAACACGTAGAGGCCCTTTTGACATTATTATTATTTATGCTAGTTACCTCAGAACTCCGTCATTTATTAAACGATTTGGAAAATTCTTTTTTTGTTTGAAACGGTTGTTCGTATCGTATTCATTTGTATTGTTGTTGTACATTGTAACTTACAACTTGATAATTTTAAACACCAAGGTTATACTAAATAAGTACTTATTATTACATATACCAAACTAAAAGAAAAACTTACCGTTCACAATTTGTAGGTAATTGAAAAAAAGACACACCAACGTTCCTTCGGGTATTTAAACAACCATATACAGAATATGCGGTGCCGGTTATAGGTTTCGTGTTTTTTAAAAATCACACTATAAAATACGTTAGCGCGGTTCGTCGCGATCAAGTCGGCGGCGCGCGGCAGCGGATCACGACGGGCACGTACGCGCAGGGGCCTTTCAGCTCGAAGTACCATTTTTTCTATGGAAATGTTAGTCTAACTTGTTTGTACCAGATGTCACTGGGTGCTATCTCTGTCGCACTGGCATATTGAAGTGACAGGGATGCAGCGGTCGTGCGGTTAGTTCTTACTAAATACACAACGGCGCTACGATCTATGTGGAGTATTTCACTGGTATCTCTATCTCAGTATATATATTGTGCTTTGTGCGTACACGCTCGGACGGAGACGGACGGCGACTGACAGCTAGTTTCGGGGATTTCGAGCGTTAGGTTATTAACGCGGCGCGCTCCACCCATTGCAAGCCCCTTGCTTTTAGTGGCAATTGTTCGGAGGAACTTGTACCTCCATGCAGCAATATCATAACGCTCTATTAACAATGAGCGTTCATTTTTGTTGTTTTTGAATTCAAAGCCATTTGAAAGCAATATTTGTCTGAGAGTTTCACGAGAGCCGCGAAAACCAATGGATGCTTGTAAGTATGTCAAGAGGCTTCTTAGAGTTGGAACTTCTTTTTTTACAATATAAAATTCATTGTTCATTGACTTTGTTTCGTATAGCATCAATGTCATAGCTATCTAAGTTTGAAACGTTTTTTTCCTGATGTATTCCACCGGATTGAGTACTGTGACGAAAAAGTGTGACCGACAGAGAAGCCAAACTCGAGGATTGCATCTCGTTTTAATTAGGGTGACCAAGTACATATGTGGATATGAGGATTATTTCTAATATAGGTTCTATGTACAATGAAATTTAAACTAAATTAGGTAGTAAATAAAATAAGAATATTTTTCTAAGAAATATTTATTTTCGCTAATCACAAGTTTGTGTATCCAATTATCCATACATTGTTAAACAATATAGTCTTGTGTAATTTTTGCCTAAGCCCTACTTTATTTTCCAAATATCTTAACAAATGTGTTCTCCCGTGATGGGCCATGCGTAAATTAAAAAAAGACGAGGACGAGTTTTAATTCACCATCAACAGATCAGCACGGTGGTGCCATGATACACGAGTTCGGTAGGTAACAATACAATATAACTGTTACCGAACTTGCCGGTATCCAATTGAGCTGAAATGTAGCATACTTATGTACAGTATGCGTGAAAATTAGCATACTGTACATAAGTATGCTAAATTTCAACTCAATTGGATACCGGAAAGTAACTGTAAAATGGTTAAAAAATTGGAACGACAACTTAAGTACTTGCACAGTTTAATCACATACAGTCCAAGTTGAACAAAAGCTCATAATGATAACAAAATTGTTAAAAGATTGAATTTCAACTGACCTTTAGAAAAGGTTTTCTCACTAAACCCTTAATAACGAATATTTCTGCAAAACCAGCCCAAGTCATAGTCACCCTAATCAGTTTGACATTTGTCTTGTCGTTTTATCGTAAAATATAACAAATTGTTCCTTACCTGTGAAATGATATTCCACAATTAATAAAACTTTCACTTTTACAACCCTTTACACAACATGTTTTCACTATTTTCAACTAATTTCATCAGCCGCTTATTTTCATAATTTCAAATTTGACACCATTAACGTTGGGGATACCAATAAATATTTGAAATTACTACTATATTTATTGCAATACTAGGTTTTAGTCAGTTAATAATGTTGATATTTTATACAATTACAATTGAGGTCAAATGCAAATTATGCCTGATAAAAATGCAGTACTAGTTAGTACAAGCAAGTAATTGTTTTCAGTATTCTAAAATACCACAATATATATTTTTTTTACACTGGCAAGTTGTGCGAGTGGGACACCGCCCTCCGGTTGGTTGCTCTCGCTCGGACCGCTTTCTCTAGTCTGTCTGTCATAACAGGATATTAACTGTATTACGCGAGAATAAGGTTCAAGTTTGACTGGCTCATAAAAGTTTGTACTCAATCCGGTTTAGGTATAGATCCGTGATTCCATACCTTCATTGACAGACCCCTCATGTTTGATTATGTTAAGTGTTGACACACTTACCTTAGTGTAAGATGCAATTTCTTTCATATAACTATTGGTTTTGGGTCTTTAAAATTTTCGTTATTCTCCAACTCACATAACCAGACGTAGGAATCCGTGGGGCAAAATTGTTTGACAAGTAGGGAGTTCCAATATCGATAAACTCAACTATCGATGCTAGTTCTATATACTAGTGATCACTCAAGGGTTTGCTTGTAAAAATATGTTTTATAACTAAGAGGTCTAAAAGAGAAAAAAACTCGATACTCTTCTTCGTTTTTAATGACAATTTTATAGTTTTACTCGTTCCAATTTTTTTCTTCGCGAATGTCCCATTCGTTCCATATTTTCGGGCGTTAAGAGTCTCCGTCTTGACTGATAAATCCATTTCGGTAGCCAAATGACTTTTCAATCGCTGTGGAGGTTATAGGGGCATAACAAAATTTCATAAAGTGATCTACTGTAACCCCGTCTATTCTTCGGATGTAAAATGATTTCTTCACCTTTTTGTAGAATATTAGTTTTTCCCATAGTGTCGTACCCGGAGTTATTGTTGAAAACATTTTTAAATTTATTGTGTGTATTTTTTCCCTTTTCGTCCAAATATATTTTACATAATGTAGACTGTACTTTTTTACTATTCGTACACCAAAGTCTAACCGTTTATTCCCAGTAGTTCCGTGGCGGAACTAGTGAGACTTTTTTTCCCAATAGTTCCATTCCCAATGTTCAGTTGTGGCGCTTCGCCGGCCGCTGCCGCGGCACGCTCGCTTCGCTCGCTCGGCTCGCGCGTTGTAGGGTCACAGTTCTACTAACACTCCTCCTCGCTTCGCTCGTCGTCGTACCTAACTACCACCACTCTCTACCGTTGACGGAACTATTGGGAAAAAAAGTCTCACTAGTTCCGCCACGTAACTACTTCCACGGGACTACTGGGAATGAACTAGTCTAACGACAGATATGGCGATTGTAATTTTTTTATAGACTTGAATAATATTTAGATTTTCGACTATAAACTTAAGTTCACCCTGAATATTTTCTTTTTTTCAGTCAGCCTGTTTAGCCTAGTTGGTAGTGTCATTGCCTCCGAAGCTAGAGGTCTCGGGTTCGATTCCCGGTAAGGAAATTTGTTTCTGTGGTGAGCAGAGACATTTGTTCCGAGACTTGGATGTTTTCTATGTAAGCTAAGTATATATCTATGAAACATATCGTCGTCTAGTACCCATTTATTGAGCTTACCGTGGGACTAGTTCGATTTCGTGTGAAAAATGTCCCCTAATATTTATTTAATATTTGATTTATTTATTTAGACGTAGTACACTTGGAACATGGCAGTGTTGCCAGGGGAAACGGATGTTGCCATCTCAATTTTTTAGGCTTGGAATAAGGTACATGCACTTTACGTTGAGTTGCACCAACTTACGATCACAGACCGATCAACGTTAAATATGTGGCGCCCGCAGTTGTCACCTCATAGCCGATACAGCCTTAGGCTGTGTTGCACCTAACCGTGTAATCGTAAGCTGTGTTCGTTAAAATTTGAATGTATGGAGAGTTTGATGACAGCTGCCGGCGCCATATTTAACGTTGATCGGTCTGTGAGTGAGCGTCAGGATGACAGGACCATGATAGATTTTTATATCGAGAGGAATTCCAAGTTTTAGTACCTTTTTTGTACTATTTGGTACCTGACATCATAAAATTTGTACCTCGCTAAAAATCCAGAAATATTGAAAATAAAGTGGTCAGCCATTCTGACGTCAGGTTGACAGGACCAAGTCTAGTTCCAGGCGTTATACCGAATCAATCTTTTCGTAATTATTTAGTACCTAATTTGTACCTTAATGCATGATATTCAGTATTTTATAGACTTATTTTATGGATAAATATCTAAATCTAAAAAAATTAGGTCTGTCCGTCATCTAATTGACAGGTTATAATGCTCGAATAGAAAAATTACATTTTTAATTGTCGTAAAAAAATATTATATGCAACGTTACTTAATTAGTTCTTAAATTCTCTGGTCTTTAATAACAAAACTCGCTATGCTCGTTTTGCTACGGCGACTCTGCTTTTAGGATCCCTTATCATGCATATAATACTTTAATAGCAATAAATCATAACGTTTCAACAAAATTTAAGGTCCGGTTCAAATCGACGGACTGCGGCGCTGTGCCCATACAAAGCTTATTCTTAGTGTAACTTTTTTTTGTAAGTCTTTATAAAATACTGAATATCATGCATTAAGGTACAAATTAGGTACTAAATAATTACGAAAAGATGGATTCGGTATAACGCCTGCAATTAGGGGAACTAGACTTGGTCCTGTCAACCTGACGTCAGAATGGCTGACCACTTTATTTTCAATATTTCTGGATTTTTAGCGAGGTACAAATTTTATGATGTCAGGTACCAAATAGTACAAAAAAGGTACTTAAACTTGGAATTACTCTCGATATAAAAATCTATCATGGTCCTGTCATCCTGACGCTCACGGTCTGTGATCGTTTAAGTCGGTGCAGCGCCATATTTAACGTTGATCGGTCTGTGATCGTAAGTTGGTGCAATTCAGCCTTAATCTCTATTATTCTTCAAAGGTCTCAGCGTTGAATAAAACTCAAATATTAGTTCTTAAAATTATTCTTAATCATTATTTCTTACCCAGCACATTTTTTATTCATTTTTTTATTACTTTTTGGAGTGCTAATTCATTATTTTTTCAAAAAATTAAACAGGAAATATAGGTAGACATAAATTAATTCACTGACACAACATGGAACATCCATTATTCAACAAAATGTGACTATTTACTTCTATTTAAAACCTTGTAATATTTAAAAATGGTCTTACAACAAACTGAAAAATACGACCACACAATACAAGTAAAATACTGTAGAACATTGCTTAGATAATTCATCCATGAATTTGTGGCTAGCATTTCTAAATCGCTCTAATATTATCAATGTTACCATCACCTTGTATTACAACATCTAAACGAGATATCAATAATGCTATAAGATCGAACATCTAACAAAACTTAGGCACACCTATTCCACACTCAACAAAACACTTACAATTAATTATCTTTATTCCGGTCAATAGAATTTCAGGGTTATTCAAAATATCTAGTCACTTTTGTCAATATTTCTCTTACATACTACTTCAATTTCAATAGGCTTAAACATAATCCGAATTGTTCTTCCTTACATTTCCTATTTAACAATACAGTGTATACTCAACGACACAATACAACGCGCGTACATTTAGTCGATACAGTCGATAGGACTTAGGAGCTACCTTACTAGTAGACTTCGAGCTTCGTTTCGAAAGTGTCGCACACACGCCGCGCCGGCTACGGTGTGGTGGTGCGGTGTAAACTAGTAAGATAATGAAAACAAGAATGTTCGTCGAACGGTGTGGGTAGGAGGAAGCCTAGTCCGGTGCAGTGGTCGGCGGCAGGTGTCGTGAGGCGGCGGGTCCACTAAAGTTAGGGCACTTAGATCTAGGGCGGCCGCGGCGGCCCGGGGGTCCACCCCACTCAGTAAGGGGAGTAATACATGCCGCGCCTGTAACCTCTGCGAACAAGGCACGCCATTAATTTCTAATCCTGTCACCCTACAAGATAGATCCTAATGCGCGCATGCAAACGTCCCCAACGTGCAAACTGAAACTAGGAAGAGGAGGCGGTATTGAAAATACATATTTTATTTTCAAAAAAACTTTATTTATCATAATAGAGTAGAGTGGGTATAAATATGTTTTTTGTCAACATAGTAAAAAAATGGATCTTTGTAACAATTCTACATTGTACTTCTCACTACGAACAAAAGATGTTACGACTGACCCACATGCATACCTATCATAAAATGCACTTTTTCTTGAGGGCATAATTCATAAAAAAAAACTCTAACAAAGAAATAGAAGATGTGCTTTTCTTTAAGGAGCATCATGCCAATGCCAGTACTCAATAGCCAACTACATCCACATATGAAGCCAAACCTGAGCTGCGTTCTAATAACATTTATGTCTCTAGCACTATTATGTCGAATTACATGGTACAAAATATAAAATGCAGTTTACAACACTGAACATAAAAGGGGATAAAATATGAAGAATAGGAAGTGCAACGTGATATTGATATTATTACCCCGGTGTAATAAATCACCAGTATCCTAATAAATAGTTGTCTAATAAAATAATATACCTAATTAGTATTTTGTAATGTAATAACAACATATAGAATGTTTAACACATCTCATTAAATAATTCGATTAATTCGTCAGTGGTCAATTACATTTTTATTTGCATTAGGGAAAACATGACATCACATAATACCAATTTATCACACCCCTCGGTCCTACCAGCTAGTAAATAAATACATAAGTAGAGCACAACATACAGAAAAGAAACAATATAGCACGACAGCGATCATGCACAACCTTTATAAAAATGTAAACCCAGTCTATACGTAATTCGATCTAATAGTGCGTTGAGCGAGCGTCGGTAACCCGCAACCTGGAAACGGTACATCTTCGATAATCTAGAGCCATATCGTTTTGTGACAAGGCTCAAGTGTGAAGATGGTTTCCGGTGGGTCGGGGTTAGTATGGGTTGTACCTGCCGCGCCGCACGGGCCGGTAGCCGGAGTAGTAGGAGGAGTAGCCGCCGCGGAAGCCGCGCCCGCGGCCGCGCGCGCCGCGCGGCGGCCGGTTCGTTGACGACAGCCCCGGCTTGTTCGTGCGCTTCGGCATCACCTGATAATGGTAACACAACTCAACACGCATATTTTAACTATAAGCCCCAGCATCGACAAGCCTTTGGAGTCATAGCGGAGAGCTCAGGAGTTTTAACTTAGTATAACATCAAGACACCGTGTTATAGAGAAATACTGACTAATGACGTGACAAGTTTCTACAGTCAAACAGCGTCCATCGGTCAGCGTCATGGCGAATGTGTGACAGTAAGTTCATGTTCGCTATTCGTGCCCTTTGATTCGCGTCCGAAAAAACCGCTCCCAACGCGAATGCACGAACCGCGAGGCGAATAGCGAATGTACTGTTTACACATGCGTATTCGTTATTCGCCTCGCTATTCGTTCGAATCTATGTCTAAATGCAGCTTATTATATAAAAGTGAAAAAACAGAAAGGAATAAAAAACCAGCCAAGTGCGTGACGGCTCACGCACAGAGAAGGGTTCCATACCGACACCTCCTAATCTACATTTGAAACCACTATACAATACATTAAATAAATATTTTTTAAGAAAAAAAAACCGACTTTAATGGGGGAGGCCGGTGAAAGATTATTATACATAGATGGTGCACTCTTAGATTCCATACAATGAAATCAAAATGGCTATAAGTATGTTTATAATTAATGGTAGAAGAATAAGTACCCTCAATACCTCATGGAATCCTCCATCAGAACTCAAGCTTGACAAAAATATATCTTGTAAACCTAGCTTGCTTGACAAACATAACGCCACCACGCCACGCCAAACTCCAACTATGCGTCGTTGAATAGTTCTGTTCTGATCATCATCAGCAGTTCCACTTCATCAAATGTCACTTATTTAAATGTAAATGCTTGATTTGTTTATGAAAATACTAAAATCACTATATATATTCCTTTTACATTTGAGGAGTTCCCTGGATTCGTCATGGATCCCATCATCAGAACTCTAGCTTGACAAATGATTGTCTTGAAAATCTACCTTGCTTAACAAACACAGCAAAGAGGACAATTCGCCAAACGTGAACTATGCGTCGTTAAAGAGTTCCGTTCTGATCATCATCAGCAGTTCCACTCATCAAATGTCACAATTTTGAATGAAAATGCTTAATTAGTTCATGAAAATACTAACATCACTATATGTGTGCAGGAGTTCCCTCGATTCCTCATGGATCCCATTATCAGAACTGCGCTTTGACAAAAACGGGACCAACTTGGATATATATACTAACAATAAAAAAAAACAAAATCGGTTCACAAATGACGGAGTTCTGGAGTAACAAACATTAAAAAAAACATACAAGCGAATTGATAACCTCCTCTTTTGAAATCTTGAAGTCGGTTAAAAAAGATCGTATCTTCATAGGGAAGTCACGGCACTTACGCCCTTTTGTTTGGGCAAGACAGTTTTTCAGCAATTACTCAAAAACCGTTAAACCTCCAAAAATCAAACTGCAAATCGTTGAAAGTATTTATAATACATCATCTTGATTTTTTTCAGATTTTTAAAACTTTTACCACTTTGACAGCTAATTGACTGAAACAACGGTTGACTTAAATGGAAAAGTTTTTTAGAAACCTCTATGTCATTTTGGAAGGCCTATCCATTAATACACCACACGCCTATGTAAATTGAAAAAAAAAATGTTGACCCCCTGTTACATGTATGGGGTTTTTTGCCTCAGTTCGGAAAAGATCGGCTAACGTCGGGTGGGACCACAGAGTACAATATATATACAGGGTGTTGGCTGTAATAGGAGCAATAAATTTAAAGGATGCTTCCTTAGACCATCAGCAGTAACCTCTTGTGTCCAAAAAATATATATCTTTTTTTCAATTGGGAGAAATTTTGATCTAAAGTTATGACCTCCAAGTAATGGATCTTGGCCATAGATAACCCCCTCTAGATAGCCCCTATGGACGATTTAGTTCGAATCAAGTCACCAAAGTAAGCGGTATGTGCGGGTCGCGGGGAGGTCGGTAACGTCGCTGCCATTGGCTGTTTTATAGAACCCGCGCTTTAGTTCAACATGGCGCTCATGGCGTAGGAATGGGACGCGTTGTTTATTACCGGCTTTTACCGGTAATGCCATTCATTTTAGGTTAAGAATTTTACATAGCGTATATGCTCATCTATATTGACTTGGTATCTAGAATAATATTTTAGGCATGTTTATACAGTGTTTTGGAACACTATGCCCAGTGCGTTCCAAAACCCAGATTGCTGATGTAGCTCACACAGCCGCCAAACTTAAATGGGACTGGGCCGGGTACGTCTGCCGCATGCCGGAAGACTTGTAGGCTAAAATCACCACCAAGTGGGTCCCACAAAATTGAACACGCGGCCGACCTCGCCGGAGATGGCGAGATGAAATCGACGTCTTTGAGCAAGACTGGGAGACTTCCCAGGACAGGGATATGTGGAAGAAAAGGAGGGAAGCCTTTGCCCAGCAGTGAGACACAAATGACTGTTAATAAAATAATACATAGTGTAATGTAGTTACGGCTAAAGCACTGGTGAATGTTAAAAATATGCGGAATATTTTGACGACCACTTTGGCTTAGTTGGTAGTGGCCCTGCCTACGAAGGCGGAGGTCCTGGGCTCGAATCCCGGCCAGAGCATTTATTTGTGTGATGAACGAACACGAATATTTGTTCCTGAGTCTTGGAAGATTTAATTGAAGATCCTTACTTTGATGTGGTAATGTGCATAAATGACCTACTTACGTAGATAGTGTATTAGCTATAACATTACTGGCTATAGAACCCTGTCAAAGTTTGTATTTGAGATAGCAACGGTTCTACAGTTTGTTTGTTTACTTTTAGAAAAAGTCAGTTGATCGAAATCATTGCTTATATAAACAACACTTAATAAATTCCTTTTACATTATAATCTACTGCGTTATATTTAACCCAATAGTGGTTATGGGCCGTACGCCTGATTCAAAAATTTGAACGTTAAAAGGAAGAAATTGTTGGAGTTATGAGTACCGTCAAAATAGATCAGCTCGATCAGAGGAACTATGAGACCTGGAAAATCCAAGTGGAAGCAATTTTAATAAAGAACGATGCCTGGGGATACGTTAACGGAAGTATCGAGAAACCAGCAGAACCAGCCGAAGCAGCGAAATGGGAAATAGGAGACTCCAAAGCTAAGTCTGATCTCATTTTATCGATTAGTCCGAGCGAATTAAGACATCTGCGGGGATGTAAGACGTCGCGAGATGTATGGGTGAAGTTGCATGGCATCCACGCATCGAAAGGACCTGCGAAAAAGGCGACATTATTAAAAGAGCTGTTGCTTCATAAATTGGAGGAAGGTGGAGACATCAGAGAACATGTCATGAGATTTTTCGATGTTAAAAGCCAGTTAGCTGACATGGAGATCGAATTGAATGACGATCTGACCTCGATAATGCTTTTGTACAGTCTGCCATCCAGCTTTGATAACTTTAGATGTGCCATAGAATCTCGAGATTCCTTGCCGGATCCAGAAACGCTCAAAGTGAAGATATTAGAAGAGGAACACTCCAAGAATAGAAAAGAAAGTGTAGAGGGCACTTCTTGTAAAAGGAAAGAAACCTCCTAAACCTAAGAGCGGTACAGAGCAAGCAAATTCGAAATTTAGATACAAATGTTTTAAGTGTCACCAGTACGGTCATAAAGCCTCTGAATGTACGAAAAATAACAAGGAACAGTGTAATGATACTGTAAAGTATGTATCAAATAATAGTGATTTATCAGATATCGATTCCAATTTTGTAACATTTAATTGTATTTCAGATGTTAAAGCTGCTTACAACGAGAATGGAGATTGGATCATCGATAGTGGGTGCACGTCGCATTTATGTAATAGCGCAGGCAAATTCGGCAATACACTGTTACCTTTGTCCGGTAAGCTAAATTTAGCGACGAATTCAAGCACAAACGTACAAGGTAAGGGGACGGTAAGGTTACTTACATGTAATAATGGTTCTAAAATTTTAGTTCAATTGCCCAATACTCTATTTGTACCGGATTTACGATGTAGCCTAATTTCAGTAGCAAAAATAACTGATCAGGGGTTTAGTGTTACGTTTACGGATAACATAGCTAGTGTTAAAGATAGCCATGGAAACACGAAACTTGTGGCTAAGCGTAAAGGTAATTTATATTACGTGGAGGAACATTGCGATAGAGTGTCAGCGATTTCTGAGAAGAAGGTTGACGTGTGGTTGTGGCATGAGCGTTTAGGACACCTAAATGCGAAGGACCTCGTCCGAGTTTTAAATAAATCTGGCATGAATGTAAAGATGACAGATGTGAGTGAGTTGCATAATTGTGATATTTGCATGAAAGGAAAAATGTGTATGTTACCTTTTTCTAGTTCGAGTGGGCCATGCAGTGAAAAACTGAGAATAGTACATTCTGATGTGGTCGGGCCCATGAGACATACGTCAATAAATGGAGCAAAATATTTTGTTACGTTTATCGACGATTGTACAAGATGGTGTGAAGTATACTTCCTTAGCAAGAAGAGTGAAGTTTTCACTACATTCAAAGTATATAAGAACCACGTAGAGAACCTGTTAGGACGAAAGATAACGTACCTTCATACGGATAACGGAGGTGAATACTGTAATCGAGATTTCGATGATTACTTGAAGAAAGAAGGAATAGCAAGAAGATTGACAGTTCCTGGCGTACCTCAACAGAACTCTGTTGCTGAGAGGAAGAACAGGACATTGGTGGAAATGGCGAGATGTCTGCTGATTTCGTCAGGACTTTCTCCAGGTTTCTGGGCAGATGCTGTCGCGACAGCGTGCCATATACGAAACCGTTGTCCGACAAGAAGTCTTGAAGGAGATATACCCTTTGAGAAGTGGTTCGAACGACCTGTCAAACTAGACTACTTACATAAGTTTGGGTCGAAAGTACACGTGTTGGATAAGTCAACGGGGAAAGATAAGTTCGCGCCACGAGGCTTGGAAGGAATCTTTGTTGGATATCCTAGAGATCGAAAAGGTTACAGAGTATGGATGCCTAAACAACGACAAGTTATCATGTCAAGAGATGTCAAATTCCAAGAAATGAAGAGTCAAGAGAAAGAAAGTATAAATTTGCAGATTGACATTGACCCCTTCAGTATTACGCAAGAAAACTCAATAAATACTTCGAATCAACCTGTGACAGTGGAAGTACAATTTCATCCTACGCCATGTCATGAAAATCCAATTGTGCAAATCTCTGATCACGAGGGTGAATGCATAGACCAGATTGCTGAACCTGAGGGAGGAGATAAAGAACTAGAAGTATCCGTTGAAGCCCGTCAAATGACAGACGATCCAGACATTGTCGCAGAGCCATTTCAACAAGATCCTCATCAAGATGACGTTCCTGTTGATGGGGGGAGGACAATGAAGAGAGGTCCAGGTCGACCGCGGCTGGAGCGAGGTCATGTGGGGCGCCCACGGAAAATATATCACATGGTTGACGTAGAGCCCGAAACATCTACTGAAGAAGGCGTAGAGTCGACTGAGGAGTATATTGACTGTCAGGATTTTGTTGGAGTCGCAGAAATTACCCTTAAACAGGCTTTATCTGGTAATGAGAAAAAGGGATGGAAAGACGCAATACTTTCTGAAGTTAAAAGTCTAATCAAGAATGACACCTTCGATATAGTTAATAAACCTAAAGGCCGAAATGTCGTAGGTTGCCGTTATATATTGACAACAAAGCTAAATGTAGACAAGACTGAAAAGAAGAAAGCCAGGCTCGTAGCAAAAGGATTCAGTCAACGTCATGGGATTGACTATCAGAACACCTTTGCGCCTGTTGCCAGACTTGACACCGTAAGATTACTAGTTGCACTAGCAGCGGAACTCGATCTTGAAATCCATCAGCTGGACATCAATACGGCGTACTTGAATGGTTTATTAGAGGAGGAGATTTACATGAAGGTGCCAGATCTTCTAGAAGAATGTTTGCAAGATCTCATACATTCGGAACAACCAGGTTCAGCTATACATGAAAGAGCCAGCAAGATATTATGTGATCTGAAGACTGGGGGCGATGTGTGCCGACTGAAAAAATCGTTGTACGGGCTCAAACAAGCTGGTCGTCAGTGGAACATCAGGCTGGATGAGCAGCTGAAGCGCATGGGGTTACAAGCCTCATTAAATGAGCCGTGTCTTTATTTCAAAGACATCGATTCACAAACAAAACTCTTTGTATTAGTTTATGTTGATGACATTTTAGTTGCATCGCAAAGAGGTGAATGCATCGAAAGTTTCAAAAAGGAACTGGCCGCTAAGTTTGAATTTAAAGATTATGGCGTTGCGAAATACATGCTAGGCATAGAGTTTGACAAATGTGACATTGGCATAAAATTGTCACAAGAAAAATACATTGATAATTTATTAGTTAAATTTAAAATGGAACAATGTAAACCTATATCTACACCAATGGACGTGAAGAGTAAGATGGTTCAATCTACCGAAAAATGCAGTGAAATTGAGCAGTACCTGTATCGCGAATTAATCGGTTCTTTGATGTATCTATCTACAGGAACAAGACCTGACATCACGAATACCGTGGCTATTTTAAGCCAATTTTTGGATTGTCCTAATTAGTCTAGTCATTTTACGGTTTTGAAAAACATTAATTAATAATAGCCTGGTTTTTTTTTCTCCATTATAAATACATATTCTAAGATACTATATTTATGAATCCTATAAACTTTCCACCCGGAAGTAGGTACAAAAAAACATCGTCAAACAAACGCCGATTTTTTAAATTAAAAATAATAATACTGGTTTTTATTTGTCAACATAACAATATTATTGTTTTTAACTAGTGAAAAGTGAAATCCGTCAAATTATTTTCACGTAAAGCCGGTAAATTAACAAGATGCAAGGCTTAGGTGAAAGATGCCCTAAAGCGATAAAAAGAATTCGTAATAAGTAGTACTGTGATTCAATTCTCATAAAAAATATTAATGAAACAATCTTCCCAAAAATCCTATTGATTTTTATTTTGGTTGTATATGCGTATACATTTACTCCGATAAACTATTGGGAAATATGTTTATAGAAACAATTTATGTCTTAGTTTAACATAATAATATAGATCATTAAACTAATACACAAATCCTGCAAAAAAAAGTTTACGTAAAGCATAATCCACAGTTAAATAGTCCTTTTTAATATGGCAGCTGAATATGAACTCTTTACGCTAATAATTAGGATCACATTCGCTCGCACTGGCGCGCAACGAGTGTTTCGAGGCGTTCGCATTCAAGGCCGCGCTTTTCGGGCCCGACGACACAAGAAGATAGATATTAGATACCTATAAGTATTACCTACGCATATAATTTGTATCGTTTCTTACCGCACTCTTCAAAGTAATGAAGAAATGACTTTACTTTGTTATTATATTATTATACCTACGTTTTTATTGTAACCCATCAAGAGAAGAGCCCTTTTAAACCTTTCCTAACGTATCTAAAATAAGTGACTAGGCTCAATTGAGTCGTTCTCTGAGAAAATGGACATAAATGCGATTGGCGCTTACACCATTCATTACTAATGATGCGCTAGTATAATAGCCAATGATTCACGGCGTAATAATGGCGTAAGCGGTAACGCACTAATAATGTATAAAAATAAACATTGTAGTAAAAAACAAACCAAGAATTTTATTACATCAATATTTTTTGATGCCATCATAATTATTTAGTGTCAGTAATATATGTCATTACCAACATTGACAACAAATAAAGTCTACTATAAATAAAATAGCTAGAACAGTTCCTAGTACGAGATCCAGCTGCAAATCTAGACACGCGGTAGCGTGTCCAGCCAAGTTCACCCCAGGAACTGGCGGACAGCAGCCGTGTGTTATTTTACACGAATCGTTTGGAGCCACTTTTGACCCCCCAATAACTCAAAATCTATCTAACATAAAAAAATAAATTTGGTACATGTATTAAGATCCTTTAGAACAACTAGAACCCCACATTTTTTAAATATAGGTTTAATAGTTATTGAGATATTAAATTCCAAAAAACTGCATTTTTACCACTGACGGACAGACTGACTGACTAATAATCAAAAACCTAACCCACTCCCAGGTGACCTAGAAAGCTGAAATTTGGAATGTAGGTTGGCAATTGTGTGTGTACACCAGAAAAAAACAGAAAACAGTGACTTTTTATTAGTATTATTATTATTTATGCTAGTTACCTCGGAACTCCGTCATTTATTAACCGATTTGGAAGATTCTTTTTTTCTTTGAAACTGCATACTTGAGGGGTGGTCCCATAGTTATCAGGTAAGAATCTGATCATAGGGTCCTGGAGAAATCAACTCTTTAAATATTTGTGGTGAACCTATAGCGATTTGGGTATTTTGTATAGTAACTCGTGCATTCGCTCTTAAAAAGCACCATTTGGCGAAGATTGACCGAATGTAATGATATCCCATCAAAAACATAAATTGCCAAAAGCCTTAACTTGGCAGTTTTCTATGCAGTTTGTAATAATACCATAAAAATTGTTGGATATTTAAGAAAACTATTATATTTATTAGTATTATATTTAAGAAAACTGCTTGACTCAAAATGCACTAAGCCGCAGTAAATTAGTTTTACTGTAAACAGTCTAACGTATGCGGAATGAAATTTGCACAAAATTTGGATACAAAATTTTAGGTGTAAATGATTCTATATTTATAACTTGATATTATCTTTTGTTTTCTGTAATATCTGTCAAAGTGTTGTACAAATCATTCGCATGTAAGATTTGTGTAAAAAAATTATGGCAAATCTCAAAGAAATGCGTCGAAAAAACCATGTGTGATTTTCGCAACACACATCCAGACTGGCCGAAGTCGAGGATTGTTAAACATTTTATAGAAATGGGGGAGAGCCGTAGGACGGTTTATAATATATTGTCATCCTATTCCCTTCGACATAAGACTACTAGAAAATCAGGTTCGGGCAAAGTGTGTTTTTTAAGCCGATCTTTGAAAAGAAGCCAACTAAAATAAATTACGGCGGGTCGGGTAGTGAAATCCTACAGAGAACTAGGATTTTTTTGAAACTGTGATCGCAAAACAGTGAAAAAGTATCTACATGATATGGGCATTCCGAAACGAGCAAGAAAAGTAAAACCCATCGTGTCCGAAAACCAAAACTTACCCAGAAGAAGAGTCTTACAACTTTGGTCAAAAACATATTCTATGCAAAAAATGATGTAAAGTGCATTATGGACGATGAATCCTATTTCACTTTAGACGGCAATGAATGCCAGGGTAACATTTATTTCCAAAACGCCAATAACCCGAGTGAAGAATCAGTAAAATATGTGGAGCAAACTAAGTTTCCAAAAAAGGTTTTGTTATTAATTGCAATTAGCCCTCGTGGCATGTCGAAACAGGTGTTTTTTGAATCTGGGTTAGCAGTCAATGCTGAACGATACATGCAGGGTTGTTTCCTGATTGTACGTTACTTTATGAAAACACATCACAGAGGAACTAATGTTGTGTTTTGGCCCGATCCAGCATCTAGCCATTATTCAAAAAAGACCCTGGCTAAAATGGAGGAGCTAGGAATCCCATAAGATTCAAATCCGCCTAACGTACCACAACTTCGCCCGATCGAAGATTTTTGAGCCAATCTAAAAAGGCTTGTTTATGCGAATAATTTCCGGCCAAAAACTATACAGGCTCTAATTCCAAAACAATAATAAATTAGAATTAAACGAAATGCCAACATCGACTTACACAACAGCCATGGATAAAGTGCCAGCAAATTTTCGAAAAGCAGCACGCAAAGGCCAAATTACTTTTTACATTAAATTTTGTTAATAGATTGTTTATAATAATTTTTAAGAAAAAAAAACCGACTTCAATGGGGGAGGCCGGTGAAAGATTATTATACTTAGATGGTGCAATCTTAGATTCCATACATTAAAATAAAAATGGCTATAAGTATGTTTATAATCGTAGAAGACTAAGTACCCTCAATTCCTCATGGAATCATGGAAAAACCTTGCTTGCTTGAGAAACAAAACGAAGAGAACAAATCGCCAAACTTGAACTACGCGTCGTTGAAGAGTTCCGTTCTGATCATCATCAGCAGTTCCACTTCATCAAATGTCACTTTTATGAATGAAAATGCTTGATTAGTTCATGAAAATACTAAAATTACTATTTGTGTGCCTTTCACATTTGAGGAGTTCCCTCGATTCCTAATGGATCCCATCATCAGAACTCGAGCATGACAAAATCAATCGTGAAAATAGAACTTGCTTAACAAACACAGCTAGGAGGACAAATCGACAAACGTGAACTTTTCGTCGTTGAAGAGTTCTGTTCTGATCATCATCAGCAGTTCCACTTCATCAAATGTCACATATTCGTATGATAATGCTCGATTTGTTGATAAAACACGAAAATCACTTTATGTTTGCCTTTAAGATTTGAGGAGTTCCCTCAATTTCTCATGGATCCCATCATCAGAAATCGAGCATGACAAAAATTAATCGTGAAAATAGAACTTGCTTAACAATCTCAACTAGAAGGACAAATCGCCAAACGTGAACTTTTCGTCGTTGAAGAGTTCTGTTCTGATCATCATCAGCAGTTCCACTTCATCAAATGTCACATTTTTGGATAAAAATGCTTGACTTGTTGATAAAAACACAAAAATCACTATATGTTTGCCTTTAAGATTTGAGGAGTTCCCTCAATTTCTCATAGATCCCATCATCAGAACTGCGTTTTGACAAAAACGGGACCAACTTGGATGTATATACTTACAATGAAAAAAAAAATTCCAAATCGGTTAAGTCGGTTAAAAATACATAACATTATCATTATATTAAACATTTTTTTATAAGGTTACAAATATTGGGCAAATTTCATTCCGCATACGTTAGTGCCGGACTTGGCACCATTTCAGAGAATCTACGGAACTTGACACCCATTTAGATCTCAATTCTTTTGTCGGTGAAGACAACAACCAAGCATGGCATATTCTTAATATTGAACTTGGCTCCCATTTTCACATTTATGTTTTTGATTGTATAACTGTACCTCAGCAGGAACTGTTATTCATTAAATTATGAAATGAGTATCAAAGAAAAATAATTTAAAGTAAATTAGCCTTTATGTCAGTTAAATGAGTTCACTATTAAAGTATTGCATATTACCTTGATAAAGAAATAGGTAAGACTAGAACTAATAAAAGACGGTTAGTTCGTGTCGCGAATGGCTGCGATGCGTGCCATGCGGTGCGGTACCTACGATACGAGGCGGCTGGCGGTTATTTCCCTGCCGCTGCCTGTGGGCTGCGACCGACCAATCACGTTAACGCTGCGGCTCGCGAGCGGCATTTTTAAAGCTAAGTTTACGGGTGGTTGTAAATAATTAGTTGCAATGTATTTTATAAAGCGATTTGTACATTATTCAATGAAAGAGTGCTGATAGTAAAAATCCCAAAACTTACTGATCAATTTGCATATTTTTTTATTGCCAAATAGAAATTACCCCCTAAAACCCACCCTCCGTTGTTGTTTATTAAACGATTGGTATGCAAGTTTGATGTCCACTATAATTAATAAATAAAGAAGAAACTTAAAGCCAATTACTATTTTTAGTCAGGCTAATATGGTAAATGAAAAAAATGTCAGGGGCTAACTAAATATAAATGTATCATTCCTTAATTTTATTCAAGCGATTTTTCATCAGTAATACAAAGCAAATAATAATTTAACAAAATAAATAAATAAAAGTTTATTAACAATTTAAGCCAATTTATAAGGAATTTATTAATTTTTAAATATTTATTTAAATATCTAAATGACTTATATTTTGTCGGATTATATCTCAACATCATAACTAGAATTATGATATATCCGTTACGCAGGAAAACTGGGCTATTATGAATTATTTCCATTTCGCCATACTAGCGGACCGTAAAATGACTAGACTAAATAAACAATGTTGGGATGCAGCGAAACGTGTACTACGGTACCTAAAGCATACGAGAAAGTATGGACTTATATTTACGAAAACAGGTAAGTCATTGCAAGGTTACTCAGATGCCGATTGGGGTGGATGTTTGATTGATAGAAAATCTTACTCGGGTTATATTTTTATGTTAGGTGGTGGATGCGTGTCCTGGAAATCACAAAAGCAAAAGTGCGTCTCAACTTCTAGCTGTGAATCGGAATACGTAAGCTTGGCATCATCAATGAAGGAAGCGATCTACCTAAACAATTTGCTTACTGAAATTGGGTTACGTAAGTTTGCACCATTATCTTTACATGTAGATAATCAGGGGGCGATTTGCCTTGCCGGTGATCCAATGTTCCATTCTCGGAGTAAACACATCGACATAAGGTATCACTTTATAAGAAGTGTATTAAAGAGCAACAAAGGCATTGAGTTGAAATATTTGTCAACGGACTCGATGCTTGCAGACATTTTAACGAAAGCTTTGCCTAGAGTGAAGCACTATACGTGCATGCGTGGTTTAGGCATTGCTTGTTGATCGTTTATTTATTATAGTTGTTCTTTGATATTACTTTGCTTTATATACGTGTTTTATTGTATTGTCGTTTATTATGAATATACACATTAAGGGGGCGTATTGAAGATCCTTACTTTGATGTGGTAATGTGCATATATGACCTACTTACGTAGATAGTGTATTAGCTATAACATTACTGGCTATAGAACCCTGTCAAAGTTTGTATTTGAGATAGCAACGGTTCTACAGTTTGTTTGTTTACTTTTAGAAAAAGTCAGTTGATCGAAATCATTGCTTATATAAACAACACTTAATAAATTCCTTTTACATTACAATCTACTGCGTTAAATTTAACCCAATAGTTTTCTATTCAAATATTTATTTATCTATATCAATAAGTACAGTAAAACCACAAATATAAGTTACATTGGCAATATTCGTTGACACTAGTCCTCATAGCTCACTAAGATGATTCGAAAAAAACCCAATTGCAATGGCTCCATCTCTAACCAATTACGAGATCCTTTATACTTCTTCGAATGCCAGCATAGGGTCCACCTCGTGATACCAGTCCTAATTGCTCACCAAGACGATTCGTCAAAACCCAATTGCAATGGCTCCTTCACTAACCGATTCCGAGATCCTTTATACTTCTTCGAAGTCCAGCTCGTCCACCTCGGGACACTAGTCTTAATTGCTAGGGAAATCCATGTCCTAGTGGTAATACTGTTACTAATTTGTTATTTCATTAGATTACTCGATTTTACATAGCAATAAATATGACACAGCCGCTTAATAAACTTCATATTATACTATTTCTAAACTAAATATTCCATTCAACTACACTGATTTGTACCCGTATCGTACCTATACCGTATAAATAAAATAGATCGAGACACTAATTTACTACATTACTACTTTAATTAAAAGAACACTGGTAACACGGACAATTTAATGTCAAAAATGTAAAATAACAAATAACCTTTTCCGATAGAAATTCAATATTAAAATGGTGGAACAAAACACGGACGAATACATAATTAATTGAAATCGGGACTTATACGGTAATGTCGAAAGCGTCACTGGCACATCACTAGCCCGAGCATGTACTTTCGTCAGAAGGGAGAGTATCTTGACATTTGAATTGGTTGGAAAGGGACAAGAATACTTCAGTACTTCTTAATGGCTAGTGTAAAATGAACTCCGCCTGGCATAATAAAATATGCCTTTTGTAATTAATTTTACTTCCTGTGAAATTTTATTTCGTCATTCTTGTAGTTTGCTGTTCGAGAGCTTTTCCTACACAACAAAAAACCATTTCTAATGGATGAAATCGATTATTAATGCTAATTTATTTGACGTACGTATACGTATAGATCGCGAACCTGGACGAGTCTGACTTGAGAGCGCGAGGCGTTTCTGCTTACATGTACTAGTGGTACATAGGTGAGGTGACCGCACGTCGCCCTATAATCTCCATCTAGAGGGGGTTATCTATGATCTTGGCACTCGGAGATTATACTAAGAAGGGAAGACTTTTTACGATACCTCAAAAACAGCTTACCGATGTCCGATATAGTTTTCATTGAAAGTCCTTATTAGGCTTTACTTTCATAATTTTTTCACATTTTTTGGACCCATAATTTCAAAAGTTAGAGGGGGCGGGACGCAATTTTTTTTCTTTTGGAGTGAATATTTACGAAAATATTCACTTTATCAAAAAATGTTTGATGAAGAACTCTATTGATTTTGAAATACCTGTACAACAATACCCCAAACCATATGATTAAAGCAAAAAAAAAAAAACTCACTTTTTGTTTAGGGGACAGAGGTACCCTTAAAACAATTTTTTAGTTAATTTTAAGACTCAGATTTATTGATTTGTATATCCATGCCGAATTGTAGCTTTCTAGCACTAACAATCACAGAGCAAAGCATCGGACAGACAGACAGACGGAAATGGCGAAACTATAAGGGTTCCTAGTTGACTATCCGTAGTCAACCCTAAAAAAAAAGTTCTTTTACCGTACTGCATTACAAATGATTCATTATAGATGATATTTCCGTAAGTTGATAGAAATCGATCAAATTGATGAAATTTGTAACAAAAATAAAATACCGTTACCAAAAAACATAGAAACATCAGGATAAATTACAAAAGGATGAAGTGTGAATTTACCTTTACCGCAGAATATGGAAATCCAGTAGCAATTTGGCAATAAAATCGATTCGATTAATCATTCACCATTCATCAATACTCATTCTAAATATGACAAACAATTCGTCATAGCCTTTGCACTACATATGTCAATGGACAACTGTAAAATATGTGAATCTGTACATAACAGAGAATAATGCCTTAGGAGTTAGGGTTATCTGTAAATTACACTGAATTAAAGGATTTTGATATAGGATTAAATGGACTCACCTTTATCTGACGCCCCCTAAATAATGACTCGTCCATGGCCATGGCTGTCTGTACACTGTCTTTGTCACCAAATTCTATGTACGCAAATCCTTTAGGATGTCCATCAAATTTATTACATAATATTGTAACCCTGCAAATTGAGCACAGTTATAGGTATGAGCACTTCTTATATTTTCACAACTCATATAAAACTTTAAAAGGATCTGAGCACATATGTTTTGTTATGAAATTTCTAAGTACACAAATTCCAGATAGAATACTCTTTAAACTTCAAAATGCCTTCTGTAGTTGTCAAGTAATAAATTAATAGGATATATTAATTGCACATGCTGCGCCGACCCCAAGTAAATGGGAAAAGGGCACGCGAATGATGATTAATTGCCCATGACTGGTACTTGTGGCCAGTTCTCTGTGAGCTGACCTGTAATAGGCATTGTACCCTAAATCAAGAAATTAAATGGGTATAATTGTGTCTATTTTCGAGTCTTATGACTCTTATGAAAATATCCATTTTTCCTTAACAAAAAATCAGTATTCTATTCTTGTGATGGTGTGATGGGTTGTTTGAAGGTAATGTTAATAAAATAAAAAAAGCAATAAGAATATAACTTCACCTATTAATGGAGCCGCAGCCATGAAAGTGCTGCTCGAGTTCCTCAGCCGTGGCCCCATAGTCCACGTTGCCCACATACACTGATCTGTTGTCAGCCTCTATCTTTTCCTCAATTGACATGTTGAGTGGGCTTGCTACAAGAGAACGTTGAAGTTAATATTTTTGATAAGCACATGCTGCTTTTTAGATATTTAGGTAAATACACCCCTAATACAAAAAATATATTTAAAAAATTGAGGGACAATGTTACATAAATCGACCTAGTATATACTAGACGACAATATACATACTTATATAGGTAAATACATACTTAAATACATAGAAAACATCCAAGACCCAAGAACAAATATCCGTTCCAAATGCACAAATAATGCCCTAGCCGGGATTCGAACCCGGGACCTCTAGCTTAGGTAGGAGGCAGTGTCACTGTGTGTTAGGCTAAAGAGGCCGTCAAAATTTAGTAGCAACCCCTAAATAATATTAAAAAAATAAATTTAAAATTACAGGCTGGTTTTACACCTTATTCAACATTATGAAAGGATTGATATTTCAAAATTTCCTTTTTAAGGACTTTCCTAATATTGGTGCTGTTTTGGGTCACAAGAAGGTGTTATATTGATAATGATTCAAAATTATTTTAATTATAGATTTGGTGCATGACTAAAAGATTTATTTACTGAACATCTTGGGGTCAAATGCTTACCTATCGTATAAAAAAAATCTCTCATTGAAATAATAAGCGGCAAAGTGCGCGCCGGGCCACGCGCAATGTTGGGTTCTGTAGCTGTCCACACGTGACATTAGGCGGATTTAGACGTGTGCGCCGCCGGCCTTTTTTGCCCCGCCGCCGCCGGCCTTTTTTGCCACGCCGCCGCCGCAGACAAATGATCGACGTGAAATCGGCGTAGCCTTGACTGAATGCTAAAGACTATTTTTATCAGATAAAGGAGAACAAAACTGTCATCATATCATGGCTTTATCTGGGCCGTTTTAACCATACTTCGTGTTTTCATAAGTCTTAAGACTTGAAGAATATTGTTTTGAATAAATCAATTACAGCAAAATATTTCTGTCAAGGTTATTATTTTTATTAAATCACTATACTGTAGCTGATAAAAGTAAATAGAGTTTATTTAAATTGGCTTTCAATATTTTTGATTTAAGCCTTTAACTGCGGTGGTCTCTCTTAGGTGCCGGCACGAAACGAAAAACGCCTTTTTCATTAACAAGTTAATGTGACTGGTAGAAAGAAAGTTAAGGCAGCGGAACGACAAGTTGTATAGCAAAATGTCGATAGATGTTTCAACTACTGCACAGACAATACTGCAACCTTATCACCCTACGATGTTCACGATACGGGTGATTATTAGGTATGAGGTAGCCTTTTCTTTCAATTTTGATTACTAGATGCTCAAACTATGCTTTAAAATTATCCATTTACCAGATAGACTATTGGAATCACTTGTTAAAGTTTATTTCACACGTTTATTCATCAAAATAATTGTTTTTTTTTGAGAAAGTTTTAGAGAACACCGTAACAAAATTAAATTTCGTACGAAAACTGCTAAAAGGGAATGCTATGTCTTTTATCAGTCAATAGAAGTAAGTTCTTCGAGTCTGGCTCTAAATACTCCTGATTAGTCTTTTTGGACAAAATTACCTTTTATGAACACACAATTTATAGCTAAAAACCTCCCGTAAATACTACATAAAAATAGTTACTCACAAGAGCTACTGAAAGAGAAGCAAGAGAATCCCTGATGAAAACTTTCGTGACTCGCGGGGTCATTATGTAGGTGTAGCCGACGCAATAAATGGCAAATAACATAAAATATTGGAACGCAGTTTAAATAATACCTATGTATTTTTATTAATGAAACTATTGTCAAGTAAAATAACCAATATATTTGTAGGTATATATTTAAAAAAAAATATGAAAAAATCGAGTATATAGCCGTCGTAGCAAACATAAACACACGAGGTATTGTGCGAAAATCTGCCTGCGCCCCCCTTGGTAAGCATCTAGAGCCAAATAATAATAACAAAAACAGAACCCTTATAGCCACGTCATGTCCGTCTGTCCGTACGTATATCTATACGTCACAATAGCTTTACTCGGAAACATTAAGATGAACATAAATTGCATTCAGTATTCTTCACCAATCATCAACGTGTCGACATCAATCGATTCGTAAATCCTAATAATGACCCCCACGCTCTCCTTACTTATAACTACAAACGCGCAAAGATATATAGAATCATCATCATATGGTCCGAAGGACGTCCACTGTTGGACGTAGGCCTCCCCCAAAGAGTGCCACAATGACCGGTCTTGCGCCACTCGCATCCAACGGACGGACCTTTACCAGGTCATCAGTCTACCTTGTGTGGAGCCTGCGTACGAAACGGTTCGTAATGCCTCTTAAAAATATCTTATAGACATGGCTCCAAAGTTAGATGGGTCGGTAGTTGTTCATTACAGCGTTGTCACCCTTTTTGAAGAAAATCACCACCACACCTCTGCTCAATGCCTTTGTCGTTCTCCGTTTTAGTAAGATGGAGTCGAACAACTTCTGAACGGCCGTAAGGACCGGTTTTCCACCCACCTTCAGGAGTTCGGCTGTAATTCCGTCTTCAAAGGGTGCCTTGTTGTTTTTGAGCTGTTTAAAAACCATTGTAATCTCATACAGGCTGATGTCCGGGATGTCTTCAGTATAATGCCGGGTTAGTCTAGCCCTATTAGCGTCTTCCGCTAGACCAACTATGGGTCTACTAGTTGACGATTATAGCTGTCCATAAAGGCATTCTATGTCACTCAGAAGCTCAGGTATGGAAGAATCGTTTCTAAGTTTCTACCGTCTTCAGTTTTTAATTTGGTGAGCTGGCTCTGCCCATGAGACATCTCTTGAGAAAACTTCTTAACTTAATCTGCTCCATGGCCTCTTTAATACAATTTGTATTAAATTGGCGCAGATCACGGGTATCGCACTTGGAGATTTATTAACGATGCGATCAAAATTATAAATACGGTGTGGTATTGTGAACTCTATTTTTGGTGCTAGTTAAAAGTGAAGCCTACGCAATGTTGGCAATGCAACGAGGCGATAGTGCAGATTAAGGCTGGGTTGCACCAAACCGTCTGTAATCGTAAGCCGTGTTCGTTAAAATTTGAATGTATGGAAAGTTTGACAAGTTTCTATGGGATGACAGCTGCCGGCGCCATATTTAACGTTGATCGGTCTGTGATCGTAAGTTGGTGCAACTCAGCCTTAATCTGCCACGGTTGCATGAAAGAGCTTGAAGTCGGTGAAGAATACATCCAGTGCAGGGTAGCGGCTTGTGGTAAACTGTACCATTTATTATGTATAAATAAAACACCTACGCGGGCTGAGAGAGACTCTTGGATCTGCCCTGAGTGCCGGATCGCGTTCAAAAAGACTGGATCGAACTGTGCGACTCCTGTCGGTACGCCACTCACCACCAAGAACAATTGCGTCAGGAACAAAAGTGAGGCGCCCATGCAAAAAGCACAGTCGCCGTCATCAAGCGAAATGGCATCTTTGGCTGCTGAAGTAAACGCGATTCGTGACCAAATGAGTATGTTATCTGAGCAACTAGCAGACGCCCTATCCGCAGTCGCAAAATACCATGCTGCGCTCTCTGACTGCTCCACCAAGCTCGATATTGTCAATGAGCGACAATGAATCAGAATCTGCTTCAGTGGTGTCAAAAGACACGAAGGAGTGTGGTACAGAGGTAGCCTGCGACGAGACTGTTGATGAGGCCGCGTCTCTCTTACAATCCAGGGACGACAGAATTCAGCGGAGTGATAACATATCCACAAAAGGAGAAGCGGTTACTACTCCCCTTAGCCGTGGAAGCCGTGATCAAGGTGAGGGAAATGTCACTACAAAGAAGCGTCTCTGTTCATTGCGTGGCACAGCGGGACCAGAAGTTACATCGCTTAAGGCTGTAGAGTTCCTAAAATTTATACACCTGTGGAATATGGTGTCAGGTCCGGGGGAAATACGTGCATATCTGGAAACACGAGAAAATCTGCACAGTACTAGAGCTCAAACCTAAGGGTTCGTATCGATCATATAAAATCGGTCCCACGCGAGCTCTATGAAAAATTTCTATGTGCGAATATCTGGCCTAAGAACGCCCGTGTGAAGGAATGGTTTTTTCGGAGACCGTTTAGAAACGACAATCACCCAGAAAGCTTCAGGTCTCAATTCGAAGACAAGACCGGCGCTAGACATCGTTTACCAGAACGTCAGGGGCCTGAACACGAGACTACACTTCTTCAGGCAAAACCTGCTAGCCCTCGATTGTGACGTCGTCGCGGTAACGGAGTCCTTCCTTACCGACGCTGTTAGTGACGCTGAGTTGACGTGCGGCGGGTGGAGCTTGCTGCGCCGGGACCGCGCTACTGGTGCGCGTGGCGGCGGCGTGCTTCTTGCGGCGCGCCCTGGCATCGTGCTTCGGCGTCTAGTGGACTTAGAGACGCCAAATGGCGAGGACTTATGGGTCACATTTGTGGTGAGTCAAGTAGCTTTTTACGTATGTGTCGTGTACATTCCTCCCAGTGCCACAGAGGACACCTATATGCGCTGGTTTGCGGAAGTCGAATCGGCGATCGACACTCTTAGGGGTGTAGTGCTTGTGATCGGCGACTTAAACTTAAATCCGCTATATACATCCCGGAGTGTCTTTAGTTATTATTGTTATTTTTTGACTGTTTGTGGTTTGAATGAGACGAACGAGGTGATGAATGTGCATGGAAGTAAGCTAGATGTCGTGCTGGTTTCGGAGCGCATCACCGGGGCTACGATCTCAGAAATAGCGACCGAAGGATTGGTCCCAAGAGATGATGCGTACCACCCCCCTCTAGATATTTCGCTTCCCCTGGAGGGCTGTGCGCGTCGACCTCCTACGGAGCGTCTAGAACCGAGCAATGTAGACATCCGTCAGGACTGGAATTTCACTAAAGGTAATTTCGACCTGATGTATGAATTAATCTCCAAGACAAGTTGGCAGGAAGTCCTCAGTGCTGACGATGTCGACAACGCTGTGGAAATATTATGCAGTCTATTGTACGACGTATTTGACAAATGCGTGCCTAAACGGTTACGGTCTAAGAACTTGTGTAGACGTTATCCAGTATGGTTTACAGCAGACTTGATCAGCGACATCAAACAAAAAAGCATCGGGAACGGAAGCTGACACAGGACAAGAACGTCTACAAAAAGTTCGCTAAACTTAGGTTAAAGGTTAAGGAGACCATAAATTTGGCTTACGATAGCTACACCCGTCGTATTCAACGCGGAGTTCCCAATCACCATGGTTTTTGGCAGCACATAGACAGCCTTAAGACTAATGGGGGCTTTGTCTCTCAATTAAATTTTCAGGGAAAGCAATTTGTTGGGGGGGGGGGGGGGGGGGGGAAATGGCGGATGCTTTCGCCAGGTACTTCTCGGATGTTTTTCTACCCAATGTTCCGTTACTTGATCCAAACACGTTAGGGAAAGCCGATCGGAGTCCCACCGTCACCTGCATTGATATTAAATCAATAACAGTGTCGGAGGTTGAGGCAGGGATAAAACGCCTTAAGGCAAACTCCTCCGTTTGGCCTGACAACCTGCCGGCTTACATTGTGAAGGGTTGTGTGGAATTTTTCAAGATTGCAATTCACTATATATTTAACTTGGCGCTCACCTCTGGGTCATATCCTCAGCACTGGAAGGTGTCGAGAGTGAGACCTATCCCGAAGGCGGGTGACACCTCCAACGTTGAAAATTACAGACCTATAGCTGTTCTTCCTACCCTTGCTAAGCTATTTGAGGCCATACTTCACCAGGCTCTTTTATCACAAGTTCGCCCATTTTTGTGTGACGCACAGCATGGTTTTCGGCCAAATCGCTCGGTCAATACAAATCTCTTAATCTTAACCGACACCATTGCCGAGCATCTGGACAGAGGTACTCGGTGGATGTCGTCTATTTTGATTTCACGAAGGCGTTCGATCGCGTGGATAATGACGTGTTGCTCACTAAACTTGACCAAATAGGTTTCTCTCACAGGTTGCTGACCTTATTCGCCAATTATCTGCGCGATCGGCAGCAGTTTGTCCGACATGGATGCTTTGTCTCGACCCCATATCATACCCGGTCTGGCGTCAGTCAAGGCTCCATCTTGGGGCCTCTGCTTTTCAATCTCATGATCAACGATCTTACATCGGCTCTCCGGGCGACTGAGTGCCTCTTGTATGCTGACGACTTGAAGTTAGTATACAGAGTAGAGCAAAGTGCCGATTGTGAGACGTTGCAAAGGGACATTGACTCGGTGTTTCGGTGGAGTGTGGACAATAAGCTACTTTTTCATCTTGCTAAGTGTTGTGTCTGCACTTTTAGTCGCTCTCACACCCCAATACATGCTCAATATAAGCTAGGGTCTGACTGTATCAATCGATTCTTTTCCGTTAAGGATCTGGGCGTAGTTTTCGATACGCGGCTTAATTTTCACGAGCACATTTCTTCTCTCGCTACGAGCTGCTATCGGAGACTGGGTTTTGTAATCCGAAACCTGCGTGATTTTTATGATCCGGTGGCAATAAAGATTGTGTACAACTCATTAGTCAGGAGTAAGTTGGAGTCTTCGTCGGTCGTGTGGCATCCCCATGAATCGACTTATACCCTTCTTCTTGAGAAGGTACAAAAAGTATTTTTACGGTTTCTGTATAAGAAAGTATATGGGTACTACCCGTATCTGTACCCAACTAAATATCTTCTGGGCACTCTCGGGTACAACTCTCTGGAGGTCAGGCGACACAATCATTTAATGATCACAGCTGTTCGTGCCTTGCGTGGTGAGGCTGTTTGTCCCGGATGTCCCTCGGATAGCCCTCAGACCACGACGACGCGACTTGTTGGCGGTGCCGCCGGCGCGCACTGTGTCGTACAGAAACTCCCCTCTGCCTGGCGCTCTTTCACAGCTCAATGCGCTCCTAGCATCCACACCGGAATGCGACTTGTTTGCGTGGCAATGGATGGCTGTGTGCAATGAATGCTTGAGGTTCTGCGAGGCGATGGATACTAGGTGCACGACTGTACCAAATCAATAATGTAATTGTTAGTCTTAAGTTTCGTGACGCATTGGTGTATCGCTGTAATGTCATGTAAACGTGTTAAATAAATAAATAAAATAAATAAAAAGTTAGAGAGCCCTTTAGTTCTGTTGGTCCGTTGAGTTTTAAAGAGCTTAGACCCAGTGCTATGGATAGCTTCCACAAACCCTTCGTTGAATTCGCCTATATTGTTACCTAGGCAAGCGAAACGGATTTGGAGTTCCAGCTGAAAGTCGGGATTTTGGATTTGGGGTGCTACTATTCAGAGCAGTCGAGTGCGCTCTAGTTTAATACAAATATTCAATGTGCCCCTTACAATACGGTGATCACTTCCGATTTTATCCGCGTTGACATTGTCAGGTGGAGGAAAAGATTATTGTACCTATATTATTATTAACTTCCTAAAACTGTTAAGTAAAATTAATCTTCATTATGATGACTCAAGTATTATAGTAGCAGGTATTTTTAGCGTCAATTAAACAAATCGATTGCATTGATCTGGATTTTAATAAGTAAATCAAATTAATTTGATTAATTTGAACACCCCGCCCGTCGCCGATTTTTCGACAAACGCCGCCGCCGCCGATCGTTTTATAATCGGCGCACACGTCTACGGATTCATTATATCGAAAACTAATATTTATAAAACTTAAATATAAGTTTGACACATGGCTCCAACAAAAATTTGCTCTTTGAAAATTAATACAACTCAAATGAATAGCTTAATCAAAAGTTGTAAAAGAAGACTCATATTTTTATTTAACAAGTTATCTAAACATACCATGATGGAATTTTCAAAAAAAAAATTGTATCGTCACTTAACATGTAAGGGAGGAAACAATTTTTTTTTTAATATTTTATCATACCGTTTTGACAGTGTGATCAATATTTATTTATTTATATGGAGAACCAACAGCTTTTATAGCATAATAACATTTTGACATATGTAAACAGATAGGATAGCCAATTATGGGATCTAACTGGTAGTATATGTATACCCATACGAAATTACAGCTTTCTAGGAGTAATGGTTACTGATCTAAGCTGCGGACAGATAGACAAACAGACATGGAGGATTCCAAGTTTACTGTGAAACCCTAAAAAGCTCTAGTACTCACTGAGTCCTGGTGGGCTGCCCATGCTCATCTGCTTGTCCACTTCGGTCTGCATCTGTTTGAGCTTCTCTGCTTCTTCTTCCATCTCACGCACGCGGGCCTTGATTGCTGCCAGGTCTGGCACCTCTCCCCCAGCCGCCTCATCTCCACCCTGTAACCATCAGTTATCAACTGCTTGGAAATGAGGCCACCCAGACACCGCGCAATAAACCAAATGAGTTGTTATTTATAGTGGCAATAGACAATGTGGCCTAAGTAGCACAGCTTTCCGATGTCATGATATGCTAACTGTGGCAGTCCAAGGGTAACCTTTTTAGCAACATGATGTCTGATAAAATAGGTGGTAATATCCACATTTCATACCATTACAAATATTTATTATTATTAATGTATAAGCTTTGTATCTCGTTGGTGTGTCTAATGAATAAATAAATATCAAAGTCAAATTTGAACCTTATACAAAGTGAATGATGAACTAGTGCACACCAGATAATTATCATAGCAGAATTCAAAGATAAGCTGTGTATAATCCATGAAGCACTGTGTCCCTAATGAGGGACAACAGGAAAACATGAATCCATGAACTGGTGCTGGTAGGTTAAGTACCTACCAGCAGCAGGTCATCAAAAATGATTTTTCCTCTCAGATCTTTGGTATTATCTAAAAAACCTATGTATATGAGGTTTTTTGATTATGGTGGATATTTTGATTTATAAAGATAGTGTAATTCAAATCACCTATTATGGACAAATTTCCAAACACTGGCTACTTCACAGAAATATGCACAAAGCAAAAACAGGCCTTTTGTAAGTATTTTTTATACACTATTACTCAGAAAAATAAAATTACAATATAATACTTAAAACTATTGTAACCATTAATTATATTTCTGTATGCCTTCTGGCAAAGCCCTTTCCAGTCTCCACTCCTCCCTGTCTGTGACCGGTCTGGTCAGTATCATGCCGGCCATATCTACAATTTCATCCCTCCGTTAGTTTACCTCTTTCGTTTGCAGGCTCTTGGGTACCATGTTGTCAATGTTTTGCTCAATTTCTCAAGTCCTCATATAGTATGTCCTGCCCACTTTCATTACAGATGTTTAATTTTGTATGCTACATCCTTACTTTTGTTCTGAATTCCTTACTTTGTCCATTCTTCTCTTTTTGAGTATGCTTCTTTCCATGACATTAAATACATTCAAAAGTTGGGGTAACCAAACCCAAGCTATTGATTACCATGTTACTGTTGTTTCACTTATTTGATTTAAGAGTACATATAATTGCATGGCGATTGTTTGTGTGAGGTTAAATGTAAATCTGCACTGGTTGTTTACAAATATAAGGATTACTTTGGGTATTAAAAATAGAGTCTACTTACGCCAAGGCTGCTGTCGGTCATGTTTAGGGAACCGTTGGTCCCGTCTAGATGATTGTTGTCAATCGAATCTAAATAATCATCATTATCAGCCATGTCAGGAAACTTCCTGTACCATTAATCCAATGTTTGAGGCCAGACACCGCCGTTTATCTGAAAATTGATACTGCATACAGAACTACACAACCATCACTGGGCGAATATAATGATTACGAGAATGCTACATCGGTTTAGGCTATCGACGTACCGGTAACCAATTCCTTTAAGAAGCCGTTGACCTAAATAAAAAATATAGTTTGCACTACTTACTTTCAGTCAACCGAATATATTATAATATGAACAGTTTCATAAACATATCATTATTTCTAAGATATTTTTAGATTTGTTTGGCAAAATTCTGATAACCGAAAATTAAACGCCAAACCAAACACTACTGACAAATGAAATGACAGTCTTTCAAGAGATTCAAGTCTTTGTGAAAAAAAAAATTGACAGCTGTGCTTCTGTCTATGGCTAGAAAGCTACTTTTTAAATGTGGCAATTTATGTCATTACAGTTTATACTCGCTCCACTGGGATTAAAACTAAACCTTAAACAGTTTGAATGAACTGAACTTTCAATCATTCATTCATTTATATGTCAAATTTGATTTGTGTCAAGCGAGTGAAGCGAGGACAGCGAGGTGTCATTGTCAAGCAGACTTCCTCACAAATCCTTCGTCTGCCCCAACTCATACCGTGCAAAGCTCGACACTTGATACTGGCAGAATTGTGCTTAAGTTGCACGGTAGCCACAAACAATAGAGTGAAAGTACTAAGAAGATACTACTTGGATACTACGTAGTGTCAAGTCAAGTCAAGCACAAGCAGTCAAAGAAAAATCAATCGGAGCTATTTCCATGATTTCTAATTTTCCACTACAATCTTTGATTAATACGACATTTGAACGTAAATCTAATGCTTATCAATTTGACTTGGCATGAAATTGCTATACTGGTAATTAATATGTTTTGTGTTATGCTACAGTATAGTTAATTCTTAAGTTATCTGAACTTTACCGTTGTCGGCAGGTATTTGTGTGCTGTACTTGGCTGCACGTAGGATATTTAAGCTGGAAATTATCTACAAAATTATCCGACAATGCCGCTAACAGCTGATGTTGCAGCCCAACAAGTGCAGGTAACCAATTTCAATTGAAGTATAAGTTTTTGAATACCAAGTACTCCTGAAATCAACAGAGATATCGTTGGTGGACCAGCTTACATTGTCAAAAACGACTAAAGTGGTCTTTGTATAATAAAAGAAACGAGATTCATTATTATTATTATTATCTCTTTATTCATTTTTTCTTCTCTTAGATTAGGTTTTTAAAATATTTTTATAAAAAGTAAAATATAAAACAATATTTACATAACATAAAATCATTATAAAAACCTAACCTAGGGTGTCGCCGGCAGCGAGGCAGGGCCTAAGCTAGCGGTGGTTAGGGCGACAGAGAGAGGAACCTCCTGACTATTCGCGCCGTGTCCAGGAGTACTGTCTTCTGTATCTGACCCTTGACCCAGCCATCTAACGAGAGTCTCTTGAGATGTTGGTCGAGACTCTTCGCTATTAGACCGTTCGCAGAGATGACTATCGGGACAATAATTGTTGAATCAACATCCCATATGGCGGTTACCTCATGTGCCAAGTCTAGGTACTTGCTGACTTTGTCCTTCTCAGCTTTCACGAGGTTCTCGTCATGGGGGATGGTGATATCAACGATTACTGCCTGGCGCTTCAATCGATCTGTCAGCACGATATCAGGCTTGTTGGCTACAATAGTCCTGTCCGTGATGACAGATCAATCCCAATAGAGTGTTGCACGACCATTATTATTATTATTATATTATTTTAGACAGGCAGCTCGCGCTGGTAAGTCTAAATCATAGTTCACTAAGCACTAATATAATTCACTGCTTTAGATAGTTTGTCAAGTCTATTTTTAAACTGATTCTCTTTTAAACTGAACTCCAACAGTGTTGAGTTCACAACTTAGGAGGGTAATTTGTTCCAAGTATTAACAATTCGGTTCAATTTCTTTTTTTTTAATTAAAAATGGGATTGCTCTTGGCCAGCATCTCAGCAGCTCACCCAGAATATGCCTAAAATATAAGACATGGTTTTAGAAGGTGTTCATAGATGCAGCATATCTCGCCAACAACCGTGCAAATACATACTAGGGAACATAAAATCATATTAAATTTTAGTCTAGGTATTCTTTATTACTATAAAATGTTTTTTCAATACAAACTTAAAACAGTTACAGGAGATAGTGTTAGGGTCTCCCCAGATCTATCGACGGGGCAAAAGCCGATAGAAAAAGGCTTTATTAAAGGCACGGCTGACGCCGTTCGACGCGTCAGTGTCGTTTACGCTCTTATTGCATAGACATAAAGCTATTGGCCATTTACGATTCCGCATAGATAGGTTTGGGGAGACCCTTAGGAGGAGACCTAACTCCTTCTTGTCATACTCCCTAATCCCTAACAATTTTGAAGAATTACACTGCTAGCTGAAGCAATGATGCATAGTTGCAGTCTCCAAGAGGCAACTGGATGGCTTGCAGTATTTGAACCCCAAAGTGTTGAGGAAACGCCATGTGCAACCCAAATTAAGCCAACTTGTACATTAATTTTCATACCCTCTGCATGCCGTAGCGGCTGCCTCTTGGGGATCATTGCTCTGAATATGCAAGATAAGTGCAAAACTAGTAAGTGAATAGCATAGCTTCGCTTCTGCTTATCACCATACCCTTGACTGTCATAGCTAACAAAGCATATCTTCAGAGCAGGTAATGTAGGAACACTAATATACAATACGAACAGTAATGGGTCTAAAATACTGCCTTAGGCAAACAGATTGTCATGGGCTATATCTCACAAGGAGTGTATTTTTGCAAACTGGTCGAGAGTACTACGGACAGATGAATCAAAGTTGAATGAATAATCATTCAATGTTGATTAATTGCATATTTTGTGTTTGGTCTTAAACTTTCTGATAGTAGTGTATTTATACACTTTACCTAACTATACTTTTAATACAATACAAATCTGGTTACTCTTTTCATTATAAAGTAATATACATTTTTAGGAGCGGCTCAGATCTCTACACAGACTCATATATGAAATTGAAGCTGAAAGGAGCCGCAATGAACAATGCATTGAATCCATATTGAAAGCAGAGAAAGCAGCTGAGTCGTCACCATCAAATGACGATTCTTCTGGATCATCCCAGCAGGTGTTTATGGTGTTACATGGAGGTGTTTATAAGTAAATGTAATAAAGTATGAGGATATAAATTTTTGTAATGAAATTAATTTGTTTCCTTACAGCAGTTGCAGCTGAAAAGCTTGTATAAAGCAGGGCTCACAGCTGCTGAACAAGAAGAGAGGGTACTCCGTGCGGCTCTTAATCGGATATATGAAATTCGAAATATTAAGAATGAAAGGCGCATTCAGGTACCTTTATTATATATTTGTATTTATAGCTAATATCAACTAGGTATATGAATGAACATAGTTTTTAACTGCTAACTCATAATAAGTACAATATTAAAACTCCTATTCCGAAAGCATTAGTAAATGACCAGCACTATAACATCTAATAAATGATAATAATAAGGCCCCAATATTCTGTCTGTTCGCGCCAGTGAATTGGCTACGTTTCGGGGAAATTGAATGTTTTCTCTGTGCAATTGCGGACTAAGTCTTGACGAAGAATTACAAAATATATCCTGAAGGACACATTAATGATTAATATTTTGAATATTATTGAGTTGGAGGTCTAGGAGAGGTTAGCATGTTATGGAATGCAGCTGTCTGTTAAGCCGCGGCCTGGAGGCCAGCGTGCCGCGGGGTGGCGACCGTCCATACATTAAACCCGTATTTCCGTACCCAAAGGGGAAAAACGGGACCCTATTACTAAGACTTCGCTGTCCATCCGTCTGTCACCAGGCTGTATCTCAAGAACCGTAATAACTAGACAGTTGAAATTTTCACGGATTGTGTATTTCTGTTGCCGCTATAACAACAAATACTACGTAATTTATCTTGATTTTCCTTTTAACTGTTAGAAGCACCGCCTACAATTTTTCTGCTTTGCCTTAAGGTTGACTGGTAGAGAATGCCATATGGCATTAAGTCCGCCTTTTGTACGATAAGGTTTCTTTAGTGCAATAAAGATTAAATAAATAAATACTAAATAATATAATAATAATTAAGGCGGCTCCCATACAAAAAACGTGATATTTTAGCCCATTTTCATGGCTACCACTCGCCGAGCTAGATCTCAAGAACCGTAATAGCTAGACAGTTGAAATTTGCACAGATTATGTATTTTTATACTAAAATCAAATACTAAAATCAAAATAATAATAATAATTAAGGGGGGCTCCCATACAACGAGAGTAGTTCTTGGCGTTTTTTGTTGTATCTCATGAACCGTAATAGCAAGGAGGTTAAAATTTTCACAGATGTTGTTTTTTTATTGTCACAATAATAACAAATACTAAAAATAAAATAAAAATAATATTTAAGGGGGGCTTCCATACAACAAAATTATTATTTATTACCGTTTTTTTTGGTACGGAACCCTTCGTCCGCGAGTCTGACTCGCACTTGGCCGGTTTTTAGGGTTCCGTAGTCAACTAGGAGCCCTTATAGTTTCGCCATGTCTGTCCGTCCGTCCGCGGATAATCTCAGTGACCGTTAGCACTAGAAAGCTGAAATTTGGTACTAATATGTATATCAATTACGCCGACAAAGTGGTAAAATAAAAAGTGGAAAAAAATATTTTATTAGGGTACCTCTCCTATACGTAAAGTGGGGAGTGATTTTTTTTTTCATTTTAACCCTAACGTGTGATATATTGTTAGATAGGTATTTAAAAATAAATAGGGGTTTACTAAAATCATTTTTTGATAATGTTAATATTTTCGGAAATAATCGCTCCAGAAGTAAAAAAAAATGTGTCCCCCCCCCCTCTAACTTTTGAACCATAAGTTTTAAAAATATGAAAAAAATCTCAAAAGTAGAACTTTATAAAAACTTTGTAGGAAAATTATTTTGAACTTGATTGGTTGAATAGTTTTAGAAAAAATTACAAAAATAATTTCTGAACTAAGTTTGTAATTTAACCGTATAAACAGGTGTATATTGTACCTGTCATTTCTACAAAATCACAATGAAATGACGTGCTTTTTAGGGTTTTGTGTTTCTGTACTTAATATGTCAACTTAATGTGACGGACGGAAAACTACGGAACCCTACACTGAGCGTGGCCCGACACGCTCTTGGCCGGTTTTTATGTATGTATGTTCCCCGATAACTCTACACCACGTTGGCCGATTTTGATAGTTCCTTTTTTGTTTTAAAGCAGGTACCCCGACATTGGTCCCATATAAATTTGGTGAAGGTCTGATGATGGGATCTAGGAGGAATCGAGGGAACTTCTCGAATTTGATAGGCACGCATATGCCGATTTCGGTATTTTCTGTAGGTAACCAAGCATTGGCTCACGGAAACCACAAATTGTGGCATAGCAAGTACAAAATTGCAGTCGGTTTTTTTTGGTATAAATTATTAGGATTATAGAGCTCGTGGCTCAGCGGCGCCTGCGTACCGCGTGCGGTATGCTAGGCAAAAGCAACTTGAGCCCGGGTCAGTTCTTGGTTGGGTGACCGATTTGAGTAGTTTACTGTCTTGTGGCCGTTGGCTGTATGTAATATTGGAGTATCGTTCGATAACTCGTTTGAAAATACCCGAGTCCTAAACATGTCGCTCGATGAGTCCGAAACATGTCGCTCTGTGAGTATTGAAAAGAAACAAATATTGTCATTATTATATTCAGATTTCTATTAATATTCCTATTAACTGTATTATCTTAGACGACTATGATGCAAATTTCTTGACATTATTCACATGTTTGGTAAAATGGCTTTTTTGCTATGGACTTTTCTACTACTCGACTCTACTTCGAAACATGTAGCTCGATGAGTCCGAAACATGTCGCTCTGTGAGTGCGAAACATATCGCTCGATCAGTCCGAAACATGTCGCTTGATGAATCCGAAACATGTCGCTCGATGATTCCGGAACATATTGCTCGATGAATCCGAAACATGTGGCGCGATGAATCTGAAACATGTCGCTCGATGAAACCGAAACATGTCGCGATGAGCCGGAATAATGTCGCAAGAATGGTTACAGAGTTTAGTGGCCGTTGGCTTTTTTTTATTTATTAAAAATGAGATTGCTCTTGGCCAGCATCTAGGCAGGGGGCAAAGATGAGGCCGACGATGAAGCGAGCTCACCCAGAAGATGCCTATTCACTCGTGCCTTGAAAAGGTCCAGGTTATATGAACTCGGAAATACAGACGCCGGCAGAGAATTCCAAACCTTAGAAATGCGCATTATAAAAGAAGATGCAAAGCGCTTGGTTCGAATTAGAGGAATTTCGACCAGGTAAGGATGGTAGCCAGCCGTACGTCTGGATCATCTGGATGTCCGATGGAAGAAGGGGGAAGGCGGGAGGCTCACAAATGAAATATTACATTTCATTTGTGAGTCAGTCCGGCTCCATGATTCGGATTCATCGAGCTACGGTTTAGATCATCAATATTACTTCCCAGCATGAATTAGTGTATTTGCTTTTGTTTTTTTTTGCGAATTTTTTGTTGAAATTTTGATTTGGTTTTTTTTGGTTATTTTAGTTTTCATTGTTTTTTGTTATTTGTTTAGTATGATTTTTTAGTTTTTTTTGTTTCTTAATGTTATTTTTAAAATTTTTGTACTTTTCATACTTTTAAAGGCGGTGTTTTAAGTATTTCTTGAACTTTTCATATTGTTTTTAAGATTTTCTAGTATTTTTACAAGCTTTTCGTGTTTTATTATATTTGTTTTTTTTTTAAGTTTTTTTCGTGCTTTTTTGTACTTTTCGCCTTTTTGTTGTTTTTTACGATTTTTTGGTGTTTTTCTTGTAAATATTTTTTCATTTGTTATGTATTTTGTATTTTTGTAGCATTTTTCGTGTATTTTGGTATTTTCTTTAGTTTTTTCGGGTTAGGGTCCTTTATGCCATTTTTTTGGTATTTTTTTCAGTATATATACTTACTTATTTTTGTTCTTTAATTTTTCGTGTTTTGCGGGTATTTTTTAGTTCTCCTGAGTTTTTTAATCCTTATCGTATTTTGGTAGCATTATTCGTTTTTTATGTTTCCTGTTTTTGGTACTTCTCGTATTTTTTGTAACTTTTCTCGTGTTTTTAATTAATTTCCTTTATTATTTTTTTATATTGTAGGTTTTATATTATTTGTTTTTTATTTTATTTATAATTAACTTATTTATTTGATTCCCTAGTAGATATTTTTGTTTCAATATTTCCTAACTAGTTTGAGAAAAGTAGGCTGCGGTGTCCGCTTACCATCAGGCGGGCCGTACGCTTGTGTGCCATCGACGTGGTATGAATAACTAACTAAATATGTCGGGGGTCGGCAACGCGCATGTGACACCCCGAAGTTGCAGGTGTCCATAGGCTGCGGTGACCGCTTACCATCAGGCGGACCGTACACTTGTTTGCCACCGACATGGTTTAAATAACTAAATATGTCGGGGGTCGGCAACGTACATGTGACACCCCGAAGTTGCAGGTGTCCATAGGCTGCGGTGACCGCTTACCGTCAGGCGGGCCGTATGCTTGTTTGCCACCGTCGTGGTATAAATAACTAACTAAATATGTCGGGGGTCGGCAACGCGCTTGTCACACCCCGAAGTTGCAGGTGTCCATAGGCTGCGGTGACCGCTTACCATCAGGCCGGCCTTACGCTTGTTTGCCACCGACGTGGTATAACTAACTAACTAAATATGTCGGGGGTCGGCAACGCGCATGTGACACCCCGAAGTTGCAGGTGTCCATAGGCTGCGGTGACCGCTTACCATCAGGCGGACCGTACACTTGTTTGCCACCGACATGGTTCAAATATCTAAATATGTCGAGGGTGGGCAATGCGCATGTGACACCCCGAAGTTGCAGGTGTCCAACTGTCCATGAGCTGCGGTGACCGCTTACCATCAGGCGGACCGTACGCTTCTTTGCCACCAACGTGGTATAAAAAATTCATATCAATTTTTATTAATCTTACTATAATTGTACTAATATGGCTTGTAAAAGGATGTACTACTGTATTTATACAATCTACTGTAGGTACGAACAGTTAGTACTTACCGTATTGCATTTGTTCTTCTACCATGCCTGTTACGTTTCATTATATTTTTTTTGTTACCCATAATGACCGAGATAATCAATAAATATGGTGTTAATATTATACTCAGCGGCGCGGAGTTGGAGCGATACAGGTCCTACCTCGATCGCAGCTCGCTGAGCACTGATTGCTGACTGGCGGCCGCGCACGAGCGCGGTCGGAGAAATCAGTATTATTTAATAATTATTTTTTGTGGTTCTCTTAAAAAAAAAAGTAATCACAAAAATCCCTTAAATATACAATTGTGCATAATTACAGCAAAATAGGCACGCTAGATGTCGACTTGCGGAAAACGCCCAGAAAAACTAACTAACTAACTAACTAATTACAGATACTTTTCATGTTAATAGCCGATGTAAACAAATTGTTACAATTTTTTTAAGGTGCAGATTGGACCCAAGTTTGCGATTTATTTCTATCGAACAAAAATTGCTGAATTATGTTTTGAATCACAAAAATCCCTAGAGAAAGGTCTCAAGATTATTGAGCATAATTTTTGGAAGCCGTATTATCTTCCACAAGCGCGTTATGAATTTTCGAAAAGTCTATTAGCTGCCCTCACAGCACCTTAAGTGAAGTCTTAAAAATAAGAAATATGGCTTGTTGGTCGGCGAAATGGTGTGTTAATCACTCTTTAAAACATAAAAAAATATATGCCATCACTTTTCATACATAAATAAAGCGGTAAACTTATTTGTTTATTTTTTTTAGTCGGGACCGGTTTTGTATAGGGATGGTGTTATGCCACCTTACATCATCAAAATGTTAATAGATGAATGAAAAGGTACCTAAGATACCTATTAAATATTTTAATTTGTTGAGATACATGCTTTCATGCACATAACTAATTTGTGTACAGTGTTCGAAAAAGGTAGACGAATTCCATAATAAATATTAATAATAAATAAATATTAGGGGACATTTAGTACAATTACTACTACACTATTGATTCTAATTAGACTATATAACTATACATACATATGAGAGAAGCGAGAAATAAATATATTTTTAACAAAAACTAAAACCGAAATAAAAATAAAAGAATAAGTGTGTAACTGCGCTATACTTACATACAATATATACAATTATTATCAAATACTCAAAGAGTGGATTTAAAGAGCCCAAACTCGGTATGATTATGTTAAATTACAGAGTTCCTATGACCACTTTCCAGTTCCATCATCAGATAGCTCGATAATAATATTATCATAATATTGCATTGTCACTGAATTTACATATATGTCGTTAACGTCAAATATTAGCTCAATCGGAAATCGAGAAGTGTGTCTAATTTAGCTTCTAAGATTTGACCCACACAAACAAAAAAGACATAAGTACTGACACGGCAAGTTAAATAAAAGCTTGTAAAAAAGGAGTTAACGTACGTATGTTAAATGTTTGCGTTGTCTGAATATACTGTAAAAGTTTCGATTACAAGAGGTTGCTGTTCTCTATGTCTGACAGTGTTTAGCAAGCTATAAATTATGTACATGGTCGTCCAATATGCATAGTATAAGTCTGGTATAGTTTAATTAGCGACTAGTTAGATTTTCGTAAGGTTATCCTATGATATTTAAAAATAAAATAAGGCTTAAAATCAAATTTAAATAATACGGCGGTTTTGCGTACGAAGATGACTTTTTGTTGCATGCAACCATCCACACGCTAAGCGTTGTCGTTGACGCCGCCATTTTGACACAAAACGTCAGCGCTAGGATACCAATCACAGCCAGTCATTTTGAAATTTACCAATCACGTTTATTTGTTTTGGATAATAGAAAATCGGCTGATATTTTTGCCAATTCTTATTGGTACAATCGAACCAACTGAATCATGACCCACTTTGCTGATAATTCGTTTAAAACTATCAATATTGTAAGGTCTATCGTGTATGTTACACTTAGGGCCTTTTAAATACTAACAAAATTATGTCAATACGGGTCAGATATCTATGCAATTTTGACCTTTGTTGTCATTGCAATAGAAACACATTTTAGATATAAACCAGTCATTAGTTAGCTCTCGCAATAATCCTAACTTTTTTATGATAGAAAAAAATATTAAAAGTCAAAAATCTAATGTTCTACGTGTGTCAGGTGTCAAGTTGTCAGCACAAAGTACAATATATAGACTGAGATAGAGATATCAGTGAAATACTCCACGTAGATTGTAGCGCCATAGTGTTACTAACACTAAAACTAACCGCACGGCCGCTCGGCGGCAGGTACTAACTACTAAAATACATTTCAAGTTCCTTTCTCAAACTAGTGCAAAAATAAGGAAATAAGTAATAAAATAATAGTTACATTACCTATTTGGCTATCATTGCATCAATTTCAGACCATTTTTAATAAAATGGGCATGACATTCTTCTGACAATAAAACAAAATAGGTAACTTAGTAAATATCGTTTATTACACAATTTTACTTACAAACATTCGATATTAGCAATCGCACCAAAATTTATCAGTATTATAAACAACTAGTTACCCGCGCGGCTTCGCCGCGTCGACGTACTACGAAGAATGCAAGCGAAGCCACGGGATAGAATATGCGTATTCGGAAGGTCGATTACAAGTCGATTTAAAAACATTCGTGCTTGATCATCACAGCTAGTCGTCAAATTTACAGTAAATGTCAGCCTTATTTCAATTAATAAGATCTACCTACTAACTATGAGAATTTCTATGAAAAATATGCATCTTAGCAACTTCAGTCAATTTGGCCATCTGATAATAATCAGATAATTTTAGTGTTTTGAATGTGTGTGCGTTGATTGTTTCAGTGTAATGGTGCGTAGTAATAGGAAAATATTTTGTATGTGTGGTTTTTTATGTGTGTGTTACCTCCCCCAATTTACAAAATATTTTGTTCGGTAATGTGCGCTGATGGCGTCTCTTGTCTAAATGGCTCTGGTCTTGGCTCTAATAAGGTACGCAAACTCAGAGTACCCCAAAGAAGACGTCTAATAATAATACCGTTAGCGAGCGATATGATCAGATCATATACTTACTAAATTGAATAAGAGCGACTGTGAGGGATATATCATTTGTTCTCTTTGTCATAGTTCCGCAATTAAGAATGTTCTGTGATATGACTCCTATCCTACCCTCCCTTAGAGTACCCCTGAGAAATTTTCAAATAATAATACCACTACCGAGGTCATGTACTAAATGCAATAAGAGCGACAGAGAGAGATACATCATTTGTAGTCTTTGTCATAGTTCCACTTTTTTATTTGGCTCATTATCATGGCCACGTCATACCCGCCCAAATTAAAGAGGTTTTTTATAATAAGGCGCCATCCGCTTAAGACAAATTCTCAATTTAGGTGGGTAAGAGCTTTTCCGTCCCCCTTGGTGGAACTCGTACTCGTATAGGACTCTTTAGAAATACTCTAAGTATCCTCATAACCTAATCTATCTAATCTAGAAAAAACAATGCATGCGACATTGGCAATATTGGTATTAACATTTGATGCCGGAACCACGCAATGGACCATTATGGGCCAACGTATAGGTCGCAGTTATGCATTAAAGGCCATCGCTTTCCATCAGGTGAGACTAAGGCCAATCGCCAGTCAGTCAATCATAAAAAAAACATATTTGCATCTCGTTCCACCGCATAACTGCGTCTTGTACGTGGCCCATCATGGCCCATCGTGTGGTTTTGGCATGACAGTTGTGAGGTCTATTCTGTCAAGTGAAGTAACTGGGTTAAAATCTTTCGTTATATCTATTTCTATAACACTTGCTTATTGGTGTGATAGAGAAGGAAATATAATGAACTTCGATCTTCGGGTTTTTCGGGTAGACCCCCTGAAAACCGGCACTGTCACTGTTGCAGGTGACACTGATACAGTATAATTTTAACTTTTAATTGAACATGTTACCAATAGTGGTAATCTTATTCATCCTTTCAATGTACAGACCTACGCCCTTTTAGAACGTGGCAGTTTAACGTGACCATTATCCCCCTTATTTTGGACATGTTTACTGAAACGTAACAAAGAGAAATATACATGTCCTCTAACTTTTCGAGTATTATTAACCTTTTCGACGCTAACAACGTACCTCTAATGAGATATCAACCTACATGCATTTCTATAGGGTTCAACTTTGCGTTTGACATCCTCAGACAAACATTGATGAATAGCAAATTAAACCCTTGAACGCTATACTTTATGAACGGCAGTGACACTTACACGTCAACTAAAGAACGAAGGTGATTTTGACAACGTATGTTATAACTCCCATGTTGTCGACAATTAAAGGGTTTAATTATTTTTCTGACGTCTTAATTTTGTTAAAGTATTTAACCTTTTAAGCGCACTATCAATAGAAATGCATCTAGGTTGATATCGCATTGGACGCCGTCACCATGACGGATATATTCGTCGTTTTGTCGAATCAATGGTGCGCATATACGTCGAATACGTTATTGGCGTCGTAAAGGTTAATTAGTGCAACATTGTTTTCTCGTCGGTTTGATCTGAATCCACCAATAAATAACGTCTAATGATTGAACTTCTTTGCTTATGATCACCCTACTGGTAAGGCAATAGGTGGAAGAGAGACACACTTAGACAAAGCTAGCCTCTTCTCTTTCAAAATGTTTTGCAGCTTATCTATGATTAACTCAGAAACAGTTCTGTAACTCACAACGTAAAGTTTAATTTGGTTTGTCATTGTTTTGGCAGATATCAATATCAGTCAAGATATATGGAACGTATATTTGAAACGTCATTGGTTTGTATATCAACTTCTTTGAAGTATAAACCATGACAATTTAATATTGACATAATTAGAGCACAATAAAAAAAAAGTTGACACAATACGCCTGTCATTTATGTAAACTGTAAATACTTAGACCGAATATTATGTATTGTCTTGTAAAGAAATTAGTAAGTTTACTTTCATTTATTGTTAATAATATTGAGTATTATTTCTCGACTCAAAAGTTTTATATTGTAATGCTGTACCAGATATTTCTTACAGGAACATTTTAGTTAATTATACGTCATATTTAATTTTATTTCATCCGGAATCATACCATAGCCAGTTCCCAAGTCACGTGGAGGTCACGTGTTAACCAAGCTAAATTTTGACACCTCGTACAATTCTACCAAGGTAAGCTGACCCCTCGCTTGTATGCGGCGTCATCGAACACTATTTTGAGGCTTATATTTGTCGGGGCATCCAGGATTTTTCGTAAATATCATTTTATTAATTTTCCAGGACAAAAATAAAAAAAACTAAGACCTTATTGCACATCTGCAAGATGGGACGAATCCTATGGCATATAATTTATCAAAATCGGTCCATAACTGTAGATCTGATGGGCATTATAAAGATCGGCTTCGCGTAATATATATATAGAAGATAGATAGATAACACAAAATTAACACGTAAAGTGGCATATTATATTTTGTAGGGAGCGGCTTTGTCATTCGAAGATATTCAGTTTTCAATGCATCCATTACACTCTGCTTAGCCGCACGATAGATTTTACCGTCACGTTGTAGGGTCGAAATTATTTACTGAGACTATTACTATTAACAGTAATATATAATATATAGTAATATATAGTTATTAACTGCACATAATTATATAAATATACAATTAACCTAAAAAAGCCATTAGACATTTGAATTTTTAAATTGACAGCGATGTCAACGTACCGTGCAAACGTTTAGTTTTACGTAAAATATTTAAGCTTTATAAGCTTATATACACTCCACATCGATAAAATTTCACTCGAAATTTGTAAGGTAGCAGAAGTTGAAAACATACATTCTTCTCTTCCTATGGAACATTTTATAAGCACTCGAATCTACTATCCATTTGCACGAATAAATGACGAGGCTAAATTAGTACAATGTTGTTGTCACAATTTTGTGTACATTACCTAATTATGTAATTATTTTGCGTACGTTGGAACGCTCGAAACTTAAACATGAAAAAAATATTGAACCATAAATTTAGGTAGTAAACACATCATCTGAATTTTAGGTAAAGTATACATGACAGAAGTACAACCGCGAAAGATGTGCCTCTTTGTCACTCGCAATGTACAAGTGCGATAGAGAGGCAGGTGAAACAGTACACACAGTGTCATCTGCTTTCTAAAGTAAAAACTTACATCTCCTTGGAATAGCTCGTTCTTCGAGCTGAAAGGCCCCTGGTTGTCAGTCAATGTGAAAGAATTTAAACTAAAAGTTAAATACCTAATAATTTCGTAAAATGGCCCATTTAGCAGAACGAAGAGCCCGGATTATAGTGCTCAGCGAGGAAGGCTATGGCATACGAGAAATATCACAAGAATTGAATATATCTCGGAACACAGTGAGAACTTGCATCAGACGACACGCTGAAGAGGGCATCCTTGAGGACAGAGGACAATAATAATTATGGCGTTCACCGACTCACGAACCAACAAAGAATGGACACCACTACGAGGAACATCCTTTTACTCCCAACCGATGCGGCACATTAATAATTTCAGCGAATATGTGGGCCTGGGTGGGTGTTGGAGGAGTAGGCGAACTTGTCTAGACTTCTTCTCGGCAAAACGCAATGAACTATGTTGATTTATTAGAAGAATCTATGTTACCAACGATGCGAACAGTTTACCCGCGGGAAGAAGTGCTTTTTCTACGTTCAAGATAACTGTCGAGTGCATACGGCTAGAGAAGTCTCGGATTGGTTTAATCTGCATGATAATGAATTTACTCTGATTCCAAGGCCTCGCCTTCCTGACCTCAACCCCATAGAAAATTTGTGGGGTTTAATGGTCCAAATGTGGGATAGCAGAAACGAGAGAACAAAGGAAGCAATTGAGCAGTATTGTAACGAAATTTGGGATTACATGAGAGAAACCAACATGTGTAGTCGTCTAAAGAGTGTATAAATTTTTAAAGGGTCGGCAACGCGCATGTGACACCCCTGGAGTTGCAGGCGTCCATAGGCTGCGGTGACCGCTTACCATCAGGCGGGCCGTACGCTTGTTTGCCACCGACGTGGTATAAAAAAAAAAAAATCGGATCAATGTGTGACCGTTTATTGGATGTTATAGGAAACGGTGGTGCCCACACTCTGTTTTAGATAATATGTCGTGTATATTACTCATATTCCTATTTTATCGATTTTAGGTATCAATTTAAATTCAAGACAAGTTGAAATTAAAACTAAATAAAGTTATTATTGTTTTATTTATTCACATTACTATTTTTATTTTATTGCTTTGATAACGAGCTTGTAAGACCAATAATGCCATATTTCTGTCCTTATTATTCGAGAATGGCGAGGTTGAAACGTGTTGTCAATTACTATAAAGTTTATACTCATAGAATACTTCCTTCCTATATAATATTTATTTAATCTTTATTGCACAAAAGTAAAACTTATAGTACAAAAGGCGGACTTAATGCCATAAGGCATTCTCTACCAGTCAACAAAATATTATACCTACTCAATAAAGACAGACACAGTAATAGCATTTCTCCTTATTCACAAACCAGTATAGTCGATATTGTCCGATCTTTTTAACAGTTACTCGGTAAATGTCAGTGTCTAATAAAATGATAACAAGTTCGTTACCAAGGAAATCTATCTTCAGGCGAATTTCGACCTACTTGCATTTAGATGGTTTGGCAAAATGAGCTTATGGTGGGTCATGATTCAGTTGGTTCGATAGTACAACACCGCGCGTGCGTATTTAGAATAAATGCCCCGTTTTAAAGTGGACTTTTGTAGGAAGCTCGCGTTCTATGCTTTTTTCGAACACTGTGATTAACAAACTTATGTCATTCAAAGGAAATAATCTTACAAGGTAATATTAGGGACGTATATTGTTTACGGTCTCTTTCCGAATAAACAAAAAGTAAATAAAATTAATTTAATATCTCAGAGATGTATATGGTCTCTCAGCGTCCAAAAACGATTAATAATAATTATTCCAGTCCTTAGAGATGCAATATAATAATAATAATAAGCCCGCAGGGCAGCTTGTGGGGAGCTGTTGGGGAGTAACGACCCCGCGGACCCGAGTGCTCCCGAGAGTCGGTCAGGGCCTCCGTCTACGGCGTGTCTTCGTCGGTCGGAGTGGAATCCCAAGGGGGCCCGCAGGACTCTCAGCTCTGGCTTGCCTTCATTGGCCGTCCAGAGAGGAGTCGTTAGAGCTATATGCTCGAGGGGTGGAAGTGTTAAAGGGCATAACGCCGCGAGTAACCTCGGAGAAAACGCAGCACACCTATCGACACCCGAGCCGCTCACACCGGTGTTGCTCCTGGTCGTCTTTACGATGACATTGCCAAGAGCCCATCTAGCGAGTGGCTAGTCACCGCCTGCCTCGATAGCATTTAAGTATGTTATGGCAGGTGTCCGGAACTCTAGCTATTGCTATTGCCCCATTACTTTTGCTTTTGGCACAATAGTCCCATCGCCTGCTGGAACCGGTTCACGGGTATCTATCGATATACCCGTGAATGGGTTCTAGGTTCTAGCAGGTGTACTACATCACATTAAACTTCTTCTCCAAAAGGCCTCTACGTGTTGGATTTATATCCCCACGCACGCCTTCCAAATGACCGGGTTTCACCCCGTGAATTTAAAACGGAGATAATAATAATAAAGCGTCTCAAGCGTGAAAATTAAAATAGATAATGATATATGCACTAATTTATTATTGTTAAGAGTGTATAAGGTCTCTAAGCGTCAATAACAATAAAACTAATTCAGAACAGAATATAGTCTCTCGTCAATCCACAAATAAATAACAATAGTATAGATTCTGGCGCTTCGCCGGCCGATGCCGCGGCACACTCGCTTCACTCGCTCGCCTAGCGTACTGTAGGGTCGTAGATCTACTAACACTACTCCTCGCTTCGCTCGTCGTCGTACCTAACTATAGTTGTTGTGTAGAATTTCGCGGAAAAAATGAACAAAGAGGAAACAAAAGTTATAATATTATAAGACATTGGGGAAAAAGTCACATAATTAATGAACACTATTAAAATCATCATCATCATGTCAGCCGAAAGACGTCCACTGCTGGACATAGGCCTCCCCCAAAGACTTCCACAATGACCGGTCCTGCGCCACCCGCATCCAGCGGACACCCGCGACCTTGACCAGGTCATCGGTCCACCGTGTGGGGGGCCTGCCCACGCTACACCTTCCGGTACGTGGTCGCCACTCGAGAACCTTTCCGCCCCAACGGCCATCAGTTCTACGTGCTATGTGTTTATAATATTAAAATATAATTTAAAAAATATATTGCTCGGTTATTAATTACCAGAGTAAAAAAAATAAGAAGAGTAAAATTAAACAGTTATAATTTTATAAATAATAATAATTATTGGAAAAAATGCCCCTAGAGAAATATGGGAATGGAATAATTGAAACAAAGAAAAACTGATTTTCGGAAAATATGGGCCACACTACTACCTTTACCAGATCATCATCATTCCACCTATGTGGACACCAGTATATGGTCGCCACTCGAGAAACTTTAGGGACCCTTTAACCACTAGTTCTACTGAGGATTGGCCTCATTCTGATGCAATCACGCAGATAAACTCTCAGTATAGCTCTCTCCATTTCTCTATGGATAACTTTGGGCCTTCTTATGCGGCCCGTAGTATTATAACTGAGTAACACTTATAGATAGATGCCGCCCTCATGAAAGCGTACGTGCCCATGTGGGGTAACTCTTGTCCTCGTTGAAGGCGCGTCACGCGGGCAACAAGGAGACGATCGGGTGCGGCGCGCTGATGAAGATGCTGCTGTCCGCGGCGGCCACGCTGCCGCTGCACGTGGGGCGGCCGGGCGAGCGCGCGCCCGCGCTGTGCGGCGCCGTGCCCGCCGACGCGGGCCACGTGGCGCGCGCCGGCGACGCCGTGGCCGCGCTGGTGCGCGTCTCCGACAAGGAGGAGAACTGGATCCTGGCCGAGGTACGCGGCTTGTGTCTCTCTCTGCCACACTAGCTAAGTATATTCCGAGGCGCGAGCGCTGCCCTCTGCCCATACCACTGATCTCCTCGCGCAATTAATCGCGGCGCCCTTTGACTCGCGCCCAAAAACCCACAAAACCGGGAACGGTGGGCATGACGAGGAGCATGAAGTGTAATGTTGCCACACTTATGTTGGGTTGCATCGACTTACGATCACAGACCGATCCACGTTAAAAATTGGCGCCGGCAGCTGTCATGCCATTAGAAACATGTCAAACTTTCAATACGTTCAAATTTAAACGAACTCGGCTTACGATTACAACGGTTTGATGCAACACAGGCTACTCGTATGTCTCTACCTCCTACCTCCATTCCTCGCTACTTCCTCCGCCACTCGACGATTGTGTTGCAGGGGTATTATTTTCTTCTTCATTACGACTTCATATAATTTTTCCTAATATACTAGATTAATAAAGAAATGAAGGGCAAGGAGGAAGTAGATGCAGAGGGTGCCCCATTGTGACTTGGACCAGCACAGTAAAATAAGGATATGTAAACAGCTGATATTAGCCTTGAGATCGCGCAAGATAGGGAGGAATGGTTCATGATGAAAGGAGTGCCACCCCAATGGACATCTGAAACATTGACGATGAGTCCAAAACTACCTATTACTTAATTTCTAAATGTATTGTTTAATTTTTATTTTGTACGTGATTATGGGGTTTTAAGATATTTTTTTTGTTATGTTTAGTGATTCTGAGACTAGACAGAAAAGAGAAAACATTTTGAGGGTGCCTTTCCATCAGAGATGTGCTATGCTACATTGCTATGGATGCGTTTGAATCCAGCAATCATATTCATTGGTCCGCGTAGCATAGCACTGGTGGAAATGGGTTTTCGTAGCGTAGCTTGCACATCCTCGTAGCATAGCTAATTAGCACATCTCTGGTGGAAAGGCATCCTAACATTTAGCAAGCCATTTTTGAGAATAATAAAACTAGGCATTCTGGGATTTAGGCTATTTCATACTAAATCGTGTTGAGGTCTAGGTATTAGAGCATAGGGCAAAATAAAATCAAGTCGTAATGTAACTTTAGGGTGAGGCCACACGAGCGTAATTTTGTGAGTTGTGAGCTGCATAATTTCGGGCGTCGTCATACTTTTGACTATCACCGAAATTTTCGGTTCATGTCACAAGAATAGCGACGACCGAAATTACGCCGCTTACAACTCACAAAATTACGCTCCTGTAGCCTCGCCCTAAATGCATATGCTACTGTAAATGACGGCCACGCGGCCTCTGCACGTGCTGGGTTACAGTGGCGAGCCATTCACTGTTCAATTAGAGCATTCGGTTCTCTGAAACAGGTGGTGAGCTGGCTGCCGGCGCAAGGCAAGTACGAAGTGGACGACATCGACGAGGAGCAGAAGAACCGGCACGTGCTGAGCAAGCGGCGAGTCGTCCCGCTGCCGCTCATGCGCGCCGACCCGCGCACCGACGAGCACGCGCTCTTCCCCAAGGGGGCCGTGGTTAGTGCGGTTATTAACCGATTTCAATAGAAGAAAGGAGGTTCTCAGTTCGTCTGCATATTTGCTTTTTTTATATCTTTTGTTTATGTATAACCTCGATAACTCTTGACCACGTCGGCCGATTTAAAAATTTTTTTTGTTTCAGAGCAGGTACCCCCAAGTTGGTCCCATATAAATTTGGTGAAGGTCTGATGATGGGATCTTGGAGGAATCGAGGGAACTCCTCAATTTCGAGGAGTTATAGGCACGCATATGCCGATTTTGAATATCTATAGAAAAGTTATCGGGCATGCTAAAAAGTTAGCAGTGCAAAGCGAAATTTCTAAAGCTAAAGAATCATCTAGTGCTATCTGGAAAGTGGTAAACAAACACAGAGGTAAATTTCAATGTCGTAAGCAGGAAAATATAATTCTTAAATCACATGGCAAATTAGTGCAAAACCCCTTACAAATCGCGGACATATTTGCAGCTCAGTTTGATCATGGTACTATCCCGAGCACGGGTAATTTGTGTTCCGTAGAAAATTGTCTAAAACAGTGGTCTCAAAAGCGTTATAAAGAGATATTATGGAAGCCAATCTCTTCTTATGAAATTTCAAGGATTATCCAGTCTATGGAAAATAAAAGTTCATATGGATACGATGAAATGCCCATTACTATAATTAAGAGATGCGTAGATATACTCCCGGAGCCATTTGCTGACTTTTTTAATCAATGTTACAAGTCTGTCATATTCCCAGAAGAGCTGAAAGTAGCTAGAGTTTTACCTGTTTATAAAAAAGGAGTAAAAACTGACCCTAAAAATTACAGGCCAATATCACTCCTACCAATTTTGTCAAACATTTTTGAAAAACTCGTTAAATCTCGCCTTCTTTCCCATTTGAATGAATATTCCATTATCAACCCAAAGCAATTTGGCTTTCAAAAAAATATAGGAATAATTAATGCGATAGATTCACTCATTGATGATGTTGTGTCCCAAATCCACAACAGAAAAAGAGTTGCGGGCCTATTTCTCGACCTTAGCTCGGCCTTTGTCACTATAGACCACGATATACTCCTGAAAAAACTATATTTTTATGGTTTTAGGGGTCATACTTATAAGCTCTTGCAAAACTACCTTAGTAACCGAAAACAATTTGTGGAGATAAAAAATATTGAGAAAAATAGGGAGATACTCATTAAATCTAAACTTGTTACTGTTAAAAGAGGGGTACCCCAGGGCTCGATTTTGGGGCCTATTTTGTTTATCATATTTACTAATGACTTGTGTAATTATATCAGTAACATCGTACCCGAATGCCACTTAACCTTATTTGCAGATGACACCAGCGCAATAGTTTCTGCAAACAGTATACCTGAGCTTGTAGAGAGGACAAAACATGCGCTTATGGCATTTTTATATTGGTTTGACATCAATAATTTGAGATTAAATACTGCAAAAACGCAAATAATGTTATTTAAGTACAACTCCAAAAAGACTGACACCCTGAACATAATTATGAATGGAGCTAAAATAGAAGTTGTTGATTGTGTAAAATTCCTTGGGGTGCGCATTGATTCAGCACTAAACTGGAAACGGGAGGTAGAGTCCATTCAAAATTCCATTCATTCAGCCTGTTACGCTCTGAGAAGCCTGAGGGATGATTTGACAGTCGAACAACTCAGGACAGTTTACTACGCACTCGTTGAATCAAAGTGACGGTACAGCATTATGTTCTGGGGAAATAGCTACATGTATAATAAAACAAAGCACTGGTTGCACAGAAAAGAGCGATACGATCCTTTTTGCGTCTACCTCAGAGAGCGTCCTGTAGAGAACACTTTAAAAATTTGAGCATTCTGACAGTCCCTAGCTTATATGTACTCGTCTTACTCACCGTGCTTGTGAAAAAATTACCAAAATATGAGACGAGTGAGGAACAAAAGTTGCGCTTACTTTCGCGCATCAAAAACTTAAAGCCTAATTTCTGTCCTAAGCACAAAATAGAGCAGCATTGCACTAGAAACCAGGCAGTAAATAAATTTAATAAGCTTCCCACTAACTTAAAAATGATTACAAACGGTCTCATGTTCAGTAACCTATTGAAAGCATATTTGTTGAGGGGGTGCTTCTACAGTATTGAAGAAATATTTGCACAAGATTAAAATAAGAATAGTTTTTTAGTAAATGTCGGTCTAAATTATGTGCGTGATCTTAGTTATAGTATTTATTTCTATTATAATAAGTGTATGTACAAATTTCAAACACAATCATTGCATTGTTTATGAATAAATGTTGAATTGAATTTCGGTATTTTCTGTGTAACCAAGCATTGGCTCACGGAAACCACAAATTATGGCATAGCAAAGTACAAAATTGAAGTCCATTTTTTTTTATAAATTATTTATGTTATAATACAGGACCACGAGGAAACAGAAGCTACTGCTTCAAAATTTCAACCAATCAAAACTAGATTTATTTATACCAATCAGATCACACACAAACTCATAACTCCCTCGGGAGTTGTGAAAATCTATAACTCCCATGGGAGACAAATCGGCACTACCTAGTTGGTTACTAAGTTATGTTACTGTAATAATCCTTATCTACATAAAATATACTAACGAAAGTTAAATAAATTATATATTAAAATGAAGTACACACAATCAGGATTTACATTTGTCAATTTCATTCAATATGGCCTCCTTGGGCCTGAACACAGGCCTTCAGACGACGAGGCCAGTCATCAATAGCGGCAAGCACGGTTGTCATATCTAATTCCGTCACTGTCTTGACTATGGCCCGCTTGAGGGAGTCAAGATTTGTGTGGAGTTTAGCACAGGCTTTCTCCTCAATAACCTGCCATATAGCATAATCCAGGGGGTTGAGGTCCGGGCTGGAGGAGGGCCAGTCTTCGTGGGCAATGAAGTCAATTTTGATGCTTCGAAACCAGGCTTGAGTTGTTTTTGCCTTATGTGCAGGGGCTGAGTCTTGTTGAAAGACCCAGGGCTGGTTTTGAAATAGAGAGTGGCTTAAAGGCTTCACTATTGGTTCCAGAACGGTTTCCTGGTAAACTTTAGCCCCAGTTTTGACACCTTTTTCACAGAAATGGACCTGTGTTAACCCTGAGTATGACACACCTAACCAAATCATGACATAAGAGGGATGATGGCCTCGTTGCACTCTCGGAACAGCTACACTCGCTTCTTGACTGTTTTTTAACCGACTTAAAAATTTCAAAAGAGGAGGTTATCAATTCGGTTGTATTTTTTTTTTTTTTAATGTTTGTTAGTCCATAACTCCGTCATTTCTTAACCGATTAGAAAAATTCTTTTTTTGAATGTAAGTATATATATCCAAGTTGGTCCCGTTTTTGTCAAAACGCAGTTCTGATGATGGGATCCATGAGGAATTGAGGGAACTCCTCAAATCTTCAAGGCAAACATATAGTAATTTTTGTGTTTTTATCAACAAGTCAAGCATTTTCATCCAAAAATGTGACATTGGATGAAGTGGAACTGCTGATGATGATCAGAACAGAACTCTTCAACGACAAAAAGTTCACGTTTGGCGATTTGTCCTCCTAGCAGTGTTTGTTAAGCAAGTTCTATTTTCACGATAAATTTTTGTCATGCTTGATTTCTGATGATGGGATCCATTAGGAATTGAGGGAAATCCTCAAATCTTAAAGGCAAACATATAGTGATTTTTGTGTTTTTATTAACAAATCGAGCATTTTCATACAAAAATGTGACATTTGATGAAGTGGAACTGCTGATGATGATCAGAACAGAACTCTTCAACGACGAAAAGTTCACGTTTGGCGATTGGTCCTCCTAGCTGCGTTTGTTAAGCAAGTTCTATTTTCACGATTAATTTTTGTCATGCTCAATTTTTGATGATGGGATCCATGAGGAATTGAGGGAACTCCTCAAATCTTAAAGGCAAACATATAGTGATTTTTGTGTTTTTATCAACATATCGAGCATTATCATACAAAAATGTGACATTTGATGAAGTGGAACTGCTGATGATGATCAGAACAGAACTCTTCAACGACGAAAAGTTCACGTTTGGCGATTTGTCCTTCTAGCTGTGTTTGTTAAGCAAGTTCTATTTTCACGATTGATTTTTGTCATGCTCGAGTTCTGATGATGGGATCCATTAGGAATCGAGGGAGCTCCTCAAATGTGAAAGGCACACAAATAGTGATTTTAGTATTTTCATGAAGTAATCAAGCATTTTCATTCATAAAAGTGACATTTGATGAAGTGGAACTGCCGATGATGATCAGAACGGAACTCTTCAACGACGCGTAGTTCACGTTTGGCGATTTGTTCTCTTCGTTTTGTTTGTCAAGCAAGCAAGATTTTTTCATGATTCCATGAGGAATTGAGGGTACTTAGTCTTCTACCATTATAAACATACATTATAACAATTTTTATTTTATTGTATATCTATCTAAGAGTGCACCATCTAAGGATAATAATCTTTTACCGGCCTCCCCCATTGAAGTCGGTTTTTTTTTCTTAAAAATTATTGCATACACTCGTCATTCTGGCGGTTACAACATTCTTCACTGGTAAAAATTTTTTCGTCTGTAAATAATATATTTCGGTGGCCATTTTGTGCGTACCGCTTCAGTAGCACGCGACTTCTATTCAGCCTCATAGTCTTCAATCGTCCATTAAGCAAATGACCTTTCCGTCTACGATAAGCGTGTAGTCTAAGGTCTTGATTGATAACTTTTTTAAGGGAGCTTCTCTTCACAGACATCTGAAAAATCTGAATTGCCAACAACTTTTGCTTCCGAACGGGGTTTCTTGCGATTCTCGCCTTCACTGCCTTTATTAGAGCTGGGGTCCGAACGGTGCGTACCTCTTGCGGTCATCAAAGCTCAGGGTACTATTGTACCTATTAATGGTACGATAAACGAATTGTTTGTTGATTTTCAGATTTTGAAGCAACTTCAAAATGACGTTTGGCGGATGCCCGCATTTGTGCAACGCAATTACAGCGACACGATTTTCTTTTAGACCCCAATCCATTATAAATATGACGAGATAAGTGTTGTGTGTGCTATAAAATTATAACTGACAATCCGCCATTATATGTCATTTTTTATTTTTTCGGTAGCATTTGTTTTAACGCAAGAAAAGAGTTTGCAAATCGAGTAACAGAACTTAGTAACCAACTAGGTAGCTGTTCTATGCGCCTGCGTACAATAAGGCCCTTTACAAGCAAGTGTAATGAAAAATTCCATTCGGTCGTCGGATCGCACCGTTACAAGTTGTAAACATTGACTTCCCACAGGTGATGGCGCTATACCCGCAGACGACGTGCTTCTACCGCGCCGTCGTCAACCGCCTGCCCGCTTCCTCCGCCGACCCCTACGAGGTCTTGTTTGAAGTGAGTTAGTTTAATTATTTATTTTGGCTTTGGCAATGTTTAGACAGATAAATTTTAAGGGCTACTGTAACTTTACACTTATTCATTAAATAAAAGTCACCGGTACTCATAGCTAGATCAGATACTACGTAATAAGGGTCTGGTCACACCGGTGCTCAAATTAATCGAGGCCAAAAGCGCGGGCCGAAAAAGACTAACCTTGTCTTTGTGTCCCTTTCTAGTATGGGTAATAACAATATATATATATATATATATATATGGGAGAGGGACACACTAAGACAACCTTAGTCTCTTTCACTTGTTTTTCAGCTTATCTATGGTTAATTCAAAAACAGCTTTGTGTCAACATAAAGATATTTTTTTATTTGTTAAGGTTTCGAAAGATATCGGTCTTGTTATAGTGTATACTGTATAAATTGCTGGAGAGCTCAATAGTGTACCGTTTGGTTTTTTGCTCCTATTACACTCCCTCCTCCACACCCTACATATGGTCTTTGACGCTACATGTAGAATGAGCGCTTTCCCGTCTGGAACTCGGAATACGTCGACCCTAAGGGGATATCAATGATCGTATTCGGAATTCAGCCGATGGGAAAGCATTATTAACTACATCCGTAGCACAGTATCCGTCGCTAACCGGCTTTGGCATCGGCAGGACTCGTCGTACGCGGACGGGTACTCGCCGCCGGAGCGCGTGGCGCAGCGCTACGTGATCGCGATCAAGGAGGGCAAGGGCCGCGCCACCTGACCCGCGGCCCGCGCGTGCGCCGCGCCCGCGCCCGACCACTCGCCCGACGACATGCTCTACTCGTAACTGGCGTCTGGCGACGGGGCCGGCCTAAACTAGCCGCGAAAAATATTACGTACTAACTAATCGTACACAGACAAGTCCGGTCCTCGCTAAAATTTGCACGCCCGGAGTCTCGCAATCGTTAACACCGCTCCTCTACCCTGGACGCAGTACGACTCAATCATAGTATAGTTTGAACTACCTATCATATCTATATCATTGTTTTTTTTTTCAAACGAAATATGGCAATGTTGGTCATATCCATATTACGCTTTCTATTTGGTATCCCACCGTGTTATGTCATTAATTATAACCTGTACACCGCGTATTTCTTCATTTTCGATAATTTCTGCATGTGGCTTCGTTGTCGCAGGAATTAAATAGCACATTTTATTTAAATAGTTAATAATCCGTATTATATATTTATTCTCAAAACGAAATTCTCAAAACGTTGAAAAAGGGTCTTTATAATAGAGATAGGACACTGCGAAACGTCATCTAGCTCATATTTGGAGCAGTCCAACCTGGGGAAGTATGTTTAGTTT